>JARHVA010001011.1:2595000-3195000 GCA_037957365.1 Torreya grandis
TTGATTTTTCTGTTCTGAACCACACCCAATTGATATTTCGACATGTCTTTGAAACCCAATTGGCGGGCGGAGGAGAGGAAGAAGTATTACAAGGTGGGTTTCGATGGAGTGGAAGCTCGGCGCAGAAGAGCAGATTTCATTGAAATTAGGAAAAATAAGAGGGCTGATAATATCGGCAAGAAGAGAAGAGAAAGAATACAGTCCAGCCAACAAGTGCAGCAATGTAATTCCAATCTGACGGTGCGTGATTTTGTTTTTCTGTGTGTATATATATTTTAAAACTGTGTAAATTTTATGTATATATACTAGCAGTTCCACGCAATGCACCGACGGAAAGGATGTGGAATTATATATATATATATATATATATATATATATATATATATATATATAATATAGGTGTCAATATTTCAGCCGCCATACTGGCGTAATTATAGAATATGTAAGACTTGAATACAGCGAATTGTGGGCTGGATGATGTCGATTTTTTTTTTGAAATGGAATGATTTTGGTTGAGATCATAATAAATTTATTGGATCACAAAATCATAGATGCCATCAGATATAATTTTAATGGTCGATCGTGTTTTCTTCTCTTTTTTTTTCCTTTTCTAGGGTCAATGATTTTTTATCATGTCTTTTTTTTTGTTTTATTTTCCTTTCTAAGGTCAATAATTTTTGAAATGGAATGATTTTGGTTGAAATCATAGTAAATCTATCAAGTCACAAAATTATAGATTCCTTTAGATATAATTTTAATAGTTGATGATGCCATTTTTTTCCCTGAACCAATGATTTTTTGAAATGGAATGATTTTGTTTGAGATCATAGTAAATCTATCAGTCCACAAAATCATAGATGCCATGATATAATTTTAATGGTCAACCATGTTGTCTTCTTCTTCTTTTCTTTCTAGGGTCAATGGTTTTTCGAAATGGAATGATTTTGTTTAAAACCATAGTAAATCTATTAGACCACAAAATCATAGATTCCATCAAATATAATTTTAATAGTTGATGATGTCATTTTTTTCTTCCGAGTCAATGGTTTTTTGAAATGGAATGATTTTGTTTGAGATCATAGTAAATCTATCAGTCCACAAAATCATAGATGCCATCAAATATAATTTTAATCATCAAGGATAGTTTTAATATGTATAAAAATCTTGATGAGTTTTAATCATCAAAGATAGTTTTACTTTTAATAAGTATAGAAATCTTGATGAATGTTTTTCAATATTGGGTCTTGATCTTTAGGTCTCAATATAAATTTAATGCATCTTTTGTAACTTGTTTTTGTTCATTTTAGAATGCCAAATGTTTTAAGATAAAATCTGACCAAAATAAGCAATTGGTGAATATTATGAAATATTCCAAAATAGGAAATATTAGATCATAGTAAATCTATCCGCCCACAAAATTATAGATGACATCGATATAACTTTAATAGTCGATGATGTCATTTTTTTTCCGGGCCAATGGTTTTTTGAAATAGAATGGTTTTGTTTGAGACCATAGTAAGTCTATCAGACCACAAAATCATAGATGCCATCAGATATAATTTTAATAGTCGACGATGTCCCAAAAAAAAAATCCCCAACCTATGGTTTTTTCAAATGTAATGATTTTGTTTGAGACCATAGTAAATCTATCAGTCCACAAAATCATAGATGCCATCAGGTATAATTTTAATCATCAAGGATGGTTTTAATAAGTATCGAAATCTTGATGAATGTTTCTCAATATTGGGTCTTGATATTTAGGTCTCAATATAAATTTAATGTATCTTTTGTAACTTTTTTGGTCATTTTCAAATGGCAAATGTTTTAGGATAAAATTTGACTAAAATAGGCAATTGGTGAATATTAGCCACTAAAGTTATCCCTAGCTATGATCTAATGTAAAGTGTATAAAGAGAGAATCAAGGGTAGTGTGATCAAATTTGCTGTGTTGTAGTTTTCTTTTGGAGGGTGGACCTTTTATTGTTAAAATGAATTAGAAATCCTCTTTTCTTTTGTAAGTCTTGCCTTTCCAAAGTGGCCAGGCATATAATCAACACTCAAGATGTCCATGTACTTGGCCCAGATGTTATTATGGGTTGAACAATTGATGAAGTGCTATACAGTCTCCTCTCATTCTTCCTTAGGTGTTGACCATGTATAGATTTCACATCTTAGTTGGTCAGAAATTACCACCCAACTCAAGGCAATTCCTTGTTATCTAGAAATTGCAAACACATTTTTGCATAGTCCAAAATTACCATCATGTGCATATATGAATTTACATTAAAGTTGGTTTTAAGAATATTCCAATCAAAGCCTCATAACAGAAATGGTATCGAATAAAATTCTTTTGGATTCATCTACACAATTGTTTCTACCGATGTTTTGGATCCCACTACTAGATCCATCTTGAAGTGAATAAAGAATTTCCTTCATATTTTATCCTTTGAAGGTGGATCCAATAGTGGGATTTGAAATGTTAGACAGAAACAATTTTATGCTGACGAACCCAAAGAATTTTATTAAATATTTTATAAAAATAAATTAAGCTTAAATTGTAAATGGTATTGGAGATGAATTATGAGAAAAACACAGGATTTACTATTAATATATGTACAGTTTGACAAGAATTAAAAAAAAAATTAGATACCTTTTATATGAAAAATTAGTGGATCTAAATTTTTGAGATTTTGCAAAGCATTATCCAACAGGTGATAATAGGCCATAAAGATAGCTATAAAGATACTCTGGTGTTGTGGCTTGTGCCCCTGATTGGTGGAGAGCTTTGATAATTGGATGCTTAATCTAAGTCTGCCATAGACACTCTTAAGTACGTGCCCTCTTATGAAGGAGCTAATATGCTTTTCTTGATGACATAGTATAATGCACATGCATTTTATGATTCTACATAATCTGATTTTTCACAACTGTTAAAAAGCTGCCTGTATAAGTGAGATATCTTTCCCAAGACTCAATTCAATATTTGATGCTTCATAGATATGAAAATATCTTCAGTTGAATATGCTTTCCAATGTCAAGATGGCACATTTGATGACTGTGTATAAGTGAGTGCAATTTCAAATATTAGGCATGTGCAGATGATTACAGTGTGTTGAGAGTGCTTTCCATTCAACTTAACTATGGATTTGCCTACTAAATTTTAGCTGCCAGCGGATATGTAAATGGATAAAAAGAGACCAGGATCATTATAGAATGAGGTATTTATATATTCATGTCACCCAAGGCATATCAAATTCAATCAGGTCTTGCCAGGACACTAGGAGTGCCAAATTATATCCTTAGGGTGTACCCTTGTCAGCTGGCTTTTCTGCATCTCTTATTTTTGTGAACTCTTTCTTTTGTTGGTTGGTCAATGAGGCTTATAGGATCCCTCAACCGTAGGAAACAATTTGGAGCCTATTTCCTGGGTGTGTTACTACAATGACTTTTATACATTTTTATGTATTTACATCAATTTTTTTTTAATTCAATAGTTTTTAATTTTCAAATATTATTTGATTAATTATTTTTTGGTGTGTTTTTTAATTATGATTGAGGGAACTCAAGAACAGTAAAATTTCTTTTATTAAATTATTTAAATAATTGATTTATAATTTCACACTTATATTTTTAAATATTATTTAATTAATTAATTATTTTATGTTTTGCAATCAGGAATGCTCTTCCATGAAGAATACCCATTTTTTGAACTTTTTCTTTAGGGTTCTCCTTTTTTTGGTAGTAAAAAAATTCTGCAGCTATATTATTTGTTTTAGGATGGAAATTTCTGCATGGTGTCTATCAGCTTCTGTGGTTTGATTAGAAACCAATTTGGATTGGTTTTTGACCGCTGGTTGTGCTCTAGAAACAAATACTAAATAATAATAAGAGATTACTTGAACGTTTGGATATTGAAGGAATTTTCATCCAATTGGAATTTGATTTGCAAGTACTTATGTAGTCTGTTTTATAGACCTATATGCTCTTAAGTTAGAAGCTTAGGATGTGGTCCCATGGAGGGGGTTACTGTTCCTATTTTTCATGGGCAGGTGGCCCCACAAAATCATATAAAAAATTGATCAGGATAATTTGGAATCGCTGATAGACCCATTTGCTCTGAAGTTGGATGCTTAGGATACTGTACCATGGATTGGCTACCATTCCTACTTCTCATGGCTGGTGGCCCCATGAAACCTCTTAAATAGTTGACAAGATATTCTGGATCCTTACCTGAATAATTGGAGTGGGCACATTTTTGGCTAGAGTTTGAGTTTCCACTTGAATAAGGGGCTGGACATTTCCCTACTTGCTTAAGCATTTTTTCTACGTTACCGGATACGCCTATATGCCCCACCTGGTAGGGATACAGTACATTTGGATATGGGTACGGGGGGCAGTACGCTAGCCCTATGTCTAGTGTACGCCCCAGCCCCTACAAGTATGGCTGGGTACATCCTCAGACGTACCCAGCCATACCCGTAGGGGCTGGGGCATACCCTGGGTGTAGGGATGGCATACCCCCCAAGAAAAAAGCGTATTTTTTAATTTTTTCCACCTTATTTCGCTGGTCAAAGTCAAATATGGACCTCAAAAAACATTTAAAAACATTTTAAAGTGCATTTACAACCCTAAAAGCATGAATCATACTCATTTTATCAAAATATAACAACACATTTACCTTTCATTGCATTTTTACCTCCCATTGCATATTTGATCACTCTTGTTGTTTCAATGGCTGGCTGTGTTTTCAAAACATGAGCCTCAAGTAATTCATCTATATCTTCTTTATTAGGGTTGTATATAACAGCTATGAAGGTTCCTAGAGCAAGTCTTCCAGTTATTTGATCGTGTTTCAGCCTTGCCAAAATAAAGGGAATAATTGTCTGTAACACGATCAAGATGAGGGAGAGGTTGAAATCAATAATGTCTTTTTTTTGCTTATCTGCTATGTCCCAAAAGTATGGTTCTCCAGGACTCCTTTTTGTGCAGTACATATAGTAAGATCATTTGCACAGGTATAATACAAAAGCTCAAATCATGAATAAGATCAAAGAAGAGAACAGGCCATGGTCTTAAGTTGATTTAACACCAGGTCATCTCATTGTAATCTTCACCAAACTGCAGAGAGTGCATTTTCTTTTGTCTTTATTTTTGTCCATACATTGTAACATTTGCACTATGTACTTGTAATAAGACAAATCTATATTCGACAATTGAATATTATGATATTTGACATTGAATTATTAGTATTTTTTGTGGTTATTTAACTTATTATGTTTCCTCTATGCATATTGATGTTATGTGGTTAATTTTGCTTATATGGCTATATTTTTATATTTTTAATTTTTTATATATATTTTTGTATGGTGGTACCCAGCCGTACCCAAACGCCCCCACAAAAAAAATCCCCCTTATCCACGTACCCGATACTTGTACCCGTACCCGTACCCATACCCGTATCGGCTACTTGGCAATTTTTGCCACTTGGTTACTTGCATGTCTGTATTTTACTATTTCCCTTTATTTAATCTATTGGAATTTTTTGCAGTGAGATATTGTTGTTAAAATTCTTTGGCAGTAAGATTTTTGATGTGTATGGGATTAACTAGTGCAAAAGGCTCCTAAATTTTATCAGCAGCACCAGCTGAAAAAGTTTAGGTATGTCCCCCCGCTCTATGGGGCCATAACCTTAGTATTGAAATGAAATGAGTTTTAATAATGTCCACGAGACCAAATAGTCTATGGGACCAAGTGTCAAGATCATTAGAGATTCTTCATATTCTTTTCGAAGTCATCTCGCCTCCTATGATTCTTTACCAACAGCCAAGCTGTGTTGTGTAGCCTCTCCTCAAATTATTCACTAAAACTGCCCACATTCACGTTGTTATCCTGCTGCATACGAATATTCTTGTATGCATCGCACTCCCTAATGAAGTGTCTTTCAGTTTCAACCACTCTATCATTGCAAAAAATGCAAGTCCTATCTTCCCATCTTTCCTTGGGAACCGTCCATCTTCCCGTTTCACACCTAAGATGGTGTGAACCGGTCCCCAATTGTGCCATTAGGATCTTAGCATTACCTTTAAGTTCGGCACTTAGGTATGCTTTATCCCCATGCTCCCAAGTGGGATTAAACTCTTTGATATAATGCATTTTTTTACGTCCAATCTGATTTGTCCACGTGGCAGTCCTGAATTTTTCTAATACAAACTTTTTTATTTCCTATTTGGAGTTAGGGCACTCATGTAACTTAATGTTCCATTTTCCCAGCCACTTGATGTTTTATTTCATCCACGTCTTCTTCCTCCAATCTAGCACCTCATTCACCATCATTTTGGGCCACCGGTGATTCCCCATGTTTTCAACCTTTTTTATGTAGTTTAGTACCCGTGAAATTGCCACAGCTTCCATTGGGAAAGTACCAGCTTCCCCCAGGAGGATCTCATATGGAACAGTTGCTTTAACTTTAAGACTACTGGTGATAAGATGTTTTTGAATTCTTTCCAACTGTCTCCATCTGTGATTTGACATGTTGCTTCCCCAAACCTCACAACTGTAAAGGACAACCGGTGTGACCAGCAAACCAAAAAGGGTTTTCTTGGTTTTCCAGTCCCAAAGTTCTGCTTTCCTGCATCTGTTTTGTAGAAGGTAAGAAGCTCTCCAACCTCCTTGAATCCTTTTTGCCCTGCAAATTTCCCAACTGAGTCTGTTATGAAAAACAATACCAAGATACTTGTATTCTTCGACGATTTCCAGCGGGCTACCTTCAAACATAAAATTAGTTTGCTGTTGTTTCCTTTTTAGAGAGAAGATCATGACTTTAGTCTTGCTAATGTTCACTTGCATCCCAACATCTTGGCAAAATAGCTCTAAAGCCTTCAAATGATCCCGACATCCCGACATATTGAAAATCGAAATATATATCTGCACACACATGCAGATATTTATGTGGGTGCAGGCAGGCTAGCATGCATGTTGTGTGTGTGTGTGTGTATATATATATATGTATGTATGCTTTTGTGATTGTGATTTTCAAATTTTAATCCCAAATGTTTGTCTTGGGTGGACTACATTGTTCCAAAGGTTTTGAATGAAAATTTTATGAATAAAGTGTCCTGGGTTTTCTGCATGGCTTTCCATCATTCGGCCACATGCCTAACTGAAAGGAAATTATTTGTAGGCAACAAATAAAAATGTGGCTTGTTTTCCATAGTATAATATGTGACGCATGCTTGTTTTAATCCTTTCCGAATCATGGAATAGAAAATGATTAGAAATTCTTACCCCTCCACTGATTTTGAAGTTTGGCTTATAGCAACATCAATGGCATTTGGAGTGTCCATAAGAAAACAAGTCCCACTTAGTGAACCACTGGCTTTTGGATGTACTTCCAATCTATCATATATGTGTAGGTCATAAATTATAATGAAATCTACCTTTTAAATATGTGTGCTACTCAGGCTTGATATATTACAGGTATTTAAATCAACATCAAGTGATCTACTTATGTGAAATAGGTTCATTCGTGATAGTCTTTTTTCTTACTCATATAAAAAAATTATTTTAAGATTTATGATTTACTTATTTTCATGTCCTTGTATGCATCTCTAACCTAAAAAAGGAAAGGGGACAATGATAAGACAAACATGCTGACCTGGATTTTTTTTTGAATCTGCTAACAAATGTATTATCCTGGCATTTTTTGGATGCTATATCAAGAGGATAGACAATTCAATGTTTTTGCAATGGAATTGGAAAGGATAAGCTTTAAGCTCCAATGCTGTTTATAAGTGGCAAGGGCAAGGTTTCCGAGGTTTGTAGGGGTGGGTATGCAATTCTTAAAGTTAGGGACTGGTGAGGTGCAATTGCGTGTCTATTCATACATGCATACCTATTTATTTAGGTATGCATTTGCATATGCATGTGGTACAAATTTTAAATCATTGCACGCTAAAGTCTAAAAAGAATGAACACTGAAAATTGCATCCTAAAAGACTCAATTTCATTGACAAAGTCTATAATCTTTGATGCTGTCCAAGTACTTATCACTTTGAAGCCCTAAATCATTTGAAGGGGTGCTAATTTGAGGTAACTTAAGAAGGCGAACTGGCCCAGTGTAATATTTTCACACAACACATAATTTGCAAGCGGTCTTATTTCTTTAATGGAGTTCTTTTTGTCCCTTTCGTAATGCTTGAGTAAAATTAACTGTTGATATTTCAAATAATATTTTATGATGAACAGACCAAAAAAGAGATATCATGGTAACAACGGGGAATGCCAGTTATAGATGCACATTGTGGATTTTGAATATTTTATTGCAGAAAATTAGGAGTGCTAACAACAAACACACGTTAGCTTAGGTGGAATATTCTCATGGGATGCATTGACTTTTCTTTCTATTGTAATTGGATGTCTTCTTGAGTCCCATCAACCTATTTTTCCTCATCCGTGGACATTAATATAATTTCTTTCTTTCTTTCTTTTCATTTCAGCAAATAATAAATATTTCACATAACATGTAATCTCCTTAAATTTCTTTCAGTTGTTACGTGTTGTCTGATTGCTTGTTGATGAATCTCCTCTTGATAAGTCATACCCATGTCTATATTTAGTGAAGGTAAAGGTAAAGGTAGAGGACTCCTCTTAGGTCTTAGCCTAGCCAGCATACTGAGAACAGCATATGGGACTCCCCTTGAATGGATACGGGAACTTTTTCACTATATCTATATATGTGTTTATATTCTGTATCCCCTACAGATTTCAATCCCGTGACAAAGTTCGGGAAAAATTGGGGCCAATCTGCCTATACTGTTGGAGGTGTTTAAATTATTGTTTATGCTATTTTTCAGATTTATTTATTCAGTAAGCTATGCAGGTGGCTTGTAACCGCCCCAGTGCCCATGTAAAAGTCTCTTTTAAGAATAGGAAGGTGGTAAGAGTTGTCTCATGTGAATTAACTGTAATTTTTTTTCCATTTCTAAAACAAGCTACTCCATTAATCTTATTGTATATGGCACTTTAGTTGGGAAGAGTCAAGGTTGGCATCAACAAAGATAATTACAAAATCACACCTTGTGAAGATGATTCTAAGAAAATTGCATTGTCTGCATACTTTGTTTGGTCCTTTAGAGCAATTTGGTCTAAAGAACATTAAAAGTAGTCACCACCACCACCATCATCATATATCTTTTTGATTTCTTGTTCCTTTGGTTTTTGACATTTGTTTATTAAGAGAGTATTAAAACTTGTTTGAAAGGATATAGAATGTATGTTCACATGGATTGAAAAGATCTCATTCAAATCTGCTTGAATTAACAAATCCCACTTATCTTAATTATCTTTTGCAAGACATTTGTGCATCTTAGAGCATTAATAGTTTTTGTATTTAATTTTAGCTCCTGGAAGTTTGATTATCTTTTTTATATGTTGGAAATATTGCAGATGGATAGTCTTGTTGCAATGGTGACACAACTCCATTCAGATGATCCTAATTTGCTATTGGAAGTAACTACTCAATTCAGGGATCTTCTTTCAATCGGTATGTATGTTTCTCTCATTTTTTTTTAATCACTATTCTCTCTTTCTTGTTTGGGAAAAGTGACCATCTTCAAAAATACATGCAACAGAACAGTGTCCCCACATTAAGGAAGTTATTAGTTCGGGTGTTGTCCCTCACTTTGTACGGCTCCTCACAAGGCACAACTTCCCTCAACTTCAGGTCGTATTCTAACTTTTTGGTTACCTTTATGTAAAATATTAAATGAACAGTATGTCTAAATAATTGTATATGTGTTTCATTTGTCATTGTCTAGTTTGAGGTGGCATGGGCTTTGACAAACATTGCATCAGGAACATCAGAACAGACAAGATTTGTGGTAGATCATGGAGCTGTGCCAAAACTTGTGCAGCTTCTTAGCTCCCCAAGTGATGATGTCCGTGAACAGGTAATGCCTTGAACTTCTTCACATGCCACTGCTTTGCTTAACTGACATTATTTACATTTTCTAGCTGTTTTTGATGTCAACCCTTTTATATTTTTGCAGGCTCTTTGGGGTTTGGGAAATATAGCTGCTGATAGTCCTGAGTTTAGAGATCTAGTCCTCAGTCATGGTGCCCTTATGCCACTCTTGGCCCAACTGAATCAGCATGCCAATCTGTCGATGTTAAGAGAGGCCACTTGGACACTATCAATTTTTTTTCGTGCCAAGCCACGGCCAACTTTGGAGCAGGTTTATATTATAGACAGTGTTGCATGGTATTTGTGAAGTTAAATATTGATAAACTTGATGATTTTGATCTATGGTAAATAGATAATAGAACCCTGTATATATCACATAAAATTGTCTTGTTTGATACGCAGATGAAAGCTGCATTTCCAGCTCTTGAATTCCTTATTCATTCAACCGACCAGGAAGTCTTGACACATACATGTTTGGCTCTGTCATACCTATCAGATGGAACAAATGATGAGATTCAAGCTGTGATAGAATCTGGTGTTTGTCGTAGACTTGTTATGCTTCTTCTGTACGTATATGGTTGCTACAGATCCTGATGGCAGCAACATAAAAGACATGTTTAGTTCAATTATTGGTGATCTTGTCTTTTGAGGAGACTGCACAACTGAGTTTTACCTATATTTGCATCTAGATGTTTTTCTTCTTGTTTGTCTATATATAAGCTGCGGCTATTTGCATCATTTTTTCTGTCAAGTTCGAGTTCGCAAGATAAGGACCTGTTAGGTTCAAATCTGTGCTAAAAATAGTTGCTAGATTCTGTTATATCTCTCATAGGTGTTTGGTTTGCCTGTAACCAGTTCTTGAACAAGGTGCTGCATAGTATTGTTAGTCGTGTATTTAATGAATTCTATCATGATTCTTTTCGGTTAAGGCACTATAGCTGGTCACTAATAATTGCTGAAGAGGGCCTTTGGATGGATAGTAGAACAAAAGTAGCTATGTTCTAGTTATCTATTGTGTGCTTACACAATATTAAAGTTTCTATTTATCTATTGTGTGCTTACACAATGTTAAAGTTTTAGTCGCCTAATAAGGTGACTACTCATATTCATATGTTTACAAATACTTAGATTAGTATCTATGCACCTTCAGGTGATAAATCTAATCCATCATCTCATATTATCCTTTCTTGTTTTCTTTCCAATAATTACAATTACATCCCAGTAGCAGTGTGCTCTGCGAAACTAGAAATTAAAACTTGGGTATTAGTGTGCTCCCATCTTCCAATCCCTGCGTGGTTTTAATTTTCAGCTGTATTTCTCTGTGTTTTTTATTAAAAGTAAACTTGAAGCACATCAATAGCATGGACTGTTTGTTATTAGGTTATTGTAGATCTATGACACATGCACGGTTTGCCAAGCAGGCTTGAAACTATCTCTATTAAGCCTTTTTGGGGCTTCTCTGATATTTCACGCTAGAAATTTCATAAGCTACAGTATAGAGAACATATTTATTTTATTTTTTATGTGATGTTAGGATCTTACCTGTTTCACTTTTGGACTCACAAAATTCTTTATGTTTGTTGCTAGACATTCTTCTCCTACCGTTCGTGATCCGGCTTTGAACACAGTGGGTAATATTGTTACAGGAAATGATGAGCAAACACAGGTATAGATCAGTCATAAACCTATTGTTTTCAAATTTGCAATTATGAAATTTCCATTAAACATTATTTGCACACGGAATTTTTGTAATTGCTTGAGAACTTTTGATTAAACATTATCTGTACATGGATGAAAGAAATTTGTGAATATGCTGGCCAAATAAGGTTACATGGATAAAATGTTTTCTATGTGGAAATTAGAAAGAATTGGAGTCCTTGCATTCATCCTAGTCCTATTTTTCTAGGTTACATTTTATCACAAGCCAAGTTTAATTTTTATTATGGGGATCCTCCTAACTGTTTAGGGGCATAAGCAGCTTAGCCAAATTGATTAAATTACACCATAGGATAGCTTTAGGGGACCTGAGATTTAATTTACACGCATAGCCTATAGGTGGTGACAATGATGTATAGTCCAGTTCATGACATTTAGTAATAACCTATTGAAAATTTAATGTGACAAACTCTATTCTTTCTATCTATAAATGATCTTACCTTGCAATTCTGTAATGACATATTTATTAGTTCATGATCAACAATCAATTGCTTCCATGCCTTTTACCACTCTTGACAAACAATGATACAAGAAGAATCAAGAAGTTAGCATGTTGGACAATTTCAAATATCACAGCAGGCAACAGAGGGCAGATACAGGTCAGTTGTCTACGTTGTTGAATGTGAGGAGAAAATTGTGCTGATTTTTAAAACACTATCACATAGTTGTGAAATATGTTTCCGATTCAAATGTTCATTAACTGCTTTAACTTCTGGTATACAGGCTGTCATTGATGCTACCATTATTCCTTCTCTTACGCAATTGTTTCAAACTGCTGAATTTGATACCAGGAAAGAGGTAGTATGGGCGATTTTCAATGTCACTTCAGGGGGTTCACACAAACAAATCACGTACGTAATTATAATCAGTCTTTGTAAATAAATAAAAAGTATTTGTACTATTAATAATTGTATATAAGCAATGCTAGACAGCTACTCTCAAATACATGTTAGTTGTTAGAGGTGGAACAGGTAATTAGGAACCACATAACTATTTAATAAGAGCTGTAAGCTAACTAGTCTTCTGAGTATGACTCATTCAAAATCAGTTGCATTGTATCTTTAAAATTTTATCATCCAACCCCAGCTCTCATCTATGTAAAGAACTATTCTCTATCCTATTCCTTGGGGAGTCCTATTTGCTATCCATGGGGTGTTTAGGTATGTGGTCAAGGATAAGACTATTAGGGGAGGGGAGTTTAAGAGAACCAACTCCCTAGAATGGAGAATATATAAGATATTTAGGAGGGGCTGGCAGAGAGGGGGGGTGAGGGGGGTTGTTCTTATGTACTATCTACTATCTATGATCCTAGCAGGAATGAGGGAAGGATGTATTATGGAGCAAGCAATATTACGGAACAAATAAATTGTAAGGTCCCTTTTTGGGCTGAAACCAAACACAAAGGGTATGCCGTAAATCCCAACTTAGACCCACAAATTATTAGAAAAAATCAGAATTCCATAAAACTGAAATTTATTGCAATATTTTCCCATAAACTACAAATCGCCCAAAGACTTAGGCGACTAGTGTTTGGGGCTGATTTAAGCCTCAAAACTCCTCCAAAAATTATGAAATTAAATCTGTAGATGGATAAGAATATTCCAAACACGATTCCACAATCAGATTTACAAAAATCTTATTTTCTGATTTTATATGACAAAAATATAGCTGAAACTTATAAATTTCACAACTTACCAAATACTTAGAATTTATGAACCAATGATAGCTTGAACTGAAGATAAAAATGTGCTCTTTCAAATGAAACAATAATTAGAATTTTCCCTTGGGTGGAAGTCACCCAAATCTGAAACTATGTAGTCAAACCATAGAAAAATAGAAATCTGCAAATGAATAAAACTTCTGCCTTTGGATCTTCAAATATCCTCTTCAAATAAGCAACAACAAATCAACTCAGCACACTTGCAATTTTTGAAGTGAAATTGCCTCTTCAAGATCTCCTTGAACTCCAATAACCTAAAAATAAGATTGATTGACAAAAGATGTCTTCCCAATATTTCAAATCTGCTTTTATAACTCCTCCAAGGTGGGTGAAACACTTGTTGGGGTTATTTGACAAAGATGGACCTTTTTTAGCCACTTGGGTCTTCTCCTTTAAGCTCAAAGTCATGAAGGACTTTTAATTGAGGGTCAAGTCCTCATGAATTAAGGATTTTTAATTGAGAGTCAAGTCCTCATGAAAGTGTCCTTTTACTTTATTATCTAATTTACTCATAATATAGTAATTAAAATTACTTGAGGGCCAATTAAATAATAAATTACAAAATAATAAATAAGAAAATTGTCTTTTAATTTCAAATGATTAATATCACTTTCTAGCAATCTCTTATTTATTAAAAATATTCTCCTTGCATCATCCCTTAGCTCACGAGGAATAAAATAGGCTAAAGGTCTTCAAAAGGTTGATAAAAAATCAACCCCTAGAAAAGGGGACCTTACATAAATATTTTATTTGAGCCATCTTGAAACATTTTACAACCATGTATTTATACATATTTGAATGCCTAAAATATTCCCTATATAATAGGGTAGGCATTATCTTATTATCCCAATGAAATAGCTATGCAAACAAACAAACCTCCCTAATATTATATGAGAGTTAAAATATGCTTATTTTGAAAGATACATGGAATAAATGTAAATGAGTAAATTGAGTAATAAGACTTTACTCATTTACATTTATTCAACAATGGTGAATTAATCACCGTAGGCTACACCTAATATTCCCCCCTTAATTCAGCGTCGTCTCAAGTGAACAAGAGAGAAATTCTCTGAGTACCTCAGATTTTTCCCGCTCAAGTGATTTAGTGAAAACATCTGTATGTTGTTGATCTATTGGGCAATATTGGAGTTGAATGTTGTTTTGAACATGTTCGTGAATGAAATGTACTTGCACTTCAATGTGTTTGGTGTGTTTATGAAATACAGGATTGAGAACAAGCTTCATTACTCCTTCATTGTCTATGTAAAGGATTGTCGGATGATTTTGTGGTATTCCAAATCCTTCAAGTACATGTCTGAGCCAAATTGTTTCACAGACAACTCCTATTGCATGATATTTTGATTATGTGGAAGACTTTGAAACACAAGTTTGTTTCTTGCTTCCCCATGATATCAGTCCAGATCTCAAAAAGAATACAAATCTTGAAGTACATTTTCTATTATCAATGTTTACATCATGATCTGAATCCAAATATCCTATCAAGAAGAAATTGTCATTATTTTTGTATTCTATGCCAAAATCCATGGTTCCTCTGATGTATCTTAATACTCACTTTGTTGCTTTCCCATGGCTAACTTTGGGCTTTTGCATGAACTGTGAAAGGTAACTAATAACATAGCTGATGTTTGGCCCAGTATAAGTCAGGTAAATGAGACCGCTATCAACTGTTGATATAGAGTTGCATTTACCTATGGGGATGGATCTTCTCGAGATAGTTGAAGTCTTGACTCCATAGGTGTAGCAATTGGCTTGCAATCCATCATGCAAAATTTCTCTCGAGTGTTGTCCTAGTATATTTTAGCCAAGACAAAGACGTGATTTTATTTTTGCCAAAACTCCAAACCAAGACTAATGCAAAACCTAAGATCTGTCATGTCAAATGATCGATTTAAATCTTTCTTTGTTGACTCAACCATCTTCACTAAACTGTCAGTGATGACTAGATCATCGACATATACAAAAACAATTACCATCTCCCCCCCTTGTTGTTTGAGGTAGAGATTCAAATCACATGGACTCCTTTTGAATCCATGTTTCAAGAGATGCTCATCATTTTGATATACAATGCCCTGGGAGCCTATTTAAGACCATACAATGATTTGACAATTCTAAAAACTTTATCTTATTTTCTTGGTATGACAACCTTTTGGTTGAGTCATGTAGACTTCTTCCTATAAGTCTTTATTAAGAAAGGCACTTTTGACATCCATTTGATGGACTTTCCAACCAAACTGTGCAACCAAAGCAAAAATCATCCTGATAGTTTTGGTCTTAGTTGTGGGAGCAAACGTCTCCTCATAGTCGATGCCTTCTTTTTGAGCATGCCCCTTTAAAACCAACCTTGCCTTGTGCTTGTCGAGAGTTCCATCTGCTTTGTACTTTGCCTTGAAAATCCACTTGCATTTGATTGGCTTCTTTCTTGGTGGAAGGTCTACAAGCTACCATGTATTGTTCTTCATTAATGAATTATATTCTGCATCCATGGCATCTTTCCAATAATTTGACTGTAGGGCTTCTTGAACTGTAGATGGCTCAACATATTCAACAACAATACTCATTAAGGCGAAATTGACCTCTTCACAAGCCATACTACGAGTCCTTGGTCCAGTGGTGGATGTGTCAAGAACATTGTCTAGTTTAGCATCTCTTAGTGTAAATGTATACTATTTAAGCATGCGTTGAGTGGTACCTGTGGGTGGTGGAGCTGCACCAATATTCCCATCATCACACTGTCTTCTTCTGGTGGATTGCCATCTTTTGCATTCTCTATGGGACTAATTGGTTTATTAAGTGAGCCTGTAGAAGGAGCTTCTGCTTCTATCTTCTCAAAAAACTCAACATCCCTACTAGTGTATATTTGTCTGGTTTTTAAATCATGAGTCTATAGGCAAATGCTTAACGGTACTCATTAAGGCCGAATTGACCTCTCCTCGAGCCATACTACGAGTCCTTGGTCCAATGGTGGATGTGTTAGGAACACCATCCAGTTTAGCATCTCTTAGTGTACTTGTATACCATTTGGGCATACGTTGAGTGGTACCTGTGGGTGGTGGAGCTGCACCAATATTCCCATCATCATCAATGTCTTCTTCTGGTGGATTGCCATCTTCTGCATTCTCTATGGGACTAATTGGTTTATCAAGTGAGCCTGTAGAAGGAGCTTTTGCTTCTATCTTCTCAAAAAACTCAACATCCTGACTAGTGTATATTTGCCTAGTTTTTGGATCCATGAGTTTATAGGAAAATGCTTCTTCATTGTACCCTAAGAAATACTTTTTTGCTTTCATGTCAAGTTTAGTCCTCTCCTTTTTGGAAATGTGCATACTTGCTTTGCATCCAAAAACTCAAAGATGTGTTATATATGGCTTGTGCCCTGACCATGCTTCTTGTGGTGTTACCCCATCAAGAGCTGCAGTGAGAAGGAACTCTATTGAGTAGATATACCGCGGTTTTGACTGCTTCTACCCAAAATGCCTTTGTCCAACCCAAATCATGTAGAATACATTGCACCATTTCCATGGTAGTACGATTTCTCTGTTCAGCAACAACATTTTGTTGTGGTGTATGTGGAGGTGCCATTTGATACAGATTCCATTTCTTGCAAAAACATTTTAAATTCGTTACTGGTGAATTCCCCCCACGATCTAAGTGGAGGGTTTAGATTTTTTGATTAATTTCTATTTCAACAGCAACTTTGAACTTTTTAAAAGTTTCAAAGGCTTGACTTTTTGTTTTCAGACAGTAAACCCACATTTTTCTAGAAAAATCAACAAAGAGTATGAAGTACGTAACCCAACATGACTAAGTGTCATCAATCCACACAGATCAGTATGCACCAGATCGAGTTTTCCATGGGCCCAATATATACTTTTATAAAATGGAGCTCTATGTTGTTTCCTTGCTAAACAATGTTGGCATTTGTCTATACCCTTTTTAAGGTGGCAAATCTCTTACCATGTTATAATGGTGGAGGTGTCACGATATTTAAAATTGATGTGACCAAATCTTTTATGCCACAATTGTGCCAAGTCTGTGTCCTTTGCAATAAGTGCCTGATTGTTTTTTTGAATGAAATCAAATTGAAAAATTCAGCTCGCATTGGATGCTCATGCAACATTTTTTGAGTTTCTAGATTTATCTTGAATTAGACACATTTTCTTTTCACCTTTACAGTCAAAGTCAATCTTCAAATTGTGATCTAGAAGTTGACTAACTGACAAGAGATTATTGGTTAAGCTGGGTACATATAGTACATTTGTTATTCTATAGGTTTGTGTGCCTAGGGGCAAAGCAATGTTGCCAATCCCTTGCACACTGTAGGAGGTATCATCACCCAACGAAACATGATTTTTGTTGGATGTCCTTCAAAGTGAAAAAACAATATTTTTTTCCTATCATATGTCGGGTTGCACGTGAATCAACATACCAGATATCACTTTGCGATGTGGATTCTTCATGGAAATCAACAGAGTACAGGAAGTCATTATCTTCTTCATTGTCTTCATGTTAAGCAATGTTACCTTGTTGCTTGGATTTCTTTCACCAAGTTCCTTTTTTCTATCCTTGTGGTTTACTTTGAGATGATGTGGACGATTGTTGGGTAGTGGGCTTCTGGCCACTAGGTCCTTTATGGAATGTATTATACCAACAATATTTGAGTTCATGTCCCTTACGACCATAAATGAGACATTGTTTTTGTGATTTACCCCCTTGTGGATTCTGCTGAGGATTCTATGTTGATGATGGTTTTGAAGACTTGATGGATTTCTTGCCTTTTTATGAAGTGAGAACATGTTCTCTTTCTTGAGTATTGAAAGACTCTTCTTGTTGCAACATATTTACAAGTTTTTTAAAACTTGGTTTTTGTTTTGTGACAGTCAAGTTGGTCACAAAAATCTTGTGAGGGTGGTAGAGCTCTCAAAACAATGGGTACAAGAGAGTCATCTGAAACTCTTACTTAAGGATTGCAATAATGCTCTTAGTGTTGCAACACGTCTAAGAGAGGCCTCAACCTTTTCACCTGATCTCTATTTGAGAGTGTGAAGTTGACTTTGTAGATATAGAATAGTGCTCTCATTTTTGGCCTCCTTTACAGTTTAGAACTCATCCCAAGCTTCCTTGGCTATCTTTGCTTCACGTATGTGTGGTTACACCTCATCCAATACCTCAAACATTCTAATCAATTTTGCTTTCTAATTGGCTTTGTCATATTTATTTTTTGGTCAACGTCTGTTGCATGTCAGGCGTATGTTCTATCTACAATAGGCCAAATTTCTTCAAATTCTAGTTGAGTTATGATCTAGCTTCCAAGTAGAGTAGTTGTCACCTTTCAATAACTGAGAATTCGATAGAAATAAATTTGGTGCTTGTGCAGCCATGATTAAGATTGCGAGGATGGATTGGTTCCTTATCACTCTAGGTTTCAAGGTTTCCCTTTCTATATACTGTTAGACCGATATACAAGACCTTTCTATATACGCGCCCTTACTATATACCCGTCGGTATGTGGAAAAAGCTCGCCTTATCTATATACCCGATGGTACGTGAAAGAGGCATTAACGTATGTGAAAGAGTCTAGTACATGATACCTAGACAATTCTGAAAGAGGTTTGTCCCATCATTAGCACCTGCTTAGATGAAATTCTGCATACATGGGCGTAACTTTCTTATATACTTGGAATTTTTACCTATCAGGATTTACATTTTTATTGTAATGAACGGGTAATGGAAGGATGGCTATGAGTGCATGTGCCTTATTTCTCCCTAACGATTTATAAGGTCAATGCCCAAACGTTATTGTTACAACTATATTAGGCGACGTGTACAGTAACTCAAGCACGACAATTTTACGCATAAATGTGAGTCAGAGGCATAGCTTAAATTGAACATTGCTTTGAGTTCTAAAAAATTGTGATTTTGTGCAATGCAAAGAGATTTACAATTACTTGCAATTGAAGTACAATACAATTTAGAAATAAATTTGCACTCTTATTTTTTGAAAAGTTGAAAATTTTGCAATTTTTTTTTGTTTTTGGACTCTTTGGTCTCTTTTTGCAAGATTTTTCTCTTTTTCTATGTTTTAAGAACTTCCCCCCTCTTTTTGAATTTTGTTTTATGAGTTTCTCTGCTAAATTAGTTGGTTATGACTAAATTTGGTGGAATTGCCAAAGATAGCAGAAAATAAATTTCTACTAAAAGTTATCTAGGGGGGAATTGAACCTTTAACCTCTTCTTTGCTAAAAAGGTAGCCTACCAACCCACCTATGTGTGATTACAAGTCTAGGAAGACAAAACTTGTATTTAAAAGCTGAAATTCTGAATTATAAAGAAAACCACCTTCCTACCCAATGCCACGGGTTTGTAAATAAGTGGTTTTTGAGAGAATTTGTAGCAAAAGAATTATTTGATGGGCGGTTTTGAGCAAAGATAGGTGGTATTGACAAAATTTGCGGCAAAGAATGATTTTTGAAGGCGGTTGAGGTATTAAGGACTGGTTTTGAACAATTAAGAGTTGATTTGGCTCCTATGTTCAATTCTAAAGCTTAGAAAATGATAAATCTGATTAATTAACTAAAAAAATTGAAACTACCAACCTTTATACGGTTTTAACTCATTTTTTTACCATCCTCCAAATTGCTACGACGCATAAGAGCTGCTATCAGATGAATTCCAAGGACATCATTTGGAAGTTGACGCCTCAGGTGTAATGTCCCCATTTCCAAATCATGAATAAACAGGTCTTGAAGACCTTTAGTCTATTTCTCCATAGACTAAAAGAGCCTTTTTTGGGGAATGTTATTTTATTAGTTATTTATTAATTGTCGAAATAGTGATTTTTATCATAAGACAATTATTAATTAATTAATAGAATATTTGAAAAAGTGAGTTTTACCAATAAGATGCTTAAATGAATTAAATATTAATTTATTTACTTTAAAGTAATTTGAATTACTATTTTAATTAAGGCCAATAATTAATATATTATTCAAAAAAAAGATGTCGGCATCAGAGCTAAAGTAAAGATAAGGAAATGTGTTTTATCTTCTCAAAGTGGTTCACCCTCTTTGAAAAGTTATAAATACATGGTGAAGACTACAATGGCGGATATGCTGAATTTTGATAAAATTGTTCTTCATGCTTGAAAAAAACTATTGGGATGCATGCCCAATAGAGGTTCGCTACCTTTGGTGTTGATCAATCTAAAAAGGTGTCTTTTGACACCACCTTTTGCTAAGGAGATCTTGTTCTTGCCCTAAAAGTGGGGCGATTTGCTTTGGCGAGTTTGTGTGGATTTTTGTGTTTTTTTCTTGCACATTAACCTTGCTAAATATTTATTTTATTTTTTCAAGTGGAGCGAACCACCTTGGAAGCTTGGATCTAGGGTTTGGAGGCCTCTTTTAGTCTATTTATTGCAAATTAAATATTTTGATTTTATTTGCAGATTTTTTGCATGTTGGTGTGAGGAATTGGAGGTGTTCGTGAAGGGTTTGAACTAAAAAATTGAATAATAATTTTGATTGAAAACTAGGGTTTTTAGAATTTTGGAACAACTTTTGGTGACCTTCCCATGGAAGGAAAATTTTGAAATTATTTTTAATTGATAGCCATTATTTTTATGATCTATTTGAGCTCTTATTTGCATCATATTTCCAAATTTTAAGGGAGTTATGAATTTTTGAAGTTTTCAGTTGTTCATAGAAAATAAATATTTGTTGAGGATAGATTTTTGGCAAGGGTTTGAAGTGGAAAAAATATTCCGAACAACAGTGGTATTTTTGGAATTAAATCAGATTTTCCAGCCATCAAAAAGTGATGTTTGAGCTTCAGAAATTAGGCAAAAAGGTAATTTTTTTGTTCAATTTAATTTTTGGTTATTTTCTACCAATTTTCAGTTATTTTGGAATAAGTTATTGGCTAGAATTCATATATAAAACCCTACCATTTTGGTGTATAGGGTTTTTAGGGCCTAACAAAGGTTTTAAAAGCTTATTTTGCAAACTAGGGTTTGTTGATTGCATTTTCAAAATTTTGGGATTTAGGGGAAACCCCCTTTTACATGAAATCATCCTATTTGGGGACATTACATCAGGAGCTTAAGATGCCTCCAACTGCTACGCCAAAGGCCATGAATAAGACATCCTACTCTTTTTTTCTAGCTAAGCGCCTTAGAGGTTTCTTGAATGCCTCAGCATCTCAAAAATTGCAAATTTGATCAAAATATGATTCTAAATGGATAAGAAAAAGGACGCCATTCAGACAAGGATTGGAATAATGGTGCCTTCCAACAATTTTAAAAAAAAATATCACCTACTCAAGCTTCAATTATCACACCACTTTTGTCAAATAATCTTAAATGATATTTGCAGTGGCTTCACAAATCCTTTGGGAGTGCTCGGGCTTCTCCCAACTTAGGGAACGAGGGTGCCATGGAGCTCCACCTCTTGGTTTCTCTTCTCCAAGGTTAGAGGTTTGACCACTCCAATAACAAATATTACGAAGCAAACAATATTATAGAACAAATAAATATTCTATTTAAGCCATCTTGAAATGGTTTACAACCATGTATTTATACATATTCGAATGCCTAAAATATTCCCTATATAATAGGGTAGGTATTATCTTACTATCCCAATAAAATAGCTATGCAAACAAACAAACTTCCCTAATATTATACAGGACTTAAAATATGCTTATTCTAAAAGATACATGGAATGTTCTAATAATCTAACCTAGCTATTATGAGTAATAAGACTTTACTCATTTGCATTTATTCAACAATGGTGAATTAATCATCATAGACTAATACTTAATAGGATGTGCTAGACTGCAGTGTCTAGTGTCTGGCTATAAACCACTCAAGTTAGTCTATCTATGGTGGGGTAACATTTGGAATCAATATTCATTTTCGAGTGCCTAGTGTCTGGGTGTAAACCACTTAGGTTAGCCTATCTGGGGTGGGGTAACATCTAGCATCATTGTTCATTGTCTAGTGCCCAAACATTTTTCTCACCTCCATGTGTTTATTAGTTTCGTTGCCGAGTGTCGTTTCTCACATCCTTATGTTTATCAATTCCATCTTTGAGTGCCCTTTATCACCTATATATTGATCTAGGATCTATCTGTATATCTATATATTTGTTTGAGCCTATCCGAAACAAGTTTGGCAAGGGGAAAGTCTTGTTCCTTGTTCCCTGCCCCTGTCTCTTGTCTCTTGTCCCTTGTTCTCTTTTTGGCTATAAACCAAAGCAATCTATCCAGGATTGACTTACGGGGAAATTGTAATGCACTTTCTAGTAGGATTGGGGTCTTGAGTCCAATTTGGTTTGGTCAATTCTAGGCATAAAGTTAATTGTCCGTTGTTCAGCTAACAACCGATCTTTATTTACGATTGACAACCTAACCTATTTCTATCTAGACTAGGATTAGGCTCTATATCTATATAGTTGTTTGAGCCTATCCAAAATAAGCGTGGCTAGGGTGAATTCTTGTTTCTTGTTCCTTGCTCCCTGCCCCTTGTCCATTATCCTCTGTCTGACTATAAACCAAATCAATCTATCTGGGCTTGGCTTATGGGGTACTGATAATGCACTCTCTAGTAGGTTCGGTCAAGTCTTGTCATAAACTCATATGTCCATTGTCTAGCTAACAACTGATTTTTATCTAGTCTCGACAACCTAACCTATCTCGATTTGGACTAGGATATGGCATCACATCCTATCCTCACCTCCCTCATGCCTTACCTTCTTAGGGGCTAAGTGTAGGTGGAGCCCCCCCCCTCATTTGAATGCAGAAAGTCAGGAGTTCCCTAGACTGATTGTTGGGATAATTTTGATTTTTAAGGATAGTCTCAAAAAAGTTTCCTATAAGTTCTTCTGTAGAGTAAAAAATGTTCATGCATGATTTTTTTTCCAAATATCTCAAATTCAATGCTTGAAGCATTTACATCATTAAAAATAATATGAAGAAATAATCTTGGACCTGAATCAACTAAACCATGAAAAAGTTAAAGAATACTGTTTACATTGTACAACTTTTTGATGCATACATATGAAGGTATTTTTTTTTGTAATATTATCACAAATAGCTGAACTTTTGCCATATACATTACTAATCCTTAAAAACTAACAAATGTGAACAAGAAGTACTATTTAGTTGGTAACCTGGCTACATTTCATACAAACCATTGTAAGAAATGTTTTGTGAGGCCCTATCGACTTATTTGCTAAAAAAGCTATTAGACTTTAAAAAGCTTCCCAAAAGTTTTCCTGCAGAATATAACAATTTTCATGTATGAAAGCATATACCAAATATCTCAAATAATATTTGAAACTTTTACAACATTCAAAATATTTTGAAGAAATAATCCTAGATGCGACTCAACTAAAACATGAAATTGTTAAAGAATATCGTTTGCACCATCTTGATGTGTGTGTATGAAGGATAAATCGGTAATTATGCCAATAGGTGTAACCTACAATGGCAATTAGGGGTGGTGTCCGTTGAGCGTAATAATGTGAGATGTCAATAAAAATGATCAACCTTAAATTTGACATCCATTTAACTGTCATAGGGCAGTTTTTCTTCTTGCTTGGAGAGAGTGATCGAAAAATTGTAATATCTTGAGCATACAGTGGAATTTGGAGCCCTTTTTTAATTCTTGGAAAGATTTTGAGATTGACACATTTTTGCTACTAGATTGAGACTATCTATCACCAGTCAGCTGGAAAGTTTCAGAAAAGGTTACGGAGCTGTTAATCCATGTGGAACCCTTCAATGGTTGAAACCATGTGACAAATCCAAGATACATGCCTCAAGATTGATACATCTTAGCATTTTTTAGATAGATATATTTAAGATATCTGTGCTAGTGTTATCAAAAGTAGCAACACTTTTGCAATATACAACTAATAATCCTTAATGATTAGCAAACGTGTAGTCATGGTAGGGGGTCCCAGTGAAGGGATGCCCTTGGCCATGTAGTAGAGTCATGCAACACAGAAACAACATTCTTCTTTATTATTAAATGAAAACTTGCCTTTACAACATATACATTCACAGTGACTTTCAGCTTATCTCTTCCAAGATGTCACTCATGGATACACTTATCAGACCCACAGTTCTCTATGGATCTATAGTTTGGGGGTCCTCTCTACATGAGGGTGATTGAGTTGCTATTGAGAGGGTCCAGACACTTCTCCTTCGCTGCATGATCAGATATAAGCAGACAGTTCCCAAACACATTATTCTTGCAGAGTTTGGAGCCCGACCCTTCTGACTGGAGACTATATTTGATCTGATCACTTTTATACATCACATATGGATGTTTGTTGATTTTGCGAGTGGATGTGACAAATACCCATACTTAGCATACTGTTCTTCAGAGAATCTTGCTCTTTCAGCTCCTTCGACATGTGGACGTTGTTGGTATACAGGAGTTTCTGATCTATTGGAGTCTGTGGGAATTAAGATGGACCAACTTCCTCCATTTATGTACTCCTTGGATGCACCAGCTCATCTTCTACCCACTAGATAGGAGTTGAAACAGATTATTAGGGATGATATTTACATACAATTCATCCATACTACTTGGGTAAACCCTCCTGGGGGTTACGTTCTAAGATGGCATTTTATGCAGAGCACTTCTTGGAGCTGAGTGACAAGCTTATGATTTGTCCACAGTATACATTCCGCCATTGGATGCACTCTCTTTGCATCCCATTAGGATAGTTTTGAGTGGGGTCTCACAGGCTTAAGATTGAGACAGATCACCAGATAGATCGAGTAGACAGGGTTTGTCAATTATGCAGCATCCAGGAGACGGAGTTCGAAGAGCACTTCATATTTCGTTGTCCCTATGAGATCAGAGGGAGGTTTTATTACCTATTTAGGACAGACTATTTTTGACTTCTTCAGATATGAAGACTAGAGATGTTTGGCTTTATATATATAAGAAGCTCTTAAGCTTCGTGATCATTTTATTCAGAGACCCACTAGACCAGTCTCCACTCAGCGGATTACTTCCTTTTTCATGGTGCTACCTTCGAGGAGAGGCACTAAGTGACATATTGACATTAGTACAGCCCCACATTCTAGATCAATGAAGCCTAGAGACACTATTCACAGTTCCCCGAGTTTTCATTAGCATATTCACTTCAGACCCGGCATTAGGAGGTAGACTAGATCCACCAGACCTTCACAGAGGACTTTTCCTTCTAGGCAGAGGATTGGAGGACAGACCAAGCATCATACCTCCCCTTCTTCGGGTCAGACTTCTGTTCGGAGCTTCTTCTCGTTGGCCTTGGATGCTAGGAGAGTTGGATCGAACTCTTGATGGGTTCCCTCCTAGTTCTTCTTTCTTAGGGATCATTCTCATGCTCCTGATGTTTATAGATTCTTGGAGATTGCTCACTTCTTTTGCTCCCTTCTTCAGACCTAAGCGTGGTTGGGTTCTTTGGTGGTTTGGCTCTGAGCGTGGTCACTCTTTGCCATGTTTTATACTATTTCTTTCAACATTGTTTTTCTTGTTTTCAGAGACCTTTTTGGTTTCCCGCTTTTTGCTAACAAATTTATGTAATCTGGAGCCCCTTTGACCTTCTTTTGTGGTCATTAGTTGGATATTAATATATTTATCTTATCTTATCTACACTATCATTGTAAGCCTCTCTTTGGGCTTTGCAATCTCAATTTATGTCGCAAACTTTGAAATTTTCTCTTTTAAGACATCTCTAATCTTGGCCTCGTCTTACTTTTGCTCTTTGGCCCCTCTTCTTACTTTTCCCTATGGCCATGTCTCTTTCTTTACATTATGGTCCTCCTCTAACTCAATTGCCTATCCTCTTCTTGGGATTCCATCCTCATGTTCTACCCTCTACTTATATGGATCCCTTGTTTTTCCTATGGCCTCCGGCTCTTCAACTTCTCTATAGCTGACTGTGACCACTTGGAACAAAATGTAGTTGAACCACCACAACAATGGTTCTTGATTCTTTCTTTGCAGACAATTATCTTCGCAGATGATAGAATGACCCATGGCAATTGCAAATTGAAAGCCCTCATCAAGATCTTTCAAACAAGACCAAAAATGTGTCCTTTGATGATCTCTAGAGAAGGATGTGGATGCTCAAAATTCATTGTGATTCCCTGTGAACAGGGTCTGTATGTATTCCTGCAGACCCGTGAATTTATAAAATTCACTTAATAGTAATCAAGTGTTCGCCTTTTGAAACTGTAGTCTTTTTGTATCTTGTAGACCTGTGGAGTCCTTCCAATACTCTCAAGGATTGTAACACGCCCACGTTATATTGTGGCCACTACTACATTCCATGACCTTGCCTTGATTGTGAATCATGATACTTGTCGCAATCCTAGACTCTTGGACTGATGCGATCTGTGAGTTCCATGAATTTTGTGGGGCTTTATTGAGGCTGTGACTCCATGACTATACACTTCATGGGTGTTCTTTGAGGCTGTTGGACCTCTGTGATCTTGTTTCGTGAGCTTTGTGAACTCTATTCCATGGCTCTGTGCACGAATTTTAAGAATTCCCTGGCTCCATGCACAAAATTCAATAATTTTGTGTTCCATGAAGCTCATGCACGAACTTTGATAATCCGGAGGTTTTGTTATCCCATGAGACTATGTAAATTCCTTGATAACTCATTGGGTCTGTTGGGGTTTATGTGGGACTAAAGACTTAGATGCGAATGTTTAGTGAGTCATATGGCCTCTGTTAAACAAGTCATCTCCATGGCCCTATTAGTGTTGTGAAACACTTAGTGAATAAGTGAAAAGGTCATCATGAACTCAAGATTTAGATTGAATTTGGTCTGTTTGTAATGTGATCACTATGAAACTTTTTGGCCTCAAAGTGACCTGAGATGAACTCTATGGCCTTTATGATTTAGATAGAGGACTTTGTTAAGCTAAGAAATTTGTCTGAGATCTTTATTGAAAGCTATCCAAACCTTCTACTTGTTTTTGGTGATGCAAGATTGTCCGTACGCCTTGGATGCATTTGCATCAGACATTTGCGGTAATTAAAATGTGAGCTGCTGCTCATATGGATGGAACAAGTGGTAAAATCACTCTTTCAGTCACTAAGATTGATGACCATGGCATTCCCTTCCATCACACTAGATACCTCAGTTGATTGATACATTTTCTTTTTTGCTTCCATTTCTAGCTTCTTTCTGGCTTCAAATATGTCCTCTTTTGCTCATCTCTTCTCACCCTTTCTTCCTGTGTGGGATTAGACCCACCATAGACTGTCCACCCCTACCAAATGTTTCTCTTCTTCTTCCATCTTCTTGTGGGCTGAAACCCACATTTGTCCGACCACCTCCACCAGGATGTTCGTTCTTGCATCTTATGTCCTCTTGTGGGCTTATACCCACTACCATCCAACACCTCCTCTTAAAGCCTTCTTGGCTTTGTTTACTCACTATCCAACCTGATATTGGATCTGTCCACCTTTCACTCTTTTTTAATTGCAGCTCTTCTTTCCTCATGGCTTCCATCTCTTCCTTCTTTCTCTCCATCTCTGCACTTGCACATTGACTAGTCACATATTTGTTTAAAAACATGAGACTTTATACTTCCCATAGGCGCTTCCTCTGTCTTCACACTATTAGCTTGATTTTTACCAAGCTTGGGCTTATCAAATATTCTTCCACTCTCCACTCCACAGAACAGCACTCGGCTGCCCTTGTGGCAGCTCCTCTTTCTCTTCCTCATTTCTCATCTTCTTTGCATCAGCTCTAGGCTGATTTCATTCTCTTTCTTTCTCCTTCTTATTTACTTCTATGTCACATGAGTGACCTTTTTCATCTCTCCAATATTTTCTCCTCTCTCTTGTGTGTGTTTTCTCTCCCACATCTAATTGCTGCAAGTGAAATCTCTCTTGTTCCACTTCTTGCTGCCCCTCATACATATGAGCATGCTGGACTGAATTATGATTTGTCTTCTTCTTTGCTATCTATTTTATTGCTGGACCCGCACTTAAATCAGCCACATTAAGGGAATTGGTAGCTTCCACAAACACTTTTTCCAGCTCTTTTATATGTCTCAAAGACATGTTGTCTAACTCTTCTCTGTTATTCACATTCTCCTTACAACTTTCACTCACATGATGGGCTACTAAAAGCCCATTCTCAACAACCTCCATGGCTGTTCTCTCCTCCTTCACTTGATTTTCTTCTTCATATAGCTGGCCTTCAACCATTCTCTCCTCATAAGTATTATGTGCACTTCAGCCACCTCCATTGTTTCTTTCATAGAAATCTGAACTTCTTCTTTGCTGTACTCACCTTCCTTGCAAAAGAGAAAAGACAAACACATTTCCCCTATTCTCCAAGGATAATTTAGCCTCTTCCCACTTATAGGATACCACAAACTCTTTCCCATTATCCATTAATGGGTCCCCTTCTTGTAGTGAACAATATATTACTTCCACATCCTTTTCACTGAAGCTCTCTTCCTCTATGGGCTGGTCACAAATTTCTTTCTCTCTGCTGTTTTTGAAGACATATTTGGACTTCTCACATGGAAACCTCACTATTCCATTGCCTCTCAAGGCAATCCTCTTCTCTTCCCTCGTATCTTTGAGTTGCTCACTTGGAAACTTCCCTTTCCCATTGCCTTTCAAGGAAATCTTCTTCCTCTCTCTGTCAAATCTTCATGCTTGGAACTTCTTCCAGCACTCCTGCAATTTTGGGTGCACAACTTGGCCCATCAATTTGAAAACTATATGTTCCCAAATACTCACTCTCTTCTTTCCTTTTCTTTGTCCCTGTTGACCATTTTTGGTCCTGCAGGCCAAAAGTCGGTCTCCTTCTTTCCCTGCTGTCCTAAACCGTCAATATTGGATGTATTCCCCCCACTGCAATTGTGCCATTTCCCTTTGTAGTAGCCCTGTTCTGTAAAGAGCCAAGTGACTTGAGCTTTGTAGATGTTTCGAGTTGATCCGGAGGTTTATTTCGCTATAGGCAGCTAGTTTTTACAAGCCTTTTCGACAAGGGAATGGGCCAACTTCAAAGAGATATAAGTCTTTTACAAAGCTCTAAAGACAAAGTGCCCAAAGGGATTTCTTCGAACATTTTGTCCGAAGAAATTCACAAGGAAAGAGACCAAAATTTGGAGGCACATTTCCTAAAAATTGCGAAAAGTGGTTCAACATCGAGGTTCAATGATATGAAATGAACTACACAGACTGACCAATAGTCACATGATCTTTCTAGGAGCTTTGAACATAGTGTTGAACTATTGAACCGATTGAACCATTGTAGGTTCAAGCGGTAGGTTCAAATAGTAGGTTCAATTATACATTAAATTCACAAGGGAATTGAGTGAACACGACTCCTTGCAGAACATAGAGTGTTGAACTATTGAACCGTTGAACCATTAAACTCCGAAAAAGGGTTCAGGTTCAATCGAAAGGTTCAAAGTCATAATTGAAGAACCCGAAATGGCCTAAGCAGTTCGCAAAAAGAGCAACAGAATTTCTTCGGAGGACACTTTGGTCAGGAAGGACCAATAAGAAGTTTTGAAGGGGCATTCCAAGACCCAAAGGGCCCTCGCAGAAAGCAGTGAGCAGATTCATCAAAGAGCAAAAGGCAAAGGATTTCTTCGGACATTTTGTCCGAAGAAAATCCAAAGGCACAATTCCTTTGGACAAAATGTCTGAAGGAATTTCTTCGGACATTTTGTCCAAAGGAATTGAGAACCGAAGTAGCCCGAAGGGCAGGTGCCCTTGCAGGGGACTCTCGACGGACCAAGAAGGGACACCTTCCTTTCGATAAGGATCAAATGCAAAAGCTCGAAGGAATTGAAAAGCCGAAGAAATTGCCAAAGGGATGATTGGTGCACGAACATCAAATTTAAGGTAGTGAAATAGCCGTTGGCTTTCGAATGGTGACGGGCCTGCAGACATCAACTTTACGATGATGGAATAGCCGTTGATTCTCAAATGTTTAAAAACGGGCCCATGCAGGTTAACAGTTGAAGAGAGCCCAAAAGAACTCATAAGCGAAGGACGCAAGTGAACTTAGCGACCCGCTGAGAAAGGAGCCCAAGGAGCCAACAAAGGATGAGAAGATAGCCCCAAGAGCTCAGATTGCTAAAAAGAGACAAAATATAGCAAGGAAAGAGGGAACAAAACAGAGAATCCAGAACACAGCCACGCACACATACGACAACATTTGGAATGTTCCAAAAGACACACCCAGCCAAGCGCAGGGGCAAATAGAACAGCCCAAGTGGCAAAAGAAAGCATCAGCAGAGGAGTTATTCCAGCAGTTGAACAGTCTCCGCCAAGTGGTCATCAAGGAGCATAAATAGTGAAAGCGTGGCCCGTTTTTCCTCATTTTGCAATAATGAGCAGGCAGTCGCGTGAAATTCATGGAGAAGCGGCCTGGTCTTTCAAATAGACAAATCGACCCATGCTTTTGAAGAGACTTTTAATATGATTTACATGCCAAAGTCAAGGCTTGGGACTGCCGCAGCATGGCTCCTTGAGCGGATTTCCTCTTTTCAATGCATTCAACGTAGCATGGGCAACTTTTTCCAGAAGGCGCCAAAAGCCTCTTTCTTTCTCTATATATTCTAAACCCTCATTTTGAGAAAGATATCTCTCAGCTTGTAAGGCAGAGCTCTGCCAAAATTTACCTTGAATCAAAAAGAAGCATTTTTACCTCCATTTGAGCTTACACTTTTGCATGTCTATGGCTTTGTCTTGTGTTACATCATTTTCCTTCATGCTTTCACAGAATGATTCCAGCATGTCTAGTGTATTGTGAGTTCTTCTTTTGCAGGTTAGCCAAAAGTGTCCACAGTAGAGTATAGGCGCATGTGAACAGGTTGCCATAATGTGTCTTAGAACACCACTGGTAATTCTTCCTCCCTGTATCTCTAGAGGACCCCTACCTCACTGATGCAAAAGAGTTTTTCGTGTCAAATGAAGTGTATAATCAGCGTGTTCTTGGTGGAAAGTGTATGTCAAAGCTAAGTAGATCAACCTTTTTTTTTGGTGCATCACCGTGTTAGTTTAGGTTCTATTTTAAGTAATCCTTCTCCCTTTTCACCACCCCCACTGTTAGCAGTAGGAAATCTAGGACCACATAGATGCATCAAAGGGAGCTAGCCCTTATCTAGAGATTCTCTCCTCAGTTTTGTTAGACTCATAGCAAGAGGGGAGTGTCCATTGTGCCGCATGGAAGACAAAAACTCAACCTTTCTGTCAAGGGTGCAATCCACAGCGTCAACAGTTTTTGGCACGCTTGGTGGGATTAGTTTTTATCCAAAGAGTTGAAGAATTTTGGTGTGTTCTTCAACCAACCAGCCTTTGGAGGCTTTTCATCAACACCAATGGTGACTCCGAGTTGAATCAGCTGGTTAAGCAGTCTTGGTACCATAAAAAAATCACATTTTTGGTATGTATAATTCCATTGCTCAGCATCATGGGCCTTGTGTTCCTTCATATAACTTTGATCAAGCTCAAGTTGTTCATGGAATCACCTCAAGCAACTCTCCTAGTTGCCCTTCAACAGTAAGGGAAGTAACACTAGAATTTGAGAAGCAAGTGATGGAAATAGACAGATTGGATGAGCAGTATTGATATCAGCAAGAGCTTCTGTACAAAGAGGAGTGTTTGTTCAGGCAAACTCAGGCCTTGCAATCCCTGAAGGAGGAGGTAGCAAAATGGAAGAGTCCATTCATTCAAGATAATCAACTTTGTGTGCCTTCTCCCATTCCAAAGCAGCCCTGTCCTATTCTAAAGAAAGCCCCCTCTTGTGCACAAAATCCTTTCTACCAGATAGCACTTGCTCACTCTATCTCATCTGATGCAGTAACCACTGCTGCTCTTAATCCCTTGCACCTAGCTTTCCAACATCAAAGGGCATTAGAGCAACCTCTCATGGAGACTAACCTTCTCAATTCTTTAGAATGTGGACCCTCTTTTGATGGGAATCACCCTATATCTTTTGGAAAGCAACACATCTCTCTTGAAGCAACTCTTCTTGTGCACGAACAGACCCTTCCCAGTGTTCCTCAACCTCCTCAAATCTTTCAGCATAGGAGTGCCTATCATGAACCAGCTCAGGACCTTGAAGAGGATAAAGTTGCTACCTATTCACAAGGGAAAAGTTCCATTCTCAAGGTCATGAGTTGGAAGCAAACAATGGAATCATGTGGTACGAAAAAAGAGGAGGAGAGGCCTATTCATTTTGATAGAAGCCTTGAAGAAAATGAAGCTGCTCCTACTCATCATGATGATGCTTGTGACCTCCAAGAAAGACTCTTTCAAGAGAATATAGCCAAGCAAATTGTAGAATTGGAATCCAGAATGAAGTTCCATAACCAAAGTGTGATGGATGGTTCAGGCCAAGCAGAAAATCCTACGTCTGAACACACCCCATCTACACTCCTCCAAGAGAGCTATCAATCCACATCGGATATAGATAAAGTGCTGGTCAAATGGAAGGAAGAGAATCATTCAATTCTAGCTCAAGGACTACCTCCTCTTCCACATGAGTTTAACCATCAGCTTTCCACTTCATCCCTTCTCAAGGAGGAACCTGTTTTGCAAGAGGCAAGTGAAGAAGAGAGGATCCAATTTTCTGCTGCCAAAGAGGCTATCATGAGTGACAATGAAGATGAAATCATCATGGATGCTCCCTTTGAAGACATCATCAACAATGGAGAAGACACAGGTCATGCATACATGCAGATGTTCCAGCAATATGAAAAAGAGGTTGACAAACTTTATCTGTCAACAATGGATGTTGAGGAAAGTAAGCATGGTGAGCTCTCCCCTCCCTTGTTTGATAAAGTTCCTTGTTGCTTTGATGAGGAATATGACCATGCCATGAAACCCGAGTTGGAGGAGAATCAGAAGGATGTCTTTGAACAACTAGAGACTCTGGTTTTTGAACAAAAAAAGGAGAGGCCTGTCCATCTTGAGGAAAGCTTTGAAGAAGAGAGCCTTGAACAAGAAGGTGATGTTTTGTGGGATAAGCAATCAATTTGTGATCTCATTTCAGACATCACAACAATCACCCTTCTTCACGAAAGCAATGATGAAGTAGAGGATCAGTTTGACCAAGTTTTCAATGAAGCAATAGCGGACAAGTTAGTCCATGGTGCATATCAAGGGGGTTATGAGCTAGATGATCCCTATGGTGATAAGCTAGCAGCCATTGATTTCTTGATGAAACACCCCAGCATGAAGGACCAGCATTGGGCAAGCTTCCAAGAGCAAGGTGAATACATATATGTTGGAAGCATGTTTGGCCCTAATCCACTCAGATACAAGCCAATCAAGGTGGCAGGCAAGAAGAGCAAGTCACCAAATCTCCATTCCATTCAGCCACTTGTCTAGCACCATAAGTTTTCTTGCCATGAAGGAGACTTAAGAAGTTTTCCCTTTGATCCAGGAGGGAAGCAAATGTATCTTGTTAGTTGTACATAATAGTTTGCTTTCAGTTGTGTGTCTTTCGTTTTCCCTAAGTGTTGTTTGCATGTGTGTAGTTTTTTAACCTTGTGTGTGTTTTGTTTACCGTTTGGGGTGAAGGCTTCATGATTGATTCTTGGATTTCTCGAGGTTATTGCCAACCTTTTGGGCTATATTCTGACTCCATGCCCAACAAACTTGCAAGTCATTGGTTTCTTAAGCATGGTAGGCATGTTTCCACTGGGAATCGCCAAATTTGTTGACCATTTTTGGTCCTGCAGGCCAAAAGTCGGTCTCCTTTTTTCCCTGCTGTCCTGCACCGTCAATATTGGATGTATTCCCTCCATTGCAATTGTGTCGTTTCCCTTTGTAGTAACCTGTTCTGTAAAAGCCAAGTGACTTGAGCTTTGTAGATATTTCGAGTTGATCCGGAGGTTTATTTTGCTGTAGGCAGCTAGTTTTCACAAGCCTTTTCGACAAGGGAATGGGCCAACTTCAAAGAGATATAAGTCTTTGACAAAGCTCTAAAGACAAAGTGCCCGAAGGGATTTCTTCAAAAAATTTGTTCGAAGAAATTCACAAGGAAAGAGACCAAAATTAGGAGGCACATTTCCAAAAATTTGGGAAAAGTGGTTCAACGTCAGGGTTCAATGATATGAAATGAACTACACAGACCGACCAATAGTCACATGATCTTTCTGGGAGCTTTGAACATAGAGTGTTGAACTATTGAACTGATTGAACCATTGTAGGTTCAAGCGGTAGGTTCAAACAGTAGGTTCAATGATACATTAAATTCACAAGGGAATTGAGTGAACACGACTCCTTGTAGAACATAGAGTGTTGAACTATTGAACCATTGAACTATTGAACTCCAAAAAATGGTTCAGGTTCAATCGAAAGGTTCAAAGTCTTAATTGAAGAACCCGAAATGGCCTAAGCATTGAGCATATTCATCAAAGAGCAAAAGGCAAAGGATTTCTTCGGACATTTTGTCCGAAGAAAATCCAAGGGAAAATCCAAAGGCACAATTCCTTCGGACAAAATGTCCAAAAAAATTCCTTTGGACATTTTGTCCAAAGGAATTGAGAACCAAAGTAGCCCAAAGGGCAGGTGACCTTGCAGGGGACTCTCAGCGGACCAAGAAGGGACACCTTCGTTTCAGTAAGGATCAAATGCAAAAACCCAAAGGTATTGGAAAGCTGAAGAAATTGCCAAAGGGATGATTGGCGCACAAACGTCAAATTTAAGGCGGTGAAATAGCCGTTAGCTTTCAAATGGTGACAGGCTTGCAGACGTCAACTTTACGGTGATGGAATAGCCGTTGATTCTCAAATGTTTAAAAACGGGCCCGCACATGTTAACAGTTGAAGAGAGCTCAAAAGAACTCATAAGCGAAGGCCGCAAGTGAACTCAGCGACCCATTGAGAAAGGAGCCCATGGAGCCAGCAAAGGATGAGATGATAGCCCCGAGAGCTCAGATTGCCAGAAAGAGACAAAATATAGCAAGGAAAGAGGGAACAAAACAGAGAATCTAGAACACGGCCACGCACACATACGACAACATTTGGAATGTTCCAAAAGACGCACCTAGCCAAGCACAGGGGCAAATAGAACAGCCCAAGTGGCAAAAGAAAGCTTCGCCAGAGGATTTATTCCAGCAGTTGAAACAATCTCTGCCAAGTGGTCATCAAAGAGCGCAAATAGTGAAAGTGTAGCCCGTTTTTCCTCATTTTGCATTAATGAGCAGGCAGTCGCATGAAATTCATGGAGAAGCGGCCTGGTCATTCAAATAGACAAATCGACCCATGCTTTTGAAGAGACTTTTAATATGATTTACACGCCAAAGTCAAGGCTTGGGACTGTTGCAGCATGGCTCCTTGAGCAGATTTCTCTTTCCAATGCATTCAACACAACATAGGCAGCTTTTTCTAGAAGGCGCCAAAAGCCTCTTGCTTTCTCTATATATTGTAAACCTTCATTTTGAGAAAGATATCTCTCAGCTTGTAAGGTGGAGCTCTGCCAAAATTTACCTTGAATCAAAAAGAAGCATTTTTACCTCCATTTGAGCTTGCACTTTTGCATATGTCTATGGCTTTGTCTTGTGTTAAGTCATTTTCCTTTATGCTTTCACAGAATGATTCCAGCATGTCTAGTGTATTGTGAGTTCTTCTTTTGCAGATCAGCCAAAAGTGTCCACAATAGAGTATAGGCGCATGTGAACAGGCTGCCATAGTGTGTCATAGAACACCACTGGTAGTTCTTCCTCCCTGTATCTCCAGAGGACCCCTAGCTCACTAATGCAGAAGAGTTTCTCGTGTCAAATTAAGTGTATAATCAGCTTGTTCTTGGTGGAAAGTGTATGTCAAAGCTAAGTAGATCAATTTTTTTTTTTGGTGCATCACTGTGTTAGTTTAGGTTCTGTTTTCAGTAATCCTTCTCCCTTTTCACTCCCCCCATTGTTAGCAATAGGAAATCCAGGACCACATAGATGCATCAAAGGGAGCTAGCCCTTATCTAGAGATTCTCCCCTTAGTTTGCCAGACCCACAACAAGAGGGGAGTCTCCAATGTGCCGCGTGAAAGACAGAAGCTCAGCTTTTTTGTCAAGGGTGCAATCTACAGCGTCAACAGTCCCCTTTCTTGGAGATCTCTCCAATGCATAGCTACATTTCCACATAGCCTCTTGCTTGCAACCTTTACCCTCGTGGTGTTTTCTACATTCTCCTCTTCAAATAAATTCTCTAACTATCCATTTCATGAGCTTCTCTGGGCTCTTTTCACCGCAAAATAAAATAACTTTGCAAGCAGATTTAGCTCTTTCTTCCACCTTGATCTCTGTTGGTCTCTTGTCTTTGCTTGATTGGCTTCTCTCCAAATTATCTAACCTTTCTTGTAGGGACAACAACCCCACCATCATTTCTTTTTCATATCCACTCATGGCTGCAACACCTTCACCACTTTGTGCATCCTCTGTCATTTCCAATCTCACTTGGATTTCCTTTATTATCTCTGCCAAGTCTTCTAATCTTGGAGCTCTTCCTCTTTTATGCGCCATTTCTTTTTCACAAACAAGTTTCTCTATTACAACTTGTAATTTACTCAAACAGGGTTCTCTTTCACAACCTACATTAGACTCATATGAGAGCCAATTACACTTTCTTTACACTAGCATGACTTCTCACACATTTGCAACACATTTGTCTTCTCCCCTATGAAAGATTCTCTTTCACAACTTGCAACTAACTCAAGCAGACTTCTCTCACAATCTACATTAGACTCAGACAAGAATCTTTCATAATATCACACAACTCTCTTCACTTGCATGACTTTTCTCTCTTACTTGCAACAAACTTGTCTTCATTCCAATGCAAGATTCTCAAATATGAGTCTCACACGTTTCACACAGCTCTTATTTACTTGTAGGACTTTCTCACACTTGCAAAAAAACCCACTTGGACTGCTATGATACCCACTTGGTGCTGTCAATGTAGGGGGTCCCGATGAAGGGATGCTCTTGGCCATGTAGCCAACGTCACGTAGCCAAAAAACATCATTTTTGTTTTTTATTAAATTAAAATGTGTCTTTACGGCATCTACATTCACAATGACTCTCTATATTGTACGTTATTACTCTAAGCATCTCTTTGGGTTTTACAATCTCATTCTTTGCTGCAAACTTTGCAACTTTCTCATTTGAGACTTCTCTTATCTTAGCCTCCTCTTACTTCTGCTCTTTGGCCCCTCTTCTTACTATTCCTTGTGGTCGTGTCTTTTTCTTTATGTTATGGTCCTCCTCTTACTCAATTGGCCATCCTCTACTTGGGAACCCCTTATCATGTTTTTCCATCTACTTATATGGATCCCTTTTTCTCTTGTGGTTTCTAGCTCTTCAACTTATCTATAATTGACTATGACCACGTGGAACAAAATGTAATGGAACTGCCACATTAATGGTTCTTGATTCTTTCTTTGAGAATATTTATCTTCATATGGGATATAATGACTTGTGGCCACTACAAATCAAAATCTCTCATCAAGAGCTTTCCAATAAGACCAAAAGTGCCTCATTTGATGATCTCTGGAGAAAGATGTAGATGCTCAAAAATCGTTGTGTCGCTTTCTTGTGAACAATGTCTCTATGTATTCCTATGGACTTGTGAGTTTATAAAATTCAATTAATAGTTCTCACGAATGTTATGATCCACACATATAATATTAGAATTATATGTAGAATATAATGTAGATAAACACATTACAATAGATATCGGTGGGCCAAGATGCCCAAATATTCAATATATGTATAAATAGAGTAATTACCATTAAGGTAAGACAACACCATACAATACTCCTTTAGGAAGGAATAACTCTACGATTCCACTTACAAGGGGACATCCTTCAATATCTTTCTAACAATAGAAGGCTCAACACTTACTTGACTGATTGATCTCCTTTACAATGATATTCATCTCTTATATATGAACCTATAATAACTAACAATGGATGGGTAACCTCCTAATCTCAATGTACGTTGACCATTACGCAGTGTACTAATTCCACAAGTTACTTCTTCATTATTTGCATTATCTTCCTCATTATTTTCTTCTATTCTTTTTCATCTTCATTATCATTTTCTTCCTCTTCCTCAACCCCTCCTTCTGTATCATCTGTAGCTTCCTCCACATCAATATTTGCATCTTTTGCATGTTCTTCCTCATTGCCATCATCATTAGTTTCTTCCTCTTCTTCCTGATCATCCTCATTTTTCACCTTCGTATACTTACCCAATCTATTTTGTAATTGGGATACCTTATTTTTCACATCCTCTAGCATATCTCTCCTCCACTAATTGTAATCTTTGTGTAACTCTATGATTCACACAACTAGGGTTAATGAAAAAACCCAAAAATTTTAATAACTCATGCAAAACTGATCAAAACAGTTCAAAATTTTGATTGTAGCTTCCATGTATGATATTGCAACTTCAGTGAAAATTTGGTGGAAGAAATTAGACAATTTTGGCCTATAGAGCGAATCTATGAAAAATAATAAAATCTCAATAACTCACACACAACTTGTCAAAATATTATAAAATTTTGACTGTGACCTTTTAATGACACACATTCATTATGAATTTCACAGAAAAATTGCTGAAATTATGGAAGATATGATAAATTTATTACAAAACCTAAAATCGCAATATCTCACTCAAAAATGATTACCAAACCTCAATATTTTTACTGTGAATTCCTTGAAATATTCTCCAACTCCAGAAAAATATTTGTAGAAACATTCACAACAGATTGCAAGATATAAACAATTCTCCAAAATTAGGGTTTCACCCACAATATTTTCGCAAATTGATGCTCTGATATCACTTGTTATGATCCACACATAATATTAGAATTATATGCAGAATATAATGTAGATAAACACAACAATAGATATTGGTGGGCCAAGATGCCCAAATATTCAATATATGCAGAAATAGAATAATTATCCTTAAGGTAGGGCAACACCATACAATACTCCTTTAGGAAGGAATAATCCCACAATTCCACTTCGAAGGAGACAACCTCCAATATCCTTCTAACAATAGAAGACTCAACACTTGCATGATTGATTGATCTCCTTTACAATGATATTTGTCTCCTATATATAGACCTATAATAACTACCAATGGATGGGTGACCTAATCCCAATTTATGCCAACCATTACCCAATGTACAAATTTCACAAATTACTCATTTATTCTAATATACTATACCTATATAACTAAAAGGGATGTGTGCCACATGTCAGTATCTCCATCAACCCATATACATTAATATATCATATCCCTAGGTACAAAGCAATGTGACCGTGTTTTGAAATTGTGGTCTTTTTATATTTTGCTTTTGAAATTGTGGTCTCTTTATATTTTGCGAACCCGTGGAGTCCTTCCAATTCTCTTAAGGATTGTAATGCATCTGTGTTATATTGTGGCCACAACTACATCTTATGACCTTGTCATGATTGTGACACTTGTTGCAGTCTCGAACTCTCAAATCCACGCGATCTCTAAGAGCTTCGTGGGTTTTGTGAATTCTGTGGGGCTTTATCGAGGCCATGATACTATGACCATACACTCTATGGGGATTCTTTGAGGCTGCCGGACTTTGTGATATTGTTCCTGAGCTCCATCAACTTTGTCCCATGGTTCCATGCATGAATTTCAACAATTTAGTCTTCCATGCACAAATTTAGATAATTTTGTGGCTTTGTGCACAAACTTTGAGAATTGCATGTTCTGTGATCCAATGCATGAACTTCAAGAATTCCGAGGTTCCATGATTCCATGAGATTATGCAAACTGCTTAATAAATCGTCGGGTCTGCTAGGGTCATTGCGGGACCAAAGACTTAGATGCAAATGTTTAATGAGTCATGTGGCCTCCATTACACAAGTCATCTCCATGGCCTCATTAATGTTGTGAAACACTTGGTGAATAAGTGGAAAGGCTGCCGTGAACCCAAGGCCTAGACCCAATGTGGACTGTTTGTAATATGATCGTTGTGGAACTTCTTTGACTTGAGGTGATTGAACTCCGTGACCTCAAAGATTTAGCCTGAGGACTCTGTTAAGCTGAGAAATTTGCGCGAGATCTTTATTGAAAGCTATCCAAAACTCCTTTTTTTTTGGTAATGCAAGATTTCCTGTACGCCTTGGATGCTCTTGCATCAAAATGTGAACTTGAAGCACCATTAGCTGGTAAACTCACTACATTTCAAATAAATCATAGTAAGAAATGTTTTGTATAAGGGCCAATCTATTTATCTGCTGGAAGGGAATAAATTCTGTAATGCTTCAGTTTATTCTGCTGGAAGGGAATAAATTCTGTAAACAGTTTATTCTGCTAGTGATGTGCTCAACTCTACACTACATTCAAATTTTAGATTTTTATAACTCAAGTATTTATGTGCCAGAAAAAGCCCCAGATTAAATCAATTTCTGTTGTCTTTTTTAACTGCAGTGCAGGCAAGTATATCAATATGTCATGGTATCATTATGTTCAAATTTGATCCTTCAATTTCATTTGTCATTAGGTTCTGGATTCATTCTTTCATTTTGTATGCTGCACACACCCTATCTTTGTTATCTATTGTATTAGTTGCTTGAGATGGTAGTAGCATATGGATTTTTCTACCTTGAGCTGGCATGATAATTTATGAGCCTAAGGATTATTTTCCTAGTCGATAAATAGCCATCACTTGTCAAAAAGCATTCTAGAAATCAATTGGTGATATGATCTAGTGGTCTCATGCATGTCTACATTTCCTTGATCAGATGGCATTCAATCATTAACGTTGCCCCATGGGAACAAGGAAAGATATGTCTTAGCATATATGTAACAGTTTTATGCTTCTATTATTGTCATCCCATCATACACATGAATTTATGTTTAGGGTGAAGCTTGTGTAGGTTATTGGGGTGTTCATTTCTTTGATATCATGGATGAACTAAGATGATTTATGTAGTTAGGGGCCATATCTCAAGTATGCTGTGATTTTAAGTGCCACACTTAAGCTTTGAACTCTGGTAAAATGGTTCAATTCTTTTTTAATTGAACTGATTTTTCAGGTATATTTTATTTTCTAGGAGCCGCTCTAGGGCAAAAAAAGACGAGTTGTTTTGTTTTACTGTATACTGTCTTTTGAGGAATGCAAAAACTTGTTTCATATGGTTTGTTATATGTATCACTAAATTTTGCATAGAAGTTTTAAATAAGTCTTTATGTGCTGCTGGACTCCAAGAATACTGATATGTACCTAAATCTGGCAGGTATCTGGTGAGTCAAGGATGCATTAAGCCTTTGTGTGATCTGTTAGATTGCAACGACCCACAAATTGTGAGAGTTTGCCTTGGTGGGCTTGAGAATATTCTGAAAGTCGGAGAAGCAGAAAAGGAACTGGGAAACTCTGCAGGATTGAATTGTTATGCTCGGTTAATTGATGATGCTGAAGGACTTGAAAAGATTGAGAACTTGCAGCATCATGATAATTATGACATCTATGAGAAAGCTGTGAATATTCTTCAGACCTATTGGCAAGAGGATGATGAGGTTGACCAATACATAGCTCCTAATGGTACTGAAGATTGGCCAGCTTTCAATTTTGGTGCAAATAAAAAAAACGTTGGTCCTGGTGGTTTCACTATTGGTTGAGGAGGTATGTCTTTGCTTCCCCACGTTGTTAAAATATGTGGTTTTTACTTTACTGTTCTTAAAATTAAACTTTTGCCAAATTTTGTGGCAGGTGAGATTTATTGCCGTGGACTGCACTACATGTGTTCAAGAGAGAATTTCTAAAGATAATTCTTTCATTTCAAAGAAATGAACGCACCATGGACATTCATTTTTTGTTAGGATATATTTGAATGTTTTTCAGTGCATGGAGGTTAGTGTCAGACATTCTATAATTCAAAATTATCTATCAGGAAATTATGTATATTTATGATTTATATGGTTGGGGCATATTTAATTTGGCATTTAAGTTTCCAAGATGTCCTTTCTGGCTACCTTTGTCCATGTGCCATGTCAAAGTGAGGATACATACATAAATGACGTGTGATGGGATTAATAAGCTGCCTAAGTTGTCATGATGTAAAAGTTTGTTCCTACCGTTATCACATTCAATTCAAACATCTGAATCTCTTAAGATCATTGTCTCGCTATATCTGTATGGTCTTACTGAGAAACAGAAGAATTCCGCACTGGTTAAAGTTAAAACTATCATGTGAATTGTGTGAAGACTGATCTTTTCATAGAATTTTGATAATAGTTTATTAATTGGGATTTGTGTCCACATAAAACCACTCAATGGGTTGGTTACAAAATTTAAGAAGCTAATGTCTTTTAGAGTATTTAATTTAAGATGTATCTGCAGCTTCCTGGGGGTTCATTTTCTTCATTGCAAAGCAGAGTTAGAGAAAAGTTTGCATCTCTGTTTGGCATCGTCAGTCCATCCAAGTGTTTTTTTCTGCAAATTCTCTCCATTGTTTTGGTGATAATGGTTATTTGCCTTTGGTAATGTGTTGCATTGACACAATGGAAGCTATAGAGTAGTGAGATGAAAAATCTGAGTCTATTCTAGAAACTTATGCGATTTTTTGCTAGTTTGGTTGTCTGTGATTGCTTGGCAATTCCAATAAACAATTCTTATACACTGATTAAAAAATACCTATGCTCTGAACCAATGTAAATTACTACTCAAAACCAACATACATGAGCTGAAATTTGATGTGTGTTAGAGCTGTGGACTACCATCCACATTATGTATTCTAATTCAAATTTGTACATGCCCAAATTCATACCTAAACCGCTGAAAATCAGTTTTCATACACTTATTTTCTACTACCAATGTGTGATTGTCTTTATGCACAAATTCCATGGTGTTTTAGAGAAGTATACTGATGTTATAAAATATGTTTGCTTAAGTGTTGCGAATAAATTGATCATGCAAAAAATGAACAAGTGAGCAAGGGATGAGCAAAGTAATAACACACAAGCATGATGACATAAGATATACCCAGGAGAAACCCACTGAGGCTGAAAATTCCAGCAACTTGGGGCTGTGCCTCTTTAGGTCAATTGATATCAGCAAAGATTACAAGCCAGAATCTCTTTCGAGCCATTAAGAACATTGTGGGTCAATATCAACATCTCTAAGATGCTTCTTGTTTCTTGCTTTGCTCTGCAACTTACTCAACCACCTCGTTATATCTCCTCCACTCAGCTGGAATGCTTACTGTTACTCCAGATCCAACTCTAGATGCCAATAGATGTCATTACAAGAGCCCAATTGTAAGATCCCCATAATAGTGATCCATTTTTATTTTTTAAATCCCTTATTAAGCACTAAACTTTGCATATGCAAGTTAGCCACTTGCTGCCATAGTAACTAATCATCTCAAGTTACATTATCTTAATGTTTCATCAATGTGATTCACTGTGTTGATTACATCAACAAGCATGGTGTTCACTACTTGCTAAAACTGTTGCAACCAAGGTGGATTTGGCCAATTCATGTTCTTAACATTCAAGCTTTGCTTGAAGACATTGCTTTTGTGACACTTGTTCGCTTTATTTCAATTAAGTAGATTATGGAATCCTTAAAGGAATTCCAAGTACATATTATTATTGACTTAAAACCTTAGTCCAACACTACATATACCTAAGCCAATTAATATCTGGTTGTAGTCTAGCGCCTTATGTTACTTTAACCAATACCTTTTACCCTTACAATTATCTGCTTGTATACCTTTTCATGACAATTACAAAATTGCCTTGTTTCTTAAAGGATTTAAGCAACTCTCCACGAGTTCTTATTGTTCTTAATTACGTTGTCCTTGTAGCTTTCTTAACATTGATTGACCTAGGCCACATCTGTCTATTCTTGTTTACTTCATCACCCATTCATTCATTGATTGACTCAATAAAGACCAACTCGTTTGAATATCTTCAATACTTTATTAATAGTTTCATTTCACTAAGTTTTGACAATAAATCTTGTTCCAAGTTACTTTCCTTGTTTACCAAGGGATTGACCAAGATTTCTTTAGTGTTCATTTATGTGATTACTTGACCAATTTTTCATTGTCAAGGTATCAACTCATAACCTTTTATCATTCTATCTTTCCAGATGAAGGCAGTGCCTTTCTCATTTACCAATGAGTTTAAGGACTCCAATACTCTTTCAATTATTCTCCTCATTCATATAGGAAGTCAATTCATGTTAGAAAACGAAACTACAACATATTGTATCAATAATTGTAGTGACAGGGAAAAGTCTATTGAAAAGAGTCCGAGGAGGCTAATAGGAGAATGACAAGGAGAATTGCGATATGCTGATTGCATTTACTTTTCATCATGATTTTTTATCTGTTTAAGTTCCTCAACATCGCCGTTTTTGCTAGCTAGTTTCTCTTTTGTGGTGATATCCATTTCAAACCTGCTGTAGTTGCATTTGCCCTTTGGAGGAAACATGGAGCTTTAGTCTTTTGCAGTCTGTCTAGTCATGAATTATCTTCTCCAACGATGATGATGGACAAGGGTAAAATGCCGGTAAAATCTTTAGAATTATCTTCTCCAATGATTTTGATGGAGTGCGTGGAATTGAGATGCTGTCTATTTAGGACTAACTTATGGAAAAACTTGGTATTGGAGTCCCCCTATTTGATCCAGGGTTCTCTGGCTGGTTATTTCTTTTTACCATTCCTCTCTCTGCTGGACAAAGGCAAACTCATGAATCAGTTGTTGTTCACATAACTCCATCTGTACATCTAACCCTTTGTCTCATATTTCAGGTTGAAGGACTGTAAGCTGCTACTCGAGGCTTGCTTGTTGGGCAAAAATATTGCCAATTGGCGATTCTATGCTTTCATGCAGATTCATAGATGGCCCAACTTGGACATGAACTTGTGCATTTCAGACCCTATTATGTGATGGGTTTCATTCCACCATTTCTCAACATTGGGAGCAAATTATGGATGTGAAAGCCACATGGATTTAAATTTGACTGTGCCTGCCTTAAGCAAAGAAGAGAGGATGGTAGTGCCCAGTTGGACATGCCAATGGTCAGAAAGAGTTGTCTCATGAACTTTTGCTACAGTCTCTTTCCAGGGAGTGAGCCATCTCTTATGAAGTATGATTCAATCCAGCTTTTCCGCTATGTAATGGTGGCCTTTCTGCCTATTAGTCCAAGTGCAGGTGCCATGTGCAAATTCAAAACCAATCGTACCATTGGAAATTAGTTGACTGAGGTAATTTTCTGCTTTCTGATTAAATCTCTTACCCCCAATTCATGTTGAAATCCCCAATAAGAATTGGCTAAATGTTGGAGATGTTGGAGAACCACAGAACCAGCTGATTTAATAGGTCCATTCTATGCCCAATTGGGGTGATATAGACATTATCAAAGCAGCAAACTTCTTTAAGTTTGTCAGAATAAAAGATGGAGGCCAACCCCCAAGTAAAGGATCGGTGTGAATGCAGAGCATACCTTGTTGGGTCCTAGAGGATTATGGTCCTAGTTTGTCGACATGTGATTTTTCGTTTGTTCCCCCAAATGCTAGGGAGTTTGGATTTCGTATGGCTTTGGATCTAGGTCTTGTAAAAAAAACCAGGTCAATGCTTTTTGATTTCTCTGTCTTTGAGAAATTGGCATTTGTTGGGAATGCCTACGCCTTTGGTATTCCATGATAGTAACTGCATCTATATAGACAGGCTGCTATATCAGCCTCTATGATCTCTGAAGTCCCCAAGTGTGAGTCAGGTAAAGTCACTATTGCCAGTGGAGCCCATAGTTTCCCTTATTTGGTACTTATTTTTGCTGGGGTGGTAACAAAAACATCTATGGGATCTACTATGAATTTCCATCTTTTTGAGTCCTTGATAAGTGATGCAGGTGCATCATTGTACATAGCTCAAATGTGTTAATTTTTGGTTTTAACTTTTAGGTCTTATATGTCTTAATTGATTAATAATGAGTCTTACATAGGCTTCAGATGTGGTTTGTAGGTCATTTAGAGGTGTTTTGAACTTTCTCGCCAAAACCAGGAAATTCAAATTTTTGAATTGGTTTTGGATTGTTTGGCGAGTTCTAGTGCATTTCAAGGGACATGATCCTTATGTGAATGATCCTTGGGGTCTAGTAACATGATGTAAATGTTATTCAATCATTATCCTAGCTGTAAATCTTTTAAACTACATCTTTTATCTTGATAAGTCTTAAGCTACGTACAAAAAGGGGCTAGATCAAGCATGTTTGAAGAGTCATAAGTCAGTGGAGGATTCCTAGGAGTATGAAACCAAGTTTGGACAAGTGATAAGATTCAAACCTTGAAGGAAGGATCCAAAGAAGGAGCGAAGACGGATAAAGACTAGTTTTCAGGGTTCTGAGGTGTGGCAGGTCTGTATAGTCTGTGTATATAAGTTTCAGATATAAATGAATAAAGAAGGCTTTGATATGAACTTGGATGCATTCTCAGACTCTGTTTACATGTGAAAACACCTTTCTTTATTTTCCTTGATCATGTTTAGTACTCTTTCTAATAGTCCTTGGACTACAGAGGTCTGAAACAGGACATTGTGTGACACGGTCAGGTAAGAAAATAATTATTTTTGTATGTTTGTGATTGGTTAAGCATAGAAACCAAGTGGCAGAGTAGGGGAAACATACAGTGGTCTTAAATCTGCCAATAGGACCCTTTAACAGTCAGTAAAACACAAAAAATATTCAATTTAAAGCGCTCGGGTCCCTCACAGACTGTAAACCCTAGTTTAGGGTTTTGGTTCACTAAAACTCCAATATCTCCTAAACAAACCATCAAAATCCTATGAAACTTGGTATATAGGTGCTTTAGGACCCTGATCAACGAATTCAAGTGGTTGTAAGTTTTAAAGAGCTCTAAAAGAAGAGATATACATGGCTGTGTTTTCTGCAGACCTCCATTAGGCCTAAAACAGGGCTAAAAAGTATGACTTTTCAAATTTGTGTGAAGATCCAAGTTGTAAGAGAGTTTAAAATGGATTCCTTGTAATGTGTAATATATAAATGAATGTCTAAAATCATTTTAAGGGCCATCTGACTCTGAGTTTTGGTTTATAACCTTCTAAAGCTCAAACAGACCTACTAAAAGGGTTATAAGCCTATACAAAGGGAACAATCTATTGAAGGATACAAAGGGTTCCAAGATGATTGTTTTAATTTGTATACTTAAGCCAAAAAGGTGTGAATCCGTCTTGTTGTTAATCAAATCTGAGTTCCAGTCTTAACCATCCTTAAAGTGTAAACAGACCTGAAAACAATAGTTAAACCTATCCCCTTTAGACAGTCTACTTAGAGGTTTGTGACCTTAAGGACTCCACTTACACCAATGAGGGGGAAATATGATTGGGTTTAACTCTGCGTGGTCTTTGTTTGTTGTTGATGCTCTTTTCGCTTTGATACAAACCTAGAGGAACTAGACTTCAAGGATCTAGACGTGGATGTAAGTTTGAGGATGTTCTTGGCTGTCCCTATGGCTTGTAGCTTATATGGTGGCTGATTAGTGTCCCTTGGAGCTACCGGGGGTGTTGAGGATAGTTTATGTTATAGCACGGAATTGCACCCCTGTGGGAAAGTTTTTCAGGCTCTCTCACTTCTGGCTATAACCATGGAAACAACCTCAAAATGTGGGTGTCCTATGGTGAGGTTGAGCCTCTAGGATTTTTAAAGAGGCTAGTTCCTCTTGGTGGATCATGTAAAATTAATGCTGAAATGAAACTTCATGGGGAAAAGGGTTAGAAGGGAGATAAGGGCTTCTAAGAGGGCTAACCAGGCGATGCACTAGAAATAAATGGACACTCATCTACGGTTGAACCCACACTAGATCAGTCATGAGGCGACTTGGGCTTGCACGATCTCAGGGTCAAGCTAACACACACTGGAAGAGTTTCAGTCAGAACACTAATCCGGACTTGCAAAACTTGAAAATACTTCAAAGAGGCAAGCAACAGGCTAATGGACTAGGAATAAACGCATTCACAAACCCACCAAGCAACAAGCATGCTAAAGCACTAATTGAAGACAGGAAATAGGCAAGGAAATCGAGTCTGATTACATTCAAGAGGTAGTTCTTACAATACTTCGACAAGGTTTAGCCTAGTCGAAGGAGCACGCTTTTGCAAACGTCTCAATGGGCATCCGTCTCCCAACAAAATGACAAAAATTCAAAAAATTGGGAACCTTTTTTAAATGGATTGAAAGCCCGTATATGTATAGAGAAGGGAAGAGAGAGAAAGGTCTGTGTTGAAAGAGAAGTCGTTGATTGCTGCTTTCGTCCTCCTTTCCATGAAAATGCGCCATTCAAGATCTTCTGAGCCCTTCCCGTGCATTTAAGTCTCCCTTTGGTGCCTTCGAAGGAGCCATGTTGTGAGCAGCTGGATGTCACTTCTGGTGCGGCTGAAATGATCTTTGCATTAAAAACAACATGGCGATCCTCCCCTTTTGCGTGTCCTCCTAAAAAGGACGTGGGTCTTCATGTGTGGAAACTCAAGCTGACCCATGCTGCATTCAAGTCGAACAGTGGTTTGTTGGAAACGGCGGCCATTACTTTCACCTACCAGCTCTTGCTTATGCCTGGACCAGACCTTTCTTATAGACGAAAAACCAATCTAAAGACATTGATTTTTCGGTATCCATTTAACTCAGGGCTATTTGAGCTTTACTTTTGTGAACCATTGATTTTCTGCTATCTGGAAATGCTCTCGGATCGTCCTCCATCTGTTCCTTGAAAGGTCAACCCCTACTCCAACTTATGTCACGTCGCACCCTTTTATTCATCTGACTAGGCCTGATGTCTTCGGGTTCCTCTAGCTTGACGACTTCAGGGTTTCATGACCACTTATGAATTCTCCTAAGTCAAGTAGCTTTGAAAGCCCGATTTGCACTTCATAGTGCAAATCGAGTTTTCTTAACTACTTGACTTATAAAAATCTATAAGTAAAGTCTGTGGAAAATATCAACTTACACTATGCAATGTAATTTGGGTTCTCTGAGCCTACTTACTCATCAAACTTGTCCAATTGTTCTACTTCAGACTTCTCCATATAGAAGTCTTCGGACTTCTTGAGCTTGAAGTCTTCAAACTTCTGAAAGCCAATTACTTCGGACTTTTGGAGGCCAACTACTTCGGACTCTTCTCACTCCAAGTCTTCGGCTTTCTTTGTTAGGCCTCCTTTTTTCTGCGAGCTTTCCTCAGACAATTTTCCCAAAGGAATTCCTTCAAAGGAATTCTCTAGGGGTTTGTTTTTGCGTTCTTTGTCCTTCGGGATTATTTTCCCAAAGAATTTCCCTTTGCTTATTTCCTTACTTCTTAGGCTTTTTTCTTTCACCATTTCCCACAGGGAAAATGTTCACGGGAATTCTCTTTAACTTTTCCAAAAGTGCCCTTCGGCAAATTGTCAAGTGGTCCTCCCGAAGGGAAAGATACCCTTCAGCCCCTGAAAATGGTCCTTCAGAATTTTTGAAAAGGTCCTTCCCGAAGGGCAAGAGACCCTTCGACAAACTTGAAATGGTCCTCCCGAAGCTTGAAAAGGTCCTCTCGGATTTTTTGAAAGTGCCCTTTGGAACCTTTCTTTCGGACAAATTGTCCGAAATAAATTTCTCACTTAGAGATTGAAAAAACCCAAAAAAGACTTGGCCGAAAGAAAAGAACCGGAGGGAAAGAGATACTTGCTCCGACAAGGCTTGGAAGATGATCAATGACTTAGCTCAAAAAGGGGAAGCCGAATAAAAGAACTGTTGATGCTGTGGATTGCACCCTTGAAAGAAGGCTAAGCTTCTCTCTTCCACGCAGCACAATGGAGACTCCCCTCTTGTTGTGGGTTTGGCAAAACTGAGGGAAGAATCTCTAGATAAGGGCTAGCTCCCTTTGATGCATCTTTGAGGTGTTTCACTACTATTGTTAACAATGGGGGGGGGGGCGGGGGGGTGAAAAGGGAGAAGGATATAACGAAAACAAAAATTATCTAAATGGTGATGCACCAAATGATTTTGATCTATTCAACTATTTTATCACCTCAGACTAGAAGGGGGGTGAACAGACACTTTATTTGATAGAAAGACCAGACTATAGGGAGCTTTAATAGGGGGCTTAATGAAGACACACAGAAAATGAACTTACCACAGGGGATGTAGAAAACACACTGTCAGATAACTACTCTTATGTCTCTGCGCTCCAGATGCAGCACTTCTTGTTAACCTGCAGAAATGGTGCTTTGGCTACACTAGGTATGTTGTCAATATGTGAAATCATCAAGCTAAAAATGACTGAGCACAGAATTGATACACAGACACACTCAAAAGTATAACCAGCCAGATAGAGGTAAAATGCATTCTTATTGATCAAAGGTAAAATTTTGGCAAGGCTTCGCCTTACGAAATGAGAGATATCTTTCTCAACTGAGAGGTTACAATATATAGCATGAAGAAGAAGACTTTGGCGCCTTCCAGAACAAGTGGCCATGTTGCGTTGACTGCTTAGGAAGGAGGAAGTTCGCTGAAGGAACCATGCTATGGCTGTCGCAAGTCTTGACTTTGGTGCTTAAATCGTATTAAATGTCACTGCAAAAGCATGGGTCACTTTGTCTCATCCGCAGCAATAACTTCTTATGCCGACACTTTCTGTGCCACCTGGACTATTCTAATTCGTGTCTGTGCTTGGCTGGGTGTGTCCTTTGGAACATTCCAAATGTTGTCGTATGTGTGCGTAGCCGTGTTTTGGATTCTCTATTTTGTTCCCTCTTTCCTTGCTATTTCTTGTCACTTTTTGGCAATTTGAGCTCTCGGGCTATTCTTTTCCCTTTTTCGGGCTCCTTTTCTAGTGGGTCACTGAGTTTATCCTCCGGTCTTATGCCCCTTTGAATTTTGTCGGGCTTGCGCTCATGAATTCTTTCGAGCAAGATGTCCGAAAGAAATCTTTGGCTACTTGTCTGAAAGAGTTTCTTGTTGGCTTTTCCTCAACAGCGAATGCATCCCGTTAAAGTTGACGTTTGCGGGCCGTCGCCATTCGAAAACCAACGACGATTTCACTGTCTCGAATTTGACGCCCGTGGGGACATCACCAGATGTTTAAACTGCCAACGGCTAGTTCATCATGTTAAAGTTGATGTCTTCGGGCCCGTCATCATCTTTGGTAATTCCTTTGGCCTTTACAAAATGAACCTTCCCGAAGGGAAGGTGTCCCTTCGAAAAAGTGGAAAAGGTCCTTTTTGATCATTGGGAGCTCTCCGCAAGGGCACTTGCCCTTCGGGCTCCTTTGTCTTCCCAATTCCTTCCGACATTTTGCCCGAAGGAAATCTTGCCTTCAAAATGGGCCTTCCTTTGTGAATTTCTTCAGACAAAATGTCCGAAGGAATTCCTTCGGGCACTTTGTCTGAAGGAATTCACTTTTGGTTGTACATGGATTTTCTTTGGACAAAATGTCCAAAGAAATCCTTTGTCTTTTTTTTGCCTTGTCATTTTTTCGAAGGAATTCTTCCCTTCGGGCCTTTTGCCTTGTAATTTTTCTGAATGTGCCCTCTGCCCTCCGCAAGGGCACCTTGGGTCCAAAATGTCTTTCAGAGCTTTGTGAAAGGTCCCATTTGTCACATGTCTTCCCTTCGCAAGGGCACCTAGCCTTCGGGGTCTTTGCGAAAGACTTGTATTTATTTGAAATTGGGTCCTTTGTCAATAAAAGGCCTACCCGGAGGAAATCTGTTGAAGCGAAACAAGTCCTAGATCAACCCGAAAACCTACAGGACTCAAATCACTTGGCTCTTTCATGGAACAGGCCTACGACAAAGGGAAAAAAAAACCACAATTGTAGCAAGGTGAAAGCATCAAAGACTGGGACAGCAAGGAAAGAAAAGGGAGACTGATTTTTGGCCTATAGGACCAAAAATGGTTAACAAGAACTTTGCACAAGGCGTAGTCCTTTGGCTTGCTTTAAAACATCTCTGCTAGACCCCTGAAGAATTTGCTCAAGCTTTATATGTGGGCCAAAAAATTGGCCAACAGTTTCCCAGTTGCCCAAGTGGATTTACCTTCCTCCATTGCCACCGGTTTAGGGTTAGCTAGTGTCGTAAAGGAATTAGAGAGGCTTACTTGCTGTAATGGGGTAGGAGTGTGTTTGGTCTTCCTCTAATAGGCCCTTTGAAATTTATCTTGGGCTTGTTGTTTGGTGGGATGTTAATTCCTTCTCTTTGCCTTTTAGGGACCGATTCTTGTGATTATTCCACTCATCCTCCTTGGGGTTATGCTCTTGACTTGGGCTTTGATTGGCCTCTTGTTGTACTTTTTCTTCTTATTGTCTTAATTTTGTTGTGTGGTACAAACCCTAACAAGATGGCCATGGTCATGGAAAATTATCCAACAAAAGGGTATGTTATTTTTATCAATGGGTTGTTCCCATTCAATTCCCCCCATGTCTAGGAAGATCATATCAAGGAAAGGCTTCTCTAAGTCTAACTTACACATATTCTTGTGTAGTTGAGGACCCTTCGATGCTTGGTGTACTCTAAAGTAGTCATGTATTCCCATATGGCATCTTTGATCTAACAAAGCAGATATTCTTTCAAGTATTAATTGGGAAGGAGGGGGAGTCTTATCCAAATTGGGATTGTGTTGGGGAGATCTTCAATAGGGTTAAAGGCTAGGGACCATCTCTTTATTTTTTTTGAACCAGGAACTACCTTGAATGGCTTGATCCTTTTCTTGCTTAGAATAAAATATAGCCACAAAGTAGCTCTTTGGCATCATAAAGACATCCACAAACCCTACTGGTTGCCATATTTTCTGTATCTAAGCTCATAATGTTTTGGGACTGAGATATGCTCCCATGAATCTTCAAATGAGTGCTTTCTCCTTTAGCATCCATAGTCATTCCATTCCATCTAGAGTGAATTGCACATTAGGGGGGTTTTCCATCCTCCAAGGTTCCTTATAAACCAAACATATAATTACATCCTATAAGGTTCGTTATATATAATTAGTAACTACATCGTATAAGGTTCATTTTATTTAGGCTCCATTTTAAATTGAGAATGCTACATTAAAGTTTGATAGTTCAAGGAGAATAAACCAAATATGTAATTCTTGCAGAATATCTTGTTTTAAATTGCGGAGTATATTTTTCAACCTACATTTCTATAAAACACATCCTCTGCATTTGAACAAGCTTGACTAAATAATCAGGATATATGATAAATAAATATCTTTGATAAACCCTTATTTCATATCCTTAGAAAGTCACCTCATAGTTTTTAAATAAAAACATTAAAGAAAACTATCTACCCACTGGCTTGATGTACATGACTTTTATCAAGTCTATCTTGAGGCCAAACAAACTAGATCACTTGCTTCCTTCATCAACCAAGGACTAATAAAACTCATTCCGAAAGGTAATAATAGAGATAGTATAATCGGTTGGAGACCCATCACTCTTCTTAATACCTCTTATAAGATCTTTGCTAAAGCGATTGCTCATTGTATTGAAGCAGTTTTGCAAGAGATTGTCAGAGCCGAGCAAATAGGCTTTATAGGTGGAAAATTCATTCTTGACAATCTAGTCTTGGCATTGGAATTTGCAAATTGGACACTAAAAACTACTCAAAACTCGCTAATTGTCAATCTTGACATTGACAAAGCTTATGACAAGATCAAATAGCCATTTATTTTTAATAAGTTAAGATCATTGTATTTTGGAAAATAATGGTCCACTGCATTAAAATGCTATTTAATGATGCCTTAGCGTGCCTTTCGGTGAATGGTTCTCTCATTGAATCCTTTGAGCTTCGACGATCTATTCGCCAAGGCTATCTGCTAGCTCCCTTTCTATATGCCATGGCTATTGATGCCTTTGGATACCTAATGCAAAGCGCAGATAATTATAATCTCATTAAAGGGATCACTCTCCCCAATGACTCATGCTCTCAATTTACATTTTGCTAATGATAGCATGTTTTTTCTTCGCAACAACGAAGATAAAATCAATAATGTTATGGATATCATCAAGTTGTATTGCATTATTTCAAGTTCTAAACTTGCGATGCAAAAGACTGAGTTCTTTATTATTCAAGCTGATCCCACTCCCCTTTGGATTCCTTCCAAGTGGTCCAACATGGAGAAATAACAAGGTACTTGGGTATTCCATTTGGCCTTGGAGTTTCTCTTAGTGACATGTGGAACTGGTTTTCAACTAAATTTCAAAAAAATCTTGGTTGTTGGGGATCCACATTTCTTTCTTTTTCTGGCAGAATTGAAGTTGCTAATAATTTTTTTGTTGCTACGCATGTATATTACTCTTGATGTTGGTTTCCTTCTAAATCATGCTATTACAAATTCACCAAGCGTATAATAAAATTGCTTTGGGCAAAATGGGATGGCAGCAAAGGTATGCAATGTATTTCTTGGAACCAATGTATCCAACGAAAAGCAAAACCAAGGCTTGGTATTATGGATCCTTTAACACAAGGTAAGTGTCTGATTTCCAAATGGATTTTTAAGGCTTTGAACAATTTTGAAGCATAGAAATTTTTTGTTTGTCATAGAATTTTATTTGCCTCTTATAAGGGTCAATGGAAATATGTCCCTATATATGATAAGTTGTTGCTCTCTAAATATTTCAAACTTTCAGTATATGCTTCGCTTAATAGTATGTGGAAGGCATGGCAAGAAACTTCTCAATTGCTGGAATGGGAAGATAACTCTCTTAGACATGTCTTCGCTTTCTGACTTTCTCTATTTGGTGGAATAGACATGTTCAAATTAACAGTGATCAAAAATTAGGTTCTGATAATGGTTCCAATTCAAAGTTTTAGTGGTGGCACATTGTAGAGCTCTTTGAGATCTTTCCGGCCCATTTTTTGGAATGTAAATTTGAGTTCGAGAGCCCTTGTTATGGCCGTTTGAAGTTGGTCGATAAATGTCGCTTGCGACATGTGGCACGTGTTTCGATGTTGTTTCAACATTTGGCACAGAGACCTATCGGAGGTCGACACTTGGCAAATTGAAAGGTTTGCAAAAAAAATGGTTCGATGATTATGCCACGTCACTATAGTGACTCATCTTGCCATGTCACATTTTATACCAAGTGGAGTTAAGTGACTAAGATCTTGAGATAAGCTCGTTGATCGAGCCATATGGCGAGTCCTTTGGAGAGCTCAATGACCCAATGGTCCAAGGCGAGTTCGAAGGACAGTTCGTTGCCACGAAGCCTGAGCAAGGTGGCAAGCCTGCGGGAGATCAGTTCGAGAGGAATGGACGAGCCACCAAACCGTCGCCACACAAACCATGTAAGACCAAGTCCCAACCAACATTCTCCAATGGCGGCCTAAGTATAGGCTTAGCTAAGCGCCTAAGTCTCCTCCAAAAGAGGACGTCGGCACATATTGAGGAGGCCGCATATCTATAAAAAGAATGAAATTGCTTTCCACGCAGCCCATGTGGGATAAAGGAATAAGTCTATTGTGCCAAAAGAGGAGGCCAACGGTTTTGAACCCAACACCTATTGCGCAAAAGAGATAAGCTTTGACCGCTTGTGCTGCGGGGGTCGAAGTGTTATTTAAGTCACAAATTTCTATTTGAAAAAAAAAAAAATCTTGACTGTGTTTTTTTTATTAGACCAAGACCTTGTTAAAGCTTTGGTAAGCTATGTTAATGGATTTTTATCCATCCTCCAACCATAATACACAGTCTTAATACTCTGTTTAGCCAATTTGCATATTGGAGGAGTATTTTTCAAACCTTAGAGGAATTTTTAGGACTCTTGGAGCGACTTTGCAGGTGTTTATGAAGACTCGCAAAATTCAAAGGTGTTGGGCTTGAATCAGTGACAGTGAAGGTGAATTTTTGCATTGAGATATTAGCTTGCAGGAAAGTTGTTTACTGTTTTCAGGTGTATGAAGTGCCCTTAATGGAAACAGTCCACTCCTTTGGTGAACCCGGAGACGTAGGCGTCAATTGTTGAGCCGAACTCCGTTATCACGTTTCGTGTTTTGGTAATTGTCATTTGATGCATGATTTTGTTTTAGTTTGTTGATTTGATTTTAATTAGTAAATGATCTCATGCAAGTAATTTACATTTCGACAATTATAACACAACATTATTAAAAATGGTTAAATGGTGAATGAAAGTACAAGTCACAGACAATTTCAATCCATTTTCAAAAAATCGTGTTTTCTGCTAACTCCTATCATTTTTACAAGTTCAGTTAAATATTCAAGAATTTGAAGTGATTTAAAGGGAGATATTAAAATATCCATAAAAACTATTTGCACTTCAATTTTAAGTGTAGAGTTTTCAAATCAAGTTGGTATCAGAGCAGTTAAAATGTAGGGTTTGCTTCTAGTTGTGTGTTGACAGTTGCTTCCAGAATAGTTGGATTATTGGTTTGTAGATTGATTATATTGCAGTGTGCAGTGTGGAATCAGGGGTTTGTAGGGAACCATGGGCAAGTTGTCACAGATTGAGGCCATCAAAGATGAAAATGCAATCTTGAGATGCCAGAAATTTGCACTTGAATTTCAAGTGGCAAAGTTAAAATCAGAGCTCGAATCCAAGGATGAGCTCTTGATTAGATTGCAATGTGGTGAGTGTGAAAAGGTAAAGCCTTCTACTTCAGATGCAGAAACTATGACTGAGTGCACTATAAGTTTTTCACCACAGGGATCTTCATCTTCTTCTACCATTTCAGATTCAGATTCTAGTAATATTGTTTTTGGTGATTTCGAAAGATACACTAAGGGCATAGGATCTAAATTGTTGTTTAAAATGAGTTATAATGGAGGAGGACTTGGTAGAGATAGCCAAGGTATATCTAACCCAATTCAAGTTGAGCATAGACCTCTTCATGCAGGTTTGGGTTACACTAGTGAGCAGGTGGATGATGGAGAAGTTTCTTCCATGGCTAAAGGAAGATGATCTTCCAATAGCGAAGGTTCTAGGCCACTAGTTCAAAAGTGTAAAGGTAAAAGAGGTATTGAGATTCCACCTCCTGATTCTTACACTAAATCTTCTGATCCAATTGATACTTTTAAGAAGTTTGGATATAATATACAGAAGATAATGCAATCATTTCCATGCACTTTTTGTGGGATGAATAACCATAGTGCTAAGACTTGTTGGAAACAAAATGCTTTGTTTAAGCAGATTGCATGTTTGAAAGACTATTCTCATGTTAATTTGGGAATTGGCAAAAGAGGATCCTCACCTAAGAAGGATGTTTGTACTCATTGTAAAGTGAGTGGACATAGGATTGATAGATGTTTTAAGCTTCATTCATCTTCACATTCAAGTAATGTTAAAACTAAGATAATTTACAAACCTCTCACTAAGGTTAATGAAGCTAATTCAATCCATAATGTAGTTGACAATACAACCTAGGATAAGGTAAAACCTACAAGTGAAAATCCATTTAAGAGGTTAAGTCAACAATTTTTTCAATTACATATGGCCAAGCCCAAATTGATAAAGTATGCAATTGATAATGAATCCACAGAGACAATCAATTTCACTGGGAAGAAAGAATTGGTTAAGTGGATTATCACTACATTCTTTTTGCAAAGCATGGTTATGAATGCACCTAAGGGAATGAACAAGCTTTGATAGATGTAGATTAGAGTTGGTGGGAACACTTCAATACAGGTTTACCATATGAAGTTTTTCAATTCTCACTTTTTGATAACTCTAAGTTTTTGATCTCCAAAATATATTGTATGGGTAGTCTAATAATGGATAAGACATTAACTCATTTGAAACAATTGGGGATATAGCAGAGTGATGTTGTGAGTTGTTTCTTTATAGCATTTGATAGTTAGACTGCTATTTTGAATGTATCTATTTTGGCATAGAGATGTCTAGATGCATTTTTTAAAACCCTTTGGGCATGTTTAGATATTAGGTAGCATACACTTTTGGTTGTTTGCATTTGCTTAACATATAAGTCCCATACTAGGGCATTGTATTGCAACATGTCCACAACATTTATTGTATGTTGTCGGCATTATAAGCTTGTCTTGCAGTTATATTAGGAGTTGTTTCAGTTTTGGCAATTCACCGCTTTACAAGATGTGACATTTGGGCAGGGAGTTTGATATGTTGTAATCACTTTGGCAGTTGCATATTCACTTACTCATGCCTTTGGATTGGGCATTTTTACAATTTGATTGTGAATCATTTTAATGCAATTGTTTATATCTCTTGCTATGATTGGTTCTATTTTCATGGATGCAGTATACCAGTATGCAGTTATGGATGCAGTATACCAGTATGCAGTTTCAGGGGATAATGGACTTTTAGAGACCAAAAGCCCTCCATTGGGGAGGAGTGATCAAAAATTGGGTTCTGATAATGGTTCCAATTCAGAGTTTCAGTGGTGGCACACTGTAGAGCTCTTTGAGAGCTTTTCAGCGCATTTTTCAGAATGTAAATCCGAGTTCAAGAGCTCCTGTTATGGCTGTTTGAAGTTGGTCAATAAATGTCACTTCCAACATATGGCACGTGTTTCGATGTTATTTTAACATTTGGCACAGGGACCTATCGAAGGTAGACACTTGGCAGATTGAAAGGTTTGCAAAAAAAATGGTTCAATGATTATGCTACGTCACTATAGTGACTCATCTTGCCATGTCACATTTTATACCAAGTGGAGTTAAGTGACTAAGCTCGTGAGATAAGCTCGTTGATCGAGCCATATGGTGAATCCTTTGGAGAGCTCGATGACCCAATGGTCCAAGGCGAGTTTGAAGGATAGTTCGTTGCCACAAAGCCCAAGCAAGGCGGCGAGCCCGAGGGAGATCAGTTCGAGAGGAATGGATGAGCCACCAAACTGTCACCACACAAACCGTGTAAGACCAAGTCCTAACCAACATTCTCCAATGGCGGCCTAAGTATAGGCTTAGCTAAGCGCCTAAGTCTCCTCCAAAAGAGGACGTCGGCACATATCGAGGAGGCCACATATCTATAAAAAGAATGAAACTGCTTTCCACGCAGCCCATGTGGGATAAAGGAATAAGTCTATTGCGCCAAAAGAGGAGGCCGATGGTTTTGAACCCAACACCTATTGCACAAAAGAGATAAGCTTTGACCGCTTGTGCTGCGGGGGTCGAAGTGTTATTTAAGTCACGAATTTTTATTTGAAAAAAAAAAATTCTTGACTGTGTTTTTTTTATTAGGCCGAGACCTTGTTAAAACTTTGGTAAGCTATGTTAATGGATTTTTATCCATCCTCCAGCCATAATACACAGTCTTAATACTCTGTTTAGCCAATTTGCATATTGGAGGAGTATTTTTCAAACCTTAGAGGAAATTTTTAGGACTCTTGGAGCGACTTTGCAGGTGTTTATGAAGACTCGCAAAATTCAAAGGTGCCGGGCTTGAATCAGTCACGGTGAAGGTGAATTTTTGCATTGAGATATCAGCTTGCAGGAAAGTTGTTTACTGTTTCCAGGTGTATGAAGTGCCCTTAATGGAAACAGTCCACTCCTTTGGTGAACCCAGAGACGTAGGCATCAATTGTTGAGCTGAACTCCGTTATCATGTTTCGTGTTTTGGTAATTGTCATTTGATGCATGATTTTGTTTTAGTTTGTTGATTTGATTTTAATTAGTAAATGAACTCATGCAAGTAATTTACATTTCAACAATTATAACACATTATTAAAAATGGTTAAATGGTGAATGAAAGTACAAGTCACAGACAATTTCAATCCATTTTCGAAAAATCGTGTTTTCCGCTAACTCCTATCATTTTTACAAGTTCAGTTGAAATATTCAAGAATTTGAAGTGATTTAAAGGGAGATATTAAAGTATCCATAAAAACTATTTGCACTTCAATTTTAAGTGTAGAGTTTTCGGATCAAACGGGATTCCCCTAGCTTTGCATCAAAAGATGAAAGGAAAATACCTATTTTCTAAAGGTATGCATCGATTTGGAGATTTATGGACAATGGAAACATTGGCCACTTATAAAGGACCTTTTTCACTTACAAAATTTTGATAGGTATGCTATTGATGAAATTTTGTTGGTTGTTGGTAACTCATAAATTGTTAAGATGTCTAATATGACTCAATGTAATTTCATGAAGGATTGGAGATGGCTTAACGACTATAGATTTGATCACTTCTTGCTCAAAAGTGTATATCGAAAACTCTTACCTGGGTTGCCTCTAGAACAAAGACTTAATTCAAAGTGGAAATGTAAATTCAATGAAGACAAAAGGTAGCACCTTGGAGCTATCGTTTGGAAGTCCAAAGCTAATGCCATGACTCAAATCATTTCTTGGAAGTTGCTTTACTTCAAATTGCCTATGGGGGACAACATTCATTTTCTAGCTATCAACCCTCTCAAGTGCCCTGTTTGTAATCTTTCTGAATCTATCATTCATATTTTTTGGAGATGCAGGTTTGCTAAAAGAATATGGGTTGTTGTTTGTAATGACTTTTCTGATATTTTTGGACAACATTTTTCTTGGAAACAAGCTCTTCTAGGGTTGAATATTTCACATGATGTGATTTTTGAATCTTTTAGGTAGTTGATTATTATCCATCGTTGGGAGAATAGATGCATTGTTGTTTTCAATAATTCTTGTATTCCGTTTGCAGCTGCTATTCAAAAGCTTTACTCTAATTGATGTTTACAGTTTCATATTCTCTCTAGACTTTTTTAGAATGTCACCAAACTAGCTCCGCAATTGGAAAAAGTTGGAAAACAAATTCAAAAGGTTGAAAAAGATCAAGTAAATGTTAGGTTTAAACTATAATGACTTTTGCCTTGTGAATTGTTCTTTTGTATATTTTTTATAGCGATCATCGATGTTACTATTCATTTTTTATGTAATTATTTTAACATATTCAATAAAAAAAACTATGAAAGTTTTGAATATATATTTCTTCAGTATGGGCATCCTTTGGAAGGCTATGGATAAGAGATCTCTAAGTGTGGCTCAAATGTAACCCTTTGTCATATTTCAAGTTGTCCTAAAAATTTTCAATCTCTACAGTGTCCCATATTCATCTTTTATTGCAATGTTTCTCTCTTGTAATTATTTTTGCTTCTTCAATAGAGATGTAGTGCTTTGTTTATTTCAAAATTTAATGCTGATAAGTTGGTTCTATCATGTGTGAAGTGACAACAATGCAGACTAACATGTCAAAAAAATTGTGTTCGACCTAACAATATCCCAAGCTCTTAACAGTTTTTTCTTCTAGACTGTTGAAAATCATGCACTCCACTCATATTCTTAGTCATCTAGTGCATGTTTTTCATCATGTTCACAAATAAAAGGTGTTATAATTAATATCTTTCATTATCCTCTTTTATTTGCTTCCTATTGTTTTGTGCTTTTCTCCCTAATATGCTACTCTAATTTCCCTTTTCTTTTTGCTCCATATTATTTTGTGCTTTTCTTCCTAATATGCTACTCTAATTTCTGTTTTCTTTCACATAAACCATATTGCATGGTTATGTTTTCTTAGAGGAGAAAACTGAATAAGTGAAATATCCCAAATGATGGATATTTTCAAAATTCTTGAATTTAATGAAAACCCAATCAAAAGTATTATTTTTTAGATTTATGACAATGAACCTTAGTTGCAATAAACCTTCCAAAATTAGCATAAGAATGGGGCGAATTGAATGGCACAAGTAAACAGACCAACAAACAAGTTTTTCTTCCAAAAAATATAGATTTATCTTCAAACCATAGGCACCACCAATAAAGATAAATATTGAATTTTTTTCTACCCTGGCAATGCTGAAAATAAAATCTTCCACTCCACAATAAAACCCACTAATTATGAAAGATGTTTCACGACTTTATTATCTAATAAATATGCCAAATTTGTATTCAATTTCAAATCAGAAAATTGGGTGAAATAATGAATTCCTTCAAGTAAATATGCTGGAAATATTTCTAAAAATTAGGGATTAAATATATGAAATTATATCAAATATCTTAGTCCCAATGACCATCCAAATACCTCACAAAAATCAATAAAAATAGCAAAAAAAATTATATAAAATCATATTATGGTTTTGGCTCAAAATAAGCCACAAAATCCAACAAACCAACTTCAAAACCAAGTCACCCTAGCTGGAAGCAATCAATTTCAACAACAAATTCCATGCAGCCCTCTAATGAGGGGTCTTCAACCTATCCAATCAGCACCCAATGCACTCAACCCTAGTCACCCCTCTCCAAATGCAATTTTTTTGTCTTTTCTAAATATTATGCTCAAATGCAACCTCAAGATGAAGCTACTGTAGATGAGAAATGAGGGTTTGCATCCCCACTCCTTCGCTTGAAGGTTTTCATCTCCAAATCAATAGCTCAAGCTTTTTCGTGCTCAAAACTGTAATTTTAAAATATAATCTAAAATGCCTTTTAAATGAACCTTGAAATACTTTTATACTCCTCCAAGTGAAGCTCCAAAATTGAAGAGAAATACCTTTTTGATATTTTTTCAATTTATAAAAAGAACACCTCTTATAATCCACTTAAATGGATTGGTACCTATGAGCTTCAAAAAGGCCCCAACTTAAATGAAATTATTTCAATAAAGTGATTTTACAAGTGTTCTTAAGAAAACTAAATGTTTCCCTTATTTTTTTCTTTTTTCCCTTAGCCTTTGGGAAACTAAGCAAAGCTAAAGATCTTCAATAGTGTCATGCCCAAAAGGGGGACATGACAATCTTCCAAGCACAAAATTGCTTGTTTTCAAGCAATTGTAATAATCAATGGGTTGTCCTAACCATGGGTCTTATGCAGTTCTCAATCCTTGACTCTTCCCATGGGAAGAAGACCTCTTGATGAAGCTCTTTACTGATATATATGAAGATTCTTGGATGCTTATACAATTTAGAAATAAAATAATAAGAGTTTCCAACCTTCTTTTCCCATCTCATGGAGGCCCTATACCTCAGATGTACCAAAAAAGATGTTAAAAATGAACGACTTCTCTGAAATTGTATCATTGTGGTGGCTAGAAAAGCGTATTATAGCAAGGAAATATTTAGACTTTTGGGCCTTGATTTCCCTATATCAGCACCTACACAAGACACAAACACATTAGTCAAAACAAGAGTTCTCTGCTTCCCTTTAATGTTTGCATATTTGATAATGCCCTCTATGTGTGTGGATGCCCTTTGAGAACATAGAAGGGATATCCACACTGCCCCCACACCCAAACGTTGCCTCAACTCAGAAATCTTCTAACTAGAAGAGCTGGAAACTTCATTACAATGTTGGAATTCCACCCTTTGCTAATTGACCACCAACAAGTGTCCATGTGCCTCAAAAGGAGGGTAGAATAAATCACTTCATTCTTATTTAGTTGGCTATGCGTGCATATTTCAGACCTCTGATGACCCCTCAAAGAGGACTCAGTCATCCCAAACTCACCCTGGTGGGGTGTCCTTATTAAATCATCAATCTCCAAACATCTCGGGTCCCTCAAACTCCCAAAAAGAGGGTTGGGATTGTCATGGGCAGCATGGTTGAAGGAATTACCATGGCTATCCCTCATGCTCACTCTATTTTCCATGTGTATATTTTGACCTTTTACGAAAACCAAAGTCCCAATGCAACAATCAACCTTAACAAATTTGAAATTCATACCTTCAAGGTGATGTGACCATCCTTGCCATGGTTTACTCACTCCAACCCCTTGCCTTTCCTTCCCCCTTTCCATCCTTTTGTGAGGAAGTGTGGTGGTGCCTTTCAGCTTACCCCTCAAAACTGAAAACTGAACATTTCTTTGCCTAGTAAGCTCCTTCAAACCTATTGAAACATTCCAGCTTGACCTTTGTTGTTTGGGAATGGAATTTACCTTGTGTAAAACATCTAACATGTCCCAAAAAGGTCACAGAATATTTCCTTGGAAGTGTTGGTCATGTCTTTCAAAGTTCCACTTTGTTTGGCCACCCAAAGTTCCATCTTCTCCTTCCTTTACTGTTTTAGCTAAAGGCTGGAAAGAATCATTTTTTTCTAAAATTTTACAAGCATGCGTAATTTTGATTTTTCAATACAAACTCAGATTTTTTTGAGTATGAATAATTTTGATTTTTTAGCACAAACTCAAAATTTTCAGAGTGAACAATTCTGATTTTTCAAAATAAACTTAAAATTTTCTAAACACACCTTAGCTTTCTTCTCCATGCACATTTCAGACTTACTTCCCTTTCTTACGAGCTGAAAATTAATCCCTTCATAAACTTGATTGGTATCTTCATTTTCAAAATGTATTAAGTTCATGAAATAAGGAATTGAGGGATTCTTTACATACCTCAATGGATGTCCTTTGGCTATTTTGTTGACCTCTTTTGAAGGACAACATTTCCCCAACTTTAATTCCTCCACCAAACCATATGAATGACCAAATCTCGTAAGTAAAGGTGGCTGCTCCAAATCAGAAGAAATATTCTTTTTTGGTGCCCCTACCGAATTCCCCTTAGGGAAGACGCCTTTCATTGCCTTTGAGGTCAGCTCCAAGGGTGCCTTATCACTCAATCCATGCAAGATTACTTTTTTTCATCCATTTCAAATTTGAGCTCCATAGTTTGGTAATTTTGTGTATACTCTCCAAGTGAGTGCAGCGATTGGATGCCTAGGACAAGGTTGGTCTCTCCAATGCCAACCACATAAAAGTCATCCTCAATGGAGTGTGTTCCCAACATGATGCTATGCTTGGGAACCTTGGTGGTACAAGGGATGGTGAAGTCATTTGCTACAATCACACGAAAACCCTTGAACTCAATAGGTTGAAGCCCACATGCAACAATCAAAATCTTATTAATAAAATTGTAGGTGGCCCCCCTATCAATGACAATAGTTACATCTTTACCTTTCAATTTTTCTTTCACACAAAAGGGGTAGTATCTAGGAGTCCCCAATAATGAAATAAAATTGGCACTCAAGTCCTCTCTTCCAAGGATCTCTAAATGCTCTTCCTCATAGGTGGCTACCCCTTCCTCTTCTTCCTCTTCTTGTCCATTCAAATGTACTTCAATGTAGTGTATTTTCCCCTTCCCATGGCAATGATGACTCAATGTCCAAGGATCTCTATAATCAAAGCAAAGTTTTTTCCTCCTTAGCTCATTCCTTGTCCCATTATTCCATCTTGGCAGCTCCCTTTGTTGCCCCAAACCCTATTGTTTTGGCTTACCTTATTGCCCCAAACCTTGTTGATCTAGCCTACCAAGCTGCCCCAAAAGAGCTGGTTTTTGTGGCCCAAAAGCGCTGCCCCCATCTATTCTCCCTTTGTTGTCCAAAAGGTCCAAAAGAATTAGTTTTTTGTTGAACAAAGGGCATAATTTTATCTTGGGGTGTTGAAAACTCAAGATCAAAGGCCTTTTGAATGGCTTCTTGAAGAGAATATAGGTCAAAAGCCTTGACCAAACCTCAAATGGAATCATCCAATCCTTCCATGAACAAAACTACCAGTATCCTCTCCGAAAAATCCATAACAATGATTGAAAGCTTTCCAAAATGTTGTCACATATTTCTCTATTGTCCCCTTTTGCCTCAATTGAGCCAACTCTCTGAAAGTGTAGCTCCAGATCAGCCCTATCAAACCTCTCAATGATCCTTTTATTGAATTCCTCATAAGATTGAATGAGTTGATGTCCTCAAGTGATTAACTCATGATACCACCACTCATGGGTAGCCACCTCTAAGTGCACAATGACAAAATGAATAGCCTCATTCTCCATCATAGGTTTAAGTGTAAAGTAGGTATCTACCTTCTGAATCCAAGACCTAACTGAGCTCTTGGAAGAACCATCAAAATTGAAACGTGAAAGCTTTCCCAAAGCATGATGGAGCTCTCCTTGGCTGCCCCTAGGTCTTTGACCAGCCCTATTGCCTCTATGTTGCCCATGCTTCCAAGATATGAATGTGAAAAAATCGATTTGATCCTTGAAAGGAGCAAGATAAGTCATACACTCATCATAATCTCTGAATAAGCTATCCTGCAATGTGGGTTGCTCTTCCATTTCTAGAAGGGCTACTTCTTGCAAAAAAGTAGGTTGGTTAAACTTACGTGTGGCTCCTCCATTCCCATTTGGGGGACGATCTATGAGGTTGTGACTTCCATAAACACTACCATCCCCATTGAATGGTTTGTCACTTCTCATTCCCTTCATAGTGCAGACAAATTTTGTCATTATCGTTGTCATCTGTTTTTGAGCTTGTGTGTACCTATCAAACATTTCCTTCTCTCTATTTTCACCATTAGTCCTTGGCTGATTCAAGTGTTCTATTGATTCTTCTTGTTGATTTTTCTCAACCTTCTTCTTGCTTCTAAGGTAGTATCTTAGTTCTTTGTCACCTTTGTGCATGAATTATTTCGGAACCCACAGCGAGCCAAGATATGGGTCTGATACCACTGAAATATCCCAAATGGTGGATATTTTCTATTCTAGAATTTACTAAAAACCTAATCAAAATTATTATTTTTCAGATTTATGACAGTAAACCCTAGCTACAATAAACCTTCCAAAACTAACATAAAAATATGGCTAATTGAATGGCGCAAGTAAGCATACCAACAAGCAAGTTTTTCTCCCAAAAAATACAAATTTATCTTCAAACCCTAGGCACCACCAATAGAAATAAGTATTGAATTAATTTCTATCCTGACAATGTTGAAAATAGAATCTTCTACTCCACAATACAACCCACTAATTATAAAAGATGTTTCACGAATTTATCATCCAATAAATATGCCAAATTTGTATTCAATTTTAGATCTGAAAATTGGGTGAAATAATGAATTCTTTCAACTAAATATGTTGTAAATATTCTAAAAAAATAGGGAATAAATATATGAAACTATATCAAATATTCTATGCCCAATGACCATCCAAACACTTCACAAAAATCTAGAAAAATAACAAAAATAATTATAAAAAATCAGAGTATGGTTTTAGCTCGAAATAAGCCCCAAAACCCTACGACCCAACTCCTCAACCAAGTTGCCCTTGCTGGAAATAGTCAATTCCAACAACAAATTATATGCAGCGCTCCAGTGAGGGGTCTTCAACCTATCTAAGCAGCGCCCAAGGCTCCCAACCCTAGTCACCCCTCTCCAAATGCGATTTTTTTTACTTTTATGAATATTATACTCAAATGCAACCTCAAGATGAAGTTGGCCTAGATGAAAAATGAGGGTTTGCATTCTCGCTCCTTTGCTTGAAGGTTTTTATTTCCAAGTCAATAGCTCAAACTTTTTCATGTTCAAAATTGTAATTTCAAAATATAATCCCAGATACCTTTCAAATGAACCCTCAAATGTTTTTATACTCCTCCAAGTGAAGCACTCAAATTGGAGGGAAATACCTTTTTAATTTGTTTTTCAATTTATAAAAAGAACCTCTTATAATCCACTTAAGTGGAATGGTACCCATAACCCTAAAAAATACCCCAACTTAAGTGAAATTATAATAATAAAGTGTTTTTACAAGTGTTCTTAAGAAAACCAAATGTTTCACTTCTTTTTTTATTTTTTCCTTGAGCCTTTGGGAAACCAAGCAAGGCTACCAGTCTTCAATAGTGTCATGCCTAAAAAGGGACATGACAATAAGTTCTTTCTTTTTGCTCCCCAATTTGTATTTTACGTATCCATCTTTGTTGGGTTTTCTTGGCTATACTCTCAATAGTTATTAAAACTTTTTGCTCTCCTCGTAGATGAGTCTATCTTATGATGTTGAAATCTATTGTACTTGTTGAGCTCTATCTATGTATAATCCTATGTATGCCCTCTTCTGGCTGGTTAAGTAGCTAATCCTCCTTTTCTTCTCTCTCGACAATGGAGCTTGGATATTGGATTTTTTGTAAATTTTTTGTATGATCAATATAATTATCCTTTTTCAATAAAACATGCATGTTGTCATGATGATGAAATTATCATTCTTTAAATATATTTTAGTACATGTGTTGGGTCTAGTGATCCAAGGTTTAGTTTAACATTTATTAGTTATTAATATTATATACAAGGAATACATCTCTGGTGAGACACCCCCTTTAATGTGCTAAAATATATTAATGCTTTGTTAATATATTAGTCATTAACTTATGTTAATAATTTATGTGGCTAGTGGTAGAAGTAGGTAGTTGAGTCCTATGCAAATCCCAGGTTGGCTTGGGGTGCTAAAATATATTAATGCTTTGTTAGTATGTTAGTTATTAACTTATGTAGGTAGTAGTACAAGTAGGTAGTTGAGTCCTTGCAAATAGCAGGTTGGCTTTGTTATATAAACTTGCTTTTACCAAGTATTGTAACACAATGATGCAATCCGTGTTTTCTAGTAAATAAAATAATGTGATTATTTCTATCTACCTAAATTCAGAACATTGGTATCAGAGATCCATGGAAAATGGACTCTAAGAAGAATGGTAATGGTGGCTGAAGAGATGGAATAGAGTTTGATTTTTAAAAAAAAAAAAAGACTGAGGCATTATATGGTTATATATTTTTTTAAATGTTTTATTTTGCGAAAAACATTGTTGGGAGTGATAAGTGCAATGGCTTATCTTCTTCTAAAACTTGTTGTATGGACATTGATACAAACTCACAGAGCATGTAGATGGCATAAAATGGTTGAATAATGCAGAGAAGGGTATTGGATAGCATGAAACAAATTGCCTCAGGTGTCAAAGTTGCCTTAAAATGTTGCATTAAAAGGCTAAAAAGTGTGGTTTATGAATGGTGCTGCCTGCCAAAACATGATTTCTGTCTACTACGACATTGCAACCCCATAAATTTGCCTAATAAGCATTGACCAAGGAGTTGGGCATGATTTCTTCTCCAAAAACGTTGAAACATGAGCAAAAACATGGTTTCTACTTGCAAATGTTGGCAGAATGATCAAAGAATCTTCCTGACGCATTGTTATCATTGACAAAGTGTCCAATTGCTGTCAAAAACATGATTTCTACTTGTGTTTATGTTTCAAAGTGTTTTTTTTTCTTTTGCATGTGGCGTGAATAGTACGACCTGAAAAAGCTTAAAACAAAGGCACGAGAAGCTTCAGTGAACCTTGAACCATTACATTCATCGATGCATACTCCCAGAAATTTATTTCACTGTGAAGTACTCCTATAAATTGCTGCTACATATTTTGATTATCGAGTAAATTAATTACTGCCGTGTGATTTTTTTGAAAGGCTAAACCAATTTTTATTTTAAACAAAGTTGAAAAATTGTTTCAAATAGAACCATAGTTGAGTTGGTTAAAGCTTGTTGTGAATTCATTGACAACTAATGGGTCTCACTTATATATCTTAGTTATCTGTCAGTATTTTTTCTTTATATATCGAGTGTTTTCAAAAAAGAAGTGGTAGTTGCCAAAAATTAATTCAGTGTTCACTTAGAGGTCAAGAGATCTATTCTCACTGAGTGTCAACCCAAAATTTTAAAATCCATCTTTTTCAGTGTAAATAGCATCTTAGTATGCCATTTTCATCATTTTTAAGTGAAGTTAACGTGTGACCACTCAATTTAAAAGATTTTGCCCTTTCCGAATCTATTGCAATTGGAGCCTTTCTTGTAAGATTTTTTAGAAAAAATCATTGAAAATGGAGAAAGAAGATGTTTTTAATATAAAATGGTTGAATTTTCAATTGTATTGACAACTCCTCTGTTAGCAAATATGGAGGTGATAGCAAACAACTTTAGAACCAAAGTCATCACAGAAGAGCTAAAGTATGCTGAGAAACTAATACGGGCAGAATTAGAGGCTTTAGATCACCAAGAAGAAATTTATTGGAAACAAAGAGCAAGAACTGATTGGCTGTTGGAAGGAGATCGAAATACGAATTTCTTTCATAGAACGGCCTCGGCAAGAAGCAAAGTAACAATTTGATTGGGCTGTAAGATTCAGATGGGCAGTGGAAGGATACTATCCTTGGGATGGAACACATAACAAACAATTTCTTTCAAACTCTGTTTACTACTCAGACTTCCCCTAATTTGACAACACAATAAGAGATACTAGAAATCATCGCCCAAATTATTTCAGAGGAACGAAACTATACCCTTTTTCTTTGAAGTGGATATGGAGGAAGTTAGAAAAATAGTATTTAATATGAAATATGGAAAATCTCTAGGGCTCAACGGTTTTCCAATTGAATTTTATAAAGCTTTCTGGGAGGTCATAGAAGAGGATTTAACTAAGGCGGTGGAATAATCTTGCTCAAACAGAACTATGCTTAGAGCTTTAAATCACACTTTTCTGGCATTGATTCCTAAAAAGGGAGAAGTCTCCTCTCTCGGAAATTATCACCCGAATGCTCTCTGCAATGTGATCTATAAGATCATAACTAAACTCATGGTTGAAAGGCTAAATAAGGTTATGAACAACATAATTTCCTTCGAACAAAGGAGGATTTGTGCAGGGATGTCAAATTATTGATGGCATTGTACTTGCCCAAGAAGCTATACACTCAATGCACCATTTGGGGAAAAATGAATGTTTACTAAATTAGACATGTCCAAGGCCTATGATCGAGTTCCCTGATCGTTTTTGGATCAATTTTTTTTACAATTTAAATTCTCTCAGGTGTGGAGAGAGTAGGTTATGAGTTGTGTTTCAACAATGTCCTTCTATGTTCTTATCAATGGTTCCCCTTCAATTCCTTTCTTGGCTTCTAGGGGTATTCATCAGGGGGATCTTATTTCTCCATTTCTTTTTATCATCTTAGCTGAAGGTCTTGGCAAACTTTTCCAAAGGCAAAAGCAATATGGTCTTTTAATAGGCATCCAATTGGGTATAAAGAGGATAACCCATATATAATTTGTGGATAACACAAGGTTATTTGGAGAAGCTATTATTTTTTAGGCGAGAATGATCAAATTAAATTTAACCACCTACATGGAGGGTAATGGGTAGCAAATCAATGAAGCCAAATCCAAGGCGGTTTTCTTCAACACTGATAAAAACACCCAAGAGCATATTCCATCCACCTTGGGTTTCATCCCTTCACTTCAAACAATTAGGAGCGGTTAATTGGAATGTTTTAATTGATTGGATATTTTCTAAAGTGAATCATTGGACTCACCGTTGGCTTACTTTTGGGGGAAGAATAGCTCTTATCTAATCAGTAATTCAAGCAATTCCCATATATAGATTCTCTATGTTAGCTTCCCTTAAGATGGTCCTTAAATAGTTGGACTCAATTATGAGAACCTTTTTATGTTATGATCCAAGGAAGGGTAATAGGTGGCCCCTTGTTAGTTGGGATAAAAGATGTTAGTCAAAAGCTCAAGGGGGTCTTGGTTTCCATAAAGTTGTTTGCAATAATCAAGCTCTATTAGAGATGGATATCCAATAAGGAGACTCTCTTTAGTATAATCATTACTAGTAAGTATCTAGGATCTACTCCTTGTCAAGAAGTGGATCGTATTTTGTTGAAGGACCAGGGCTCAATTATTCAGAAGACCCTAAAAGCTGGTGAACAACTGATAAAATATAGACTTTTCTAGAAGATAGGGATTGGAGATAAAGCAAATTTTTAGATAGCTTCTTGGGATCAACATCCTCCATTAATTTCAAAATTTATAGAGTTGTTACCTTTGTAGCAAAACCTTGAACATATAAGTTGGATAAAGGTGGCTTCATACATGGATTCTAAGACTATTGGAAATTTCACTTTCTTGCAATGGAAGAGATTAAAAGAGTGGCTAGTAAATGTCCCTCATTAACAAAAGCTTCTTATTAATCAGATTCTCAAACAGAGATTTCTTTCAGGAAAAGTTGAGGATAGGATACCCTGTGGCCTTGGAGGTCTAGGTGAGTATACAATTCAAGAAGGGTATAATTTGTTGATCTCTACTACGACAATCAGACAAAATGTCCCATGTGATAAATTATGGGTTGTTAAAGGATGGTCTAAGATAAATTTCTTTGCTTGGGAAGTAATGCACAAACGCTGCCTCACCTATGATAACCTTATGAAGAGAGGTTTGTATGGTCCCTCCAAATCTATTATGTGCAATTCTCATGAGAAAATGCTTGAGCACTTCTTATTTCAATGTGAATTTGCTATTGATCTATGGAATAGATGGATAACTCTCTTTAAGGTTCAATTATCTTTTCGATTGAACCTTGAAAACATCTGGAAAACCTGAAAATGCAAAAAATTCAAGCATACCCCTATTCAGATGGGTTGGTCTTTAGGTTTGAGTTTCATTTGGTGGCACATTTGGTTGGAAAGAAATGCTCAAATTTTTCAAGAGGAATTCCACTCTTTAGAGTTGGTATGGAACAAAATTTTAAGCAAGGTGGATAAGTGCACAAAGTTGGGGGACAAAAACTGGCCTACCCTTGGACATGATTTCCCTAAAATTTCAAAAATCTTAGCTTCTATAGATAATGTGAGATATCTACACTCTAAATTTCAAAATGGTGAAAGAACATGAAATGTATAATTTTAAGTCTAGTTTCAAAAACACTATTTTTTAAAAAAAATGGTTTAAGTATAACTAGGTCAAATATCTAAAATTTGAAGAGGAACTCCTATTTTTTTAGAAAACAAAGTAGATAGACGGCCGTGTGGTGCACCATTTTTTGAGTAGCATTTAATATTCTTTGAAACCCTTTGGGTAAAATTTAGATAAGATTTTCTGTTTTGTGACATATATTTTTTAAATGAATAATTTTTTTTTGTGAATTTTTCAAGTAAATAGATCTTGAAAACTGACAAAAAAATGGATAGCCATCCGTGCAATGCACCTAAGTACCTCAAAAAAAATTGAAAATCATTTTTATTGAAAGTGTGTAGAATTAGGCCTAGTTTGTGGCCATATAAATTGTTTTTCACTTGGATCAATGAAAGACAAATTACATGAACACGTATAGGCATGTATGTTTACGGCATGTAGTGGCCTAAAAAAGGTATAGTTAGAAATCAACATAGTTTGAAACCTTAATTAGTCTAAAAATTATAAAAATCATATTTTTGGAAAGAGGAGAGTGTGATCGTCGCGATGGTATTAAGTTTTTTAATTTTCACATTGAAATTCTTAGTGTGTGTGGCAATCAAAGTTGAATTTTATTGTTTTTTAATCATAACTCTCAAAACTCGGTTGTACATTGAAAGTCTAAGCCTTTGTCTCGGGAGTCCAAGCCATTCTCAAGCCAAAAGGTGTGGGAATTGAATTTAAATTCATATAGCGTGATCAAATTAATAACACGATCATGGTATTAATGCAATCGTGTTACTTAATAACACAATTGTGTTATATATTCTCAACACCCTAAAACAATTGTGTTGATTAAGATTGTTGTTTGGGACCAATGTTCTTGTAAAGATTTGATACCATTGAATGATAATTGGAGATGAATGAACCTATGAATCAATTTATTGTTCATTTGACATGAGTCTAATCTTCCTTAAAATGCAAACAGTCCTAGTTCATCCTAGACAGGGTCAAGAAGTCAAAAGTTGGTTTTTGATGATTCACTGATCCAAATCGTTCATAATTTGGTAGATTTGATTTTTATTTTATTTTTTACATGATTAAATAAATTATATTGTCCAAAAATTAATTAGAGTACAAGGATCCTCTGACTGAGCACTAATGGACCTAGAGTATTAGGTTCGAAAAAGAGTTCAATGATATTATAAATTTAAGGATTAGTTATTTGAAAGTTCGTATTTAAAAAGGAATTTATAGTCTTCACAAGATTAAAATGGTGTTTTGGAACAACAACAAATAAATCAAGGGTCATTGTATTTTGTGTCAAAAGTATATACACTCCTAAAAGAGGCTGAATTTGGTTAAACAAGATTGCGTTAGTTTTTGTGGATAATTGGTGATGTTTGGAACTTGTAAAAAACTTTTATAAACTTTGTAGTATTGTCTCAGTCTCTGATAATATTGTTTGAGTCAGTAAGTGAATTTCTATAAGGATCTATTTTTAAGGTATATCAATGCGTTAGTACCATGTTTTGCATATAAGAAGTTGTCTTTTGTCAAATTCAGAGATGTTGCAAACATACATGCCACAAACATACATATCAAAAACATGCATGCCTTATGATATAACTTATTTTATCACAAGATGTCGTAAAATGCATTTTTTAAACCTATGGCCAAAACTTAGCCTTTGGAGTACCAATCTAGTTGTGCATCTAAAGTAAATTGTGGCTATTTCATGCCCCTTCAACCTAATTGCATGAATATAAAATGTTATTTTGGGGTTGATCAGATCCAATTTCATTAGCTCAGTTGAATCAAAGAAACATAATTTATTTATATGCAAGTTCTACATGTATAGAATGTGGTTTTGAGCTCAATAAACTTGAAGTCATCAGCTAATGAAAGCAAATGTTGATTACTTTAATTGTGGAGATAATTAGGGTCAAGATGAGCCATGTGAACATATTTTAAATTATATATTCAATGTGATTTGGAGTGAAATTAACCCTAATGACATGTCATATATAATTAACCAAAGAGTTGATTCGTTTAATCCAGGAGGTATTTGAGTTCAATTTGAAGCCATTAAAGAGTAAGATATGATTTGGGGCAAAATTAAAAGTTTGATTCTATAATGAATTGATCTAATTAGTCAAATTGTGCAATTAGGGACATGATTTGAGAAAAATTGATCCCCTAAACCAAATTTATGGCTCAATCAATTTTATAATGTGTATGCAACATATATGGCTTAACTAACCCTACTTTTATCATAAATGAAAACATGTTGAGTTAATTATCACAAATAGGTGAACAAGCAACTCACATTTTCTTTAATTACCTTAGTGATTAGACCATGTATCCGATATCTTAAACTCTAAATCCTGTACCATTTAACTCAAACCATAAACCCTATACCATTTACCTTAAACCCTAAGCCACAAGCCTTAAACCCCAAACCCTTTAAATTGTAGACCCTAAACCAATAAATTTATCCCCAATTAACATCCTTTATATATAATAAGAATTAGGTTCACAGGGATGAACTTGGTCAAAATTGCATCACTCATTACCTCAATTGACTTTGTAGGCTCAATATGTGATGATGTGGGGGATAATTGATCCCAAAATCACATTCTTTACTCATAGATCTAGGTTCAAGGAGCTCAAATTTGCCCCAATCATGATCATGATTGTCCTTTACATACCCTAAAACATATACCCTAAGCCGAATCCCAAAAGTTCTGAATCCCTAAACTCTAAACCATAAATATAAACTCTTTAAACCTTGATCCAATCATTTTAGCCCAAATTGACATCATTTAGACTAAGAATTAAGTTCACAAGGCTTAGTTTGGCCCAAACGACTGGTTACCCCATTTGACTAATTCACTCAATCTGCATGATGACATGGGGTATAATGACAACCCCAAAAAAAAATTTATAGTCACAAATGGGTCCAAGTGATTCAAATTATCCTCAATTATCTTTGACCCTGTGTACCCTAAAACATATATACATTAAAACCTAAGCCCTAAACCATAAACCCTAAACACTATACCCTAAATTGTAAACCATAAACTTTCCCTATTTACCAATTGATTTAGTCCCAACTAACATCCTTTGTAGTAACACTTTGATTGGGATATAAGATTTAAGGTTCAATTAGATTTTTTATTGAACCTTGGAAACATCTGGGAAACTTGGAAATGTAGAAAATTCAAGCATACCCCTATTCAGATGGGTTGGTCTTTAGGTCTGAGTTTCATTTGGTGGCACATTTGGTTGGAAAGAAATGCTCAAATTTTTTAGGAGGAATTCCACTCTTCAGAGTTGGTATGGAATAAAATTGTAAGCAAGGTCTCAAAAACTATTAGAGCTTATCATATGTCTAAGAAACTCCAAGAGAAAGAGAGGACTCCCTAGGCTCAAAAGTTTAGAACATGGAAGCCCCCTCCCCAAGGATGGGAAATGTTAAATACATATGGGGCTACTAAGGATAATCTAGGGGATGCAAGGATCAATTTTCATAGAAGAGATTATGCAGGGAAGATCCTACATTGGGAGATAGAGGGTCTCTAAAGGGCTACTAATATTGAAGCAAAAGGGTTAGCTAGCAGCCAAGGCTCTCTTAATGCTTGGGAGTAAGGGGTACATAAGATTCTAGTGGAATCAAATTCTCATTGCTAATTTTTTATCACATGCCTAGCTAATAAGAAATATTATCACTCAAATCAAATCCATATGACAATAATTTGAAGATGTCATTCTAGTCTATGTGCTTAGATAAAGGAATATTGTGGCTGATTTTATGGTTAAACAGGGTAGTGAAAAACTAATTGGATATGCATTGGCTTACAATCAAGATAGGAACACTTCAAAATAGTTGCAGGTGAATCAAAAGGTCCATTTTTAAGCCATTATATATTTATGTGAAGGGAAAACTAAGGCTGGAATCCACTAATTCTTGAGGATTTATAGAATTCAACATAGTCAGTACTTTTGTTTTCTCTCGTCTGTTTGCTTCTTTGGCCTAACTAAAGTGGTATCTATGTATGTACTTTAATTCTATTAATAAATATTTTTATCTTTTAAACAAATATACCATAAATTAAAAATGGGCATTTAATGTGTGATCACAATGGTAATTCCATACATTTTTGGTGCAAACAACATCAGAGTTCATAATGTCATATCTTGTGGGCGACAAGGCCATAAAGATCAATCACGCTGACAAAACAAAAATTCACCCATCTTGAGTTCCTTGCTAACTCAAAGATAGGGAGAGTGATGTAGTGACAATTTTGATTTTGTAAGTTTTGTTTAAGTTTTATTCTTGTTAGTTGTCTTCTTAGATGTTTTTTGAGCTTTTACAATGAGGAGAAGACTAGTTATTTGGTGGTTTTTTACTACATAGATTTTTAACCTCTCATCTGATAGGGGGATGATATTGTTTTGGTTTTAATCAATCTTCAAGTGATTATACACTCTGATAGGGATTGTAAGCACTTTTAGTATTTTCAAAGTGGTCAGGGTTATTGGGCATTAGTCAAGATGTGTCATACAAAAGGTACAAAATTATCATCTAGACAATGATCAATGTGGCTGAGTACAAGTAAAAATGATTAGAGGGATGGGTACTCTAAGGATGATGTTCATCTTCATGTCACGTAGTGTTATAAGGCATGGGTCATGTGAAGGTTAGCATGTGGTTATAATAGACATGTTGACACATGTTGATCAGTTCCAGATGTAAAGAGGCCAGGTTGGTATGTTGTAGTGGGGGTTGTTTGATAGTTGCATAGTCATGTTTCTCTAGTTCATATTTTAGTCTCCTTTGGATCAAGGGGAGTGTAGCAGGGAAAAAGGGGTTGGTTAGGACTAATGATCCAAGGTTTAATTTTAAATTTTTTAGGTGTAACATGTTGGGCATGCATCTCTTAGTGAGACACCCCCTTTAGTGTGTTACAATATTTAATGTTTTGTTAATACATTAGTCATTAACTTATGTCAATAAGTTATGTGGGTAGTTAAGCCCTATGAAAATAGCATGGTAGCTTCATTATATAAACTTGATTTTAACAAGTATAACACAATGATATAACTCGTGCTTTTTATTCAATAAAATTATGTGGTTATTTCCATATACCTTAATTCAGAACACACATTTTTGGTCTCAACTTCAATGAATGTCTTTTCCTTTGTAGGAGATGATGTAGTGTGTTAGTTCAAGACAAATAAAGGCTGAAATGTATTTTATAAATCTATTAGGGGGAAGGACTCAATAGGCGAGCAACATATGTTTAGGGTATAATTGGTCAATAGGTGGTTAATGGTTAACTTTATTGATAATTGTCATTTTGATCATCGTAGTCTCCTTAATATTTTATTCTTCTAAAAATGATAATATGCAGCATATTAATGAATGAAATTGTGTCTACGATATATTAAATGAAGTTGAATATGAAGAAGTGGAGGGGCCATGAATTCAACTACAATAGCCTCATTCATACTTGAAGAGATTGTTTTGAATGGGTTATCAAGTATGTGAGCGTGTATGTATTTAATATTGATAAATTCAGGTATTCAAAGGAGGAAGTTGAAACACTAATGAATTGGGTGCATAAAACATTGGAGGTATTAATTGAATAGGAGAGTTTGGGTAATCAATGTGGAATTCACATGTACATATTAGGAGATCTTAGCCTTTCTCCTGAACATGTAAGCATACATATAGACAAATCCATGGAGTTTTCTAAATATAATGATAAGGCAGTTATGAATGTTTGTGCTCTTTACACTGCAACTCAAGTGATTGTGATTTTTGTTGAAAGCATTTTTAGAGATAAATATTGTTGATGCAATTTTAGTGCTCCCTGTGTCACTAGGGAACAAAGGGAAAAGTGGAAACTCAATTTAAAGTCCTACAATGACTTGGGGCTTGAGTTGTGTGTACAATTATTACTTGGAATAACATAAATGGAAAAGATATGATCAACATGTTGAAGTCTGCAAGCAGACCCTGCTGTAGGGACAATAGATGTATGTGCAGTGACATAATTCCTGACCAATATTTATGAATTATTTTAATGTTTGCTAAATATTTCCCAAAATACAAATGAACAATGGATATATACAACATGGTATAAACTAAGGTTATTCGTGGGTAGATCTAAGAGACAGTAGGGTAGGGAAGAAAGAAGTTGTGCTTAAGACCAAAGAGAATACTAATTTTGCTAACTTGTAAAGCAAATCACATAGAATCTAACATCTACCATCCCTAGCATAATGCTCAAAGATGAATAAATGCATTTGAAGCTTTTGAGGAAGGAGAGTGCATATATTTGACATCATACTTCGCATAGAGATAACTCACTTAAAATAAATTACACAACACATTTAGTTGCTAATGAGAGAAAATAAAGCAAGTATATTACTAAATTAGTCAACCTATCATTAAGCTCAAACTAACAGATGCATACATGAGATGTAATTGCCAAATTAGATTATAGAAAGGAAACAAATAGACGTCTAAATCATGAGAATTCAGATGTCGCAAAACCACTCTAAATAACACTGTAGATAGACTCTCAAATTCTTTGGCTCTTTGTATTGAATTTTGTAACCAATGTTTTCTAATTACAAATGAGGGGTGAACCCCCATTTATAGTCTCAAATGCCTAGAACAAGTTTTTTAATGGGCCCATAAATGACGCTCAAATATAGTCAGGTGGCTAGAATGTTTACATTTCAAAGGAATATTCCAATTTCCAAAATTACAAGATATAACCAAATATCCTTATGGGCCTTAGGGTGGTTGTTGGCTAGCCTGTTGTTGTTGTTTTCCTAGTTTCTTTTCGTTCTCTTCCTGGGTCCACACCTCTATACAGGCTTAATTATCTTTGTCAATCTGAGTGAAGCCCAAGATCAATGATCTGAATAAGTCCAGTATATCTTGGATCAACGTATTGTGCTCTGTGAGTATTGGTCTCAAATCCTTCTTAATTGTCTTGGTATTCTATAGTTTTTGGTTGGAAATAATGGCAATCTTATCACCTTTGTATTCAACCCTTAGCACTTATTTTTATTTGATTCACCACCAATTTTAGCTATAAAGCTAAATATTTCCACCCCTTGACATGTGGTGTGCCACATCAGCTCCAACTAGGCACTTGTGGGGCCTAAAAGTGACTTGGTTACTCAATCGGCTTGAATTTGGACACGTGTCATTATATGATTACTCTTGGGCTCCCTAGGATGTGGTTTTATGTGGCGACTCATATGTCCCTTACCACACAACATCTTTTGATTCGTGGTGAGCTCTAGGGTAGGGCCCTCTAATTTGGTCAACTGAGGGAGTGCCATGTGTCATACTTGCAAGCAATCAGGAACTTGCTTGGATAAGTGGATTTCTCATGAGTAATCTTGGCTTTGTTTGGATAGGTGGCTCTCTCACAAGAAATCTTGGCTTTGATTAGACAGGTGTCACTACCTAATTGGTCTCAACCACTATCAACAATTCTGTGTTAAATGTGTGAATCAAAAGGAACCACGTGTTGCTCTCGAAGGTAATCTGACTGATCTTCAGATGAAGATATATGGGCATGACACTTGGCATTATCTCATAGGTCTAGTGGGGACACACATCATCATCATGGGATCTCATGAGCTTTAGATCTAACAGTCTGAGAGATTCCACATGTCGATCTCAAAAGGCTCTCGTGAGTCTTATATCTGGCGACTCAGGAGCTTCCACGTGTTGATCTCAAGGAAGCACGTGGCATCATCTCATGGGTTTGGTGGGGACACATGATGCTTTAATGAGATCTCAAATGTCATCAAGTGGCTCTTTAGATAGAAGTAGCATGGGCATGACAAGTGTCATCTTTGCACGAGTCTAGGAGGGACACTCATTGCTTCAACAGGCTCTTAGAGGTCATCAAGTGACTCTTTAGTAGAAGCTGCATGGGCATGTCAAGTTTCAACACTGCGCGAGTGTGAGGCATCAAAAACCACTGCAGTTAAGTTGATGTCCTATGAAGTCATCCAATAAATGAAGTTAGACTTTGGAGACATTCAATCACCTATCACAAGCGAAATAAAATAAGTTTAAAATAGAACTTGTAAACAAATTCCTATAACAAAGTGCAAGGTCTAGTCAGATGAAAGTCCCATGAAGATTTAAGGTGTTCATACCAATTTAGACTAAACATTCTTAGTGGAACTTGTCTGCACACTTAAATCAATTCATGGTTAATAATTTATTGAAACTTGGAGAAAACTCAAAGCAAATTACATTAATCCAAATATTTCTAAATGCTAATATGTATTGCAAGATGAATATAACCAAGAATTGTTTAGGAAGTATTAAATCATATTTTCTATGCAACCAAATGACTTATCAAACTTGACATATTAGGCATTGTTGAAAAATTAAGATATGAGGGTCCCCATTATGGGAATAGGGGGTAGTTGAGCATCAACAAATGGTGATCTCTGTGGGGAACATTGCAAAATGTTAGAACCCATATCTGTTGTTCAAGGATGAATTAAAAAGTAGTCATCTTACGAAGATTTTAGCCACATCAAAACTGCTTTTTAAAACAAATAAAAACTCATATGTTGAAAATAAAGTTTAAATCTTGTGGACAAACTTATTATGTGTGTGATTTGCAGTTCATTAACCATTGCCACTAGGTTTAGAAATGTTAATCTTTCAAGCTTCAAGACATTAAGATATGAAATGATCTAAGAATTACTTAGATTTAAGTAATAATAATGCTTTGTTTAATTAGGGATGGCTTGGGCATTGCTCAACTGCCAGCTAGGCATCCATAACCTCGATAAAGATAATTTTGGCTCCACTCTGGGCCTTGTTTTACTACCAGTCAAACATCCATAACCCTAGTAGAGATTGTTTAAATCACCATTCATGGAATATGAAGCAATTTATTATTTCATTTCATTGGTGTATCATATATATATACATTTTTTTAATACCTACGTTCATAAACTAGAATGGTTGGAAACCAGAATTAACCAGGTGTATGGATTGTGTCAAGACATAACTAAATGTTATTCACTCTCAAATAATGAGTTTTGCCTAGGCAATTCATTTTAGTAAATTTTGTGACAATATGATGATCTACACAGATCAAAACTCTTGTTCAAGCAAGTGTTCAATCATCTGAACTATATTACAGCCTCAAAATAACTTGAGATCTTTATAATAAAACCAATCTCTAATTAACCCCTCCCAATTTTTATAAATTAGAAAAATGCTAGATGTTTTCCAGCTTGGGACTACCAGTGTTAAAAATAAACAATCCCTTCTTCACATTTAGGACCAGGTTAACACAAACTGAGCCAAAAGGATTCCTGTCTAGAGGACTTATTGCTATGCTACAACACACAATAGGAAATAAACAAATGAACAAAAAGAAATAAAGGACAAAGTAGAAAAACAAAATAGGGAAGTAGGAAAGAAAAAAATAGGAAAGCAAAACACAAAGGGAAACCCATTCTACTCTTACCTACTCTAAAACTAAACAAGCTTACTCTCCTTGTGAAATTTGGGACAAAGCAATAAAGAAGTAGTGTTTCATGTATTACCCATTGAAAGGCAAGGCTAATTCACTTCCTTGTAAGTCCCTGAGTCTAAATACATTTTTGTCGAGGATCTCTAATACTTGATAAGGTCCAATCTAGAGGGGATTGAACTTGTCATATTATTACTTTTTCTTGTGGGCTTTGTCCCATAGTAGGACTAAGGTTGAATTTGGAATGCTTTGAATTTGGATCACTTGTCGAGCCATCTTTTCACCATATCTTGATGTTTTCTAAAGTTTTTCAAGGATTCATCTCTTGTATCTTCCATCTGGATGATGTTTAATATTCGGGACTATACTCTCTCATCCTCTTCCATGTACTCAGCGATGAACTCATAAGTAGGAAGCTTCAATGTGATGGAAAATATAGGTTGTTACCCATAAACTAGTAGAAATAGGGATGCTTTGAGAGCCTACTTATATCTGGTCATGTCTGCCCATAGAGTGAATTTCAATAAAGACTATCATTTTATTTATTTCTTTTCCATGGACTTCTTGATAGTGTTGACCATTTTGGTCCTGCAGGCCAAAATCGGTCCCTTTTTTTCCCTTACTGTTCTGAACCAATCCAAAATTTGATTTTTTGCACAAGTCTTGTTTCTATAGACTCTGCAGGTGTTTATATGGACTCTGTGGGTGTTTTTATGGACTCTGCAAGGTGAGAACTACAGACTCTGCAGGCAAGTCTTTTGGCAGATGAAGAACCAGTTCAAAGAGTGCAAAGTTTTACAAAGCTTAATCGGATTCTTCTTCGAAGAAATTCACAAGGAAAGAGAGCTAAAATGGTTCAAGACACTTTTTCTTAAGGTTGGAAAAGTGGTTCAATGTTGGAGTTCAATGACATGATCTTTCCAAGAGTTAGCAACTTTGAACCATTGAAACATTAAACTAGTTCAACGCTTTGGTTCAACGCTTTGGTTCAAAGGTTAAGTTCATCGGCAAAGTTCATCGGTAAAGTTCAATGGTAAGGTTTAATCAAATGGTTCATCGGCTTGGTTCAAAGGCTTGGTTCAATTTAGTTGGTTCAATGCTTTGGTTTAATCAGATGGTTCAATCAGATGGCTCAAACACTTGGTTCACTCAGTCGGTTCAACGACTTTGGTTCAATTAGATGGTTCGATCACTTGGTTCACTCAGTCGGTTCAATGACTTGGTTCAGTCGTCTTGGTTCAAAGAAATGGTTCAAAGTGTTGGTTCAACGATCAGTTCAACGGGTTGGTTCAAAGGAACGGTTCAATCAGAAGGTTCAAGAGAGTCTCTCGAAGGACAAGTGCCCTTGTGGGGGGCAGTTTTGGACCCAAGTGCCCTTGCAGAGGGTAGGGAACACTTGGAAAAAGGACCAAAAAGGTGAACAAGGCCGAAAAAGTAAGTTTTCTTTAGAGTTTTATTTAAGGCAAAGGACGAGAATTTCTTCAGACAAAATGTCTGAAGGAATTCCTTCGGACATTTTGTCTGAAGAAATTCTTCGAAAAAAAATCTTGCAGAAGTAAAAAGAATAAGGAAAAAGGCATAAGATGATTTCTTTCAGACTTTTGTCTGAAGGAATTCCTTCAGACAAAAATTTTGAATAAATTCGGGAAGAGCCACGGGAAAAACTCAAAAAAAGATTCTGAAGGCCAAAGGTGATCAAGATAATTCATGCAGACATTTTGGCCATGGGAGAAAAGCTGACAAAAAGAGGAAATAAAAGATAAAGTCAAGAAATGATTTCTTTCAGGCATTTGTCCGAAGGAACTCCTTCGGACAAAAGTTTGAAGAAATTCGACTGCCAAGATAATGAAGACCCAACTATGACAAAAGCCCGACCACAACAAGAAGCCGAAGGAAAGGAAAAGGTTGAAGAACTTCCAAGGGTTGATGGGCCTGAAGACGTCAAAATTAAGCATGGTGAACTAGACATTGGAAGTTCAAATGCCCAATGATGGGTGCACAGACGTCAAATTTAAGGTGGTGAAATAGCCATTGATTTTGAAAAGCTTAAGGACAGGCCGCGAGTGAACTCAGTGACCCGCTAAGAAGATAGCCCCGAGGGCCAAAGGAGCCAGAAAGAGACAAAGCTAAGAAGAGACAAAGTGCAGAAATAGACAAAATGGCCTAGGTGGCAAAGGGGAGGTGAGTTATTCCCGTAGTTAGAACAGTGTCTGCCAAGAGATCATCAAGAGGCGTAAAAAGTAAACGGCGCACCCTATTTTCTCCACTTTGCATTTATAAGCAAACAAACTGCATGAATATCTGGAAGGAGCAGTCTTGTTTGTAGAAAAAGAGGCGCGGCTCATGCTTTCACATTAATGTTTGAACACCAAAGTCAAGACCGGTGATTACACAAGATGGTTCTAACAGGCCTCTTCTAGAAGGATGATATTAGTAACAATGACTTTCTCTTCCTGATGCTCTCAAATACACATGGGCCACTTGTAAAAGGAGTGCCAAAGTATTTTCCAAAAAGAGCACCTTTACTTCTTCTCTCTCTATATATTGTAAACTTTTGATTTGAGAAAGAGATATCTCTTAGCTTGTAAGGCAAAGCTCTACCCAAAAAATATTTGGGTTTGTAAGGCAGAACTCTGTCAAATTTTACCTTGAATCGAGACATAGCATTTTTACCTCTATTTGAGCTTGCACTTTCGTATGTGTCTATGCCTTTGTTCTGTGTTAAGTCATTTTCATTTATGCTTTCATAGGATGATTTCAACATGTCTAGTTCATTGTGAGCTTCTATTTTACAAGTTTGCCAGAAGTGTCCCTAGAGGAGTATAGGTCCTTGTGAATAGACTGCCATAGTGTGTCTGAGAACGCCTCTGGTAGTTCTTCCTCCTTGTATATCCATGGACACCTACCTCACTGATGCAGAAGAATTTCTCGTGTCAAATGAAGTGTATGGGAGCTTGTTCTTGGTGAAAAATGTATGTTCGAGCTGAGTGGATCAACTTTTTTGGTGTATCACCTTTTAGTTTAGGTTTAGGTTCTATTTTTAACATCCTTTTCCCTTTTCATCCCCCCCTTTTTTCATTTATTTGTTAGCAGTAGGGAATCCAGGACCTAAAAGATACATCGAAGGGAGCTAGCCCTTATCTAGATTCTCTCCCCCTAGTTTTGCCAAGCCCATAGGCAAGAGAGGAGTTTCCATTATTGCATGTGGAAGGAAGGAGCTTAGCCTCCTATCAAGGGTGCAATCCACTACGTCAATAGTTTTTGGCATGCCCTGTGGGACCAACTAGGACAAGTTTTGTCTAAAGAGTTGAAGAATTTTGGTGTGTTCTTCAACCAACCAGCCTTTGGAGGCTTTTTTTTATCAACACCAATGGCGACTCTGAGTTGAATCGGCTGGTTAAGCAGTCCTAGTGCCATCAAGAAATCACATTTTTTGTATTACTTTGGTGAAGCTTAGGTTGTCATGGAACCACCTCAAACTCCAACGTTACTTCCCTCATTGTTGAAGGGTAACCAGGAGATCTATTTGAGGTGATTCCATGAATAGCCTGAGCTTGATCAAAACTACATGAAAGAAAGCAAGGTCAATGGTTCTAAGCAATGGCATTATACACACCAAATACGTTTTCAATTGAATCAACTCTTCCTATGCATTAGCAGAACCTTTCTAGTCTTCCTCAACTTCCTCAGGTCTCTCAACATGATGGCAAGATCCTGAATTGGAAGCAAACAGTGGGATCATGGGGTAGGAAGGAGGAGGAGAAAGGTTTTGCTCAAAACCTTGAAGAAGATGAAGCTGCTCATACTCATCATGATGATGCTTGTGACCTCCAAGAAAGGCTCTTCCAAGAAGATCTAGCTAGGAGAATCGTAGATTTGGAGTCTAGAGCGAGATTCCTCAGCCAACTTGTGATGGACGCAACAGTTTCCATGTCTGAATACACCCCATCTACACACCTCCAAGAGAGCTATCAGGCAATACCTGATATAGATGAAGTTTTGGCCAAATGGAAAGAGGAGAATCATTTGATTCTAGCTCAAGGACTACCTCCTCTTCCACATGGGTTTAATCATCAGTCTTCCACTTCATCCCTTCTCAAGGAGAAACCTATTTTGTAGGAGGTGAGTGAAGAGTAGAAGATCCAATTTGCAACTGTCCAGGAGGCTATCATGAGTGACAATGAAGAGGAAATCATCATGGATGCTCCCTTTGAAGACATCATCAACAATGGAGAAGACGCAGGTCATGCATACATGCAGATGTTCCAGCAATATGAAGAAGAAAGTAAGCATGGTGACCTCTCTCCTACCTTGTTTGATGAACTTCCTTGTTGCTTTGATGAGGAGGATGACTATGCTATGGAGCCTGAGTTGGAGGAGGATCAGGAGGATGTCTTTGAACAACTAGAGACTATGATCCTTGAGCAGGAAAAGAAGAGGCTTGTCCATCTTGAGGAAAGCCTTGAAGAAGAGAACTTTGAACAAAAAGGTGATGTTCTGTGGGATGATCAATCAGTTTGTGATTCCATTTCAGACATCACAACAGTCACCCTTCTTCAAGAAAGCCATGAGGGAGCAGAGGATGAGTTGTACAGGGTCTTCAATGAAGCAAAAGGGAACGAGTCAAACCATGATGCATGTCAGAGGGACTATGCATATCAAAGGGCTTATGGTGATGAGCCAACAACCATTGATTTCTTGGTGAAACACGCCAACATGAAGAGCCAACATTTGACAAGCTTCCAAGAACAAGAGGAGTACATATATGTTGGAACCATGTTTGACTCTGATCCACTCGGATGCAAGCCAATCAAAGTGGCAAGCAAGAGGAGCAAATCACCAAGTCTCCATTCCATTCAGCCACTTGTTTGGCACCATAAGTTTCCTTGCCATGAAAGAGACTTAAGGAGTTTTCCCTTTGATCTAGGAGGGAAGCAAATATACCTGGTTAGTTGTACAATATAGTTTGCTTTCAGTTTTCTTTCCATGTTTTCCCTAAGTGTTGTTTGCACAAGTAGTGTTTTTAGCCTTGTGTGTGTTTTCCTTTACGTGTGGGGTAAAAGCTTCATGATTGATTCTTGGATTTATCGGGGCTATTGTTGACTTTTTAGGTTGTGTTTTGACTTCGTGCCCAATGGATTATAAGGCAACTGATTTCTAAGCATAGCAGTCATGCTTCCCCTGGGAGTTGCCAATTTATTGACCATTTTGGTCCTGTAGGCCAAAATCAGTCCCCCTTTTTTTTCCCTTGCTGTTCTGAACCAGTCCAAAATTTGATTTTTTGCACAAGTCTTGTTTCTACGGACTCTGCAGGTGTTTCTACGGACTCTACAGGGTGAGAACTATGAATTCTACAGGCAAGTCTTTTGGCAGATGAAGAACCAGTTCAAAGAGTGCAAGGTTTTACGAAGCTTCTTCAGACTCTTGTCCAAATAAATTCACAAGGAAAGAGAGCTAAAATGGGTCAAGACACTTTTTCTTAAGGTTGGAAAAGTGGTTCAATGTTGGAGTTCAATGACATGATCTTTCCAAGAGTTAGCAACTTTGAACTGTTGAACCATTGAACTGGTTCGACGCTTTAGTTTAATGCTTTGGTTCATCACTTTGGTTCAAAAGTTGGTTTAAAGGTTATGTTCATCGGCAAAGTTCATCGGCAAAGTACAACGACAAGGTTCAATCAAATGGTTCATCAGCTTGGTTCAATTCAGTTGGTTCAATGCTTTGGTTCGATCAGATGGTCCAAACACTTGGTTCACTCAGTCGGTTCAATCAGATGGTTCGATCACTTGGTTCACTTAGTCCATTCAACAACTTGGTTCAATCATCTTGGTTCAAAGTGTTGGTTCAACGTTCAGTTCAATGGGTTGGTTCAAAGGAACGGTTCAATCAGAAGGTTCAAGAGAGTCTCCCAAAGGACAAGTGCCCTTGCGGGGGCAGTTCCAGACCCAAGTGCCCTTGTGGAGGGCAAGGAACACTTGGAAAAAGGACCAAATAGGTGAACAAGGCCGAAAAAGTCAGTTTTCTTTAGAGTTTTGTTTAAGGCAAAGGACGAGAATTTCTTCGGACAAAATGTCCGAAGGAATTCCTTCGGACATTTTGTCTGAAGAAATTCTTTGAAAGAAAATCTCATCGAAGTAAAAGACTAAGGAAAAAGGCATAAGATGATTTCTTTTGAATTTTTTTTTGAAGGAATTCCTTCAAACAAAAAGTCTAAAGAAATTCGGGAAGAGCCGTGGGAAAAAACCTGAGAAAAGATTCCAAAGGCCAAAGGTGATCAAGATAATTCTTGTGGACATTTTGGCTGCAGGAGAAAAGCTGACGAAAAGAGGAAATAAAAGATAAAGTCAAGAAATGATTTCTTTTAGGCTTTTGTCCGAAGGAATTCCTTCGGACAAAAGTCTGAAGAAATTCAACCGCCAAGACAATGAAGACCCGACTATGACAAAAACCCGACCAGAGCAAGAAGCTAAAGGAAAGGAAAAGGCCAAAGAAATTCCAAGGGGTGACAGGCCCAAAGACGTCAAAATCAAGCACGACGAACTAGCCGTTGGAAGTTTAAATGCCTAGTGACGGGTGCACAGATGTCAAATTTAAGGTGGTTAAATAGCCATTGATTTTGAAAAGCTTAAGGATAGGCCGGGAGTGAACTCAGTGACCCACCAAGAAGATATCCCCTAGGGCCAAAGGAGCCAAAAAGAGACAAAGCTAGGAAGAGACAAAGTGCAGAAATAGATAAAACAACTCAGGTGGCAAAGGAGAGGCGAGTTATTCCCACAGTTAGAACAGTACCTGCCAAGCGATCATCAAGAGGCGCAAATAGTGAACGGCGCCCTATTTTCTCCACTTTGCATTTATAAGCAGAAAAACTACATGAATATCTGGAAGGAGAAATATTGTTTGTAGAAAAAGAGGTGTGGCCTGTGCTTTCACATTAATGTTTGAATGCCAAAGTCAAGACCAGTGTTTACACAGGATGGTTCTAGCAGGCCTCTTCTAGAAGGATGATATCAACAACAATGACTTTCTCTTCCCGATGCTCTCAAATGCACATGGGCCACTTGTAAAAGGAGCACCAAAGTCTTTTCCAAAAAGAGTGCCTTTACTTCTTCTCTCTTTATATATTGTAAACTTCTGATTTGAGAAAGAGATATCTCTTAGCCTGTAAGGCAAAGCTCTACCCAAAAAATCTCTGGGTTTGTAAGGCAAAACTCTGCCAGATTTTACCTTGAATTAAGACATAGCATTTTTACCTCTATTTGAGCTTGCACTTCTGTATGTGTCTATGCCTTTGTTCTGTGTTAAGTCATTTTCCTTTATGCTTTTGCAGGATGATTTCAGCATGTCTAGTGCATTGTGAGCTTTTCTTTTTCATGTTTGCCAGAAGTGTCCCTAGAGGAGTATAGGTCCCTGTGAATAGACTGCCATAGTGTGTCTGAGAATGCCTCTGGTAGTTCTTCCTCCCTATATATCCACGGACCCCTAGCTCACTGATGTAGAAGAATTTCTCATGTCAAATGAAGTGTATGGGAGCTTGTTCTTGGTGAAAAGTGTATGTTTGGGCTGAGTGGATCAACTTTTTTGGTGTATCACCTTTTAGTTTAGGTTTAGGTTCTATTTTCAACATCCTTCTCCCTTTTCATCCCCCCCTTTTTTCATTTATTTGTTAGCAGTAGGGAATCTAGGACCTAAAAGATACATCGAAGGGAGCTAGCCCTTATCTAGAGACTCTCCCCCCAGTTTTTCTAGGCCCACAAGCAAGAGGGGAGTTTCCATTGTTGCGTGTGGAAGGCAGGAGCTTAGCCTCCTGTCAAGGGTGCAATCCATTGCATCAATAGAGAGCATTCATCAAGTTTTTGCTAGTTGATTCTGCAACTCCATTACCCTGAGGTAGTAGTTTGATGCAGACTTGATGACTATTTGGTTATCATAGGCTCATTTAATGAATTCAACTGATGCAAAGGTTGGGTCATTATCACACACCAGGGACAGGGGTGTCCCAAAGTCAGTGATAATGTTTTCTTCCAGGAACTTGATGACGTCTACTATTTTATTATTCTTGGTGGCTACCACTTCAAGCCACCTTGTGCAATAGTATGTGGCTATGAGTATGAACTTGTGTCCTTCTGAGGAGTTCAAGTTGATAACTCCCAAAAAGTCTAGGCCCCATTGTGTGAATGGTTTTGCCTCAATTATTGGTTGTAAAGGCATAGCTGCATTTACTTCACTTATGTTAAACACCTGACATTTGTAGCATGCTCACACAAGAGCATGTGCATCCTTGAATATAGTTGGCTAGTAATATCCATCCCTTAGTATGTTATGTGCAGTGGTGCACCCTAAAGGGTGACTTCTTCCCAGCTTATCATGGAAACTATCCATGATTTCAGTGGCTTTGACTTTAGAAACACACCTTAGGTAGATTCCTTCATAGTTTTTTCTGTAGACGACTCCTCTTTTGATCATAAAGTGAAATGATCTCATCTTAAAGGATCTTTTTTGTTCTCTTTTCAGGTGTGGAGGGTATGCTCCATACACTAGATAATGAATGATGTCCTTGTACTAGTCTTCACTAGGTACTTGATTCGTCTCCACCTACAAAATATTAATAAGAGGATCAATGTTTACAATGAGTTGGATAAGACCTTGCCCCCTCACTAACTTAGCATATTTTATTTCTAAGTCATATCCCTGAAGTTTAGCCATCCAATTCCCTCTTCTTTCCTTGAGTCCATTTTGTCATAACATCAATTTGATAGTTGGATCAGACACTATGACATAGGTCTTATTTCGTAAGATGTAGTATCTGAATTTATTTACAACTTTTATAAGTACATAAGCTTGCTTATCTAGGATAGGATAATTTAGCTTCACATCTTTTAGGTTTGTGCTCATAAAGGCTATGGGGTGCTCTTTGTCATCTTCCTTTTGTGTTAAGACAATAATAATAGTATGATCAAAAGCAAAAGAGTATAAATAGAAATATTTATTGAAATTAGGACTTATCAAGATTGGGGCTTGAATGATAGCATCCTTGATGTTTTGGAAGGCCTTATTCACTTCCATCCATTCTATCTTTGCATCCTTTAGCATGGCATTGAGCGGCCTCACTATTTTTCTAAAACAAAAAATAAACTTTCTTACAAAGTTGATTTTACTAAAGAAAGACTTTAACTCTCTTTTGCTATTTAGAACTTCTACTTTTAAAATTGCATTGATTCTATCAACATCTTGTTGTAACATAGAATTTCACCTTTTGTGGGAGAGTTTCTCAAGCTCTCTCATTCGTAGCTACAAGCATTGGGACAACTTCAGGGTGTGGGTATCCTGTAGTGAGGTTGAACCTCTAAGTTTTTTAATAAGGCTAGTTCCTCAGATGCTTCATTTTAGCTCTTATTTTCCATGCTAAAATCTACTACTGGCTAAGAAAAAGGGATATGAGGATAACATAAAAAGGAAATCTAAGCTAAGGGAGGTGATGCACAAAATAGAGAGTGATCCACATAAGCATGAAATAGAGGGTAACTAAGAGAGCTAAATAGGTGATACACCAAATTGATTGACACTCACATAAGTATGAAATAAATACTAATTCAACATAAGATAATTCTTGCTCACACAACCTCAAAACTAGTTAATTTGCATAAGTGTTTCATAAACTAGGCTCACTAAACCATACATGAAGCAAAGAGAAAATTTAAAAATCTACACCAAGCATCCATTAATTGCAGAAAGAGCTCAAGTTCAGACCTGCAACTAACTTGAAAACACCTAAAAATAGGCAAGAAAGAAAGATAATGTACATGAAAGAACACTTCTTCACAAGGCCATCATGCACAATCTTGCTAAACATAATTTTCAAACAAGAAATAGGTAAAAATTGATCTTTATTGCTTCAAAAGGTCTTTCTTACAAATTTTAACAGAGTTTTTCCTTGTCAAATGAGGATATATTTTTTATGGAGGAGCGAACGGAGATATATAAAAAAAATGAAGAAGAAAAAGAGAAGAGGCAAGCAAATAGAATTCAATAAATGAGATCCAACCACCCTCCGTGAATTCTTACCCACATTTAGATTAATTAGAACTAATCCTTCTTCAACAAATTAACCACCATTAACTCCAATAGTATTCAAGTCCTCTCATTGGTTGAAAAACACACTAGAAGACAAGAACTTGTTGAGATGATGATGTCATGATCCATTAAAAAAGAAAAAAATAGGAATGTCTTTAATGCTCGAGCTACCTTTTCTAATCTCTTGATTTTCATCTTTCACTTCCACGCCATCCTTCACTTGTCTTACGCGTATAAGGATAAAATCTCCATAACTTTGAATCTAAACTGAATCATGTTGCCTCTAAATTGAGTGTTTGTTTGTTAGATATGATGGTCATGTTGAAGGATGAGAGCCTCTCCATTAATTGTATACACCAGCTCCTGCTTTGAAACTTGGGCCAAATCTTTTCTATAGATGGAAAACCAATCTAAGGACATTGGTTTTCCCGTATCCATTTATGTCAATACAAGTCTATAGATTACGTAGCTTCTTTTGATCTTTTTAAATGCCAATGGTTACTTGTAGGGGTTCAGATTTTGACGTTTGTGGTCTCGTCATCAATTCCTTCGAACAACTTGTTTCGGCCATTTTCTTCGGACAATTTGCTTAGACCCTTCATATGCACAATTTGTTCGAAGGAATTCATGTCCTCAGACTTTATGAAAATACCTCTTTTCGAAAGGGAGGTACCCTTCAGATTTCTTGAAATTGACCCCCTTTTTTATCCTTCAGAATTTTGCAAAAGCCCTCGGAAGAATTAAAAAGCACCCTTCAGAAGAAATGAAAAGCACCCTTCAACTTATCTATTTGGACCTTTCTAAAAGAAGACCCCTTCAGAAATTTGAAAAGACCCCTCCAACTTTGTGCAAATGATCTTTCGAAAAAAATGTCTTGGCCCTTTGCGAAGGAAAAGTACCTTTCAGAAAAGTTGAAAAAGTCCATTGCGAAGGAAAAGTACCTTTCGGATTCCTTTGAATGGACCGTTGGAATATGAAAATGCCTTCAACCTATTTGAAATAGTTCTTCGAAACTTTGAAAAGAACCATTTTCCCTTTGGAAGTGCCCTTCAAAAAAATGCAAGAGCTTTAGTATGTGGGCCAAAAATGGCCAACAGGTCTATGGTCATACCTCCTTGAGTGATCACGTGTCCTAGCAACTTACCTTCAGTCACACAGAGGATATTTTTTTAGGGGTTTAATGAGATGCCATTGTTAGAAATTAGCTTTTACATTGTGTAAGTTTGAGTATTTACCGAGAGGTAAATAGTAATTGGATAGTTAGTTTGTTAGTTATTAGAATATTGTTGTATAAGAATATTACAATAATAGATAGGAATATATATTTATTGAGATATATTGTTATGCTTTATAACAATATATCATATTTAGTGTTTGCATAATCATAGAGATATTCCCGATGATAAAATGATGAAGAGATTATAGGAATCATATTCCCATATAAATATAATGTCTCAAATGATTTATAATTAGAATGTGGACTAATAATATAAGTATGTTTGAAAATATTTGGCTTTATCTATATATATATATATATATATATATATATATATATGCTTCCATATTTTTGCATGATTTAGTGAATACTCTGATTAACCTTATCATCTGGTTGAACAATGAGAGTTTGGTGGAGGGCAAACATTCTACAAGAGATTCTGCTGCTGTCTCCACGATGGAAGGTGGACCTGCATTCAAACCAATTGGATAGTAATCTAAGTGTAACGTGGAGAAAGAAATTTAAAAAAAAACGTTGTGATCAGTTCTGATTATGTCATGATCAGTCATTTTAGACAATTTGATCAGTCATCAGTCATTGAGCATACAAATCCATAGAGATCTAACTCGTGGCTCCATTTGTCAGATATTAGTGAGCCTTCATCTTTGGCGATTTGTTAGTATCAAGTAAATCTCAGCATCGGTTCATAATTTGTTTGCAGTCAACATTTGATTTATGCAAACTCCTTCACTCCACCAGGCGTACTTCTGCTCTCTCACCCACGGCTTCTACTATCTGTCATTCCCCATTTGTTGTCCATATTCTCCGTGTTTATTTTATCCAGGGCTATTCTCCCCAATCTTATATTATTTACTGGTAAGACCGTGCATGTTCGATCAGGGATCTACTAGTCAACCCATTCTAACGACTTGTTCGATCAGGAATCTACATAGAAGTTAATGACTTGTTCTGATCCTGCTGTACATACTAACAGACCTCAGATAGATGGTATTTATTTTTGAAGATTCAACGACTGTGGATAATTTTAGATGAGTTTGGCATCTGTTGTATGCTCCAGGATATATGCATTGCTTAAGAGGAGAAGAAATTAATTCCCTTTGGTGCCAACTCATCGTTGGCCTACTCATCTATAGACATGCATTGAGACCTGTTAATGTGACATGGATGTTGCGTTTTGATGGAAGACCAAGTATTGCACGGAATAGCTACAAATCTATACTTTCAATTCATGTATCATTCTATTGGACACTTCATACCTCAGCATTAGGCTCAGCCCACAGTCTCAACAGTTTTGCGCTGGTTCCATCGCTTGATTTTAGCTCATTCTTAACGAACTCCATGCCATTCACATTCCAAGCAAAGTTTCATGTAAGTTTGTAGTATTTAAAAGTCTTTATCATTGCTCTTTTAATGTGTCATTTAGGTTTGTTCTCTTAATTTTAAACTTTGTGTTGGTTATTTTCTCTATGTTGTTTTATAAATCCAGAGAGTTTATTAAAGTCAAAGTGAGTCATTTCCCTATAAGTATTAACTGGAGTCTATTGGCAATGGTATTTATAATCATTGTGTCACAAATTTAAAAGTGTTCAATTAAGTTGTTTAGTCAAGAGTTTTATTTCTATGCCACAGTGTAAAGTTAAAATATCCAAAATCAAATGTGTCAATATCATTTATATTGGTCAAGTAAATTATAAATTATTTGGGTTTATTGTTTTAAAAAGAAAATCGTAAAAAAAATTTTAAAAGAGTCATTTTTAAGTATGTCAATTTTTAGGTCATTACAAAATGAGTCAAAAGTTAAAGTCTTTATTTTGTGTCGTTTGGATGTCAAAGTCAAATGTTTTATTGTAATGGATGTATTATCACTTGTATGCGACATTTGAATTATGGGGGGTACTCTATTCCTTTCAAAGCAACATGAATCTGAGCTACATCAACATATTGGCTGAGTAAGCAGCGTTTTCTACTAGAGGTTCGATGATACACGGAGGAAGGATTTTTTTAGAGCCTCTCGTTAGTCACCAATGATGGGGCCCAAAATATTTTGGTGACATTTTATGTTGTGTGTTTTTTATTTTTGTTGTGTGTTTGTAAAATAAGAACAGGAGAATATTTTTGTTCAATATTTTTAATTTGTGTGCAAATTTCAAACATAATTCTCTAATGTGAAAATATTGTGAAAGGAAAGAAAGAACCAATGTAAGTCAGTTCATGGATCTTGAAAGGGTTTGTGGTAGAGATCTAGAAAACCACAAGAGATGAATAGATGGTGTTTATGTTGTGGTTCCCACACTATTAGGTTGATGTCTTCCCTCAATCAACGGTTGATGGCAAATGTTCCTATTCATGTCAAAGTTTGTGGTAAACCTATAAAACCATAGGAGGAGTTGATGTGTTCCTTGCTCTCTTTATATCAAGGTCATGAGCCAAAAATGACATGTTACAAAGAGTGAGCATACTGTAGGTGAGAGTGTGAATATTTTTGCACCATGTAAAAACTAAGGGGGGAGAATGTTAGGAATTAGCTTTTACATTATGTAAATTTGAGTATTTACCGAGAGGTAAATAGTAATCGAATACTTTGTTTGTTAGTTATCAAAATATTGTTATATAACAATATTATGATAATAGATAGGAATATATAATTGTTAAGATAAATTGTTATGCTTTATAACAATATATCATATTTAGTGTTTGCATGATCATAGGGATTTTTGGGATGAGAAAATAATGGAAAGATTATAAGAATCATATTCCTATATAAATATAATGCCCCAAATGATTTATAATCAAAGAGTGTGGAATAATAATTCAAGTATGTTTAAAAATATTTGGCTTTATTATATATGTACATGCTTCCATATTTCTGCATGATTTAGTGAAGACTCTGATTAACCTCATCAGCCATACCTTCTACACTTTTCTAGTAGTTGTTATAAATGCATCATATGATCTCCCTTATTCTTAGAAAACACAGTTAGATCATCCATGTAAATGATAATGAACTTACCAATTAATCCATGGAAATCATGGTCCATTGTTCACTGAAAATTTGCTCTTGCATTGATAAGCCTGAATGGCATTCGTTTGTAAGCAAACTTTTCCCACTTAGTTGTGAAGGCAATATTCATTCTATCATCTTTATTCACCAAGACCTGGTTGTAGCCTAAAAATTCATCCATGAATGACATCATTCCAAAGCCACTTACCAACTGTATGACTTCATCTAAAGATGGCAAAGGATAATTATCTTTCTCAAAAGATTTGTTTAGGTTCTAGAAATCAACACAAAGTTTGATCTCTCCATTTTTCTTTCAAACTGGTACAAGATTGACTACCCATGTTGAGTGGCTTATAGGGAAAATTATCCTTGCACCAAGAAACTTATTTACTTCTTTGTAAATCAATAGTTCCAACATTGGATTTACTAGTCTTTGTCTCTGCTTGAAAGGCTTGCAAGCTTCCTTTAATGGGATCATGTGAGTAATCACACTAGTGTCAAAATCTTGAGGTCATCATATGACCATGCAATAACATCCTTGAACTTGGTCAAGAGGGCAACTACCTTCTTCAATTATTCATTGGTGCAAACAAGACCAATGTTGACATTTTGTTTATTTTCAGGGTCTCCCAAGTTAATTTGCTTATAGTCCTTGCCACTTACTTTAGGTTGTTTATCTTCAGTTATTTACTTTTATGGGTCAAACATTCTCTCCAAGGAGATCATTCCTTTAGGAATTTGATTCTCTTTAAGTTGGATAACTCCATCTTCATTGTCTTTTGCACCTTTCCCAGAGTTCTCATCTCGTTCATCTATGATGTGAGACTCAAATACTTCAGTATTGCATAGGAAGCTGATTATCTGTTGGTCATCATCAAAGACTTAGATGTGATTGATGTTGTCTGGCATGGAAGGGCATGAGATGATCTCCACAGTGAATTCCTACATTTTTATGGCTTTTGGTAGTACCAAGTTAGATATTATTGAGCCAGAGCATCTGCCAACTAGTTCTATTCCATGGGAAAGAAAATAATATTGAATGAATCAAACTAATCAATTAAATCGCATGCTCTAAATTTATACTTTCTTAAACAAGAAAGCTTGCATTGATATCTACTTCTAATTTGATTAACCACTAACTCAGAATCACCATAAACTAATAGTTCTTTAACCCTATGTTTAATTACAAATTAAAGTCCTAAAATAAGGGCTTTATATTCTACTAAATTATTAGTGTAAGGGAACTATAATCTATAAGAAGCAAGATACTCTTTGCCTTTGGTATTTCTGTAAACGTTGTGGATTGAACCCCTTGAGGGAAGGCTGGGCTTCTCTCTTCCACATGACACAATGGAGACTCCTCTCTTGCCTGCGGGTCTGGTGAAATAGAGGGGAGAATCTCTAGATAAGGGCTAGCTCCCTTTGATGCATATCTGAGTTATTCCAGTACTATTGCTAATATATATATATATATATATATATATATATATATATATATATATATATATATATATATATATATATATAAAGGGTTGGTTGAAAAGAGAGAAGGATTACTGAAAATAGAACCTAGATTAATACAGTGATGAACCAAAAAAGTTTGATCTACTCATTTGCTCACACTTTATGTCAGAAGAGGACATACATACACTTTATTTGCTGGAAAGACCAGACTATAGGGAGCTTAACAGGAAGGCTTAATGAAGACACACATAAAATAAACTTACCACAGGTGCTGCAAGAAAACACATTGTCTGGTAACCTTCTCTTGTCTCTACGCTCTAAATATAACTCTTCTTGTTACTTGCAGAAATGGCGCTTTATCTATACCAGGTGTGTTGGTATCAAGTTTGTGAAAGCATCATGGAAAATTGACTAAACACAAGGTTAATACTCAAGCACACTCAGAGATATATCTAACCAAATAGAGGTTAAAAATGCTTTCTATTGATTCAAGGTGAAATTTTGGCAGGGCTGCGCCATACAAAAAATGAGAGATCCCTCTCAAATGAGAGTTTACAATATATATCCTTTTTGGAAAAGCATTTGGTGCTTTTTGTAAAATAAATGACCCATGCTGTGTTGAATGCCTTGGGAAGAGGAAGTCACTAATGCTGATATCATCCTTCTAGAAATGGCCTGACAGAACCATGTTGTGAAGTCATCAGTCTTGACTTTAGTGCTTAAAATGTATTAAATGCTACTAAAAAATCATGGGTCACTCGATTGTTTTAATGACAAGGCTGCCCTTATTTAAGACTTATGCAATTATGTACTCATTAATGCAACATGAGGAAAAATAGGCCGCATCATTCACTGTTTGCACTCCTTGATGACCACTTGGCGGAGACTCTTTCAACCGCTGGAATAACTCCTTGTGTTGACACCTTCTTTTGCCACCTAGACTGTTCCCATTTTTCCTTGTTATTTTTGTCTCTTCCTAGCTTTGTCTTTTTCTGGCTTTGTGAGCACTCGGGGCTATCTTCTCGGTGGGTCATTGAGTTCACTTGCGGCTTATCCTTAAGCATTTCAAAATCAATGGCTATTTCACCACCTTAAATTTGACGTTTGCACACTTGTCACTGGGCATTTGAACCTCTAACGGCTAGTTCACCATGCTATATTTTGATGTCTGCGGGCCTATCACTCCCCTTTGGCAATTTCTTTGGCTTTCTTTCCTTTGGCTTTTTCCCTTTGTCCTTTTTGTTCCTTTAGATTTTTCCCTTTGTCTGGGCCTTTGTCTTTTTAACCCTCTCGAAGGGAAGGTGTCTCTTCGAGGCTTGGAGAAAGGTCCCTTTTGGCAGCCGAGAGTCCCCTGCAAGGGCACTTACCCTTCGGGGTCCTTCGGTCAGGATTTCTTGGTCCTCAAATCCTTCAAACAAAATGTCCGAAGGAAATCTTCCCTTCATATTTTGTCAATTGTTTCTTTCGGCGAGCTTTTTCTTTGGGCAAATTCCTTCGGACAAAATGTTTGAAGGAATTCCTTCAAACTTTTTGTCTGAAATAATTCACCTTGTCTTTTTGCCACAAAATTCTTCCCGAATGATAATCTTTTTTTTGGTTCTTTGCCTTGTGAATTTCTTCAGACAAAATGTCCGAAGGAATTCCTTCAGACTTTTTGTCCGAAGAAATTCAACCTTTGCTTTTCTTCTATCTTTGCCTTGTCTTTTTTTCAAAGGGCAAGTCCCTTTTGGGCTCCTTGACCAGCTATCCTCCACAAGGTTAAATCAAGTCCAAATTTACCCTTCAAACTTTTTGCAATGGTCCACTTTGCTCATCACCTGCCCCCTGCAAGGGCTGCTTAACCTTTGAGCTTTGTAAGAGACTTGCACTCCTTTGAAAATGAGCGATTTCCTTTACCAAAAAGGCTTATGTGATTGACTGCCCAAAGAGAAAAGGTCTTATACCAAATTGAAACCTATAGGTCCTTAGATCTTTCAATGTTTTATAACAGGACTTATTGCAAAGAAAAGGGGATTTTTGCAGAAGATGGGTACACTACCAAACTAATGGTTTAGAATAGTAGGGAAAGAAGGAGACTGAATTTTGGCCTACATGACCAAAATGGTCAACAAAATGGTGATTCCCAGGGGAAGCATCCTTGATATGCTTAAGAAACTAGTAGCCTCAAAGTCCAATTGGGCACGGAGTCAGAACGCTGCTTGAAAAAAGTTAGCAACAGCCTCGAGAGATCCTAGAATCAATCATGAAGCTTTTACCCCAAACACAAAGGAAAACACACACAACAAAGGCTAAAAAAACACTACTTGTGCAAACAACACTTAGGAAAAATAAGGAAAGAAAAACTGAAAGCAAACTACTATGTAGAACTAACTAGGTATATTTGCCTCCCTCCTGGATGAAAGGGAAAACTTCTTTAGTCTCCTTCATGGCAAGAAAACTTACAGTGTCAGACAAGTGGCTGAAGAGAATGGATATTTGGTGACTTGCTCTTCTTCCCTACCACCTTGATTGGCTCGTATCCAAATGAATCAGGGACAAACATGCTTCTAACATATATGTATTCTTCTTGTTCTTGGAAGCTTGCCTCTTGCTAGTTCTTCATGCTGGTGTGTTTCATCAAGAAATCAATGGTTGCTGGCTCATCACCATAAGCCATTTGATATGCATCATGGATTGGCTTGTCTCCTTCTGCTTCATTGAAAACCCTGTCAAACTGATCCTCTACTTCATCATAGCTTTCTTGAAGAAGGGTGACTGTTGTGATGTCTGAAATGAGATCACACACTGATTGCTCATCCCACAGAACATCACCTTCTTGTGCAAGGCTCTCTTCTTCAAATCTTTTCTCAAGATAGACAAGCCTCTCCTTTTCCTGCTCAAAGACTAAAGTCTCTAGTTGTTCAAAGACATCCTCCTGATCCTCCTCCAACTCGGGTTCCATGGCATGGTCATCCTCCTTGATGAATTCAAAAATATCATCTTCAAATTCATTGACCTCTTGAAAGGATAAATCTAAAAGCTTACAACCCCTTTGAATACTTATTTGAGTCCTAATGCTACCTTATCCACCCTTAGCCAACTCATAGCCTCCTTGAAGAAGAGTGTAACCTGCTCCAATGACTTCAAACAAATCATTCAAAACATGATCAAGAATATGTCCATGCTCCTCCATGATGTCTTGCAAAGTAAGAGAAGAGTCAAAGATCATCTCTTCCTCATTAGAGATAGAGGCAACATTTTGTGACTTGTCTTCTTGTTCATCAAAGGGGGTACCTATGGTGATCTCCTCCTCATCTACACTGATGAAGTCTCCCTCATCAGTCATGAACTGAGCATACTCCTCTTCACTTGCTTCCTTTAAGATGGATTCCTCAACACAAGAGAAACATTCTTCATTTACCAAGCAAGGAGGTGGAACACAAGGATTGTCAAAATCAAGTTGGGAATGGAAAGCAGGGGATCTTTTTGAAAACTTATGAGAAAATGGGGGCAGACCTTGGGCCAAAATCACTTGATTTTCATCTCTCTATTTGACCAACACTTCATCAATATCGAAATTAGCTTGAGGATTGGTAGAAGGGGTGTCTTTTGGCATAGGCTCCTCTCTAAGGTCTGAAACCTCCATCTCTCTTTCACTAAGCAACCTCACCTTTGCATCTAATTCCTCAATTTGCTTAGCTAGATTTCCTTGAAAGTAGCCTTTCTTGGAGCTCATAGGAATCATCATGGAAATGGGAAGTGCATGAAGGCTACCATGGGGTACAAGAAGATTCTTGAGGAAGGGTGGGAGGGACTTGAAAAGGACTAGCCTCATTTTGTACCTCACACTCTCAGACAATGTCTTTCTCCTCCTTGTTGTTCCATGACTCAACTACTCTAGCTCATGATATTAGGACTGGGAATATCCTTTTGGGGTGATGGGGCTACAATGTGAGAGGGTGGTGAGGGTTTAGATTCCACTTCCCTTGCTGCCAACATAGATTGCTGCATTTGAAGATTTGCCAATTCAATCTGCTTATCAATATTGGCCTTAAACACAAGATTTACTGTTTCAGAACTCTCCTCAACATGATTGGGGAAAGGACTTTGACAGGTTTGACTTGGCTTATGAGTAGGGACCGTGTATGGCTGATATGAAACTTAGGGTAGCAAGTATGCAGATTGATGGACTTGGTAAGGCTACCTCTCATGAATACTCAACCTCTCTTCCAAAGATGCAATCAAACCACTCACATCCAGCATCTCACTTGTAAGCCTTTGCCAATTGGATCTTTCAATAGGATTCCATTCACTCTTAACCAAATCTAATGCATTTCTCACTTGATGAATGGAATTATCAGGAATTTCTCAGCCACATCCCCTTCTAGTGTCAAGCTCCACTACATACTTTTCATATCCCAACAGTGCTTGTTTGAAGGTGGAAATGGGTTGATTGGCAAAAAGATTAGGTTGAGTAGGAGAAGTAACACATTGAGAAGACTAGGCACAAGACTGATATAGCTCATGACAGGGCTGAGACTGGTCATATTGGACCCGATAAGGATCAACACAAAGTTGGTAAAGATCATAGCTAGGTTGGCCAAGGACTTTCTCAAACTGAGGAGGAAGAGGCAAAGCCCAAAATATTTCACCAGCCTGCAAAGGGAAAAAATCATAAGCGTATGCACCCTTGTTTCTTGAGATGATTCCATGAACAACTTGAGCTTGATCAAAACTATATGAAGGAATACAAGACCCATGGTTATGAGCAATATAATTATACATACCAAAATACAATTTGCTGATAGCACCAGGACTGCTTAACCAGCTGATTCAACTCAGAGTCGCCATTGGTGTTGATGAAAAAGCCTCCAAAGGCTGGTTGGTTGAAGAACACACCAAAATTCTTCAACTCTTTGGATAAAAAACTGGTCCCACCAAGTGTGCCAAAAACTATTGACACTGTAGATTGCACCCCTTGATGGAGGGCTAGGCTTCTCTCTTCCACGCGGCACAATGGAGACTCCTCTCTTGCCTATGGGTTTGGAAAAACTAAGGGGAGAATCTCTAGATAAGGGCTAGCTCCCTTTAATGCATCTCTGAGTTATTCCATTACTATTGCTTATATATATATATATATATATATATATATATATATATATATATATATATATATATATATATATATATATATATATAAAGTGGGGGTTGAAAAGAGAGAAGGATTACTAAAAATAGAACCTAGATTAATATGGTGATGCACCAAAAATGTTTGATATACTCATTTGCTCACACTTTATGTCAAAAGAGGACATACATACACTTTATTTTCTAGAAAGACCAGACTGTAGGGAGCTTAATGAAGACACACAGAAAATGAACTTACCATAGGTGTTGTAGGAAAACACACTATCTGGTAACCTTCTCCTGTCTCTGCGCTCCAAATACAACTCTTCTTGTTACCTGCAGAAATGGCACTTTGTCTATACCAGGTGTGTTGGTATCAAGCTTGTGAAAGCATCATGGAAAATTGACTGAACACAAGGTTAATACTCAAGCACACTCAGAGATATATCCAACCAAATAGAGGTAAAAAATGCTTTCTATTGATTCAAGGTGAAAATTTGGCAGGGCTGTGCCATACAAAAAATGAGAGATCCCTCTCAAATGAGAGTTTACAATATATATCCTTTTTGTAAAAGACTTTGGCACTTTCTAGAAAATAAATGACCCATGCTACGTTGAATGGCTTGGGAAGAAGAAGTCACTAATGTTGATATCATCCTTCTAGAAATGCCTTGACAGAACCATGTTGTGTAGTCACCAGTCTAGACTTTAGCACTTAAAATGTATTAAACACTACTACAGAAGCATGGGTCACCTGATTGTTTTAATGATAAGGCTGCCCTTATTTAAGACTTATGTGATTATCTACTCATTAATGCAAAATGAGGAAAAATAGGCCGCATCATTCACTATTTACGCTCCTTGATGACCACTTAGCAGAGAATGTTTCAACCGCTTGAATAATTCCTTGTGCTGACACCTTCTTTTGCCACCTAGACTATTCCTGTCTTTCCTTGTTGTTTTTGTCTCTTCTTGGCTTTGTCTTTTTATGTCTTTGTGAGCACTCGAGGCTATCTTCTTGGTGGGTCACTGAGTTTACTTGCGGCCTGTCCTTAAGCATTTCAAAATCAACGGCTATTTCACTGCCTTAAATTTGATGTTCGTGCACTCGTCATTAGGCATTTGAACCTCTAAACGACTAGTTCGCCATGCTATATTTTGACTTATGTGGGCCCATCACCCCCCTTTGGCAATTTCTTTAGCTTTTTCCCTTTGTCCTTTTTGTTCCTCGTATTTTTCCCTTTTTTGGGCCTTTATCTTTTTAACCCTCCTGAAGGGAAGGTTTCCCTTCGGGGCTTGGAGAAAGGTCCCTTTTGGCAGCTGAGAGTCCCCCGCAAGGGCACTTGCCCTTCAGGGTCCTTCAGTCATGATTTCTTGGTCCTCAAATCCTTGAGACAAAATATCCAAAGGAATTCCTTTAGACATTTTGTCTGAAAGAAATCTTCCCTTCATATTTTGTCGATTTTTTCTTTCGACAGGCTTTTCCTTCAGGCAAATTCCTTTGGACAAAATGTCTGAAGGAAATCCTTCAAACTTTTTGTCCAAAATAATTCACCTTGTCATTTTGCCGTGGAATTCTTCCTGAATGATAATCTTTTTTTTATTTCTTTGCCTTGTGAATTTCTTCGGATAAAATGTCTGAAGGAATTCCTTTAGACTTTTTGTCTGAATAAATTCAACCTTTGCTTTTCTTCTATCTTTGCCTTGTCATTTTTTCGAAGGGCAAGTCCCTTTTAGGCTCCTTGACCAGTTGTCCTCCACAAGGGTAAATCATTTCCAAAGTTACCCTTCAGAATTTTGCAATGGTCCACTTTGCTCATCACCTACCCCCAACAAGGGCTGCTTAACCTTTGAGCTTTGTAAGTGACTTCCACTCCTTTGAAAATGAGTGATTTCCTTTGCCGAAAAGGCTTATGTGATTGACTGCCCAAAGAGCAAAGGTCTTATACCAAACCAAAACATGCAGGTCCTTAGATCTTTCAATGTTTTATAACAGGACTTATTTCAAAGAAAAGGGGATTTTTGCAGAAGATGGGAACATGACTAGACTAACGATTTAGAATAGTAGGGAAAGTAGGAGAGTGACTTTTGGCCTACACGACCAAAATGGTCAACAATTTCTTAGGACAATTCCAATGCCTGAGTCTTGTTTGGCTTGTACACCATCAAAGCGTAATGTCTAAGGGCCTTGGTCTTCTTTCTTCTCACCATCACTTGCAATAATGTTAGTAGTCTCCAGAGTATAGACACCTAAATCAGAGGACTAATAGTTTACCTTCTCATTCTTGGCATTGTATCTTGTAATCATATATTTCATCTTGGACTCATGATCGATCCTGATCTGATTGAGGTTCCCTCACCAAGGTAGCCACATGTGAGAACAATCTGTGGACATGTATCCATTCAAAGATTTAGTCCAGTCATGGCTAAGTAATAACCCATAAGCTTCAAGTATGTCAATGACCAGAATATTGATAAATTGTTGTATTCTAGGCTTTTGAGCTAGATGCATGTGAATATTCAACAATTCACCTATCACCTTTACCCTTGAATTTTCTAACTACACTACCACCACTTCATATTTGACTGGGTTCAACCCCAGCTTTTCACAAAATCCTAGAGGCATAATATTAGCTGAGGCACTAGAATCAAGTAAGCAATTATGGATATTCTTACCAAAAAATCTAATAGTTAACAAGAATTGTGGAACCTCATGCTTACTCTTATACATCACCACATTGACATGAGCTTGTTTAGCCTTGTTGGAGCTAGGATTTTCATTTAAGGATTTCAACAACAAATCACGTTGCTTAGTGATTTATGTGAACTCGTGAAATGTTATGTTTGCCTTGGTTTTCTTCATGTCATGTACTATATTTTATCCATCTTTTGACATTGTGCAGGGGGTATCAGTTACTGGTTGACTCCTTACCTTTTGGGTATGGAGGATTATTATCTATCCTACTATTCGAGGGTGTGTCAGGATTATTAGGTGGAGTGGAGGTTGTCAACGATGGGTGCTAGCCTTTACTTCTTAGGGCATAGTTACTTCACTAGAACTATTGGAAAGCATGTACCTCTTCAACATTATCCTTGGGTTCATTCTCGTCTTGGCTATGAAAGTCATAAGTCTCAACCATGAAGATCGATTCAAGTGCTCTAGGGGTATCACTAGAGTTGTCAAAGCCTTTAACATTGCTTTGATCATTGGAATTCATGTTGAATTTCTTCATTTGGCTTTGAATGGCTTCAAATGTGTGGCAAAACTCAGCATAGTCTAGTTCCCCATGTCTAGTAGTATCATGCACTCAACACCAATTAGGTAAGGCCATCTCGCAGATGTTAATTTTAGGCAATTTACTCAAAGGAGATTCACTGTTATTGTTAGACCTATTGAAAGGTCTGTTGTATCTTTGGAAATTATAGTTTATATTGGATCTCTCAATGATGTTTCCTATCTTCTTAAGATCTAAGAAATCATTAGAAAGCTTTTGGATAATTCTTTGGATTGAGTCTAATTATCCCTGTGGAGGTTTAGGGCTCTTGTTCTGAGTGGTAGCTTGGACATTGGTGTTGTTTACAAGCACCATGGCTTGATTATTTTGGGGATGTGTCTTAGCACTTGATTGGTTAAAGAATCCAAGCTGTTGGTTAGGTATGACATGACTCAGAGGAAATTGGTTAAGCACTAGTAATTGGTTCAAGGTAGGCTGGTTATGATTCATGTTAGGGATGACATTTAGATCAGGCATGGATAGATCAAAGTTGGGAATAGTAAAGGTAGCGTGTCCTTGCGAGTGCATATGCTCATTGATATATATAGCCTCAGTATAAGATAAAGGCAACATGTCAATACCCACGACTCTCCTTAGAAAAATGATTATCATAAGATCCAAAGCATTCTTGCATATCTCCAAAGCTCATTCATCTGTAGGCTTATACGGTGGGGAGGTTAGGGTGTATATATTTTAGAATCTAGTATTAAATATCCTTATTGGTTCCTTTGGGTCCATCTTCAATGTGGTAAACTATTGGTACATGATTCATGGGCTAACTACCCTATCAAACTCAACGATAAAGGTGTCATTAAATTGATTCCATCTCGTGATGGAATTTTTGGGAAAGTTAAGGAACCAATTATATGTAGCATCCCGAAACATGAAAGGAAAGAGGAGACAAGCCACATCCTCATAAATGATGTTAAGCAACCTTAAATATGCTTTGAATGACTTGATATGTTCCTCATCCATCACCCTACTAGTAGGGATAAAGAGAGGTAGATATTTTTATAGATTTCTGGGCAAATCATGCACAACTCTAGGGACATTGATGGGTGAGCCAACTAACCATGCCATGATTGACACAAGGGGTTGTAAATTTTGGTTTAATGGAGGGTTGGGTTGAATCTTGGAATTTCTACTTCTACCTTTGTCTACTCTCACTTTCCTATGAGTTTCTAAAGATGCTAAAGGGATTTTAGGCTCAGATCATGACCTAGTTTGAATCCTAAGAAACTCTAGGATGTGAAATGGGTATTTAAGAGAAAAAGAACTACAAATATAGCCTCCACAATTGTTTAAATATCACAAAGATCACCTTATTCAACACATAAAAGACCAAATCAAATATCTATGCCCTGATCTTTGAAGATCTAATCTCAAAAACTTTAGAATTCTCAAAACCTATGCAAATACTTGTTAGCTCTACATGTAAAACTTGCAAAGATCAATGTCAAATCAATATTTTAGAGGAATCCTATGCCTTTTTTAATGATTTGAGAATGTTATTTGGCTCTATTATGAAGTAATGAAAAGATTCACTTAAATCTAAATGAAATGAAGCAATTAAGATCTTAAACATCCAGATCTAGTATAATCAATTTCTTAGAGAAAGATCTTTACACAAACATCTGGATTCTTTAGCCAATTTATACCAAACTTTGCAAAGATGATCAAAATAACCTTTAATATATGTAAAGAACAAGGTATTTCACCTATCTTTGCATGAATTTAAGCAAAGATCTAATTTATTTTACCAAATTTGCATAAATGAACACTAATTCTAATGAAATCTTTCAAAGAATGCAAAGATTTATGTAAATAATGTAAATCCTTAGTGTTCTTCAATAATATTCATGTAAATTAAAGAAATTAAACAAGTGTATAATGAAGCACATCAAAATTCAAAAATATGTATGAAAATAATTTCACAGGGCCCTCTTAATGCCAAAAATTTCCCTCCCTATTGATGCACTTTTAATTCTCCCCATGTCACTAGGGAATAAATGGGAAAGTGGAAACTTAATTTAAAGTCCTAGAATGACTTGGGGATTGAGTTGTGTGTATAAATATTGCTTAGAATAGCAAAAATGGCAAAGATGTGATCACCACATTGAAGTCTGCAAGCAGACACTATTGTAGGGACAACATATGTCTGTGCAGTGGCACAATTCCCTACCAATCTTTGTTAATTATTTTAAAGTTTTCCACTTAATGCCTGAAATGCAAACAAACAATGGATATATATAACATGATATAAACTAAGGTGATTCATTTGTAGATCCAAGAGAAAGTAGGGTAGGGCAAAAATATTTTGTGCTTAAGATGAAAGAGAATACCAATTTTGCTAACTTGTAAAATAAATCACATAGAACTAACATCTACCAGCCCTAACATAATACTCAAAGCTGAATATATGTTGCTGAAAATTTTGAGGAAGGAGAATTCATATATTTGACAACATATAACTCACTTGCAGTAAATTTCACTACACATTTAGTTGCTAATGATAGAAAATATAACAAGTATACTATTAAACTAGTCATCATAATGTTAAGCTCGAACTAACAAATTCATACATGAGATGTAATTTCCAAATTAGATTGTAGAAAAGCAAAAAAAAGACGTCTAAAGCATGAGAATTTAGAAGTCATAAAACCACACTAAAGAACACTACAAACAGACTCTCAAATTCTTTGGCTCTTTATATTGAATTTTACAACCAATGTTTTTTTATTACAAATGAGGGGTGAACCCCCATTTATAGGCTCAAATGCCTAGAAATTTTTTTTGAATGGACCCACAAATGGTGCTCGAATATATCTAGGTGGCTAAAATGTTTACATTTCAAAGGGACATTCTAATTTCCAAAATTACAAGATGTAACCAAATAACCTTATGGGCCTATGGGTGGCTGCAATCTAGCCTATTGTTGTTTTTGCTATCCCAGATTATTTTCATTCTCGTCCTAGGTCCACACCTTTGTGTAGGCTTGATAATCTTTGTCAATCTGAGCAAAGCCCAAGATCAATGGTCTGAACAAGTCTAGTATATCCTTGATCAACCTGATATGCTCCATGAGTATTAGTCTCAAAGCCTTCTCAATTGTCTCAGTCTTATGTAATTTCTAGTTGGTAATTCTAGTTTGTGCAGCATTAATGGCAAGCTCATCACCTTTGTATTCAACCCTTAGCACTAATTTATCTTTGATTCACCATCAATTTTAGTTATAAAGCTAAATATTACCACCCCTTGACATGTGGCATGCCACATCGGCTCCAACTGGGCACTTATGGGGCCAAAAAGTGATTTGGTCACTCAATCGGCTCGAATCTGGACATGTAGCATTCTCTAATTTCTCTTGGAATCCCTGGGATGTGGATTTATGTGATGACTCATATATTCTTTACCACATGGCATCTTTTGTTCGTGGTGAGCTCTAGGGTGTGGCCCTCTAATTTGGTTGGTTGAAGGAGTGCCATGTGTTACTCTAACAAGCAATCAGGACCTTGCTTGGACATGTGGATTTATCATGAGCAATCTAAGCTTTTCTTGGATAGGTGGCTCTCTCATGAGCAATCTCAGCTTTACTTGGACAGGTGTTTTTTCCTAATTGGTCTCCGCCACTATCAATAATTATGTGTTAAACATATGGCTCAAAAGGAGCCATGTGTTGCTCTTAGAGGTAATCTAATTAATCTTTGGATGAGGCTATGTGGGAATGACACTTGGAATTATCTCGTGGGTCTAGTGGGGGCATGCATCATCATGGGATCTCATAATCTTTGGATCAGACAATCTAGGATATTTCATGTATTGATCTCGAAAGGTTCTTACGAGTTTTGGATCAGACAATTCAAGAGCTTCCACATGTCGATCTCAAAGAAGCACCTGGCATTATCTCATAGGTTCAGTGGGGACATGTGATGCTTTGATGGGCTCTCAAAGGTCAACAAGTGGTTTTTATATGAAATTAGCATGGGCATGTTAAGTTTCATCACCATGTGAGTTTGGGAGGGACACACGTCGCTTCAATGGGCTCTTGAAGGTCATCAAGTGGCTATTTAAATAGAAGTAGCATGGGCATGACAAGTGTTGTTATTACGTGAGTGTTTTTTCTAGAAGCATGTCTATAATTTGATGTCTCGTGAGGCATCACAAAACACTGCATTTAAGTTGATGTCCTATGAAGTCATGCAATAAATGAAGTTAGAATTTGGAGACATTCAAGCACCTGTCACAAGCAAAATAAAAGAAGTTTAAAGTAGAACTTGTAAACAAATGCTTTAAACAAAGTGCAAGGTCTAGTCAGATGAAAGTCCCATGAAGATTTAAGGTGTTCATGCCAATTTAGACTGAACATTCTTGGTGGAACTTATTTGCACGTTTAAATCAATTCATGGTTAATAATTTATTGAAACTCAGAGAAAACTCAAAGCAACTTACAATAATCCAGATATTTCTAAATGCTAATATGTATTGCAAGATGAATATTGAACCAAGAATTTTTTAGGAAGTATTAAATCGGATTTTCTATGCAACCAAATGACTTATCAAACTTGACATATTAGGCGTTGTTGAAAAATTAAGATAGGAGGGTCCCCATTCTTGGAGTAGGGGTAGTTGAAAATCAACAAATATGACAAAGTATTGTTGAAAAAATTAGTAGAGAGGATATAGATTGTCATTTATATATGATAAATTGTCTAGAGCTATAACTATTGACTAGGGCTTTTGGTGAGGCAAGGCTCAACAACTTTTTCTCTTACAACGTTTGTGTTCTTTTTTATGTGTTACTCTAATTATGTGACCTGAGATCCCCTTTAGACACTTATTTAACATTGTTCTATAATATCAGAAAGCCTATATTTCTCTTAAGTAAAATAAACAAGGAGTCTAAACAACACAACTAATTCCTTATCAGCACCATGACTAACCTAATGTGTTAATTGTATACATTGCAATTTCTAACTATTCTAGAATTTTGTGTTGAATCCCATACCAAATATATATTGGCCAATTAAATAGGTTTGATTTATTATTTTATATTTAATCTAGGATTTTTTAGTATTATTTTGAGATTTTTATTTTTTAATAAAATATTATAGCTTTCTATTTACAAGTTTATTAGGTCTACCATCTGATCACACGACTCTCCCTAAATTTGTTAACTTGGGACCATTGTAGTCCATGAGCCCCAAAGTCAAATAACAACCCCTGTTGTGAACACGAAGGACAAAATTATGTTGTTCAAAAATGTTCTATAATATAATAAAGCCTACCTTTCTCTAAAGTAGAAGAAATGAGACTACAAAACATAACTAATTCCTAATTAGCACTATGACTAACCTAATGTGTACTTGCATATACCACAATTTCTATCTATTCTAGCAGTTTGTGTTGAATCCCAATTAAATATACAATGGCCAATTCATAGGTTTTATTTATTATTTTATATTTAATGTAAGAGTCGTTAGTATTATTCATATTTTTTAAGTATTTTAATAAAATATTAGGGCTTCCATTTACAAGTTTATTAAGTCTATTGTCTGTTCACACCATTCTTCTTGAATTTGTTAACTTGGGATCATCACAATTCATGAGCCCTAAAGTCATTTAACAACCCTTTATTGTGAACAAGAAGGTCAAATTTATGTTTTTTGATGACGTTTTAAAATATTTGAAAACCTACATTTATTTAAAGTAGAATAAACAAGGAGACCAAACACAACTAATGCCTAATCAACACCATGACTAACCTAATTTGTAATTGTATACACCACACTTTCTAGCTATTATAGAATTTTGTTGAATCCCATATCAAATATATATTGGCCAATTAAATAGGTTTGATTTATTATTTTATATCTAATTTAGGAGTTGTTAGTATTATTTTTAAATTTTTAGTCTTTTTGTAGTAAAATATTATGACTTTCTATTTACAAATTTATTAAGTCTACTATTTGATCGCACCACTCTCCCTAAATTCATTAACTTGGGATCATTGTAGGATATGAGCCCTAAAGTCATATATCAACTCTTATTATGATCGTGGAGTTTAAAATTATGTATAGAATTGTTAATGATTAAAAAAATCGTGATGAAAATAGTTATGATGAGATACTTGGTATATGACTTATGACTTATGATGTATAGTATATCTCATCATAACTATATGACTTATGGTGTGTCTCATCATAAGTAATCTTTGCCACATTAATATGTAAGGAAGTTTCATTAGACTTATTTGTTGTACATTTGAAATAAAAAATATTTATTTGAATTATAACAATTTAATAATGTTCACTCCATTTTTCTCAAACATAACATCTTAGATTTGTATGCCAAAATATTCATTGTTAATTTTTCTCACTAGATTTTGTTGTAGCTCACCTTATGCATAGTATACTAGCCTTGAGTGAAATTCTATGTTTAGTATGTTGGATGGTATAGCGATAATTTTACCTAGCATTATTATTGGATTGTGAATGTTTTTTCAAAATACATTTAAAACATAAAGTTGTTATAATTTAACCTTTGTATATTGTCAAATAATTATTTATAAAATATTTAAAGAAAAAAAGAAAGAAAGAAATTATATTAATGTCCTTGAATAATCAAAATTAGGTCAATAGGACTTGATAATTTATCCATTTATAATAATAGAAATTACTAGGGTAAAATGACTCTAGGATCAAAGACTTACTAAACAAAAAGGAATTAAAGCATTAAAAATAAATGAGTAAATCCAAAGCACTAAATCCCCAACCCATGTGATTGAGATACAAATATAAATAGCCATGTGGGGGAGCAAGAACCTCCAAAGAGCATGTGTTGATGAAATTCAAATAGATTGGATGATATTCAGATCAAACATCTCTAACCATGCTCAGGGTAGAGGAATCATATGTGCCATCATTTACAAATATGAAAGGGTCAATGCAAGCACTGATGATTCTCATCAAAAATGTTAATGTTTGGGGGACCAAGATGGGTAATCCTAAGAGGAAGAAAACAAATCCCCATATGATCCCTCATAACATCTAATGCTGAAAAATTTACTATGGCAATAAATAAACTCATAATGTGTCACTATCCCCATGGCTTGAGAAGTAATCAAGAAGGAGATAATCAACACAAATCAAGTTTCTTTCCTTGTATATGTGTGTGTGTGTCTATATATATATATATATATATTGAATGAATCATTACATTGTTCACATTATATATATATATATATATATATATATATAAAATTTGTTGGTGTTAAGCCACACTCGAACCGAAGATGGACTAGTCCAAGAGGGACCAGTAGCTCAGTGGTAGAGCACTCTAGCAGTGTTGGAAGGTCCTAGGTTCGAGTCCTAGCTGGTCCATGTCTCAACATGGTATCAGAGCCAGGCCCAGGCTAGGAGCCCCAAGCACACGAGAGGTGTGGCTTAAGGGGGTGTGTTGGTGTTAAGCCACACTCGGACCAAAGATGGATGAGACATGGACCAGCTAGGACTTGAACCTAGGACCTTTCATATGCTGCTGGAGCGCTCTACCACTGAGTTACTGGTCCCTCTTGAACTAGTCCATCTTTGGTCCGAGTGTGGCTTAACACCAACATAGTTAATGTGAACAATGTAATGATTCATTCAATAAATAAATAAAAATTTATTTAAAAAATTACACACACACACACACACACACATTAATTTTTAAATAAATTTTTATTTATTTATTGAATGAATCATTACTTTGTTCACATGATTTATTATATTATGACCAAAATATTAATACTCGTAAAAGTTGGATTGAACATATTTGTATTATTAGTTTCTATCAATCTTTTAAAAACACATATAGGTGTTGTTGTTAGAAGAGGAAGCCTTAAATTTCTAGGTTTGCACTATAATTCTTAGACTAAATCTAGGAACAACTAGAAGCCTTTCAACTAAAATGGTTCATTTTTTATATCAGAAAGGAACATTAGCACACATGTAACACTTATATCACAACTAAATGTTTTTGGCAACTAGAGAAATGGAGGACATAATCAATATGAGTGTTGTTGAGGTTGATTTTATGCACCAAAGCAATCAATAGTACATTCATACATTTGATTTATTCATTTGAAGAGGTACTTAAGCTTCTAATGTGAATTGATCTTGGATACCGTAATGTATCTTCCTTCATTATTATATTTTATTTTGTAGTAGCGTATATTTTATTTTTCTTTTTAACTTTTATGGCATTATTGGAATCCGTAGTTTTCAGCAATATGGCTTCAAACCATCCTCTTATTGTAACCACCTGTAAGAATTTTTTTGGTTTAATGCATGTTATTGGTATTATTAATAAAAAGTAGATAGAAATTGTAAAAACAAACTTGAATAATGTTAGAACTCTTGATTCTATGTAGTGCAATTATGATTTTTAATAGTTTTGTTTAACTTTGTTTGAATTTTAATACTTGATAATATTACATTTATCCTATATAACTTTCTTCATGTGTGTCATTTGAAAACGTTATAGTTATTATAATAATGGGCATTTCAAAATATATGGGATAAATGTTGGAAACCTTAATATCATCTCTTTCCAACTTATAAATAAAGTCAATTATTTGTTGTTTAAACCATATTCACAGACAATATTAATGGTTATATGAGTAGAATTTTATTATGCACTTAAATATATATATATATTATTATAAGAATATCATTTACCATAGGCTAGATCATCCCTCTTATAGGTATAAAGTAACAAGGCTAAAAAATAAAATTATAAAAAATTATGATGGAAAAACAATGAACCAATTCACGTAAATTTTATTGTAAAACTAATAGATGGACCCCAAGAAATACCTTACTTATACCTATAAATTATTTATTTTTAAAAATATTGAATTGAATTAAAATAAATAATTCTTCATATAATATGCAAGATTCTTATAGGCTAACTTGACACTTATTAAATGTGCCATTGCTATTAAGTATATTCTATGATGCTCAAATGTTGTATCAAAAAGGTCAACCAATAAAAATTATTATGTCATTAAATAATCATTTTTGTTTGTCATGTTCATTCGGAGAAAAAATTAAAATTTGAATTGATTTACTACAAAATAAATTGGTCCCAAATAGGAGAGTGGTGTGTACATTTTTTTTACACACTATGTATCATATTGTGATTATCTCTTACACACTATTATTGAGTATAAGGTATACTATAATATGATACTTCTATAAAAACTTTTAGTCCCACTTTATTTTAAAAATGATATTTTTATAATCTTATCAATCATTAATCCATGATCACCTATTGTATCATTCCCTATCCACACGTGGTTGATTAAGTGTTTGAGATTGATATGGATATTTTATTCACCTTTCAAGTTTCTGTGTTCAACCTGTTAAAAAAACTTAGAGCAAATTCATCAAAAGGTGAGCTTTTGCTAGATCTTGTAAATTGAAGAAACAATTCATCAATGAGAAAATAATTTAATAACCAAACAAGTATTTTATATATTATTGTAAACAAAATTTGGCTTTTTTGGTGTGTATAACATCAATCAAAAGTCATTAATTTTGTTGTTATTACATTGATTTTAAGTGCACATTAAATGATGCTATAATTTTATGATGACCTTTAACATCATTTAAGTGCACTTAAATGTTATGGGAATTTACTACGTTGCATAATGAAATAATAAATAAACTACACTTAATTAGGTATAACATATATGTGTAAATACAATTAATAATGTTTAATCAATATTTACAAGTTAATCAATAAGACAAAACTATAGGGTTTAGATGTGTATCTTGAATAAAATTGTTATAACATAATTATCGCTTGAACTTGAACTTAAAAAATGAGATTTTAGTAGTATCAACAACCTCACCCAAAAATTTGGAAGTGATCAATATTTGGTGTCAAAAGTGTTGAGGTCACTTTCGGTAGATGACAGATAATTATGAAATAATTCAATGATTTTCTTTACTTACTTCTGATATTCTACTAACCTATTGTAATCTACGCTTTATGAATTTTGTGCATCTACAATACTGAATTTATTTCTTTCCCTAAAATGGATCTAATTTACCTATGATAACTAAAGACTTTAAGGGGAAAAAATTGACTTTATGGGTTTACATTAGGGGTTAATGACTAGTATGAACTAACCGGTCATTTTCCTTTTAGATAGCTAGAGGCAAGAACTATGATGTCAAAAATAGTAAAATTTATAAAGGAAATAACTTCAAAAATATAAATTGCATGATATAGATAGAACCATAGTTGTGTGCCAAAAGTGCTCCATAGTAAAATTGTAGCTTCAAATAATTTTAAGTTCTCTAGTGATGTTCAGAAAATTGTAATTGAAACTAAAAATATTTATTTACATTATACTAATTTAATGATGTTCATTCCACTTTTCTCAAACATAACATCATACGTTTGTATGTCAAAATATTCTTTGTTAATTTTTCTTCATAGATTTTGTTGCAACTCACCTTATTGTGTATTGGCCTAGAGTGAATTTTATGTTTAGTATGTTGGATGGTCTAGCGATAAATTTACCTAGCATTATTATTGGACTGTGAATGCAATTCTAAAATATGTTTAAGATAAGTTTTTATAATTCAACCTTTATGAATTACAAAATAAATATTTATAAAATGTTCAAAGAAAAAAATTAAAGAATAAAATTATATTAATGTCGATGAATGACCTAAAGTAGGTAAATGGGACTTGATAATACATCCAATTATAATAGAAAGTGTTAAGGTAAAATGACCCTAGGATCAAAGACTTAATAAATAAAAAAGAACTAAAGCATTGATAAATAAACAAGGGGTAAACCCAAGGCACCAAAGGCTCAACCCATGTGATTGAGATACCAATACAAATAACCATGTGGGAGGAGCAAGAACCTCCAAATATAACTCACTGATGAAAGTCAAAAATATTGAAATATAGTTGTATCAAACATCTTTGACCATGCTTGAGATAGAGGAATCATCCATGTCATCATCTATGAATATGAAAGGACTTGTGTAAGATTTGATAATGCTAATTAGGAAATGTTTAGCATTGAGAGGGCCAAGCTAGGTAATTCTAAGAGGAATCAAAACACTCCCTATAGAATCCCTCATAACATCCAAGGCCAAACAAATTAACATGGCAGTGAAGAAACTCATAGTGTCATTATCCCCATGACCTAAGAAGTAGTCGAGCAAGAGACAATCAACAAGAATCAAGTTTCTTTCCCTTAATCATAAACAATATTTATTCATTCTAATCTATAGATAAATCAAATTTTAAATGTGATTTTATTTATTGATTGAAATGTTACATTATTCACATGATTTATTATAATATGACCAAAATATTAATACATGTGAAAGTTGGATTGAACACATTTGTATTATTAGTTTTTATCTACCTTTCACAAACACATATAGGTGTTGTTGTTAGAAGAAGCCTTGATAGAAGAGGAAGCCTTGTATTTATAGGGTTGCATTATAAGTCTTAAACCTAATGTAGGAATAATTATAAGCCTTTCAATTAAAATGGTTCATTTTTTATATCAAAGATGAGCATTAGCATACATGTAACACTAATATCATAACTACTTTTTTATTGGTAACTAGAGAAATGAAGAAGATAATCAAATTGAATGTCGCTGAGGTCAATTTTATGCACCAAGCAATCAATAATGGATCTATACTTTTAATTTATTCATTTTAAGAGCTATTTGAACTTCTAATGTGAATGGATCTTGGATACCATGATGTATTTTCCTTCATCATTACCTTTTTATTTTGTAGTAGCATATATTTTAGTTTTCTTTTTAACCGTTGTGGCATTATTAGAGTCCTTACTTTTCAATAATATGGCTTCAAACCATCCACTTATTGTAACCATCTTCATGATTTTTTTTTGGTTTAATGAATGTTATTGGTATTATTAATAAAAAGTAGATACAGTTTGTAGAAGCAAACTTGAAGAATTTAAGAATTCTTCACTCTATGTAACAATTATGAAGTTTAATAGTTTTTTCTAACTTTTTTTTTAAAATTTTAGTGCTTGATAATATCACATTTATCTAATGCAACTTTCAACATGTGTTATGTTGAAAAAATTATAACTATTATAACTATGTACATTTCAAAATATATGGAAGAAATGTTGGAAACCTTAAGATTGGCTCTTTCTAACTTTTAAATAAAATTCATTTTTTTTTGGTTTAAACAATACTCACATAGATAACATCAATGTTCATATGAGTGGAATTCTTTGCAATGTCCCATTTTTTGAGATTATAATAATATTATTATTAACATTAAAAATATTTATAAATACGTAAAAGTAATAATAATAATAATAATATCTAAGTTGCCAAAAAGTAATTATTTTTTCAACTTTTCTAATTTTGAATTAAAAGAGGACCTTTTTGTCATGAACAGGTTAACGAGTAAGTGAAAATCATAATAAATTACCCTTTTAATATTTGAATTCCTTTCTCACTTGGAGTACCCCTTGTTTTGGAATGAATTTGGAGGGAAAGGATATAAAATAAGAGGTTGATGTTCATTTTGGAGGCTATGTCATTTTTACCAATTGAATTCTTGAGTTTGAGCATGATTTGCTTGACTTGTTTCTGTTGAAGATGAAAAATTTCATTAAAAATCTAAAGTTAATGACGGAAACCCTTAACATTTAGCTAGACAACTTCATTTAAGGGGTTACAAAGGGTAGAATTGATTAGTTTAAGGAGCTTAGAGGTGAAATAAGGAAAGACATCTTGAATAAGGACATATGAGTTGCTAGGGTAACGATATTGTTTTGGAACACAAAAAGGGTAGCAAATTACTTGAGGAGGTTAGCGAACTAGTTGTGATAGTAGTGAAGCCTCGTTGGGGGTTGAAAGTGACTCCTTCGAGGCTAAGTCAAGCTTAAATTTTAGTTATAAGGCACGTAAACATTACTGGTATTTTTATTGATTTTTTCTAGCATTTTTTTCATTTAAAAAATCATTTTGAAGGTATTTTTGTGCACTGAAATATTTCTAAATTTTTGGTGAATATTTGATGATAAAATATTGTAACTTGTGCCCTAAATTTATATTTCTAGAATTTTGAAATTTTATGGCTAGGGTTTGGAACATAAAATAAAAGATTGCATATGATTATGTTAGGGTTTGCTATGAATTCCAATTTTCATTAATTATGTCCTAAAAGGGACATTAAAATGTTATCAAATCCATTTCTTGGCCAATTATGGGGTTTGAATGTCTACAATGGATTTGAGACCTAAGTTATTAACAAAGGAAGAATATATAAATTTTATCCAAGAGGTATGGGCACGAATACAAAAAGAGAAGCAAAAAGATAGGGATCATCTTGAAGAAATAAATAGAAAAGCAAGACAAGAAGGGTGAACACAAAGCCAAGGTATTAAAAATAATATTTTGAAACAATTTTCTATCAGCTATAAATCCCTATATTTAGAAAAATGTAAAAGAATGGTTCTATTCGGGAGGCATGATTGAAAGAGAAGTGTAACAGAGATGAGGTCAAACTTTTTGCCTTTGATTAATATGATAAGAAGTTTGATATATACACATCTTAAAATAACTTTGAAGAAATCTTGGAGGTATATATAGAAAATAGGAATAAAAGATTGAAGGAGAAATATGGAAAGTCAAACCCTCAAAATAATTCAAAGGAAGGAGTCAAAAATCAAGAGAATTCAGATCTAACAGAGGTTAGTGAACAACCCATAGAGGCAACTATCATATGAAAGGAAAGTGGAAAAATGTTCCAACCCAAGAGGAAGAGAATTATGCCCTTGTGATGAGCAAAGAGAAAGGTAAGAAATTTGATTATCTTCATGATTTTAGCAAGGAGGGTGAAGGTATTGATTTTTAGAAAGGCATTAGGGATGGATCTGCATTTGAGGTGAACACTTTAATTAACTCTAAGTTGGGATTTTTGAGTCACACGGGTGATGGTGTTGATATTATCTCCACAAACTCTCTTATGAGAAAGGTGGATGTACACTTTGGTGATGACTGAAGGTATGTAAAGGAAAATCGTACTATAGATTTATTATTTCATAAATATTTATTATATCACCATCATATTATGTCCTTAAAATATTTTTATTATCATGAGAATCATTTTAACAATGTGGGTAAGATGAAGGGTACTAAATGGAAAGATGATCTTTTCCAAGAATCCCCTATCCAAGGTAGGAAATGTTGAAGATATCCCAACCAATATTCATCCAACAAAGGAATGTGAACAAGTTGAGGACAACCAAAGTTATGAAAGTGTTGTGGATTTTTTGCTTCCTACTATGTCATTTCAGATGTGTTGTCATCATGGGAAACATGTTGAAAATAATGATCATATGTCAAGTTTGATGCTTCATAGTGTATTATGGAAAATTTGTAGTTATTATGGATAACATAATGAAAATGGTGATAGAGAAAAGAAAACTTTGAGTGGAAAAGGGCACATAGATCTTTCCATACAAGTTCTAAATTTCTTGTACATGAAAGGTTGGGATCCAGGCTTTAGATATATAAGAAGGGTAAGGTCTTTAAGGAGTTCAATGTTACTATTGTTGATAAATTCTTTATCTTGTGCATTTGGATTGAAAATAATTTAATGAGGAACCCTATGAAGTATGTTAGGCATACTAACAAAGTGGTGGAGAATCAATGTTCATGATCCATAGATCACTCCTTAGAACCAAGTCCTACATTTGAAGAGGAGGCTATGAATAAAGTCACCATCGTCAAAGTAGTGAGATGCTTGATGTGGAAAAGGGTAGATAATGGTGTCCAACATCTCATGGAGTTGAACATTTGTTGTCACCTCTCAAAGACTTATTGGAGATCAAGCTACAATTAGATATTTGTTAAATTTTTAGTCTAAGAAGGGTTGTGTTCCACCCCTAGATCACTCACATGGGTGAGTTTGGTGAAGAGTGTTATGTATGGCAACTGTTGTACCAATGTTTTATATGATGCCAAAAATAATACCAGTCTTGTTTACACTTGTATGGCAGCCATAAAATTATTTTTAGGTGCACGGTGTGAAGGATAACTAAAAAAGGATGTGTTCTTACAAAAAGACTTCATAATTTTGGGTTATAGAACTATTGTCATCCACATTTCTAGCCAGCTCAACATTTTGTATGCAACTGTACAAGTAGTCCTAATCCTACACTTGAGTAATCTTTGGTTTTTGGATGTTGTGGAAGCATATTCAGTCACTATATGGTTGATTATATCCCCTATGTCATTGTCATTTCTAAATTTTGTGAATAATTTAAAGTATGACAATTGTTGTCCTATTCTATTTGTTGTGGTTTGAAACATAATTATCCCCTTAACACTTTTCATGATAGTCACAAGAGTGTTTTTAGTCACGAGATGAAAGGATATTTGGCCTACCATCAATGGGGGATTGTTTGTAGTTGTTTTGGAAAAGTTTTTAACCAACACAATGTTGATTGTGAGAGAGAAAATGCAATGGTACAACTACAACCATGCCTGGGGAAGCAAGAATGGACCTTTAGAAGTCCATAACATGAATATAAATTATGAAGAAGGTGTAAACATTGGAGGAGAGTTGAACAACATGCCTATGAGGCATGATGAAGTAGTTGAAGGAGTGGTTTGGGGATCTCTTGATTTCATTGACATGTTTGTTCTATGTGTAGGTTTAAAAATTAAGACAACCATGCCATAAATTCCCAACTACCATGCTCTTGTCATAAACATTTTCTTCCCTTACAATATTATTGTTTCATTGATGCACTTAATTCTAATATATCTTTCAGCTCCTACATGGTTCATACCCTTGATTGGGACAAAAAGAGAAAATATGTTATTATTATGACATTTTAAGAGTGTTGGAATAATTGTAATCAGTCAAATATAGATGTAAGTTGGCACAAGTTAGGGGATATTTTCGAAAGGAAGAAGTTGGGGAAAGGATTTATCTAAATCAAAGCATCATGGTCGCCACTCTAGAACCATGGAAACACCTTGCACATGTAGGAACAACTCATATGAGTGTTGATAAAGTGACTCTTATGAGTCAAAGAGTGCATAGTTTGGACGTCCAAGGAGAATACAATGATCATGGCACATGACAAGCATGAATGGAAGAAACTAAGATTGTTTTCAGCCCAAAAAAATGATGAAGATTACGTTGTTGCAACAAAGGTGGAATAGGTTGCTAAATTTTTTCCACACTTTGAAGAAATTTTGAGGTTGATTTGAAATCCTAATACTTGTAAAAGGGTACAAGGAGTGAAGAATGGAGCTTGCAATTACTTCAGGACAAGCAACTTTGGGAAGGGTTGACTGTAATGTCCCATTTTTTGAGATTAGAATGATATTATTATTAAAATAAAAAGTATTTCTAGATACTTAAATGTAATAATAATAATAATAATATCTAAGTTTCTAAAAAGTAACTTATGTCGGTAACTGTTGTCAACCTGGAGTTACACCCTAAATCGAAGACGTGCTAAAATGGCTAGTCCTCTCTCTAGTTGAAACAATGGGATCTTCTCAAAAGGGTGGGTACCTCAATGGTGAGAAGAACTTCTAAATAAGGTTGGTTTCTGTAAGATGTATCAATGAGGATCTCAACTTCTACGCTACAAACTACCTAGGGAAAAGGGAAGAAATAACTTGAAAAGAAATCTTAGCTAAAGTGGTGATACACCTATTTTTCTTGATCCACTCAAATTGAGCTTCTAAGAACACTGATTTAGACAAGGAAGAGGTAGAACTTCAACTCTAATTGTTCAATACACATAAGTATTTCATGAAAAGGTTTTGTCTAATGATCTAAGATTGAGGGAAACATAGAAATGGAGCTGATGAAAAGGAACTAAATAGCCACTAATATCCACTATAAACTCAATAAAATTGTTCAAACACAGAACATGACTTGCATAAATGACCAGCTAGTAACTAGGTACGAATCCAGATTTGATAAGGAAGAAGGAAAATCTTTCACGTAGGCAAATCTATAACAAAAGTACTCTATACCAATTGCTAGAAATTGAAAAAACACAGTCCTTTTCTTATTGATTTTGAAAAAAAGGTTACAACACAAACTTTGGCAGAGGATTGCTTGCCAAAAGAGGGATCCCTTATCTAAGGTTGAAAAACCATTAATATAAAAAATTACAAAAAGTCAAAATATTGGTGTTGAAAATAGACAACGAGTAAACTCAAACCAACTCAGCCTTTACAAAAGTCTATTTTGTCTTACATAAAAATTCCTTGCATTGAAAAATAGGAATAAAAAGACAAGCTTTAGATGCATGAAATCTACGAATAGATGTATTGACTTGAAAACTAGTCAACTCTAAAACAAGAGTAGTCAAATCCACTCAAACTATTGGAACATTTGAAAGTCTCTCCTTTGCTTGAAATCAATGCAAATGCCAAAGTAAGAATTATGTTTGAACCGCCAGAATGTTTCAAGCTTTGAGACAAATGAGAGTCCTTATGTAAAGCAAGTCTCTATTTAAGAACTGAAGGTGACATGTAAGAACAGTCAAATATGGGTATGTTTATTCTTATTCATGGTTGTTGCATGCTCTTGTATTATCCAACTATTTAGGCATGTTCATCATTTGTATTTATCTTTTCCAAAAATCTTCCCTTTGTTTTCCCTTGCATGAAATCCATGAGTTTATTCTTCTGGGCTTGATTTGGTTCTTGGCTTTTTTGTTCATGCATGTCTGGACAAATATCCATGATTTTCCTTTGTGTATTCTTCCTTATTTATTTACCTGTGTATTTTATCTTTTGTTTATTTCCTTTGGAAAGAATTTCCAAAGTCCCTTTAATTTCTTCATTTCCTTCAGATTTTTCTTGTTGACTTCTCTTTTCTGAAGGAATCCGTCAGACAAAAATTCTAAAGGAATTCCTTTGGACAAAAAGTCCAAAGGATTCCTTCCTTTATTTTCTTTCCTTTGTTTATATTTCTTCAGGCTTTTTGAAGGAAGGGCACCCAGGCTTTTTGAAAGGCACCTGAGCTTTTTGAAGGGCACCTAGGCTTTTTGAAGGGCACCCAAGCTTTTTGAAGGGCATCCGATATTTTTGAAGGACACTCGAGCTTTTTTAAGGGCACCCAAGCTTTTTTAAATTGTCCTTCTTTGAAAGGTCCTGCCCTTTAGCTTTTTTGAAGAAGAACCTTCTCAAAGGGCAGATGCCTTTTGAGAAAACTGTAAAAGACACTTTTTGCCTTAAATTGTCTTTTTTTGGAATGGACTTAGCCTTTCAAAGGAATTGAAAATCCCCTTGGGAATTCTATGAAGGACCTTCTCGAAGGGCACATACCCTTCGAGAAAACTACCAGTGTCTCTCTTTGAAGTGGCCTTCGAGCTTTCTAAAACTGTCCTTCAGATGAATTGTCTTCATCTTTAGAAACATAAAGTGAACCAACTCAAAGGGTACATACCCTTTAGGAATTTTTAATTGGACCTTCCCGAAGGGTAGGTACCCTTTGGGTCTTTTCAGTTGTGCTTTTCCTTTTCCTTCAGACAAAAGTTCAAAGGAAATAAACTTTGATAATATCCCTCCAGCTGTGAAATGACCTTTCAAAAAAATGTGCTCGAATTCTTTTAAACTTATTGTCTGACACCCTTATGCAGATTCTTGTCTCTTTATTTCCTTCAAACAAATTATCCTAAGTAGATAAACTTTGTACAACTGCCACTTAGTCATTTTTTCAGACTTTTAAACAGTCCTTTGAGAGATCTTTCTCTCAGACAAAATGTCCAAAGAAATAGTCCACCTCTTATAGCCTGAAAAAATCCTTGGGAAGACAAAATAAATGAACTTACAACTTGCATGTCTTGGCTTTTGGTTGTACATGATGCTTAAAAGAGGATAAAAACCCTTTCAAACTGTTGTAGATGACATTTGTAGAAGGAGAAAAACCCTCTTAAAATTGATGCATGTGTCCTCCTTTTGAACGAACTGTATGCTCTATATGATGGTTATAAGAGTCCATCAAAATTTACATGGCCATAAGAGACCTTTTCATCATCATTTCCATGGCTATATTTGTACATTATGTTGGCTATAATCAAGAAAGCTCCTTGGAAACCTCTGAATGACTAAACTTCACCTGGCTATAGATGGCCACTTTGGGTTATAGCTGGTTGTAGATGGCCACTTGGGTGGTTGTAAATACACATTTAAGAACCCCAAAACTGATTCACAAGACAAACTTGGCGCCATAGCAAAGTTCTAAATAGTAGGGGTGATAATTTACCCTGTGGGGGCAAAATTGCCAATATTTTTGGTGACTCAATTGGGAAGCATGCCTACTATTCTAGAGAACTCAGACCATATATTAACTCCCAAATGGTAAACCTAATTTTTGACTAAAAATATCCTCATGACCTTGGCTAAAGTAACCTTTATCCCTCAAAATAGGAAGGGAAAAACATGAAAGCAAAAAACTAACTAAGAAGTAAATGTGCAAACAAGCACTTATTAAACAAAACTAAAGCAAACTACTATGCTTGAACAACACTTGGAGGAAAGAAAAAAAAACTATGTACATAGAGCTTTGTTCTTCAATAGCAATGTTTTAGATTTATCCCATTGACTGGGATTGGAAGCTCTTGGCCATCCATCTTGGCAAGGTTGAAGGCATTGTGGGATTTATAGTTAGAGATCATGTATGGGCCACTCCAAATGGAATCAAACTTCGTGTGTCTTCTTGGTTTGGCTCGATCCTCATCCCACTTGAGGACCAAATCTCCTTCATTGAAGCTTCATGAGGAAGCTCCTTTGTCAAACGTTCTTTTCACCTGTGCCTGATGACTTTCCATGGCTAGCATGGATTGATTTCTTATCTCTTCCAACTCTATAAGCTTTGCATACCTGATTTCCATAGGCTCATTCTCCAACAACTCAAGTTGATGCATTAGTTCTAAAGCTAAAAACTCAAGAGAAATAGGCAACCTTGCTTCCTTAGCATATACTAGCTTGTATGGAGAGTTGGCTATTGACCTCTTGTATGTGATCCTATCAGCCTATAGAGCTGACTTCAACTTGAGATGCCATGATCTCTGATTGTCTTCAATAGTCCTTTATATGATCCTTAAGAGGTTCTTATTTATAGATTTAGCAAGGCCATTTCCTTGTGGATAATAGTTCAATAAAATACTGAGATAAACTCTGTGTTGGACAACCCATTAGCTGATCCTAGATCCCACAAAAGCCATTACATTGTCAGAAATAATGGTTGAAGGAACTCCAAACCTAGTAAGCAAACCTTCATAGAAATCAAGAACGTTAGTTTCGTTTACTTCTTTCAATGCAATTTCTTCCATCCAACATGTGAAGTAATTTGTAGATATTATAATCCACTTATGCCTTGAGCTTGAAGGAGGATTCATGAGACTAATAAATTTCAATCCCCACTAGATAAAAGGCTAATCCACTACAATTGGTTGAAGGGGTAGGGCTGCAAGTTTAACTTTTCCGACAAACATAGCACATTGTTTGCACTTCCTAACCCATGTATGGAAATTGCCAAATATAGTAGGCCAATATTACCCACCTCTCATGATTTAAAGTGTTGTAGTTCTTATAGAAAAGTGTCCCCCACCATGTCCATCATGGTATTCTTCAAGAAATCTTTGAGTTTGGCTTGGTTCCGCACACCTTAGTAACATTCTATTAATATCCTTTTTGAACAAAACACCATCAATGAGTAAGAATGGAATTGATTGCAATCTAAAATACCTTCTTTTTGAAGCATTTAGGTGAGAAGGGTAAAAACTATCTTGCAAATAGCTTACCAAATCACGAAACTAGCTAGAAGGTGAGGTGTGAACAACAACAATCTCTTCATCATTTGACACTAAAACAACTTCATTAGTTTCTTGCAAATCCTAAGCTAGATGCTCACAAAGTCCTTTGTCTCTAACCAACTTTGTAACCTTAATTTCCACTTCATATTCCATTACCTTGGTTATCCAACCAGCTCTCTTCTCATTTATGTCTTTGTTCAGAAGAAATTCTTTGATGCTTGGATGAGCAACCATTAGATGTACTTTATTATTAGAAAACAAGTTTCTAAATTTCTTCAAAGATTTTATAACTGAAAGGACATGCTTTTCAACAAAAGAATACCTTGTTTCATACTCCTCCAAGCCTTGGCTATAGAAAGCTATTGGCTGCTCCAAATCTTCATGATTCTACTACATAAGAATGCTTGAAATGGTGTCCACATTAGCATACATATACAGAATGAAATCTTTTGTTAAATCTAGATTTAAAAGCGTAGGAGCACTTGTTATGGCTTTCATAAAATATTCAAGCCATTTTACTCCCTCCTTGGACCAACTGAAGTTCTAATTTTTCTTTATCATGGCTATAAGTGGTTTAGCTATAGTAGCAAAATTTGAAATGCATCTCCTTATAAAGTTGATTTTTCTAAAGAAACTTTGCAAAGTCTTTTTGTGCTTAGGCAAGGAGAGTGCAAAAATGGATTGAATCCTTTCAGAATTTATGTTTAAACCATGCTTTGAAATAACATGTCTAAAAAGCTTACCTTCATGAACTGAAAATACACACTTTTTAGGATTTAGAGATATCTCAAATTGCCTACACCTTTTGGAGACTTGCTTGAGATGAACTATGTGATCTTTTTCATTCTTTGAAAACACTATTATATCATCCAAATAAAGAAACACAAACTTGTTAAGAAGGCCTTTAAATGCCATATCCATGGCTCTCTAAAAGGTTACTTCAGTATTAGACAAACCAAATGACATCTTTATGTATGCAAATGTCCCCCACTTAGTTGTGAAGGCTGTCTTGAACTAGTCCTCTTATTTGACCAAAATTTGATTGTAACCACTATATCCATCCAACAAAGAAAACCTCTCTGAACTTGCAACAAGCTATAAAATCTATTCCATTGATGGCAATGGATAGTGGTCTTTAAGTGAAGCCCTATTTAAATAATGGGAATCAACACACAAATAAATCTCACCATTCTTTTTCCGTACTAGAATGAGGTTTTCCGCCCAATTTAAGTGCTTGATTGGAAATATAATAGTTGATTTTATGAGTTTGTGAAGCTCAACTCTCATCAAAGGCTCAAGCTTTAGATTGATTAGCCTTTGTCTTTGTTTCACTGGTTTATTTTCCTCCTCTAACTCAATGGTGTGTTGAGCCAAACTTGGATCAAAACCTTTGAGATCACTGTATTTCCATGTAAATATATCAACAAAATTTGTGCATAAATCAATGAAAGCTTGCTTTTGTGGAGGAGTGCATATCTTGCCCAATTTCAAAAATTTACCAACTACAATCTCTACATTGGCATAGTGCTCTTCCTTTGTTGACAAGGATGATTTCTCTTCCTTAGCTCATCATCTTCACTGAAAATATTTTCAAGAGTGACCAATCCCTTGGGTAGCCTATTCAATTTTAGTTGTACAATCTGATCACCATACTATTGTAAGTGTTTTGACTAATTTCTTGAAGAAAACTCAGCGTCTTCCTGAAAAAATCTCACAATTTGATTGTCATTTTCAAACACTTGCCAATTCTCATGGTTACTCATAACAAAAGGCCTTACAACTACCTTTAAATGTGACTAAAAATTGTCACTTTTTACATCAGTTGGAATGTTAAATTGTGCCGCAATAGCAGCCAATCTATTAGCATGTTTATTCCTATCTTTTGGTATTGTTTGAATATTAAAAGCCTGAAAATCTTCAAGTAAATCTTAAACTATGTGTATTTAATATTTAAGAAATAGATTATTTCATACATTCAAACCTCTTACTTGTTGGACTACAAGTTCACTATCTCCAAAAACTTGCAAATAATTGACTTTCATCTTCTTAGCCCACTGCAAATCGTGAACTAGTGCTTCATATTCAGCAACATTGTTTGAACAACTAAATTAAAATTTAATAGAGGAGAAATACTTTTGTTTTATAGGAGAAATTAAAATCATTCCATCTTTGATTCCATGCTTATTTCTTGATCCATCAAAGTATAATTACCACAAGCCTTCATTAGATTCATCTTCTTTGACCATGCCTAGAATTGGTGCATCGTTCTCATGAAGACAATACACACCAAGACCTTCCTCTTCAATCATCTTGTAGGGATCATGCTCATGCAAGGTATAAGCCTACTCATCAAGAAAAAAATATATAACTCCATCCAAAGGTGAGTCCTTTTCTACATCACTAGTTTGTAATGTTTCATCTGAGATGATACAATTTGTATTGACAACACTTGGCATATAAGGCTCCATATGAAAATGTGAAATAGGCTCTGAATAAATTGTTACCTTTTTAACATACCTAGTTATGCACAAAAAATAGGTCCAATCAACTAATAAATATCCTCCAATCCTTGAGGTGAAGTCCCTTAAAAGGCACATAACAAAATAAGGAGGCAAGTCCACCACTACAACATCCTACTGAATAGTAACGTTAGGACAAGCATGTAATGTCAATTTCAAATCTTTGATAATGCCTATTATCTTTGATGGTGAACCATCCAATTACAATACCCTTTTATCATTTGGCTCATAAATAAGCCTAAACTTGTCTGTAATCTATTTGGGCATTACTGTACTGTTAGCTCCACTATCCACCATACAATTATGAACCAAAGTATCACCCACTATCAAAGAAAGATAAAAGGAGTTTTATTTTATTTTACTATGGTTTTTTCCACCTTTGACATCTTATCTCCTTGTTGTACCTGTTGCTTATTTGGTTGATCCAAATTTGTCAAGATAACACCTTTCTCAACCAATTTTGGGGACAATTCAAGAGCTGAAAGTTATTGAATGAGTTTATCCTTTTTCTATGGAATTGAAAGAGAATCCCACATGATAATGTTGATGTTAGACTTCTTCATTTTATCTACAATATTGAACTGAGATGCACTAACTTTTGATTGTAATTTCTGAGGCACTTGCTACTCATGAATTAGAGGTATTTGTTGCACTTTACTAACCTCTACATTCTAATTTTTCTAGGTTGTGGGGGTAGCAAATTGCTCTTTTGTATTTTTAGTAACAATACTAGGAGTACTTGAAGTATTTTATACCGCTTGGGCTTCATCAATAGCTCTTATTTTAGTTCTCTGATAGGTTATAGCTGTAATTTGACTACTTGAATCGTTAGTTTTAACATCCTGAGTAAAAGTAACATGATCATCGACCTACCAATTTACATTAATAGCATTAGGCTGACCTTGAAATTGATGAGTCTCTCCTTGTGATGTCAAATCTATATCTTGATATTGACCTCCTTGAAAAGAGAACTCTTCTTGTGTCATCTGTGGCATGGTGATGTTATGTGATACCAAGGCTTGGTTTTGAGCATCATTGAGATTTGAGGGCTGCCAACCTGAATCCTACACCAAATCATTTTGAGGTGGGGTTGGAATAATGGCGTTTGAAGTGGAAAGAGCATTCAGATTAAGAGTAGCATATGGCTTAGCTGGAGTTATGGCTCCTTGTGTTTGATAGGGTGGTCTATTTTCTTTGAAACCCTGATAAGAAGACCTTTGATCTTTAAAGCACTGATAGTTTTTCAAATTTTTCTCTTGATAGGGCCTAATTGACTGAAATTATTGCCTTTTGAGCTATACTATTTCATTTCTAAAAGATTGTATCAAACTTTTCAACTCTCCTATCTCGCTAGCTTGACTAGTAGGGGCTGTAATAAGAACTTGAGGTGCTAGAATTGGAACCAAGCATGAAATTTGAGGAACTTAAGGAGTTGGTATAGAACTTATTTTTAAAAATATGGGCATTGGAGGTTTTGGAGAAAGCTTACCTACTTGTATCAAACTATTTTCTACCCTTATTGTAACTTCATAAACATCTGGAAAAGTATTACTACCCATTGACTGTATCATCACACTAATGTCAGAATTAAGAGCTTTCAAAAAATATAGAAATGCATATTCAGGAGATGGCCTAATTAGAACTAGTATTCTGGTCCATGTCTTCTGGAATTGAGATTAAAATCAGACATGAACTTATGAGGAGCTCTCTATATGGCAGTTAATTGCTCAATTAAAGATAAGTGATTAGATTTGTCTTCAAATTGCTTGACTAAGGCTACACCCAATTCATCCCAAGTGGAAATGGATCTAAGTGGGAGGGTTCTATACCACTGTAATGTTTTTTATTTGAAAGAATTAGAAAGTAATCTAATAACAACATTAACATCAACAATATTATGAACTTAACAAAGATTAGCCACATCTTGGATATGCTTAATAGGGGTTATTTAATTTTCTCCTAAGAAGAACAGAATAATTTTGAGGGTAGATATTGATATTGACCTCCTTGAAAAGAGAACTCTTCTTGTGTCATCTGTGGCATGGTGAGTTATGTGATACCAAGGCTTGGTTTTGAGTAGCATTGAGATTTGAGGGCTACCAACTTGAATTTTGCACTAAATTATTTTGAGGTGGGGTTGAAACAATGGCTTTTGAAGTGGAAAGATCATTTAGATCAAGAGTAGCATATGACTTATCTGGAGTTATGGATCCTTGTGCTTGATAGGGTGGTTTATTTTCTCTAAAACCTTGATAAGGAGACCTTTGATCTTTGAAGGACTGATAGTTTTTCTAATTTTGTTGTTGATAGGGCCTATTTGATTGAAATTGCTGCCTTTTGAGCTATACTATTTCATTTCCAAAATATTGTAGAAAAATTTTCAACTCTCTTATCTCACTAGCTTGACTAGTAGGGGATGCAATATGAACTTGAGGTGCTGAAATTGGAACCAAGGATGGAATTTGAGGAACTTGAGGGGCTGGTATAGAACTTATTTTTGGAAATATGGGCACTAGAAGTCTTGGAGAAAGCTTACCTGATTGTATCAAACTATTTTCTTCCCTTATTGCAACTTCATAAGCATCTAGCAAAGTAGTACCACCCATTCACTGTATCATCACACTAATGTCAAAATTAAGAGCTTTCAAAAAATATAAAAATGCATATTTAGGGGATGGCCTAATTCGAACCGATATCCCAGTCCATGTCTTCTGGAATCTAAGATTAAAATCAAACATGAACTCATGAGGAGCTCTCTGTATGGCAAATAATTGCTCAACTAAAGATAAGTGATAGGATTTGTCTTCAAATTGTTTAACTAAGGCTGCACCAATTCATCTCAGGTGGAAATGGATCTAAGTGGGAGGGTTTTATACCACTATAATGCTTTTCCTTTGAAAGAAGCAGTAAGCAATCTAATAGCAACATTATCCTCAACAACATTATGAACTGAACAAAGATTAGCCACATCCTAGATATGCTCAATAGGGGTTGTTTGATTTTCAGTGGACTTTCCCTATTGAATGGAGCAACCACTTGATTTCTAATGACCATCTAGATAGTGGGGATTGTAGTGCTTAGAATGATAGGATGAGGGGGAGGTAAATATTCTATTTGAGGATATGGATTTGCCCTCCTAAACCTTGCTCTTTTATAAGTTACAAATTCAAAAGGAATACCTTTACTCGTTGATCTTATGGTAACCTTTGGCATGAACAAATTGCCTGAATAATGCTATGAACTCTACAATTGGATGTAGTTTAATATCCTCTACTACTATAAAAACTCTTTATATATGTAACAAAAATTTTCATGGTCCCACTAGGTGTGCCAAAAACTATTGTCAACCTAGAGTTGCACCCTAAATCAAAGACGTCTTGAAATGGCTAATCCTCTCTCCAGTTGAAATAATGATATCTTCTCATGAGGGTAGGTGCCTCAATGATGATAATAACCTCCAAAGAAGTTGGTTCCTATGAGAAGTATTAATGAGGATCTCAACTTCTATGCTACAAACTACTTGGGGAAAATGGAAGTAAGAACTTGAAAGAAAATATTAGCTAAAGTGGTGATACATCTAATTTGCTTGATCCACTCAAATTGATCTTCTAAAAACACTAATTCAGATAAGGAAGAGGTAGAACATCAACTCCAATCAATCAATACACATAAATATTTCATGAAAAGGTTTTGTCTAATGATTTAAGTTTGAGGGAAACGTAGAAATAGCTCTGATGAAAAGGCACTAAACAATCACTAATATCCATTATAAACTCAGCAAAAGATGTTTAAACATAGAACGTGACCTGCATGACCAGCTAGTAACTAGGTATGAATCCCAATTTGAAAAGGAGGAAGAAAAATCTTTCACTTAGGCAAATATATAACAAAATTAATCTATACCGGCTACTGGAAATTGAAAAAACACAGTCCTCTTCTTATTGATTCTAAAAAAAAGGTTACAGCACAAACTTTGGTAGAAGAATGCTTGCCAAAAGAGGGATCCTTTATCTAAGGCTAAAAATCCATTAATATATAAAATTACAAAAATCCAAGATATTGGAGTTGTAAAATAGAGAGGGAGTAAACTCAAACCAACTCAGCGTTTATAAAAGTCTATTTTGTCTTGCATAAAAATTCCTTGTGTTGAAAAAGAAGAAGAAGACAAGATTTAGATGCATAAAATCTCTGAATAGATGTCTTGACTTGAAAACTAGTCAACTCCAAAACAAGAGTAGTCAAATCCACTCGAACTGTTGGAACATTTGAAAGTCTCCCCTTTGCATGAAATTAATGCAAATGCCAAATTAAGAGTTACGTTTGAACCATCAGAATGTTTCAAGATTTGAGACAAATGAGAGTGTGTGCATGGAATTTATTTTGTTTAAGCTTTCCACTGTTCCACTAATTGAGTCCTCATGTAAAGAGAGCCTCTATTTAATACCTAAAGGTGACGTGTTAGAATAGTTAAATTTGGATGTGTCTATTCATGTTCATGGATGTTGCATGTTCTTGTATTCTTAGACTATTTAGGCATGTTCACCATCTATATTTGTCTTTTCCATGAATCTTCCCATTATTTTCCCTTGCATGAAATCAATGAGTTTATTCCTTTGGGCTTGACTTGGTTCTTGACTTTTTTAATCATGCCTGTTTGGATAAATATGTATGATTTTCTTGTGTGTATTCTTCCTTGGTTATTTGCCTATATATTTTCTCTTTGGTTTTATTTCCTTCAGAAAGAATTTCTAGAGTCCCTTTAATTTCTTCATTTCCTTCATATTTTTCTTCTTGACTTCTCTTTTTCGAAGGAATCTTTTAGATTCGAACAAAAAGTTTGAAGGATTCCTTCCTTCTTTATTTTCTTTCTTTTGTTTATAATTCTTTGGGATTTTTGAAGGACACCCAAGATTTTTGAAAGGCACCCAGGGTTTTTGAAGGGCACCCAGGTTTTTTGAATGGCACTCAGGATTTTTAAAATTGTCCTTCTTTGAAAGGTCCTGCCCTTCAGCTTTTTTGAAGAAGAACCTTCCCGAAGGGTAGATTCCCTTCGAGAAACCTATAGAAGACCCTTTTTACCTTGAAATGTCCTTTTTTGGAATGAACTTAGCCTTTCGAAGGAATTGAAAAGCCCCTCAAGCTTTCTGTGAAGGGCAACCTTCAGAAAAATTGCCAGCGTCTCTCTTTAAAGTGGCCTTTGGGATTTCTAAAACTATCCTTTAGATGAATTATATGCATCCTTAGAAACATAAAGTGAACCAACTTGAAGGGTACACACCCTTCAGTACTTTTGAATTGGACCTTCCTGAAGGGATGGTGCCCTTTGGGTCTTTTCAACTGTGGTTTTTCCTTTTCCTTCGGACAAAAGTCTAAAGGAAATAAACTTTGATAATATCCCTCAGGCTGTGAAAAGGCCTTTCAAAAAAATGTGCTCGAATTATTTCAAACTTATTGCCTGACACGCTTCTGTAGATTCTTGTCTTTTGATTTCCTTCAGACAAATTGTCTAAAGGAAATAGACTTTGCACAACTGCCACTTAGTCATTTTTTTAGACTTTTACATAGTCCTTTGAGAGCTCTTTCTCTCAAACAAAATGTTCAAAAAAATATTCCACCTCTTATAGCTCAAAAAAATCCTTGGTAAGACAAAATAAATAAACTTACAGCTTGTATGTCTTGGTTTTTGGTTGTACGCGATGCTTAAAAGAAGAGAAAAACCCTTTCAAACTATTATAGATGACATTTTTACAAGGAGAAAAACCCCCTTAAAACTACTACATGTGTCCTCCTTTTGAATGAATTATTTGCTCTATATGATGGCTATAGGAGTCCATCAGAATTTACATGGCCGTATGAGACCAATTCATCATCATTTGCATGGATGTATTTGCACATTGCATTGGCTGTAATCAAGAAAGATCCTTGAAAACCTCTGAATGACTAAACTTCACCTAGTTGTAGATGGCCACTTTGGCTTATACCTAGCTATAGATGGCCACTTGGGTGGCTGGAAATGCACATTTAAGAACCCAAAAATTGATTCACAAGACAAACTTGGCACCATAGCAAAGTTCTGAATAGTAGGGGTGACAATTTGCCATGTGGGGGTAAAATTGTCAACAATTTGTCTAATTTTGACTTAAAAGGGGACCTTTTTGTCATGAGAAAGTAAACCTTTAAGTGAAAATCATAAGGAATTACCCTTTTTAATATTTGAATTCCTTTCTCATTTGGAGTGCCCCTTATTTTGGAATGAATTTGGAGGGAAAGGATATAAAAGAAGAGGTTGAGGTTCATTTTGGTGGCTATGTCATTTTTACCAATTGAATTCTTGAGTTTAAGTATGATTTATTTGACTTATTTATGTTGAAGATGATAACCTTCATTGGAAATCTGAAGTTAAGGATGGAAACTCTTAACCGTCAACTGGGCAACTTCATTTCAAGGGTTACAAAGAGTCGAATTGATCAGTTTGAGGAACTTAAACACCATTTTCAACTGAGGCAAAGCAAGGAAGGGCATCTTGAATAAGGACACAATAATTGCTAGGGTAGAGACCTTATTTTGGAGCCCAAAAAGGGCAATGAATTACTTGAGGAGGTCAATGAACTAGTTCTAAATTGCTTGTACATGAAAGTTTAGGATCCAGGTGATTTTTGGAGATACAAGAAAGGTAAGGTCTTTGAGGAGTTTAATGTTACTATTGTTAAAAAACTATTTATCTCATGCATTTGGATTAAAAATAAGTTTACAAAGAACCCTAGGAATTATAACAGGCATTCTAACAACGTGGTGAAGTATCAATGCACATGATCCATAAATCACTCCTTAGATCCAAATCTTACACTTGATGACATGGCTATGAAGAAAGTCACCATTGTCGGAGCAATGAGATGTTTGATGTGGAAAAGGGTGGATAATGGTGTCCAACATGCCATAGAGTTGAACATTGGTTACCATCTCTCAAGGATTGATTGGAGATCAAGCTACAAGTAAATATTTGTTGATTTTTAGTCAAAGAAGGGTTGTGTCTAGTCCCTAGATCACTCATGTGGGTGAGTTTGGCGAAGAGTGTCATGTCAAGTAGTTATTGTACCAATAGTTTATATAATGTCAGCAACAATATTAGTCTCTTTTAGACTTGTATGACAACCATAAAAGTATTTTCAGTCTCATGGTGTGAAGGAGAACTCAAAGAGGATGTGTTTTTACTAAAAGACTTCACTATTCTAGGTTTTAGAACTATTGCATCCACATTTCTAGCTAACTCAACATTCTATATGCAGTTGTACAAGTAGTACCAATCATACACTTGAGTAATCTCCAATTTTTTGATGTTTTGGAAGCATTTTCAGTCACTATATGGTTGATTCCAACCATTATATCACTGTCATTTCTGAATTTTGTGAAGAATTTAAAGTATGACAATTGTTGTGCTATTCTTTTTATTGTTGTTTTCAACATAACAAGCCCCTTAACACTTTTTATGATAGTCACAAGAGTGTTTTTAGTCACAAGGTGGAGGGATGTTCCACCTACCATCAATGAGGGATTATTTTTAGTTGTTATGTAAGAGGTTCCATCCACCACAATGCTGATTGTGAATGAGAAAATACAATGGTACAACTACAAATATATTTGGGAAAGTAAGAATGTACCTTTGGAAGTCCATCAGATGAATGGAAATTGTGAAGAAGATGCAAATAATGAAAGAAAGTTGAATAATATGCTTGTGAGACATGATGAAGCAGTTGATGGAGTGGTGTGGGGAGCTCTTGATTTCATTAACATATTTTTTCTATGTACAAGTTTAAAAATTGGGACAACCATGCCATAAATTCCTAACTTCCATGTTGTCATAAATATTTTCAGCCCCTACGATACTGCTATTTCATTGATGCACTTACTTCCAATAGCTCTTTCATCTCCTACATGTTCATACCCTAAATTGGGGAAAAAGGAGACCAAATATATTTCTATTATGACATTTTTAGAGTGTTGGAACTGTTGTTATCAGCCACGTATAGTTTTAAGTTGACACAAGTTAGGGGATATTTTTGAAAAGTAGTTGGCAAAAGGGTTCAGCTAAAGCAAAGAATCATGGTGGCCACTCTGGCACCCTAGTAGCACCTTACACATGAAGGAATAACCCATATGAGTGTTGATAAAGACACTCTTATGAGTCAAAGAGTGCATAGTTTGCACATGTCCAAGAAGAGTAAAATGATCATGGCATGTGACAAACATGAGTGGGAATAACTGAGTTTGTTTTGAGCCCAAGTAAAGGATGAAGAACATGTTGTAGCAAAGGTGGAAGAGGTTGTTGAAGTTTTTCCACACTCTGAAGAGTTCCAAACATTGATTTGGAATCCTAGTAGTTGTAGAAAGTTTCAAGGAATTAAAAATGGAGCTTGCATTTGTTTGAGGGCGAGCAAATTTGAGAAGTGAACTTTAATGTCCTCTTTTTTGAGATTAGAATGATATTATTATTAAAATAAAAAGTATTATCATTATTATTATTATTATTATTATTATTATCATCATCATCATCATCATCATCTAAGTTGCCAAAAAAGTAACTTATGTTAGTAAATTTTATAATTTTAACTTAACAGGGGACCTTTTTCCAATGATCAAGTTTAACCCTTAAGTGAAAATCATAAGGAATTACCTCTTTTAATATTTTAATTCCTTTCTCACTTGGAGTGCCCTCTGTTTTGGAATGAATTTGGAGGGAAAGGATATAAAAGAAGAGGTTGAAGTTCATTTTGGGGGCTATGTCATTTTTACCAATTGATTCTTGAGTTATAACACGATTTGCTTGACTTATTTCTATTGAAGATGAAAATTTTCATTGGATATCTGAAGTTAAAGATGGAAACCCTTACCCTTCAACTGGGCAGCTTCATTTCAGGGGTAACAAAGAGCATAATTGATCAGTTTGAGGATCTTAAACACCATTTTCAAGTGAGGCGAAATAATGAAAGGCATATTAAAAAAATATGCAATAGTTGCTAGGGCAGTGATCTTGTTTTGGAGTCCAAAAATGATAATGAATTGCTTGAGGAGGTCAGCGAACCAATTTCAAATTGTTTGTACATGAGAGTTTGGGATCCAAATGATCTTTGGAGATATAATAAGGATAAGGCTTTGAGAATTTCAATGTTACTATTGTTAATGATTTTTTTATCTCATGCATTTGGGTTGAAAAAAAGTTCATGAGGAACAGTAGGAAGTATGTCAAGCATTCTAACAAAGTGGTGAAGAATCAATGCTCATGATCCATATATGACTCTTTAGAGCCAAGTTCTACACTTGAGGGCAAGGCTATGAAGAAAGTCATGATTGTTAGAGCAATGAGATGCTTGATGTGGAAAAGGGTGAATAATGGTGTCCAACATCTCATGGAGTTGAACATTGGCTACCATCTCTCAAGTGTTGATTGGAGATCAAGCTACAAGCAGATATTTGTTGAATTTTTAGTCAAAGAAGGGTTGTGTCTAGCCCCTAGATATAGTTTTTAACCCATATTTAGAAAGGGAGAGTTGAAGCTCGCGTGTGGATAAGCACAATTCAGTCAATCATCTTCAACATTTTATTTAATCACAAACATTACAATATATATGAATATGCTTCTAACAACACTCCCTAACAATAACTTAGTTGTTCTAACAACTAACTTCCCTGTCACTAATTTAGGATTGGTTGTTCTAACAATCAATGTAATTTGAATCTAATACAATATACGTGATTTGCATATCAAATCACATACAATAGTATATTGTATTATTTCATGCTTATTAATGTTCACACTAAAGCTACGTTCACACTATAATGTCTCAACATTCCCTCTTGTAGTGTGAAATTACAAATGTTGCTTTCAACCAATAATGCATCCATTACAAACATGTGATTACTTACATTAAAAATCTTGTTTTATTGAAATCTGACATTCAAGGCTTATTCAAGGACTATGACACTTATTTTAAAACGATAGCTAAAAAAAATGACTCTTTTTATTTTGACAATAATATTAAAATTTGACATCTAACCACAAATAACTAGACACACATAACCTATTTGATGATAACAAATAATTTTTGATTTGACATTTTGATTTTTGACATATAATGACCACACAAAACTATAAACTACGTCATAACAAAAGCCCTAACACTACTAATTTGTATTGTCAACAAGAATGACAATATTAAACTTATAACAACAAAATTTAATAAATACCTAATAAAATATATCATTTAAAATGACTTACACCTAAAATCTTTAATAATACAACACACGACTAAAAAGATTTAAATAAATAAATCCTTGAAACTTATAAAAAATAGTCAATAAACTTAATAAATATAACATACCCAAAATACTTAAATGAACCCTGAACTTATCATAATCTTCTATTCCTGTTCAAAGATTGACGGTGGTGAAGAGGATGTAGAAGCCACAGAGCATAGCGAACCAGGTCTCTGATAGCATGGCAGAGGAGATCGGGCCAGGGATGGAGGTCGAGAATTCAATCATGCCAAAACTGTATGGAGGATTCGCAATTTGTTTCAAGCTTTGAGGTGCAGCCGTCGCCATAGATGCATCGATGGAGTAGATATCTAATGAAATCCACGGAGGATGGAATCTAGCGAACTGGAGAATGAATCATTTGAGGTTTGCCAATGTTGAGGCCGTGGGTGATGCAAAAACGGATGGAGCTATTGAGCCGGAGCCGAGAAGTGTTGTATTGGAGGTGCAATTCGCTATTTTGATGCAACAGAGATCTACATTATGAACGCCAAGCATGGGTTTCAGGGTGTCAAGGGATTCAATACAGCTGTTAATGAATCCTTTACTGAGCCGTTCAAAGGAGCTCATGAAGTAAGAGTTCGCCAAGAGAGATCAAGGTCAAATGAAACTGAGAGCTTGCAATATAAAATACAGATTGTACAACTATGTGTATAAAAAAAATTGTATCTAACAACACAGAGAAATATATATATTGATATTCAGATATTGAAGAAAACAACTCCAAACATAAAGACACATAAAATAAAATTAGAAGCTTTTATATATATATATATATATATATAAATAATTTTCTCTTATATGATTTTTGAATTTTTAATGCTTACGGCTAACAAAATGGATGAAAAACGCTGTGAATAGAGTGAAAGGATAGATAGGCAGAAGCATGGTCTGCACTGTTAGACCATTGTCAATACGCAAGAAATGTGGATGAACAAAGCAATCACTGTTAAGTGGTCTACACTTCTTGGTCATTTCGTTGCTTTGGTATAACCCATGCTCAGAGGTCATATAAAATCTGCTTTGATACTAAATATAATTTTTAACTCATATTCAGAAAGGGAGAACCAAGCTCAAGTGTGCACAAGCATGATTCAATCAATCAACTACAATAATATATTGTATTTTTTCATACTTATTGATGCTCACATTAAAGCTATGTTCACACTATAATGTATTTTTTCATACTTATTGATGCTCACATTAAAGCTATGTTCACACTATAATTTATCAACACTAGATCACTCATATGGATGAGTTTAGCAAAGAGTGTCATGTATGACAATTGTTGTATCAATCTTTTATATGTTGCCAACGACAATACTAGTCTCTTTTACACTTATATGGCAGCCATAAAATTATTTTCAGGGGCATGATGTGGAGGAGAACTCAAGGAGGATGTGTTTTTACAAAAAAGACTTTCTTATCCGGGTTGTAGAGCTATTGTCATCCACATTCCAAGCTAGCTCAATATTTTGTATGCAGTCGTACAAGTAGTCACAGTCATACACTTGAGTAATCTTCAATTTTTTGATGTTGTGGAAGCATTTTCAGTCACTAGATGGTTTGACTCCAACCCCTATATCACTGTTATTTTTAAATTTGTGAAGAATTTAAAGTATGACAACTGCTATCATATTCTTTTTATTGTTGTTTTCAACACAATTGTCCCCTTAACACTTTTTATGGCAGTCGCAAGAGTGTTTTCAGTCATGAGGTGAAAGGATGTTCCACCTACCATCAATGAGAGATTGTTTGCAGCTATTATGGAAGAGTTTTCAGCCACCACAATGCTGATGGTGAGCAAAAAAATGCAATGGTACAACTGCAACCATGCTTGGGGAAGCAAGAATGGACCTTTGGAAGTCCATCACATGAATACAAATTATAAAGAAGATGCAAGCATTGGAGGAGAGCTGAAAAACATACCTATGAGGCATGATGAAGCAGTTGAAGGAGTGGTGCGGGGAGATCTTGATTTCATTCACATGTTTGTTTTATGTACAAGGTTAAAAATTGGGACAACCATGCCACAAATTTTCAACTTCCACACTATTGTCATAAACATTTTCAGCGCCTACGATATTGTTATTTCATTGATGCACTTACTTCTAATAGCTCTTTCAAATCCTACATGGTTCATTCCCTTGATTTGAACAAAAAGATACCAAATATGCTACTATTATGACATTTTCAGAGTGTTGGAATAGTTATCAGTTAGGTACAACTATAAGTTGGCACAGGTTAGGGCATCTTTTCGAAAGGAAGAAGTTGGGGAAAGGGTTTAGTTGAAGCAAAGCATCATGATGACCACTTTGGAACCATGGCATCACCTTGCACATGTAGGAACAACCCATATGAGTGTTGATAAAGTGACTATTATGAGTCAAAGGGTACATAGTTTGGACATGTTCAAAGAGAGTACAATGATCATGGGACATGACAAGCATGAGTGGGTGCAACTGAGTTTGTTTTCAACCCAAGCAAAGGATGAAGAGCATGTTGTTGCAGCAAAGGTGGAAGAGGTTGCTGAAATTTTTTCATACTTTAAAGAGTTATTAACATTGATTTGTAATCCTAGTATTTGTAGAAGGGTATAAGGAGTGAAGAATGAAGGTTGCATTTTTTAGAGAGAAAACAAATTTGGGAAGGGTGGATTGTAATGTCCCCTTTTTTGAGATTAGAAAGATATTATTATTAAAATAAAAATTATTTATAAATACTTAAAAATAATAATAAGTTGTTACCAAAAAGTAATTTATGTAGGCAACTTTTTTAATTTTGACTTAAAAGGGGACCTTTTTGTCATGAGCAACTTAACTCTTAAGTGAAAATCATAAATAATTACCCTTTTTAATATTTGAATTCCTTTGTCACATGAAGTTCCCTTTGTTTTAAAATGAATTTGAAGGGAAACAATATTAAAGAGGAGGTTGAGGTTCACTTTGGGGGCTGTGTCATTTTGACCAATTGAATTCTTGAGTTTGAGTACAATTTGCTTGGACTTGTTTTTGTTGAAGATGAAAACTTTCATTGGAAATCTAAATTTAAGGATTTAAACGCTTAATCTTTAGCTTCATTTAAAGGGTTGCAAAGGGAAAAATTGTTCAGTTTGAGGAGCTTAGACACTATTTTTAGGTGAGGCAAAGTAAAGAAGGGCATCTTGAAAAAGAATGCAATAGTTGCTACGGTAGCGGCCTTGTTTTAGAGCCCAAAAAGGGTAGCGAATAACTTGAGGAGGATAACAAACTAGTTTTGAGGGTACTAAACCCCACTGAGGTTTGAAAGTGACTCCTTCAATATTAATTCAAGCCTAAATTTCAATTTTTTGGCATAGAAACATCACTGGTATTTTTATTGAATTTTTTTAGCCTTTTATTGGTTCAAAAAACCAGATTTGAATGTATTTCTGTAGGCTATAATATTTCTAAATTTGTGGTGAATATTTGATAATAAAATATTTATATTATTCCCTAAATTTGTATTTCCAGAATTCTAAAATTTTATGGTTAGGATTTGCAATACAAAATTAGATATTGCATATGATTGTGTTAGGGGTTGCTGTGAATTCTAATGTTGTTTAATTTTGTCTTAAAAGGGGCATTACATTCTTCTACGAACTAAAACCCTGTATTATTATAAGAATATCATTGATCCATAGGCTAGAGCATCTCTCTTACATGTATAAGGTAAGAAGGCTCAAAGATAAAATGATAGAAAATTATTATGAGAAAATAATGAAATAACTCATGTGAACTTCATTTTGAAACTGATAGACAAACCCCAAGACATAACTTTGAACAAAGAGTCTATAAATTATAAGCTATAAATTATTTACTTTGAAAAATAGTGAATTGAATTAAAACAAATAATAATTCATATAATCTCCAAGATTCCTACATGCTAGCTTGACACTTGCCATTAATATTAAGTATATTATATGATGCTCAAATGTTGTACAAAAAAGTCAACCAATAACATTATTATGCCATTAAATTATCATTTTTGTCTGTCATGTTCGATTGGAAAGAAAACTAAATTTTGAATTGATTTACTACAAAATAAATTGGTCCCAAATAGTGGAATGGTGCATTCATTTGTTTTGCATCATATGTATAATATCATGATTAACTCTTATACACTATTATTGAGTACAAAGTATACTACAATGAAAGGGTTCTATAAAAAAGAATTAGTTAAACTTCATTTAAAAATTGACATTTTTATAATCTTCTCAAAGTCATTTATCCATATTCACCTATTGTATCCTTTCCCTATTCACATGAGGTTGATTAAGTGTTTGAGATTGATATGATTCTTTTCCTCACCTATCAAGTTTCCATGTTCAATATGTGAATAAATTTAAAACAAATATCATTAAATGGTGAGATTTTGGTAGATCTTTCAAATTGAATAAATAATTTATCAATGGGAAAAAATTAATGACCACACAAGTATTTCATCTAGTATAGTAAACATTTTTTTTTGTGTATAACATAAATCAAAGTCTTTTTTTGTTACATTGATTTTAAGTGCAAATCAATGGTGTTATAATTTGATGATGGAATTTAATGTCCTTTGAGTGCACATTAAATTTTATGAGAATTTATTATGTTGAATAATGAAAAATAATGCATTACATTTAATTAAGCACAACAATATGTGTAAATACAACTAATAACGTTTAGTTAATATTTCTAAAGCAATCATAAGGAAAAACATATAGGGTTTAGAGGCTTATCTTGAATAAATTATTATCGCATATTTGTTGTATGAAGTTGAAATTTAAAAGTGCTTCTTGTATTATCAAAAACCTCACCCAAAAATTTGGAAGTGATCAGGGTTTGGTGTTATAAGTGTCGAGGGTGCTTTTGGTAGATGACAAACAACTATGAAATAAATAGATGACTTGCTTCGCCTACTTCCACTCTTCCATTTCCTTGCTCTAATCTATGTTTTGTGACTTTTATGTACCTACAATATTAGATTTATTTATTATCCTAGAATGGCTCCAATGTACCTATGATAACTAAAGGCTAAGGAAAATAATTTGACTTTATAGGTTTATGTTATGGGTTAGTCACTAGTATGAACTAAATGATTGTCTGATTTTTAGATCCCTAACGGTAGGAGTTGTGATCTCAAAATAATAATAAATTACATACATGTAATAAATTCAAAAATATAAATTAGATTACATAGATAGAACCCTAGGTGTGCGCCAAAAGTGCTCCATAATAAAATGGTAGCTTCAGACAATTATAAGTGCTATAATGATTATTTGATAAATCATGTTCTTTTGGATAATGGATAGCTCTTATATTCTTCGATGTCCAAATCAACTACATAACTTGTGTATATATAGACAAGAATTCAAATTAGGACCTTAATAGTGTATGAACTGACCTTTAACAACTAGAAGCAAAAAAAGACTGGAGGAAGGGGATGAGTGCACCTTGAATTAATGAAGAACAACAAAAGGGACGAGAAGCATTGGAATGCTTCTGGCATAGAGTTCAACAAGCATGAAGACCAACAAAAGGGACGAGAAGCATTGGAATGCTTCTGGCATAGAGTTCAATAAGCATGAAATGAGAGAGAGAGAGAGGATAACCATCAAAAGTCTAAAAATACACTATTAACACATAATTTGGACCAATAGTTGACAAATAGATAAGCACACTAAAATTACACAAAATAGCTCTTAATAAGTGCCTTGAAACCTTTTTTTGGTGCCTACATTGTGCCATGGGCTTCCAATCCATCATCATGAATAATTTGTGTAATGAAACATAGGCAATTATCAAAGTAACAAGAATGATAAATATAGAATATGGTTTCCCCCTTGATATTTGAGAAGAGCACATGAAACATAACAAAAATCAGACCTTGAAAATGACAAAATATTAATCCAATGTGGGGCAATGTTATAGAGCATCATGTATCATTGATAAACATATAACATCACAAGATACATATTACATGATTGATTAATATGAAAAATTCCATGTTAGATATCACCATATGGTCTAACAAATCAATGTATCAAAGCAATTTACTCATAAGTATTTTCAAATTGATTGACTATGCAAAATAGTGGAAAATAAATAGTAATAAATTATTAGGATTTTTGTCTCAACATATATAAAGTGAAAATGAACTTTTTTGGCTCATTATTAACTTTTAATTTTAAAAATAGAGGTTGAGAGAGACTTGTTACCACATGGACTCGACATTAATTCTTCGTGCACTACTTGGATTGTGTGAGGGAAGTTACCGCACTAGATGAGGAGCTGAGGCTAGTACTTCATTTTGAGCTTGAATTTTATATAAAAAAATCCATATTATGATTTTTTTCAAATATGCACATTGAGGAGATTGGAGTGTTTTTACCCCAATTCGGGAATTGTACATTCCTAGCAAGGGATTTATGATCATGATATGATTTGTATGGTATTTACCAAAATTTGCATGTTCTTGGCTAAATCCATATAGTTTTAGAAAAAAAATGTACAACCTTGAAATAATCTTCAATTTTTTGAATTTATGAGACATAAAATTATATAGTTTGATATTACTCAAATATGATATGTTAGTGAAAATATTAATGTTTATTTTGATTAAGTGTGACGTAGCTACACCATTGTAACATGCTAAAGACAATATAGTCAATAAGAATATAAGATTTTGAGTGGGTGCATATTGTCACAACTATCCTAAGCCATGCAACATGTCTACCTGTGATGTGATATGACAATGCTAATCTTATTGATTTGGCTAAATGGTGGAATAAAAACACATGTATGTTTTATTTTCCAACATGCAAGATACATATCACATTGGAAGATATATGAAGGATTTCGAGGCTTCATATTAGGTAGAGATGTGGATGTAGAGACACCTATTGAGATAGAGTAGGATTAGATCATGATTAATGTATGAGGAGAGTTGGATATCTTGATGATGGAGGGGGTTTTATTGTGGACCATTGTTTTAGGAGAAAATCATAGTTCTAAAAGAACATGGTTGCACTGTTGAGAAAAATCACTATAATTTACAAATGGGTTGTCCTATTCTTGCAAGCTCCATCACATAGTGCAAGAGATAGAAGAGAGGTGGACTATATACTCATCGGGATGCTAGATGTTTTCCCACATGTATAGGGACCTCTATAGATTTGGATATGAGACACACATGGGATGTATTATAGTAGGGAAACTTTTATAGTGTTAGGCCTATGAGACCCTAAAGGTTGATAGGCCTATCAGATTACCGAATTTTCTAAAGGATATAAAGATAACTCTAGCATGGAGATGGCACCTAGTGTATGAAAGAGGTTGTGAGACCCTAATGTCTCACACTATATAAGGAATATAATTCTCTCAAGGAGATAAACAACACCTAGTGATCACACTTAGATCATACAGGTTGGGTTGAGGATACCACATAAATGAGGCAAATCAAGAAAATTAGATGGTATAATATCAATATGTATAAAAATTTGAGAGATTCTAATATGAGAGTGTACTGAAATAGTTGTGGATATCATAGGATATGCCCTAGACAAGTTATCAAGTGTAAAATAGATCAATTCCCGCAAAGGGATGAAACACATATGATACCCTCATTTGAGGATTAGACACTCACAAATGATGATGAGGATGAGAGGCATCCACACCTTGGTGTCAATGATGTTCAAACCACAAAGGTGTACAAGGCATGGTGGGTTGAGTTTCACCCAAACACCACTATTCCCACTAGAGGGAGAGTAGAGACTATCATTAGGAGGGACATTATTTAAATAACTTGACTATCTAGGAGCCAAAGGGGAAAATGAGGAATTGCTTTTATTTCATCCAATTTTAGCAACAAGGGAACTAAGTTGTAAATAGGGATATCTAGGTGCTTATGTCAAAAAAGATTATTTTATCTTTGAGTTATTGTTTTGGGAATTCATTTATTAATATTTATTTGATGTGAAATAGGGAAAATGGAGGATTGGACCACCACCATGTTTTCCATGTTGTAGAGACTGATCTGAGACATATTGGAAGATATTTTGGGTATGAACCAGTGGCATGACTTCAAGGCTAAGAGTTGTGCATCTCCATTTGATCTAGTTAGCAAGGCTAGTGCAACATAAATACAATAATATGCCACAGTGGAGTAGTTGGATGTAGAGCTTGTATAAGCACAAGTATGGTTCACTCAGGCATGCAGGAAGTCACATAGTCACATACACACATATCTTAGCTCGATGCTTCACTAGTATCACTAAGGAGATAAATAGACTAACATGAGACATTCATGCCCCACCCACTATTGGTGGGATTGATCATACCATATTCATCAAGTACATGCAACTATAATAGAATTATATAAAGTTTATGACAAATCTCAAGAGGTTCAAGAATGAGTCATCTCTTGATAGAGAAATTAAAGTGAGGACATAGACTAGGGCATGGACTCCCATGTCCAAAATAATTTTTGCCCCATAAGATAAAGAAGAGAGTTGATGGGATAATTTCCCTACACTTGATGCATGATTTGTATGGGCCATGTGCCCCATATGTGATTTTTTAACTAAGGATGTATAATGTATTTTATCTTTTGATTATATGTGTCATAAAGAATAACATAATATGGCATATAAAGAAAAATATGTATAACATAAAATAAAGAATTACATATCATAACACTTATATACATCGAAAGCACTTGTAATAATCAAAATAATGTGACATTTAAATAATTCACTAAAAAAAAAGAAAGAGTTAAAAACAAAGGACAAGGTAAGAAAAGGGGATCCCTACTCACCCAATCCTAATAGAATGCATTGAATTATCGACATCAACCCAAATGTGCTTTCATCATTGAGGAATCATTGTGTATTTTAGAAAAAGTCAAGGCAAACAATAAAAAAAATAATGATAAAGCAAATAAAATAAAATTAGAAAAACAACTTCAATAAAGGAATAAAAGGAACAAGCGCATGTCAAATCATGTTTAAAAGATAATAGAAGAATACAAATTGAAGGGAAAATAAACTAATGAAGACCAAATCAATTACAATTTTTAAAGAAAGATGGAATGAAAATTGAAATGAAATGATACAATATGGAAGACATTTGTTAAGCAAAGTACAAGTTAGATTTTAAAAATATGGAAGAAATAAATAGATAAAACCAAAGTGGGTAGATAATGAAAACTTTTAAAGTAAAATATGGAGGAATCAAAGAGAAAACATCAATGTATAATAAATGCAAAAAGAAAATATGTAAATAGGTAATGTCCCCAAATTGGGATGATGATGCAAAAGAGGGTTTTCCAACAAACCCCTAAACAAATTCCAAATAAAATCTAAATTCTAAAAATTAAAACCAACCAACCCTAGTTTTGTATATGCATCATCAAACTAAAAATCTCACACTTCCAATTACCCAATAGTAATTAGAAAAATAACTTGTGAGAGTTGGTTAGCTATGGTTCATGTTGACCATTTTGTGAATCCTGCATGCCAAAATGGGCACCCCCCCCCCTCTTTTTTCCCTTGAAACCTTATTCTTCATGACATTTTACCCTGAAACCAAGTCTTAACCCTTTAAAAATCAAGGAAAAGTTGCTTTTGTGCAGGTGCAAGTGTTGCCTCATCAAGCATTGGTTTTTTCCAGTACTCATTTATTTATAAATTAGGTTCTTAGAACATCATTACTTGTAAGATTTACAAGTTATAAGTAGGAGCACTTGACAAACCCAAAAGGGTCTATGACCAGTTCCAGTGCAGGTCAGGTTTTGCAAAGTGCTTTACTTGCCAATTCTCATGAGTTGGGGTCATTCACAAACTTGAGAGGGTAAGGAAGAAGTAATCAGGTTTTGAGATGTCTTTACTTCAAGGCTTTTTTGAGTAAGTCCTTCGAAAGAGTCTGATTTGGTCTTAGACACTTCTTGAGGCAAGTGTCTTTTCTATGGAGGGCACCTGGGCATTCTTTAGAGTCATTTACAATTTCCCCAAAGGGTATGTGCCCTTGCAGGAGGCACTTAAAAGAAGAAATAAACCTTTACAAAACTTTTGAAGGGTATGTTTGAAGGTAGAATGGACCTTGCAGAGGGCTTTTCGTCGGTGTGAGGACCAATAAAAAAGTTCTAGAGGGTACTTTTGGTTCAAAATGCCCTTGCAGAGGGCAGCCGATTGAAGCAAGGGATGAAGATAAAAGCCTGAAGGGCACTTGCCCTTTAGGAAAAGCCAGTGCCAAAAGAAATATTTCCTTTGAACATTTTATCCAAAGGAAAGCTCAAAAAAAGTGCTGAAACAAAAGAGAGATCAACGACAAATTCCTTCAAACAGAATGTCCACAGGAATTACTTCAGACATTTTGTTTGAAGGAATTTGAAAAAAATATTGAAAGCCCAAAGAACAAAGGAATGAGCAAGAAAGAAAAGGAACCCAAGAGAAAAGAAAAGCCAAGACAGAAGGAAAATGAGCCGGAATGGTTAAAGATAAAAGGAAAAAAGCCATAGCAAAGGGAAATATCAAAGTAAAATAAAATAAGGTGGGTAACCCAGAACGTGGCCACATAGCAATAAAGTAAAAGCTCAAAATGTTCCAAGTAGCATGACAAGTTAAAGCCCAGACCCAAGGATGAACCAGACCAAGGCAAGTGGCACAAGTATCATAAAAAAGAAGAGTAAATGCACTTAGGTGAAATAGTCTCTATCAAAAACTAATAAAAGGATTAGTTTTCTAACTATAGAGGAGAGCAACCCATGTTTTCATGCTTCATCATTAATGCACAACTAGTTGTGCCTAGCATTGAAGAGAGCATGGTCCAGTCAACACAACTTGGGGATAGCATTGTTAGTGGCTAGAATGAGTATCCCATGTTTTTATAGGCCCAAGATAGCAAGGGCAGTGACTTGGCTATCTACAGCATGGCTCTCCCATACGCAATTGGAAGAATACAATAGTAACATGGGCTTGTGGTATCTGTAAAAGTGTTTAACTCAGCATGGGTCTCCATCCCTTGATTCATCAACTATTTGTTTCCAAGTTATCTATATATTTGTAACTTTTTATTTGAGAAAGGATCTCTTAGCATTGTATGGCAAAGCCCTGAAGGAATTTACCTTAAATCAAAAGAAGTATTTTTACCTCCATTTGAGCTTGCACTTTTGCATATGTCTATGGTTTTATCTTATGTTAAGTCATTTCCTTTTCATGCTTTCATAAATTTATGCCAACATATCTAGTGTATTGTGAGTTATTCTCTTGCAAGTCAACAAGAAGTGTCTAGCTTAGAGGATAGGTGCATGTGAATAGGCTATTCATAGTGTGTCTTAGAACACCTCTAGTATTTCTTCCTCCCTATTTTTCCATATGATCCCCTATTGAAACATTGATGCAAGAAAGATTCTCATTTGAATGAAGTGTATGCTTGCTTTTCCCTAGTGTAAAGTTTATGTCAACGCTGAGTAGACCAACCATTTTGGTGCATCACCGCATTAGTTTAGGTTTTTATTTCAGTATTTCTCTCTCTTTTCATTCCCCCCCCATTGTTAGTAATAGGAAATCTAGGGCCTCAAGGTGCATCAAGGGGACCTAGCCCTTAAACTAGAGATTCATCCCTCATAATTGCAACCCACAACAAGAGGGCTATCTTCATTGTGTCACGTGGAGGAAGAGAGTTGAGCCTCCCTTCAGAGGGTACAATCCACCATGTCAATAGTTTTTGGCACGCTCGATGGGACAAATTTTTGTGTCCTCTAAGTTTCAAGATTGGTGTTAGTCTTGATATTTTTAAAAAATCTAAAAGAAGGAGCTATATTCAACACCTGGCGACTCCATTTAGGAACTCAATCTCTAGTTAATGATTAGCCTAACATCCCATGCCAAAGGTCACTACAAGATCTTATTCTAGGGGCGTCCCTTTTGAATCTGTTGAGTTGCCTTTGAACTCAACAAAAAGGTTAAGGTTTTTGAATACCCACCCTTACGTAGCAAGCCACTTTCCTAAACTAGCCATAAAATATACCTACTCAAGGAGACCCCAGTTGAATCCTTTCACAGCCATGCCTTTCCCTTTTGTGGCCTTCAATGGTCAGAGTCCCTTAACCTTCAATAGTATGACCCAATTCTAGGGACATATCTCAAAAGTAGTCCTCCCTTTAGTGGAGAGGGCCCAATCACTACTATCGAGCATATTAGAAACATAACCAACCTCTAAAACATCCATAATATCACTGAATAAAATGTAGCTAGTAGATTGCTAGCCTTTTCCTTCAAAGGGAAAGTTTTGGACTAGTATGGGACCTTGTTTGTGAAATCAATTAGCTCATGGAATGAGTTAGGGACCCTATTGACCAATAGGTTTGGGAAAAAAATCAACCATTTATCTCTAGTTGAGAAATTAACCACCATGAAGAGAGCTCCACATGAGTTTATGTAAGATTTTAACACTAGATTCTAAAAGACTTGGGACAGAATCCCAATTCTTATGAGGCCAACCCCTAGCTATGCTTTCCTTTACTACTTCAAGGCCTTAAATAGTGACATTATTGTTAGGATATAGTCCATGGGTGGGAACACTCTACCCACTGCTTATGAGATATCCATAGCTACTAAAAATTGCCTTGTTCAAGCAGGAAAGATATCTCCTAGACCTCATATGCCACTCTTTCATAATTTACAACCCTGAATCTAGCATGTTGTGCCCACTCTAGCTCCTCTACTTAATCAAGAGAATTTGGTTTCTACCCCTGTAAATGACATCCATGAAGTTAAGATCTTGTTATAGAGTGTTACCAATGAGCTAGTTACCTTGAAGAGATAACAAGCTCAGAGTTATAGGCCAAGTCAAGGCTACCAGCAGTTTGGGCAAGCAAATAGGCCTCCCTTCCAGAATTATAATCAAGGGCAAGGCCAAATTACATATGTCAAGCCTTATCAAATCAATAATATAAATGCCCCTTCATCTTCTAAGGCTCTTGTTCCCACTCAAAATAATTTGGTGCAGGAGTAGCCTAATTATCAACCCTTGGAGCATGGCCAAGAATAGATTGCTTATGCCAGTGAGCTACCAAATCAAAGCATGACTGCACAAGGTGATTAGGCATCCTAATTCTCAAATTTTGATATATCAACACAACTTGGGATGGATACCAAGTAGGTTCAATCTGATTCCACTCTTATGAATTACTTGGAAGGAGAGTTATACATAGTCAACTATGTGAGGGGCACAAGTGATCAAAATGTTGGTATCACAACCAACACTAGGTCCAAAAGGAGAGCCATTAATGAAGCTCAAGTATCCACTCAAGTACATATAGTGTCTCCTTCACCATAATCAAATCAAAAGTTTCCCAATTACAGGCCACTGGTTGAAGCTTTAGCTCCTCAGGTTGCACCATAGGTTACGAATGTTCACAAGGAGAACTCTAAAGGACCATATAAAGAAGCTGCACATAAATATCTCATTGTGAGATTCTTTAACACTACCAAGACAAAAGGATATACTCTAAAAGGAATTGTACAGGCTAGGGGAGCAAGTTGTCCCAACAAAAAATGATAATGTGTTGATAGTAAATGGGGCTCCTCCCATGGGAGGTCAAGCAAAGAAAGATGATAAGGTTCCTCCCTTCTATTTGTCCCTAATTATTGGTGATTTCTTGGTCCACAATTGCATTATTGATAGTGGAGCAAGCACCTCAGTTATGCCTAAATGCATAGCTGATAAGCTAGGCCTCAAGTATGAGAAAATGACCAAAGGATTTTTACAGTTGGATGGATCACCAGCTAAGACCTTAGGAGTGGAAAAAAGCTTAAATATGACTCTCCATGCCTGTCCAACCTTATCAATTCCCTAAAATGTGGTAGTGGCAAATGTTCCTCCTTACTTCTCTCTTTACTTGCCAAGGGATTTCACATCTAAGATAGGTGGATACTTGGTAGCCAATTGGTCTTACATGGTTTTCAGGACAAAGTATGGTACTACAATAAGGATTGAGTCAGAGCCCATCCACAAGGATCACCTGGAGCCATACTCGCCCAAAGCAATGAATGTGAACTATGTAATCATTGATGAAGAAGAGTTCCAAGTGGACCAATCTCCATCATCTTCCCTTGTAGGAGTTGCTGACCTGCTCCTAAATGAATGGGGAAATGACAACTTTGAGCATGATCCTTACATGTTCATTGAATAATCTAGTTTTAGAGTGTACTACATGCATGAGGAAGATGCTTTCATGCCAAAATTGATGAAGATAGATCAAGAGGACTGTGGTTTGTGGTAGTTGTTCTTTGATGGATATAAAAGCAAGCTAGAAGCTCATGATTGGGCAATGTTGGTTTCACCTTCAAAGGACAAATACTTCTCAACTTTCAGTTTTTAGTTCTCTTGCACTTGTAACGTAGCAGAATATGAATCCCTTGTTTATGTCCTAGAATGGGTAAGGAAGAGAGGAATCAAAGAATTGCAGGTGTTTGGAGACAACAAATTTATTATGAACCAAGTGAGAGGTCAAAGCTTGACCAAGAACTCCCCAGTCAAATCTTACAAGAGCAAAGTGTGGTAATTTGTCGATAACTTCATTACTTTCAACATCAATTCCATTCCAAGAGAGGAGAACAAGCATGTCGATAGACTAGCAACAGTTGGTGCTCAATTTGATATCCCAAAGGGGGTGAGACAAAGCAAGAATAAACATCACTTAAAGGTAATTGTGAGGCCCTCCATACCAGACAATGTCACCAATTGGTAGGTGTTTGAAAGTGACCAACAAATAGCACTTTTCTTGTAGGAAGAAGCTAAGTTTGCTTCCAAAAATTAGTCCAAGTTGCAGCAGCAGTATGATGGGCAGATTATTCAACTAAAGACCAACAAGCTTCCCAAAGGTTTGGTAACTCTTGAGAGTATTTTCAATGAAGATGACCAACTCAAGAGAGACAAAGGAAGTATGTCAACCAAGAAGGAGATTTATGAAAGGGTAGAGATCTACAAGGATAGGTTTCTTGTACTTGGGAAGGTGTGTACCAATGAGAAAATGTATGTTTTCATCATGCTATGTCAAGAGTTTGTTGATGTCTTCACTTGGGAGTATGGTGATTTGAAGGGCTTTGATCCAAGCTTAGCCCAACACACCATTGAGCTAGAGGAAGGTTCCAAACCCATCAAGCAACAACAAAGGCCAATCCATCCAAAGATCGAGCTTCTCATGAGGAAGGAACTCACCAAAATAATCAAGTCTAGTATCATTTCCCTATCAAACACTCTTCTTGGCTTGTGGATTTTAGAGACTTGAATAGAGTCTCACTGAGAGATCACTATCCCCTTCCAAGTATGGAGAAAATTCTTTAGATGGTGATAGGCAGTGAAAGATTCTCTCTCCTAGATGGCTACTCTAAGTACAATCAAATCCTGGTATAATAATGTGACCAATAGAAAACAACATTCACCACCAAGTGGGGAACATACACCTACAAGAAGATGCCATTCATATTTTCAAATGTTGGAGCTACCTTCCAATGTGCTATGGATATGGATTTCCTAGGTTTGATCAATAACATTATGCTGGTTTATCTTGATGATGTGATAGTCTTCTCCAAGGAGGTAAGTAAACATTTGAAGCACCTAAGGCAAATCTTTGAAAAGTGTAGAGTTTAACATCTCTCTCAACCCAAATAAATCCATGTTTATCATCCATGAAGGCAAGCTCTTAGGCCATGTCATTTTAAAGGAAATCCTATCTATTGATCTAGAGAGGGTGCACACCATCTTAACATTGTCCTTGCCTAAGCACAAGAAGGGCTTGCAAAGTTTCTTTGGTAAAATAAATTTCATTAGGAGATTCATTCCTAAACTTTTTGGGCTTATCAAGCCACTAAATTCAATGCTAAGGAAGGATGATATGTTCACATAGACAGCAAGAAGAAGATAAAGTTTCAAAGGCATCAAGACAACTATCACCCAAGCTCCTACCTTGGCTAGTCCAAACTTCTCCAAGGACTTCAATCAATACACCTTTGGGAAAGAAGAGGTAATCTCTGCTATGCTCACTCAAGCAAATGATGAGAATTTAGAACAACCTTTTGCTTTTTTCAACCAAGGTTTAGAAGGCTATGAGGCTAGATACACATATGTTGAGAAGTAGGTACTTTCAGTCATATGAAATCTAAATAATTTTAGACATATGTTGTCTAACAGCAAGATTCACATCATGGTACCACATCATAGTGTAAAATACTTCTTTTTGAACTGAGACTTGAATGAGAAAAGGGTAAGTTGGATCACCAAAGTAATGGAGTATTACATAGAGATCAAGACCACCAAGTTGGTAAGAGGAATAGGGTTGTCTGAACACCTCACTACAGACTTAAAAGATCTAAAAGAGGACATTTTGGTACTCCATGATGAACCTACATTAGTTTTACCTACAATCATGAAGATTTGGGCACAAGACATGGTTTATTTCCTTCGAACTAGTGAGTGTCCACAAGGTCTTAATAGGACCAAGAGGAGGTATTTTAGACTCCAATATCTTCCTTATGTCCTAGTTGATGGAGTGTTATCCAAGAAAAAAATTTTAAGGGTGCTCCTAAGATGTATTGATTCAGACTAAGTTGACAAGGTACTGTCTGAGTTCCATGATGGACCAGCTGGTGGCCACTTTGTTTCCAAGGCCACAACTACAAGGAATATGAGGGATGGTTACTTTTGGCCCCTTTTGTTTAAAGACACTCATGCTTGGTTGAATAAATGTCAAAAATGTGCCTTCTTTGATGGGAAGCAATGACTAGCTGCCGTGCCTCTTCATCCTATTCAAGTGGAACATCCATTCATGTAATGAGGGTTGGACTTCATAGGGTTGATCAATCCTCCTTCTAGCTGACCACAAGTGGGTTTTGACTGCCACAGATTATATCACAAGGTGGATAAAGATTGTAGCTTTGAAAGAGGCAAATGAGAGTGCAGTCCTAGACTTCTATGAAGGCATAGTGACAAGATTTAGGGTCCCAACCACAATCATTTTAGATAATGCATTAGCTTTCTTGGGAATGAAGACAAGTGAGTGGGCATTAAAGTATGGCATTTATCTCAGCATTTCTTCTAACTACTATCCACAAGGGAATGGGTTGGCCAAGTCCATAAACAAGAATTTGATTGGGATCATAAAAAAACAATGGAGGAAAATAAAGGACTTGGCATGCCAAGTTGAAGATAACTCTTTGGGAAAATAGGATCACTCTAAAAAGGGAAATTAGGAATTCACCATACACACTTGTGTATGGAAGGGAAGCTAGAGTTCCTATCTCACTTGAGTTACCAGCCTTGGATCTTGCCCATCAGCTATAATTGGTGGAGAGTGACAGCCTGGAAGTTAGGGACTGTGAGCTAATGGAGTTTCAAGAAGCGAGAGACCAAGCCATGGATGCCATGACAAGTCGCCAACAACAAATAAAGAAGCATTTTGACAAAAGGTCTATGCCAAGGAGCTTCTTAGGAGGTGACTTTATCTTGTAGTGGGATGAGGACCGAGCTAAGCCTGGAAAGTACATGAAGTTTGACGCTCTATGGAGTGGCCCATATGTCATCACCCAATGTAAGCAACACAATTATTTTCAAATCTCCAAGTTGGATGGTGAAGAGCTACATATCCCAATCAAAGGGAGATATCTTAAGCATTTTTACTAGATTTATTTTGTCATGTACATAGTTTCCTTATTTTTCCTCATTTTTCCTAAGTGTTGTTATGCATATGTGTAGTGTTTTTAGCTTTTATGTGTGTTTTTCCTTATCATTTAGGGTAACATATTTAATGGCTCTTAGGTCCTTAAAAATTTGTTATTAACTTCCCCAAGATGCATCCTAACTCCATACCGAATGGAATTTGAGGCCACCAATCTTCTTAAGCATAGTAGGCATGCTTCCCTTATGAGTCACCAATTTTTTGATCATTTTGCGAATCTTGCATGCCAAAATGGGCAGCCCCCCCCTCTTTTTTCCCTTAAAAACTTGTTCTTCATGATATTTTGCCCTAAAAATAGGTCTTAACCTTTTAAAAATCAAGGAAAATTTGCTTTTGTGTAGGTACAGGTGTTGTCTCATCAAGCATTGGTCTTTTCCAATACTCACAGAACAAATCAAGTTCTCAAAAAAACATTACTTATAAGATTTACAAGTAATAAGTAGGAGCACTTGACAAACCTGAAAGGGTCTAAGGCCAGTTCTAGTGTAGGTCAAGTTTTGTAAAGTACTTTACTTACCAATTTTCATGAGTTAGGGTCATTCACAAACCTAAGAGGGTAAGGAAGAAGCAATTGGGTTTTGAGACGTCTTTACTTCAAGGCTTTTTTGAGTAAGTCCTTTGAAAGAGCTCGATTTGGTCTTAGACACTTCTTAAGGCAAGTATTTTTTTCATGGAGGGCACCTGGGCATTCTGTAGGGTCATTTGTAATTTCCTAGAAGGGTATGTGCCCTTGCGAGAGGTACTTTGAAGAAGAAACAGACCTTTACAAAACTTCTGAAGATTATGTTTGAAGGTAAAATGGACCTTGCAGAGGGATTTTCATTAGCATGAGGACCAATACAAAAAATTTTTAAGGGCACTTTTGGCTTGAAATGCCTTTGTGGAGGGTAGTTGGTTGAAGTAAGGGACAAAGACAAAAACTTGTAGGGCTCTTGCCCTTCAAGAAAAGCCAATGCCAAAAGAAAGAATTCCTTCAAGCATTTTATCTAAAGGAAAGCTCAGAAAAAGGGCCAAAACAAAAGAGAGATCAACAGTGAATTCCTTCAAACATTTTGTTGAAAGGAATTTAGAAGCAAAACCTTGAAAGCCCAAAGAACAAAGGAACGATCAAGCAAGAAAAGGAACCTAGGAGAAAAGAAAAGCCAAGCCCGAAGGAAAATGAGCTTGAATGGTTAAAGACAAAAGGAAAAAATCTATAGCAAAGGGAAATAACAAAGTAAAAGAAAACAATGTGGGTAACCCATAACATGGCCATGCAGCAATAAAGTAAAAGCTCAAAACGTTCCAAGTAGCGTGACAAGTCAAATCCTAGACCCAAGAATGAACCAAACCAAGGCAAGTGGCACAGGTGTCATCAAAAAGAAGAGTAAATTCACTTAGGTAAAATAGTCTCTATCAAAAACAATAAAAGGATTGGTTTTCAAACTATAAAGGGGAGCAACTTGTGTTTTCAAGCTTTGCCATTAATGCACAACTAGTTGCACCTAGCATTGAAGAGAGCATGGTCCAGTCAACACAACTTGGGGGTGGATTTATCAGTGGTTAGAAGGAGTATCCCATGCTTTTGCAGGCCCAAGACAACAAGGGCAGCAACTTGGACATCTAAAACATGGCTCTCCCATATACAATTGGAAGAATATGGTAGCAACATGGGCTTGTGGTCTCTACAGAAGTGTTTCACTTAGCATGGGTTTCCATCCCTTGATTTATCAGCTATCTATTTCCAAGTTATCTATATATTTTTAACTTCTCATTTGAGAAAGGATCTGTCAACATTGTATGGTGAAGCCCTGAAAGAATTTACCTTGAATCAAAAGAAGCATTTTTACCTTCATTTGAGCTTGCACTTTTGCATATGTCTATGGTTTTATCTTATGTTTAGTGATTTCCTTTTCATGTTTTCATAAGTTTATGCCAAAATATCTAGTGTATTATGAGTTCTTCTCTTACAGGTCAATAAGAAGTGTCCAACTTAGAGTATAGGCGCATGTGAATAGGTTCTCTATAGTGTGTCTTAGAACACCTCTATTAGTTCTTCCTCCCTTTATCTCCATAGGATCCCCTATTGAAACACTAATGTAGAAAAGGTTCTCATTTGAATGAAGTGTATGCTTGCTTCTCACTAGTGTAAAGTGTATGTCAACACTTAGTAGACCAACCATTTTGGTGCATCACTGTATTAGTTTAGGTTCTGATTTTAGTATTTCTCTCCCTTTTCATCTCCCCCCATTATTATAAGTAGGAAATCCATGGCCTCAAGGTGCATCAAGGGGAGCTAGCCCCTAAACTAGAGATTCATCCCTCATGTTTGCAACCCATAGTAAGAGGGATGTCTCCATTATGTCGCATGGAGGAAGAGATTTGAGCCTACCTTTAGAGGGTGCAATCCACCGTGTCAACAGTTCACACTAATTGAAGACAAGGAACTCAATTGATGTATTTTACACCCAAAACCCTCAATGCCACCAAGTTGATTTCAAAATCCCTTTCTTGTCACCAAATCCAACTTAGAAACCATCTATAACTGAAGACAAATTGAAGATAAATTCCAACATACAATTCATATAAGAATTGGCCAATGTTAGGGCTTAAAACATGATTAGAACTTCTACAACAAAGTCACCACACTTAGGGATTAATTTGCATTAATTAACTCATAAAACCAAACTTGTTTGCATACCAAACCAACTCAAATTAGGTTGTAAAATCCACTAATTTTAGCAATAAATAATGCTCCATTGTTTAGGGCCAAATAGGACACCCTAAACCCTTAAGGACAAAATTTTAGAATCAAAACCCTTGCTTTAACCTTTGAAAACCTCATGACTATTTCCAAATAAATCATAAATAAAACAACAAGTGTACCTTTCCAAAATGGAGTCTAAAAACCCTCTAAAGATGTCCAAAAGCTTCTTCAAACTGATTCACCCTACCTCAGAAAATTATATAAAATAATTCAGATTGTTCAAACTCACCAGAAACTCTCCAAATGACCTTCAAAAGACTCCTTGGGCAAGTCATCTAAGATGGAAAAATAATATAAAATATTTACAATATTTTAGGCTCCACGAACACTCTAAATCAGCTCTAAAATCCTCAAGATCAGCCCTCAAGCCAACTCACCAAAGCTAGAAAATCAAGTAGAATATTATGCAATGTTTGTAGACTTCAAATAACCCTTCCAAATATCTTGCTCAACTCTCTAGGAAAGTTGCCGCACCATGGAATGGTCTTCAACACCATGTGCAAGCTTCTCAATCAAGTCACCACTCTCCAAGACCTATAAATTCATCAAAACCAATTTTTGATAGCATTTGCAATATTTCTAAATATAGGTGGTATTCAAAAACACCTTTATAGATCCACTTACATGTACACATGCAATTTTGAAGATCAACTATAACCCTTGAATAGAGTTGTTCAAGTAGTAGGAATGGAGGTTTTTGTCCCCAAACCTTTGACACTTCTTGAAGGTTTTCATCTTCAAGATATGGTAATCAAGTTTTCATACTTGATCAAAGTTTCTAATTCAATATTCAACATAACCTCTTCAAAATATTCCTTAATTGATTTTATATTCAACCCCTAAGGGTAGCACCCAAGTTGGAGGGTTGTACCTTTTTAAAACATAAGCACTCAATCTTTTTAAAACTCTCCTTTTGAGGGTTTAGGTTCCCATGACCCCAACTTAAGTGAACATAAGATTAAAAGTACCTTTTTACAAACTCAACTGAAAATTAGAACATTTTAAGTAGTTTTTACCTTTTTGCTCATTAAATGGTTCCCCTCTATGTTCCCTTCTCTTTCCTTCCCTTAGTCTTGTGGGAAAAACCAATCTAAAGACCCAAAATTAAGCTATGAAAAAATGGAGGACATTACAATCCTCCCCACCCAAAATTGCTTGTCTTCAAGCAATTGAAAAATCCATATGGATGTCCCCACATTATTCATAATGAATCTTTCCACTGAAATGACTTCCCACTAAAAAGAATCTTCAATTTGAACTCCCCACTTGCTAAACATGTACCTTGTTGGTTGCCCCCATAGGTTCAATATGTCATAATCATTTCCAAAGAATTCTTCATAACTCAAAAGAACAAAGACATGTCATGCTTGCTTGCTTTTGATATAATATCTCAAGGTGATTAATGTGTGTTCATTGACAGTTCCCAAAATAATGGAATAAATCATTATGATCTTATCATACAACATATCTTGAGTGATAATGGTACATAGGTACAACCTCTCTTGAGTGTGTCTTCTATCACTTCCTTTATGCATAGGAAAGATGTAAAATTGATCAAACAAAAGCCTCCATCAAGTCCCAATATAGAGTTATACCTTCCAAACTTGATTAAACCAAAAACATACTTATGCACATTTCCATAATACACCCTTGGCTAGAACTTACCAACAAAATCAAATTTTTGGCCTCTCATATACTATTGTGCATATCCCTTAAAATCAAATTTTTCTATGTGAAAATTTTTAGAATGTATCTTGGTACCAAGTTTTCCCTATATGGGATATAATGTGCCATAAAAAAGTCAGTTTTTTCCTTTTTCATGTGGCTAAACTTATTTTGTAAACTCAAAAAATTTGAAACAACAAAATTCATATGTCTTACCTTTTTTTTCCACTCTTTCTTTTAGTTGACATGTGTAAAATAAATTGTTTTTGATGCCCCCAAGGGTCCATAGGTGAGCCTGACTATGTTTGCCCTTATTTTTCAAGTAGGACCTTCCTTTCTTGTCATTCGAACCTTTTGAACAACTGCTTGTCACTTTCATCCCTTCAAAATTCATGGGGTGTCCTCTTTTTCTTAAAACATCACTACTTCCCCCCTTGTAAAAAGAAATAGGGTGTTGTCCAAAGCATATTTTGGATTGCCCTTGGAAATCCATTCATTCTCATCCCTTTTAATATGAGTATGACAAAAATCAGAATTTGCAATACTTACCAAATGTCTTTTAGAGGGTTCCAATTGGAAATGAAAGGGTTATGTTTTATGTCTAGAGGCAGCCTTATTTTCACCTTCTTCATGCTTATGGCACATCCTCCCAATATATTATTTGCCTTAGAAGAAGGGGCCTCTACATCACTCAAACCATGCAAGACAATATCCTTACATGCTATCTTGAATTTAAGCTCCATGGTTTGGTAGTTTTGTGTGTACTCACCAAGTGAGTGCAGCCATTGAATACTAAGGACCATATTGGTCTCCCCTATGCCCACCACATAAAAATCATCCTCAACTACATATTTTTCCAAATTGAGACTAATATTTGGAATTTTTGTTGTATAAGGGATGGTGAATCCATATGTCACTATGGCTCTGAATCCCTTGAACTCCATAGATTGTAGTCCATATGATGCTACCAATCCTCTATCAATGAAATTATGAGTTTCCCCAATATCAATAAGTATGGTAATAGGTGTATCTTCACTGATCCCTTAACTCTAAATGGATAATACCTAGGAGCCCTTGAAAGTGATGCTAAGGTGCCACTCAACTCCTCTTTTTCCTCTATCTCTAAAGTGTTATATGCAATGTTGGTTGTCCCAACTTACTCCTCCTCATTTTCCTCTTTGGAAAACACCTCAATGTAGTGAACCTGTCCTTTGCCATGGCAATTATGGCCCTTCTCCCAAGGGTCCTTGCATGTGAATCAAAGACCTTTCTTTATTAGCTCATTTCTCACATCAAAACTATTACATTGTAGTTCCTTCTACTACCCCAAACCTGGTTGGTTTAGTATACTCAAGGGACCCACATGATTGGCCTTATGTGGCCCTATAAAGCTACTCTTAAACTGCTCCAAACTGCCACCTCTCTATTGTCCATTAGGTGGAAAAAAAGTACTCTTTGGGTGTCCCAAATGTGGAAATCTACCCCTTAGAGTAGAAGACTCCAAATTGTAGGCCTCCTAAATGGCCTCTCTTAGTGAAGGTGGATCAAAAGCCTTGACCAATCCCCTTAGGGATTCAACCAAGCCCTCTGTGAATAACACCATCAATCTCCTATCTAAAATATAAGTCACCATAGATAAAAGTATTTGAAACTCTATGAAATAATCATCTACAAAGGCCCTCTGCCTTAATGGAGTTAAATCACAAAAATGAAGCTCAGTAGTTGCTCTATCGATCATCTCAATCAACTTCATGTTGAACTCCTCATAGGAGTGTGTGTGCTGATACCATCAATCGTGGGTTGCTCCCTCTAAATGCAAAGGGGTGAACTAAATGGCCTCTCCCTCTACCATAGGTCGAAGTGAAAATAAGGTATCCACCTTCTAAATCTATGCCCTCATTGAGCTCCTTTGTGACCCATCAAATGTAGAGAGAGATAAATTATCCAATGCATGATGGATATCTCCCTGGTTGTCCCTCTACCTCTAACCAATCTTGGGCCCACTTTGTCCTCATTTACAAATTGAAAATTTGTAAAAAGTAATAGCCTCCCTAACTATCATGAACAAGGTGACATACTCATCCATCTCTCTCTCTCTAACTCCTTGCATGTGATAAGTAACCCCTCCCTCACTAGTGCAAGATCCTCCCTCTAAACAAGTGTAGGTTGTGTGGGCCTATGTGTGGATACCCCATTATTTGAAGGAGGTGCATGTACATTTGGTTTGCTCCCTAAGGCACCACTATCTCCATTGAGTCACTTTAAGCCACCCATCTCACTGAGCGAATGAAGAAACCTGTCCATCACTATTGTCATCCTCTTTTGAGTTTGAGAATACTTCTCAATCCTCTCTTCTCACCTTCTATCTCTTGGTGTCTCATGTTACCCATGGCTTATTCCTGCTCAAGAGAACCAACTGGTGGAAGCCCTACTTTCCTCTTGCTACCCCTCAAGTAATACTTAACCTCTTTGTTGTCACTCATGTATCAAACCCTTCACCCCATAGAATAGCCAAGATATGGCTCTTATACCATTTTAATGTCCCCAAATTGGGACAATGATGCAAAAGAGGGTTTTCCAACAAACCCCTAAACAAAATCCAAACAAAATTTGAATTAAAAAAATTAAAACCAGCCAACCCTAGTTTTGTATATGCATCATCAAACTGAAAACCTCACACTTCCAATTACCCAACAATAATTATAAAAATACCTTATGAGAATTGGCTAACTATGGTTCACACTGATTGAAGATAAAGAGCTGAATTAATGTATTTTCCACTCCAAACCCTCAATGCCATCAAGTTGATTTCAAAGTCCTTTTCTTGTTACCAAATCCAACTCAGAAAACCATCTATAACTGAAGACAAATTGAAAATAAATTCTAGCATACAATTCATATAAGAATTGACCAATGTTAGGACTTAAAACATGATTAGAACTTATCTAACAAAGTTGCCACACTTAGGAATTAAATTGCATGAATTGACTCATAAAACTAGACTTGTTTGCATACCAAACCAATTAGAATTAGGTTATAAAATCTACCAATTTTAGCAATAAATATGCTCTATTGTTTAGGGCCAAATAGGGCACCTTAAACCCTTTCACAACTCCTCCAAATGGATCTCCCAATTCAAAAATTAAGAGCAAAATTTTAGAACCAAAACCCTTGTCTTAACCTTCTTAAAAACCTTTCAGACCCTCATGATTATTTCCAAATAAATCAAAAATGAAACAAGTGTACCTTCCCAAAATAGAGTCTAAAAACCCTCTGAAGATGTCCAAAAGCTTCTTCAAACTGATTTGTCCTACTCTAGAAAATTATATAAAAAAATTTAATTGTTCAGACTCACCAAAAACCCTCCAAATGACCTTCAAAAGCCTCCTAGGGCAAGTTTCCCAAGATGAAAAAATAGTATAAAATATTTTCAATATTTTATGCTTCAGGAACACTCTAAATCAGTGCTAAAATCCCCAAGATCAGCCCTCAAACCAAGTTTCCAAAGCTAGAAAATAAAGTAGAATATTATGCAATATTTGTAAACTTCAAAGAACCCTTCCAAATAGCTCATACAACTCTCTAGGTAAGTCGCCACACCATGGAATGGTCTTCAACACCACATGCAAACTCCATAAGCAAGTTGTCACTCTCTAAGACTTTCAAATTCACCAAAACTAACTTTTGATAGGGTTTGAAATATTTCTCAATATAGGTGGTGTCCAAAAACACCTTTATAAATCCACTTGTATGTACACATGCAATTTTGAAGCTTAACTAAAACCCTTGAATAGAGATGTCTGAATAGTAGGAATGGAGATTTTTTTCCCCAAACCTTTGACACTTCTTTAAGATTTTCATCCTCAAAATGTAGTAATCAAGGTTGACATACTTAATCAAAGTTTCCAATTTAATATTCAGCATAACCTCTTCAAAAGATTCTTCAATTGCTTTTATATTCAACCCCCAATGGTGGCATCCAAGTTGGAGGGTTGTATCTTTTTAAAACATAAGCACTCAATCTTTTTAAAACTCCCCTTTTTAGGGTTTAGGTTCCCATGACCCCAACTTAAGTGAACATAAGATTAAAAGTACCTTTTTGCAAACTCAACTAAAAATTAGAACATTTAAAGTACTTTTTACCTTTTTGCTCATAGAATAGCCCCCCTTCTATTTCCTTCCCTTAGCCTTATGGGAACAACCAAGCTAAAGACCCAAAAGCAAGCTTGTAAAAAATGGGTACATTAAAAAATACAATTGAAAATTAAAAAAAAAGAAATAAAGCATTTTAAGTTACAAGCATAAGTAATTGATAATCAAGGCTAAAAAATAATAAAGTTTCAACCAAATGGTGCATAATAATTATTATAATAAGTATTGGGAGAATTAGATGTAAATACATGGTGTTGAGGTACTCAAGAATCAAGCCACGATAAATCATACTTTGAAGAATACTCTTCAATATGATTATTCATGGAATGACCTTCCTCATAAATGTTTGTTTTCACAGATATATCACTTTCATGTTCCTTTGATTGCCTAATGGATATAGGTTTTGCTATATGCATTCTTGTTGGAATAGACTTGTGCATTTTCACTTTATGTTCTCTTTCCTTGAATATATGACCCATTTCTCACTCAGTAATTTTTTCATTTGATATTTCTTCTTACACTTTATCTTGGAAAAATTCTCTCTTTTAATTGTTATCACTTGAATTGCATGCATAAATTTAAGGTATTAATGCATGGTATAAGTATTTACTTTCGTTTGATGTATCAAAGGTCTTCTAAGTAAAATATTACGTACAACATGAAATATTTGTTTAATTGCCTTGGTCTCACTGAAGTAGAAAATATAATACAACCAAGAGGTTCTCTACCTACACCTTCACTCTTTGTGAAAATTATTCCAGTGTATTACAAATCATCTTTACCAAGGCCATGACCCTATAAAAAATTATTGGTATATAAATTCACACTTGAGTCATGGGTAGACATCCTAACTGATTTACTTAGTCTAGGAAGAGATCATCTAAGACAAGATGCTGAAGGCATGCAAGTATTCTAAATGTTGTAGACATGGCCAATTAGGAAAGAGGACAAACACCGCTCACTTGGTCATTGTGTGAGTCTCTTATGTGTCTTGTTGTTGTCAACCTAGAGTTACACCCTAAATTGAAGACGTGCTAAAATGACTAATCCTCTCTCCAGTTGAAACAATGGGATCTTCTCATGAGGGTGGGTGCCTCGATGGTAAGAAGAACCTCTAGAGAAGGCTAGTTCCTGTAAGATGTATCAATGGATCTCTACTCTGTGCTGCAAATCTACCATGGAAAAGAGAGAAATAAAATTGAAAGGGAAATCTTACCTAATGACGATGATACACCAAAATGTTGATCCAATCTACTTGGAACCTTGAACATTGAATCAAACAAGGGAAAAAGAAGACTTTTGATTTCAATTGATCACTATGCATAAATATTTCATGAGAAGGTTCGATCCAATGACCAAAATGCGAGGGAAAATTATGGAGAGGGGTCTGATACAAGACACTTTACAGCCACCTAACATCCACTTATAACTTTAGCAAAAGACATATAGAACATTGAACATGACCTACATAACATGATGAGCTAGCAACTAGATATGAATCAAAATTGGGGAAGGGAGATAAATCTACCACGTATGCAAATTGTTGAATAAATGTACACTATGTCAGCACTTGAAATCTGAAAGTACGGTCCTTTTATTGATTGAAGAGGTTACACAACTCACCAATGGTAGAGTCTGGTCTTACCAAGAGAGGGATGGATTTATACAAGGCTAAAAAGCCATTAATATAGAAATTTACAACAATCTAAGATATTGGCATTGGAAAATAGAGAGGGAGTAAACTCAAACCAACTCAGCCTTTACAAAAAGTCTATTTTGTCTTCTTCCTCTTTGCATGAAAGCTCCTTGGTGCTAGAATTAGATGGTAAATTCATACGTTTGACTTTATTTGTGCATACTCAGTTAAGCCATGTCTAAAATTAAAAACTTGACTATCTCTTTGGCATTTGATAATGGTCGGTGGATCTGTTAAAATTCCCACCTCTCTTTGCATGGAAGATTACTCCAAGTTTCCAAATTAGACTCCCCTTGAGCTACTCACATTTGCATGAAGGATAAATAAAACATGTAACAAATATCTCCAATCAACTCCACTTGGATTGCCAGATCATTGAGATCCTTTCAACCTAGAAGGAACACCAAATTTAGAAGTCAAGCTTGAACTGAGCTGGAATGTTTGGATGCATGTGGTTGATTAGTCAAACTACAGAGAAGCATGACTTTAATAGTGAGTCAACTCAATATTTGACCAGTCGGCCAAAAATAGTCTTTGCTTGCATGTATTTTCTCTTATTTTGCCTTGCTAGTGTCTTGTTTATTTTTGGCAGGATTCTATTTTTGTCTTCAACTTCTCATTGGATTTCTATTTTTAGCCATTTTGCATAGTCAAATTTCCCTTAGACTTTCCTCGAATATTTTGTTTCAACTTAGTCCATCCCTTCCATTACTTGTATTTGATTCAGATTATTTTGCTTGTCCCTTTGTTTCATTTCCTATAGCTTTTGTAAACTTTACTTATTCCTTCAAACTTTTTGTCCAAAGGAATTCCTTCAGACAAAAAGTCTAAAGGAATTCATTTCCTTGCCAATTTCCATGAATTTATTCCTTTTAGGCTCTTATGTCTTGCCTTTGATTTTCTTTGGACTTTCACTGACTTCAAATTCTTACGGATTTCTTGTTTGACAATTATTTCGAAGGATTTCCTTTTTTGCCTTTGTTTCTTATTTTCCCCAGGTTTTTCTTATTCTCCCAGATTTCTTCAGACTTTTTATTTGAAGGAATTTGTCTCCTTTGGCTATCTTTTCCTCGAAAGGTAAGTGCCTTTCAGGAGCTTTGCTTTTGTCCTTCGCTTATGTCTCTGCCCTCCAAAAGGGCTTTTGCTTCCCAATAATTCCCTTTGGAACTTGTGAAAGGGTCCTACCCCTGACCAAGTGCCCTCCTCAAGGGCTTCTATCTTCAAAGAGTGCCCTTCTAAAGAATTGAAAAGGTCCACTTCACCAACCAAGTGCCCTCTGCAAGGGCTTCTACCTTCAAAATTGGATTTTCAAAAGAATTGAAGGGTACATGGGCATTTTGTAAGGCACTAGAGCTTTTTTTAGGGCACTCAAGCTTTTTGTAAGTCACCTAGGCTTTTTGAAACTGTCCTTATTCCTTCAAAATTTTGTCTGAAGGAATTCCTTTGGATAAAAATTCCAAAGGAATTTGTTTCCTGACTTGAAAAATGATCTTCCCAACTGTGCTTTTCTCCTTTCTTTTGGACAAAAAGCTCAAAAAAAACCCCTTGAACGACTACCACTTAGTCAATTTTTTTGGACTGTTACACAGTCCTTTGAGAGCTCTTTCTCTCAGAAAAAATGTTCAAATAAATAGTCCACCTCTTATACCTAAAAAAATTACTTGGGAAGATAAAACAAAAAAACTTATAGTGTGTATATCTTGGTTGTATTTGCACATTAGGCTATAATCAAGCAAGATCCTTGGAAACCTCTACATGACTAAACTTCACCTAGCTGTAGATGGCCACTTGGGTGGATATAAATGCTCATTTAAGGACCCCAAAATTGATTCACAAGACAAACTTACACCATAGAAAAGTTTTGAAGTGTAGGGGTAACATTTTTCCCTATGGGGGCAAAATTGTCAACATTTTTAGCGACTCTGCTGGGAAGCATGCCTGTTATGCTATAGAATTGAGGCCATATAGATGCTATTCAAATTCCCAAATGGTGAACTTGATTTTTGATTGAAAATATCCCCCTGACCTTGGCTAAAGTAACCTTTCTCCCTCAAAAAAGGAAGGGAAAACACGAAATCAAGAAAACTAACTAAGAAGCAAATGTGCAAACAAACACTTATTAAACAAAATTGAAGCAAACTATTGTAATTGAACATCACTTAGAAGAAATCAAAAGCAAATAAATATGTACATAGAGATTTGCTCTTCAATAGAAATGTTTTAGATGTATCCCATTGACTGGGATTGGAAGCTCTTGACCGTCTATCTTGATAAGTTGGAAGGCGTTGTAGGATTTGCAGCTGGAGATCATGTATGGGCCACTCCAAAGGGAATCAAACTTTTTGTGATTTCTTGGTTTGGCTCGATCCTTATCCCACTTGAGGAAAAAATCTTATTCATTGAAGCTTCATGAGGAAGCTCCTTTGTCAAATGTTATTTTCACCTATGCCTGATGACTTTCCATGGCTAGCATGGATTGATTTCATATCTCTTCCAAATCCATAAGCTTTGCATACTTGATCTCCATAGGCTCATTATCCAACGTCTCAAGTTGATGCAGTAGTTCCAAAGCTGAAAACTTGAGAGAAATAGGTAACCATGCTTCCTTACCATAGACTAGCTTGTATGGAGAGTTGGCTATTGACCTTTTGTAGGTGATTGTATCAGCCCATAGAGTTGACTTCAACTTGAGATGCCATGACCTCTAATTGTATTTAATAGTCCTTCATATGATCCTTAAGATGTTCTTATTTTGCAGATTCAGCAAGGCCATTTCCTTGTGGATAATAGTTCGATGAAGTGCTGAGATAACTTTGTGTTGGACAACCCATTGGATGATCCTAAATCCCACAAAAGCCATTGCATTGTCAAAAAAATTGGTCGAAGGAATTCCAAACCTAGTAAGCAAACCTTCATAGAAATCAAGAATGTTAGCTTCATTTGCTTCTTTCAATACAATTGCTTCCATCCAATGTGTGAAGTAATTTGTAGCTGTTAGAATCTACTTATGTCCTAAACTCAAAAGAGGATTAATGAGACCAATAAAGTCTAATCCTCAGTAGACAAAAACCTAATCCACTAAAATTGGCTAAAGGGGTAGGGCTACAAGTTTAACTTTTCCTATAAACATAGCACATTGTTTTCACCTCCTAACCCATGCATGACAATCACCAAATATAGTAGGCCAATAGTACCCACCTCTCATGATTTTAAGTGTTGTAGTTCTTACAAAAAAGTGTCCTCTACCAAGTCCATCATGGAATTATTCAAGTAATCTTTGAGTTTGGCTTGGTTCCACACACCTTAGTAACATTCCATTAATATCCTTTTTGAACAAAACACCATCAAAGAGCAAGAATGGAATTGATTGCAATCTAAAATACCTTCTTTTTAAAGCACTTAGGTGAGAAGGGTAAAAACCATCTTGCAGATAGCTTACCAAATCATGAAACTAGCTAGAAGATGTGCTGTGAAGAGTAGCAATCTCTTTATCATTTGACACTAAAATAGTTTCATTAGTTTCTTGCAAGTCCTAAGATAGATGCTCACAAAATCCTTTGCCTCTAACCAGATTTGTAACCTTAATTTTTACGTCATATTCCATTACCTTGGTTATCCAACCAGCCTTCTTCTCATTTATGTCTTTGTTCAAAAGAAATTCTTTGATGCTTGGATGAGCAACCATTAGATGTATTTTATTATTAGACAACAAGTGCCTCAATTTATTCAAAGATCTTATAACTAAAAGGACATATTTTTCAACAAAATAATACCTTGTCTCATACTCCTGAAAGCCTTGGCTATAGAAAGCTATTGGCTGCTCCAAATCTTCATGATTCTATTGCATAAGAATGACTGAAATGGTGTCCAAATTAGCATATGTATATAGAATGAAATCTTTCATAAAATCTGGATTTAAAAGTGTAGGAGCACTTGTTATGGCTTTCTTAACATCTTCAAACCCTGTTACTCTCTCCTTGGACCAACTGAAGTTCTAATTTTTCTTTAACATGGTTGTAAGTGGTTTAGCTATAGTAGCAAAATCTGAAATGTATCTCCTTATAAAATTAATTTTACCAAAGAAACTTTGCAAAGCCTTTTTGCTCTTAGGTAAGGAGAGTGAAATAATGGATTGAATCCTTTTAGAATCTATGTTTAAATCATGCTTTGAAACAACATGTCCAAGAAGCTTACCTTCATGAACTAAAAATACACACTTTTGGCGATTTAGAGATATCCCAAATTGCTTACACATTTCAAAAACTTGCTTGAGACAAACCATGTGGTCTTATGCATCTTTTGAAAACACTGTTATATCATCTAAATAAATAAGCACAAACCTGTTAAAAAGTCTTTAGAAGGCCATATCAATGGCTCTCTAAAAGGTTACTCCAACATTAGACAAATTGAATAGCATCTTTCTGTATGCAAAAATACCTCAGTTAGTCATGAAGGTTGTCTTGAATTGGTCTTCTTTGACTAAAATTTGACTATAACCACTATATCCATCCAATAAGGAAAACCTCTCTGAACCTGCAATAAGTTGTAAAATTTGTTCCATTGATGGTAATGGATAGTGGTCTTTAAGCTAAGCCCTGTTAAATCATTGGAAATCAACACACAAACTAATCTCACCATTCCTTTTCTGTAATGGAACGAGGTTCACCACCCAAGTTGAGTGCTTGATTGGAAATATAATAGCTAATTGTATGAGCTTGTGAAGCTTAGCTTTCATCAAAGGCTCAAGCTTTGGATTGATTGGCCTTTGTCTTTATTTCATTGGTTTAGTTTCATTTTCTAACTCAATAATGTGTTGAACCAAACTCAGATCAAAACCTTTGAGATTACTATACTGCCATGTGAATATATCAACAAAACTTGTGCATAAATCCATGAAAGCTTTCTTTTGTGGAGGAGTGCATACCTTACCTAATTTCAAAATTTTACCAGCTGCAATCTCTACATTGGCATAGTGATCTTCATTTGTTTACAAGGATGGTTTCTCTTTCCTTAGCTCATCATCTTCACTAAAAATATTTTCAAGAGTGACTAATCCCTTAGGTAGTTTATTAGTTTTCAGTTGTACAATCTTATCACCATACTGATGGTATAAGTGTTTCAACTAATTTCTTAAAGAAAACTCAACGTCTTCCTACAAAAATTTACAATTTGATTGTCATTTTCAAACACCTACCAATTTTCTTGGTTATCTAGAACAAAAGGCCTTACAAATATCTTTATATGTGACTAAAAAATGTCACTTTTTACATCAGCTAGAATATCAAATTGTGCCCCAACAGTAGCCAACCTATCAACATGTTTATTCTTATTTCTTTGTATTGCCTAAATATTAAAAGCTTTAAAATCTTCTAGTAATTCCCAAACTCTATGTCTGTAAGATTTAAGTAATAGATTCTTTCATATATTCAAACCTCCTACTTGGTGGACTACAAGTTCACTATCTCCAAACACTTGCAAATAATTTACTTTCATCTTCCTAGCCCATTGCAAACCACAAACTTGTGCTTCATATTCAGCAACATTGTTTGAATCGTCAAACTAAAATTTAATAGAGGAGAAATACCTTTGTTCTGTATGAGAAATTAATATCATTCTAGCTCTAGTCCCATGCTTATTTCTTGATCCATAAAAGTATAATTGTCGCAAGCCTTCATTAGATTCATCCTCTTTGACCATGGCTGGAATTGGTGCATCTTTCTCATGAAGATAATACACACCAAGACCTTCCTCTTCAATCAGCTTGTAGGGATCATGCTCATGCAAGGTGGAATCCCACTCATCAAGAAACAAATCTGGAACTCCATCCAAAGGTGAGTCCTTTTCTACATCACTAGTTTGTAATATATCATCTAAGATGATACAATTTGCATTAACCATATTTGGCATATAATGCTCCATATGAAAATGTGCAATAAGCTCTGAATGAATTATTAACTTTATACCATATCTAGCTATAAATAACAAATAGGTCTAATCAACTAATAAATATCCCCCAATCTTTGAAGTGAATTCCCTTGAAAGACACATAATGAAATAAGGAAGCAAGTCCACCACTACAACATCCTACTGAATACTAACATTAGGATAGGCATGTAACGTCAATTTTAAATCTTTGATAATGCCTATTTTTTTCACTGGTGAACCATCCAATTGTAATACCCCTTTAGTATTTGGCTCATAAAAAATGTTGAGCTTGTCTGTAATCTATTTGGGCATCACTGTACTACTAGCTCCACTATCCACCATACAATTATGAACCAAAGTATCACCCACTATAAAAGAAAGATAAAAAGGGGGAGTTTTCTTTATTTTTACCTCATTTTTATCCACCTTTGATATCTTATCTCCTTGTTGCACCTGTTGGTTAGTTGGCTGATCTGAATTTGTCAAGACAACACCTTCTTTCTCAACTGGTTTTGGAGATAATTCAAGACCTGAAAGTTCTTGAATGAGTTTATCCTTTTGCCTTGGAATTGAAAGAGAATCCTACATGCTAATGTTGATGTTAGACTTCTTCATTTGATCTACAATACTGAACTGAGATGCACTAACCTTTGATTATGATTTTTGTGGTACTTGCTACTCATAAATTAGAGGTATTTGTTGCACTTTACTAACCTATATATTCTAATTTTTTTAGGATGTGGGAGCAGCAAGCTGCTCTTTTGTACTTGAGCAATAATACTAAGAGGACTTGAGTTATTTGCTACCACTTGGGCTTCCTCAACAACTCTTCTTTTAGTTCTCTGATAGGTTATAGCTATAACTTGACCCCTTGAATCGTTAGTTTTAACATCTTGAGTAAAAGCAACATGATCATCTACCTATCAATTTACATTAATAGCATCAGGCTGCCTTAGAACTTGATGAGTCACTCCTTGTGATGTCAAACATATATCTTGATATTAACCTCCTTGAAAAGAGAACTCTTCTTGTAATGTGGCATGGTGATGTTCTATGATACCAAGGCTTAGTTTTGAGCATCATTGAGATTTGAGGGCTACCAACCTGAATCCTATACCAAATTATTTTGAGGTGGAGTTGGAACAATAGTTTTAAAGTGGAAGTAGTATTCAAATCAAGAGCAGCATATGGCTTAGCTAAAGTTATGGCTCTTTATGCTTGATAGGATGGTCTATTTTATCTGAAACCTTGATAAGGAGACCTTTGATCTTTGAAAGATTGATAGTTAATCTAATTTTATTGTTGATAGGGCCTATTTGACTGAAATTACTACCTTTTGAGCTATACTATTTTATGTCCAAAAGATTTTAACAAACTTTTCAACTCTTATATCTCACTAGCTTGACCAGTAGGTGTTGAAATAGGAGCTAAGGATGGAATTTGAGGAACTTGAGGGGCTGGTATAGAATTTATTTATGAAAATATGGGCATTGGAGGTCTTGGAGAAAGCTTACCTGCTTGTATCAAACTATTTTTTGCCCTTATTTCAACTTCATAAGCATCTGACAAAGTAGTACCACCCATTGATTGTATCATCACACTACTGTCAGAATTAAGAGCTTTCAAAAAATATAAAAATGCATATTCAGGGGATGGCCTAATTAGATCTAATATCTCGGTCCATGTCTTCTAGAATCTGAGATTAAATTTAGACATGAATTCATGAGGAGCTCTCTATATAATAGTTAATTTCTCAACTAAAGATAAGTGATCAGAGGTCTTCAAACTGCTTGACTAATGTTGCACCCAATTCATCCCAGGTGGAAACAAATCTAAGTGGGAGGGTTATATACCACTGTAATGTTTTTCCTTTGAAAGAAGAAACAAGCAATTTGATAGAAACATTATCCTCAACAACATTATGAACTAAACAAAGATTAGCCACATCCTAGATATGCTCAATAGGGGTTATTTTATTTTCTCTTAAGAAGAATGGAATACTTTTTAGGGTAGATACATGAATGTCATCAAACTGTGCTAGATTCAATGGACATTCCCTATTGAATGGAACAAACACTTGATTTCTAATGGCCATCTGGATGGTGGGGATTGTAGTGTTTAGAACGATAGGATGAGGGGGAGGTAAATATTCTCTTTGAGGATATTGATTTGCCCTCCTAGACCTTACTCTTTTATAAGTTATAAATTTAAAAGGAATACATTTACTTGTTGATCTTGTGGTAACCTTTAGCATGAACCAATCACCTAAATGATGTTACTTACTCTGCAACTGGATGTAGATGAATATCCTATGCTACTATGAAAACTCTATGCAAAAAAAAATTTCATGGTCCCACCAGGCATGCCAAAAATTGTTGTCAACCTAGAGTTGCACCTTGAATCAAAGATGTGCTGAAATGGCCAGTCCTCTTTTCAGTTGAAACAATGGGATCTTCTCACAAGGGTGGGTGCCTCAATGGTGAGAAGAACCTCCAGAGAAGGCTGGGTCCTATAAGATGTATCAATGGATCTCTACTCTATGATGAGAATATAACATGGAAAAGGGAGAAAGAAACTTGAGAGGTAAATCTTACCTAATGACGGTGATACACCAAAATGTTGATCCACTCTACTTGGAACCTTGAACACTGAATTAAACAAGGGAAAAAGAAGACCTTTGATTTCAATTGATCACTATGCATAAATATTTCATGAGGAGGTTTGATCCAATGACCAAAATGTGAGGGAAAATGATGGAGAGAGGTTTGATATGAGACACTTTACAGCCACCTAACATACACTTACAGCTTTAGCAAAAGACATATAGAACACTGAATATGACCTGCATAACATGATGAGTTAGCAACTAGGTATGAATCAAAATTTGGGAAGGGAGAGAAATCTACCACATATGCAAATTGTTGAATGAATGTACACTATGCCAGCACATGAAATCTAAAAGTATTGTCCTTCTATTGATTAAAGAGGTTACACAACTCACCAATGGCAGAGTTTGGTCTTACCAAGAGAGGGATGGATTTTTACAAGGCTGAAAATCCATTAATATAGAAATTTACAACAAGCCAAGAGATTAGCATTGGAAAATAGAGAGTGAGTAAACTCAAACCCACTCAACCTTTACAAAAAGTCTATTTTGTCTTCTTCCTCTTTGCATGAAAGCTCCTTCGTGCTAAAATTAGACAGTGAATTCATATGTTTGACTTTACTTGTGCATGCTTAGCTAAGCCATGTCTAAAACTAGAAACTTCACTAGCTCTTTGGCATTTGAGAATGGTCGGTGGGTTTGTTAAAATGCCCACCTCTCTTTGCATGGAAGATTACTCCAAGTTTCTAAAATAGACTCCCCTTGAGCTGCTCACATTTACATGAAGGACAAAGAAAACATGTAACAAATGTGTCCAATCAACTCCACTTGGACTGCCAGATCATTGAGAGCCTTGCAACGTGGAAGGAATGCCCAAATTTAGAAGTCAAACTTGAACTGAGCTAGAAAATTTAGATGCATGTGGGTGACTAGTCAAACTATAGAGAAGCGTGACTTTAACAATGAGTCAACTCAATATTTAACCAGTCAACCAAAAATAGTCTTTGCTTGCATGTATTTTCTCTTATTTTATCCTACCTGTGTCTTATCTATTTTTGGTGGGATTCTATTTTTGTCTTCAACATCCCATCAATTTTCTATTTTCAACCCTTTTACATAGTCAGATTTCCCTTAGACTTCCTCGGATATTTTGTTTCAACTTAGTCCATCCCTTCCATTACTTGTATTTCTTTTAGATTATTTTTCTTGTCTCTTTGTTTCATTTCGTGTGGCTTTTGTTGACTTTACTTATTTCTTCAAAAAAAAATTCCAAAATAATTCCTTCGAACAAAAAGTCTGAAGGAATTTGTTTCCTTGCCAATTTCTTTGAATTTATTCCTTTTAGGCTCTTATGTTTTGCCTTTGATTTTCTTTAGACTTTGTTGACTTTAAATTCCCATGGATTTCTTGTTTGACAATTATTTCAAAGGATCTCCTTTTTTGCCTTTGTTTCTTATTTTCCCCATAATTTGCCCTATGGGGGAAAAATTGTCAACACTTACCATGTTTGGTGTCTTATAATATATACCATTACAAGGAATCAATTACAACATATGGTTTCAAAAGTAGACAGTTACAAGAGCAGTTCATCTTTTACCCATATGACGGTTCAATTTCCTTAAAGGTGTGGCAGTTGCACTTCCATCAGTGTTGCATTGTTGATAGGATCCCCAACATGGCACAAACCTATAGAATGCCACAAGCATGCCACACAGTATAAGATTTATGGTACATGTATTTTGAGTCATGCGCTAAGCTAGACTAATGTGTGGTATCCCAAAAGTCATTGTGGAAGCATGTAGGGGTGTCACATATCTGTATGCTTGGCATGGGATACTTCAAAGGTGATAAATCATGCACAACATTGGACTATTGTGTGGTATTCATCTTGATGTTTTAGAATCACACAAGTATTTTGTAGAGGTTACATAAGTGCCACACATTATTGTGGTGATTCATCTTGGTGATACAAAATCACACAAGAGTGTAGAGAGTCTCAATGATTGCTATAGAAATACATAAGTTGTGCAGACCACATGAGCATGCATGGAATTTTTTGATGTGCAAAATCTTTCCTTAGTGTTTTTCAAAAATTTGAGATGAGCTAAACAAGCTCAACAATGCACAAAGGGATACCACAAATTCTAAAGCAAGTGATTTTTCTTGACACAACATAACTTTTCTAGGTATGCTCTAATCGTTGGCCATAATACCTTATTGGAAAGCTTGTCTCATCATCTAGAGGTTCACATAGCTAAATATGTGTGGGGATGTGCATTGAGCCCTACAAACACTTCAAAGACGTCTAAAAATGCCCTGCAAGATTTTTAGTGTTGATCTGCAAGAGTTATACAATGACGTAAACGATGTGTAGGATCCTACGCTTTGACATGTGGGTGTTAAACTTGATGAAGGTGTTGACATTAGCGTAAGGCTAAATGAGCAAAACTTGATAACTATGGTAAGATATGGTGTCTCAAATCCTCTTATATCACCAAAGTTATTCAATTATTCAAGTTAACATCAATGAGAAAGATCAATTAGTGAATGATGTAGAATAACATGAGTATAAAATTATAAACATGATGATAATTTGATGATGACAATGTTTTATCATTTCTTGATTCATCGACACCTATTATCAATCAAAATCGCACCCTTGTGAAGGTATTTTTAGGCCTTCATAATCTACTGAAACATGGAAACAATCCTAGGCTATGGGTGGCTATCAACAGATTGAGTCTCTAGATTCTTAAGGGCTAGCTCCCTTTGGTGTATCAATTAGGATCTATACTCTATAATACAAATTGTCAGGAAAAGGGAAGAAAGAAAATTGAAGGAAAAATCCTATATAATGATGGTAATACACTTATATTTTGGTTCATCCACTCAATTTGAGCTTTTAAAAAACATTGATTAGATAAGAAAATACTGAATCTTCAACTCCAAATGACTCATGCATAAATATTTCATGAAAAGGATTTATTTGGTGATCAAAGCTTGAGGAAAATGAAAAAATAGGCTTGATTCAAGGCACTAACCAGTGACTTATATACATTGTAACTTCAACCAAAATACATTAAACACAAAACATGACTTGCATAATCTGATCAGCTAGTAACTAGGTAAGAATCAAGACTTGACAAGGAAAAAAATTCTATCACTTATACAAATCACTGACATAAATACACTATACCAACATTCTGGAATCTAAAAACAATAGTCCTTCTATTTATCTAAAAAGGTTATAAAACTCAATCTTTGGTATAATTTGGTCTTACCAAAAGAGATGATAATTCAAGGCTCAAAAGCCAACTTGTATAGAAAAAATATACAAAAACCAAGAGGTTGGCACTGAAAATAGGAGAGGAGATCAACTCTCACATTACACAAGTCCAACTTGAGCTATCAAAAGGATAACAAAACCTTCAAGTAAATATCTTTTATTTTCTATCTTGCATGAAAATCTTTATGGCATTATAAAAGAATGGTGGACCCATCTTGGACTAATCTATTTCATGCATGGAAAGCTATGCCAATCTCCAAATATAAACTCCACCTGAATTGCCTAAAACAAGAGAACAATTTACTTTACATGAAATCAATGCCAAAACAGAATTTAAAACTCCACTTGAACTACTAGAAATGTTGAAAGCCTTCAACAAGATGAATAAGAGCACATGCATGACTTGTCAACTAAATAAAGTGCAAGACTAGTCAACTCCAGAACTGAAGCATGCATGAAATTCTATGTTGGCGTAAAAGGGATGAGGTGGACCCAAGTTTGACAAGTCAAACTCTTGCATGGAAATCCATGCCACAATATTTAAATAAATATGCCTCTTGATTGAACTTGGAGATGAGTTAGATCATTGAATGAATGAGATGACTAGGAGATAAGGATGACTTTAACAAACAGTCAATTGAAACGTTGACCAATCAACTATAGATAGCCCTTTGCTTGCATGAAAAAGGACCTTGATGAATGAGAGGTGCATGGAAAATCCAAGAGAACAACAAAGACATGGTGTAGAAACTTAGATTGAACTCCTTGTTAGCTTGTTCCAATGCCTAACCCAACTTAGCCCTTTTGAACAATTAGGTCAACTAGACTAGTTAAGCCAAAAAAGGTCTAGTTTGTAAACTTGGACACCATTAAACCTTCAACAAAAGCCATGAAACCCCTAGAATAGAAGCTCTTTAGGGAGTGACTTTAGGATGATATATGGGTTGGTTGTAGGTGTCATTTGTGTTCAACTATTTGTCCTTGCTTCACTTAGGCTTGAGGCCCTTTCCCTTATGCACTTTCCTATGGACATTTTCCTTTAGCTTGTCTTTTGGACCTTTCCTCAGCATTTTTGCAATGAACTTTTCTACTAGAATTGGTCTTCATGATTTTCCTCTCAAAAAATTTGTTTGGGATCTTTGTCTTGGACTTTTCCTTTGGCATGTCTTCCTTTGGGTTTTTGTTCTAGTTCTTTCCTTCATTCATTTCCTTCAAATAAAAAGTCTGAAGGAATTATTTTGGGCTTTTCTTTGTTTATTTCCTTTGGATAAATTTTTTGAATGAATTCTTTCAAAGTTTCCTCTGTGTTCCTTTCCTTAGGATAAAATTTTTGAAGGAATTCATGTCTTCGGAACCTTTGCAAATTGCCCTTCAAAATTATTGAAATTGAACTTTTTCCTTGGAAAGAACCCTTCGACATTGTTGGAACGGTCCACTTACCCTTCAGTTTTTCTATAAATGACCATTTAGAAAAGTTGAAAAGGTCTATTTCCCTTCATTAAATGTGCCCTTCGAACTTTTTGTAAAGTCCTTTTCTTCGGACTTTTTATCCCTGTCTATTTCTCATGGACTTTTTGTCTAAGACTATTCTTTCAGCTTGAACAATTCCTTCAAGTTTTTTAAAAAGGAAAATTCCTTCAGACAAAAAATTTGAAGGAATTCTTATCTTCTGGCTATTTCTTTTTGGCTTAGGGCACTTTGCCATGAAATTAACCTTTCAACTTTTTTGCAATGGGCCCTTCGGATTTTAATATATGCCCTTCAACAAAATAGTAATGGACTTCTTCAAAGGAAGTGCCTTTTAGATTTCTGCAATAAACCCTTTGGACTTTTGCAAATGGTCCTTCAAAAAAATTGTCATGAACCATTCTTTCAAAAAAATTGACAAGCCCATTCATTCAGAAAAATTGTCAAGGTCCACTTTGTCTTTGAAAATGCCTTTTTCTAAAGGGAAGATACCCTTCGACTTTTTCCAAAGTACCATTCGGGAAAGTTGTAAGGTTCCTCTTGCTCTAAAAAAGACCCTTTCAAAAAAACTGTAAAAGTCCACTTGCCCTTCAAATTTCTTCAAAGTGTCCCTTCGGCTTTTTTCCAAAGTATCTTTTGGGAAAGTTGTAAGATTCCTCTTCTTCGACTTATTGTTTGACACTTTTCTTTGCATAATTTGTCTGAAGGAAATTGTTGTTTTGGATTTATTTGAAATAAATTTACCGAAAGAATAGTGACCCTTCAAACTTTTTAAAAGGTCCTTGGAACTTATTGTAATGGACTTTGAAACCAAAAGAACTCTTCAGAACTTATGAAATAGGACCATTTCTCAAGAAAATAATCTTTTAGAGAAATCGTTCCCAAAGCCTTCTTTTCATGAAAGCCCAAAGTATATCCTTCGCTTGTGAAAACCCAAAGTTTTTTGCTTGTCCTCTTTTGAACTGCTTTGAGCAACATAAATACCTTCCTGCAAATAACAAGATGAGTAAAAAGAGAGTCCCTAAATCACCTAAACAACTTCAAGACCTGTTAACCATGGATTCTTTAAAGACTTTTCAGGATTCTTTACTGACTCACAAAACAAATTGACATGATATGAAAAGTTTCGATTGATAAGGGTTACAATTTGACCTATATGGTCAAAATTATCAATATTTTGAGGACTCAATTGGAAAGCATGCCTACTATGCTTGAGAAATTAGACCATATACATGATATTTGAACTCATAAAACAATGGCAAATCTAGTCTATGACTGTAAATTCTCTTTTGACTTAGTAATAGGTAACCTTCATCCTCCAAAATAAGAATAAAAACACACAAAAAAGGAAAACCTAACTAAGCAAAGAAAATGTGCAAATAAGCACTTATTTGGGACAAAACATAACTAAACTAATGTGCTTGAATAACACTTAGAGAAAAACAAACAAACTATGTACAAGGAGCCAAGTTCTTCAGTAGCAATGTATTAGATGTATCCCATTTACTGGGATTGGAAGTTCCTTGCCATCCATCTTTCTAAGTTGGAAGGCATTGTGGGATTTGCAACTAGAGATTATGTATAGGCCACTCCAAAGGGAATCAAATTTTGTGTCTTCCTGGTTTAGCTCTATCCTAATCCCACTTGAGGACCAAATCTCTTTCTTTGAAACTTTGTGAAGAAGCTGCTTTGTCAAAAGCTATCTTCACTTGTGCTTGATGAATCTCCATGGCTAGCATGGATTGATTTCTTATCTCTTTCAGCTCCATAAGCTCAACATACCTGATCTCCATAGGCTCATTCTCCAATAGCTCAAGTTGATGCATTAGTTCTAAAGTAGGAAACTCAAGAGAAATGGGTAACTTTTCTTCCTTATCATATGCCATCTTGTATGGAGAGTTGTCTATTAATCTTTTTTAGGTGATCCTATCATCCCATAGAGCTGACTTCAACCTGAGATGCCATGACCTTTGATTGTCTTTAATAGTTCTTATGATCTTCAACAGGTCCTTATTTGTAGATTCAACAAGGCCATTGCCTTGTGGATAATAGTTTGATGAAGTGTTAACATAAATTCCATGTTGGACAACCCATTGACTGATCCTAATTCTCACAAAATCTATTGCATTATAAAAAATAATAGTTAAAAAAACTCCAAATCTAGTAAGCAAGCCTTCATAGAAATCTAAAACATTGGTTTTGTTTGCTTCTTTCAATGCCATTGTTTTTGTCCAACGTGTTAAGTAATATGTAGCAGTTAGAATCCATTTATGTCCTAAACTTGAAGGAGGATTTATGAGACCAATAAATTCCAATCCCCATTAGACAAAGGGCTGATCCACTATAATCAGTTAAGAGGTAATGCTGCAAGTTTCACTTTTCTTGCAAATATAGCACATTGTTTGCACTTTCCAACCCATGCTTGGCAATCACTAAATATGCTAGGGCAATAGTACCCACCTCTCATGATCTTAAGGGCTATATTTCTTGAAAAAAAATGTCCTTCACCATGTCCATCATGGAATTCTTCAAGCAATCTCTGAGTTTGGATTGGTTGTATACATCTTAGCAACATGCCATTGATATCTTTCTTGAACAAAACACCATCAATAAGCAAAAATAGAATTGACTGCAACCTGAAATATCTTCTTTTTGAAGCATTTAGATGAGAGTGATAAATATTGTCTTCAAGATAGCTTACCAAGTCATGAAACCAACTGAAAGTTGAGGTATGACTAGCTGCAACCTCTTCATCATTTGACACCAAAACAACCTCATTAGTCTCTTTCATGTCTTGAGCTAGATGCTCACAAAGTCCTTTGCCTCTAATCAACTTTGTGATTTTAATTTCTATGTCATACTCCATCGCCTTGGTTATCCAACCAGCTCTCTTCTCATTTATATCTTTGTTCAAAAAGAACTCCTTGATGCTTGGATGAGAAACCATTAGGTGTATCTTATTGTTAGACAATAAGTGTTTAAAATTTTTAAGAGACCTTATAACTAAAAGAACATGTTTTGCAACAAAATAATATCTTGTTTCATATTCTTCCAAGCCTTGACTAAAGAAAGCTATTGGTTGCTCCAAATCGTCATGATTTTGTTGCATAAGAACGCCTGAAATGGTGTCCATGTTAGCATATGTATATAGAATGATAGGAGCACTAGAAATGGCCTTCGTAATATCTTCAAAACCTTTTACTCCTTCTTTGGACCAACTAAAGCTCTAATTATTCTTTAGCATGGTTGTAAGTGGCCTAGATAAAATGGCAAAATATAAAATATATCTCCTTATGAAGTTGATTTTTTCAAAGAAGCTTTGCATAAATTTTATGCTTAGGCAAGGAAAGTGAAAGCATGGAGTCTACCCTTTCAAAATATATGCTTAAACCATACTTTGAAACCACATATACAAGGAGCTTACCTTCATGAATTGAGAAGACACTTTTTGGGATTTAGAGATACCTCAAATTGCCTACACCTTTGGAACACTTGCTTGAGATGAACCATGTGATCACTTGCACTCTTTGAAAACATTGTTTTATAATCCAAATAAACAAGTACAAACTTGTTAAGAAGGCCTTGGAATGCCATATCCATGGCTCTATGAAAGGTTGTTCCAGCGTTAGATAAACCAAATGGCACATTTCTGTATGTAAATGTTTCTCACTTGGTTGTTAAGGTTGTCTTAAATTGGTCCTCTTCCTTGACAAAATATGATTGTAGCCACCATATCCATCCAATAAAGAAAACCTCTCTGAACCTGCAACCAGTTGTAAAATTTGTTTCATTGATGGCAATAGATAGTGATCTTGATGTGAAGCCCTGTTTAAATCATGAAAGTCAACACACAATCTAATCTCACCATTCTTCTTCCATATCGAAACAAGATTTTCAACATAAGTTAAGTGCTTAATTAGAAATATAATAGTTGATTCTATGAGCTTGTGAAGCTCAGCTCTCATCAAAGACTCAAGCTTAAGATTAATAGGCCTTTGTCTTTGTCTCACTGGTTTAGTTTCAGCCTCTAACTCAATAGTGTGCTAAGCTAAACTTGGGTCAAATCCCTTGAGATCATTATTTTGTCATGCAAATACATCAACAAAACTTGTGCATAACTCAATGAAAACTTCTTTTTGTGAAGGAGTGCATACCTTACCCAACTTCAAAATCTTATCAATTGCAATCTATACATTGGCATAGTGATCTTTTTTTGTTGACAAGAATGATTTTTCTTTAACTCATCATCAACACTAAAAATGTTCTCAAGTGTGACCAATCCCTTGGGCAACTTATTTGTTTTTAGTTACACAACTTGATCGCCATACTATTGAAAATACTTTGATTGGTTTCTTGAAAAAAACTCAACCTCCTCTTGTAAGAATCTCATAATTTGATTGTTATCTTCGAACACTTGCCAATTTTCATGATTATCTAGAATAAATGTCCTTACAACCACCTTTATGTGTAACTAAATTTTCTCATTTTTTATATCAGTTGGGATACTAAATTGTGACCCAATGGCAGCCAACCTATCTGCATGTTTATTCTTGCCTCTTGGTATTGCCTAAATTTTAATAGCTTGGAAATCTTTGAGTAAGTCCCATATTCTATGCTTGTAAGATTTTTGACGCTGTGGATTGCACCCTTGAAAGAAGGTTGGGCTTCTCTCTTCCACGCAGCACAATGAAGACTCCCCTCTTACTATGGGTCTAGAAAAGCTAAAGGGAGAATCTCTAGATAAGGGCTAGTTCCCTTTGATGCATCTCTGAGGTCTCTTACTACTACTATTAACAATGGGGGGGTGAAAAGAGAGAGAAAATACTGAAAATAGAACCTAAACTAAAGCAATGATGCACCAAAATGGTTGGTCTACTTAGCTTTGGCATACACTTTACACTAAGAACACGCTGATATACACTTCATTTGACATGAGAAACTCTTCTGCATCAGTGTTCAATAAGGGATCCTCTAGAGATATGGGGAGGAAGCACTACCAGAGGTGTTCTAGGACACACTATGGCAGCCTATTCACATGCACCTATACTCTGTTGTGGACACTTCTTGCTGACCTGTAAAAGAAGAACTCATAATACACTAGACATGATGGAATCATTCTATGAAAGCATGAAAGAAAATGACTTAACACAAGACAAAACTATAGACATGTAAAAGTACAAACTCAAATGGAGGTAAAAATGTTATGTTTTGATTCAAGGTAAAATCTTGCAGGGCTTTGCCATACAAGCTGAGAGATCTATTATTCTCTTGAGAGGTTAAAATATATATAGCATAAAGAGAAAGACTTTTGGTGCCTTCTAGAACAAGCAGCCCATGCTGCGTTGAATGCCTAGGGAAGAGGAAATTACTCATGTTGATATCATCCTTCTATAAATGACCTGATAGAACCATGATGTAGATATCACAGGGCTTGACTTTAGTGCTTAAAATGTATTAAATGCTACTGCAGAAGCATGGGTCACTTGATTATTTTAATGACAAGGCTGCCCCTCTTTAAGACTTATGCGACTATCTGTTGCCGATGCCTCTTTTGCCACTTGGGCTGATCTATTTGTTGACCATTTTTGGCCCAACAGACCAAAAAATTGGTCCCCCCTCTTGTTCTATTGTTTTGGGCCATTTCATTTTTTGATTTTACATAAATCTGGCATTTTTTATAGACTCTATAGGTTTTCTATGAACTCTGCAAGTCCATTTCTATGGACTTTGTAGAGATTGGTTTTTTACAAACTCAGCAGTGAGGTTTTCTATGGACTCTACAGGTCCATTTCTACGGACTCTACAGGTCCATTTCTATGGACTTCACAGAGACTTCTACGAACTCTACAGGAGAGTCTTTGGGCGCATGATGAACCAGTCAAAGAGTGCAAGGTTTTACAAAGCTTCTTCGGACTCTTATCTAAATAAATTCACAAGGAAAGAGAGCTAAAATGGTTCAAAGTCACTTTTTCTCAAGGTTGGAAGAGTGGTTCAACGGCATGATCTTTCAAAGAGTTAACAGCTTTGAACCGTTGAACCATTGAACTGGTTTAACACTTCGGTTTAATGGTTGAGGTTCAATGCCTTGGTTCATCGCTTTGGTTCAAAGCCTTGGTTAAATCGGTAAAGTTCATCGCTTAGTTCAAAGCCTAAGATCAATCGACGTGGTTCAGCGGCTTTTGGTTCAATCAAAGGGTTCAACGGTCGATTCAATGAGCTTGGTTCAAAGCCTCAGTTCAACCACTGTTTGAACCGTTGAACTGGTTCAATCAATTGGTTTAATGGTTAGTTCAATGTTTTCAGTTCAACCAAAGAGTTCAAGGGAGCCCCCCGAAGGACAAGTGCCCTTACAAAGGGCATTAGGTGATAAAGGCACCCTTTGGAAGGGTCGTTTTCAAGAAGGCCGCAAAGGTAAGTTCTTTCAAAAAAAATTCCAAGGCAGTCGACAGAGGCAAGGAAGAAATCCTTTGAAATTTTTGTCTAAAGGAATTCCTTCGGACAAAAAGTTCAAAGAAATTCGGAAGGGCCATGAGCAAGAAACTCGAACGAAAAGGATCTCGCAAAAGAAGTAATTTCTTCAGACTTTTTATCTGAAGGAATTCCTTCGAACAAAAAGTTCAAAGAAATTTGGGAGAAAAAGCTAAGAAATTTTTGGAGCGCAAAGTGACAAGGCAATTCTTGTAGATTTTTATCCATGAGAAAAAGCCCGTGGGAGAAGCCCGAAGTAAGAAAGCCCGAAAGAAAATTACCTAATAGAAAATAAGCCCACAGAAAAGGCCGCAGGGAAAAAGGCTGAAGCAAAAAGCTGAAGGCAAGTCCAAGGGTGACGGGCCCGAGGACGTCAAAGTTAAACACGGCAAACTAGCTGTTGGAAATTTAAAAGCGACGATGGGTGCACGGACTTCAAATTTAAGACTGTGAAATAGTCATTTGTTTTTATATTACTTGAGCGCCAACCATGAAAAGAACCCAAGGAATGTAGCAACCCACCAGAAGATAGCCCCCGAAGGCTAAAGGAGTAGAAAGAGATAAAACCAGGATGAGACAAGGCAAGAAATGGACAAACCATCCAAGTGGCGAAAAGAGGTGTCAACTCAGGGATTTATTCCTACAGTTGGAATGGCACTTCCCAAGTGGTCACCAAACAGTGCAAACAGTAAGTGGCACAACTTATTCTTCTAGTTCACATTTATAAGCAGACAAGCCATGCAAATGCCTTGAAGGGAGCACTATATTTGCAAAAAAGAGGCGTGGCCATATTTTCTCATTAATGTTGGGATGCCAAAGTCAAAGCAAGAACCAACAATCAAACAGTTCCCTCTTCCTAAGGCTCAGAATGCACATGGGCCAACTTGCAAAAAGAGCACCAAAGTCTTTCCCAAAAAGTGCCAAGTTCTCTTCCTCTTTCTATATATTGTAAATTCTCATTTGAGAAGGGGGACTCTCTTAGCCTTAAGGCAAAACTCTGCCCAAAAATCTCTGAGGCTTATAAGGCAGAGTTCTACCAGATTTTACCTTGAATCAGGACTTAGCATTTTTATCTCTATTTGGACTTGCACTTTAAAGTATATGTTTGTGTTCTTATTTTGTGTTAAGTCATTGTCTTTCATGCTTTTCACAGATCAATTATAGTATGTCTAGTGCATTGTGAAGTCTCTTTTCTGTAGGTTCGCCAGAAGTGTCTACAACAGGAATATAGGTGCCTGTGAATAGGTTGCCCAAGTGTGTTGCAGAGCACCTTTGGTAGTTTCCTTCCTCCCTGTATCTCTACAGACCCATAACTCACTAAAACAGAAGAGTTTCCCACATCAGATGAAGTGTATGGGCACTTCTTCTTGGTGAAAAGTGTATGTTCAAGCTGAGTGGGTCAAACATTTTCTGGTGTATCACCTTTTCATTTTTTTAGGCTTAGGTTCTGTTTTCAGCATTTCTCTCTCCCTTTTCATCCCCCCTTTTTTCATTTTATTTGTTAGTGGTAGGAGAAACCAGGGCCTAAAAGATACATTAGAGGGAGCTAGCCCTTATCTAGAGACTCTCCCCTCCAGCTTCGTCGGTCCCACAGGTGAGAGGGGAGTTTCCATTTTGATGTGAGGAAGGTAGGAGCTCAACCTCTTGCCAAGGGTGTAATCTTCTACGTCAACAGTTTTGGCATGCCCAGTGGGACCAACTAGGACAAGTTGTGTCCAAAGAGTTAAAGAAATTTTGGTGTGTTCTTCAACCAATCAGCCTTTGGAGGCTTTTGCATCAACACCAATGGTGACTCCGAGTTAAATCAACTGGTTAAGCAGTTTTGGTGCCATCAAGAAATAGTATTTTGGTATGTATAATTCTATCGTTCTGAGCCATGGACCCTATTTTCCTTAGCCAACCTGGCTATGATCCTTATCAGGTCCAATATGACTAGTCTCAACCCTATCATGAGCTATAGCAGCCTTATGCCTAATCTTCTCAATGTATCATTTCTCCTACTCAACCCAGTCTCTTTGCTAATCAACCCATTTCCACTTTCAAATGAGCACTACTGGGATATGAAAAGTATGTAGTAAAGCTTGACACCAGAAGGGGATGTGGCCAAGAAATCCTTGATCATGTCATCCATCAGATGAGGAATGCACTAGATCAAGTTGAGAGTGAATGGGCTCCTATTGAAAGAGCAAATTGGCAAAGGCTTACAAGTGAGATGCTAGATGTGAGTGGTTTGATTGCATCTTTGGAAGAGAAGCTGAGTATTCATGAGAGGCAGCCTTACCAAGTCTATTAACCTGCATACTCGCTGTCCCAAGTATCATATCAGTCATACATAGCCCCTACTTATGAGCCAAGTCAAGCCTGTCAAAATCCTTTCCCCAATCATGCTGAGGAGAGTTTTGAAACAATAAATCTTGTGTTTAAGGCTAATATTGATAAACATATTGAATTGGAAAATCTTCAAATGCAATAGTCTATTTTGGTAGCAAGGGAAGTGGAATTCAACCCCTCACTACCCTCTCACATTATAGCCCCATCACCCCAAAAGGAAATGCCCAGTCCGAATGTCTTGAGCTGGAATAAAGTGGTTGAGTCATGGATCAGCAAAGAGGAGAAAGACATTGCTCAAGAGTGTGAGGTACAGGATGAGGTTAGTCCTTTTTGAATCCCTCCCACCCTTCCTCAAGAAGCTTCTTGTATTTCATGGCAACCTTCATGCACTCCCCATCTCTTTGATGATTCCTATGAGCCCCAAAAGAGACAAAATGAGGATAATCTGGCTAAGCAGATTCAAGAATTAGAGGCTAAGATGAGACTGCTTGGAGAAAGAGAGATGGAGCTTTAAGACCTTATAGGGGAGACTGCACCAAAGATACCCCTTCTACCAATTCTCAAGCTGATTTCAATATTGATGAAGTGTTGGTAAAGTGGAGAGACGAAAATCAAGTGATTTTGGCCCAAGGTCTGTCCCCATTTTCTCATGAGGTTTTAAAAGTATCCCCTGTTTCCTTTTCTCAACTTGATTTTGACGAGCCTTGTGTGCCCCCTATTCTAGAGAAAGATCCCTCTTGTGTGCCAAATCCTTTCTATCAGATGGCACTTGCTCATTCTGGCTCATCCGATGCATCAATCGATCCTGCCTTTAATCTCGTACACCTAGTTTTTCAACACGCCTCTTTTTAGGTAGCTCTTTCTGTACATGAGCAGACCCTCCAAAATCTTCCCCAACCTCCTCAAGTCTTTCAACATGATATCCAAATTCCAAGCTGGAAAAAGGAGCATCATGAACCAACCCAAGACCTTGGAGAGGATAAAGTTACTCCTTGTTCACAAAGGGAAAATTCCAATCCCAAGGTCATGAGTTGGAAGCAAACAGTGGAATCTTGGGGCAAAAAGGAAGAGGAGGAGAAAGGTTTTGCTCAAAATGTTGAAGGAGATGAGGTTGCTCTTGATCTCGATGATATTTGTGACCTCCAGGAAAGGCTCTTCCAAGAAGATATAGACAGGCGGATTACAGAGTTGGAGTCCAGAGCGAGTTTCCTCAGCCATCGTGTGATGGACGTTTCAGACCAAGTAGCAAATTCCATGTTTGAACACACTCCATCCACATACCTCTAAGAGAGCTATCAGGCCATGCCTGATATAGATGAAGTGCTGACTAAATGGAAAGAGGAGAATCATTTAATTCTAGCTCAGGGACTGCCTCCTCTTCCACGTGAGTTCATTCGTCAGCCTTCCACTTCACCCCTTCTTGAGGAGGAACATGTCTTGAAGGAAGCAATTGAAGAGGAGTGTGTTTAGTTTATCACTAATCAAGCAGACTTCATGAGTGTAGATGAGGAGGAGATTGCCATAGGTCCTCCCTTTGATGAACAAGAAGACAAGTCATAAGCTTTTGCCTCTATCTCTGATGAGGAAGAAGTGATTTCTACCCCTTTTCTCATTTTGCAAGACGTCATGGAGGGGCATGGATACTTTCTTGACCATGCCTTGAATGATTTGTGTGAAGTCATTGGGGCAGGTTACACTATTCTTCAAGGGGGCTATGAGTTGGATAAGAGTGGAGAAGCCAGCATTGGGACTCAAATAAATATGCAAAGGGGCTGCAGGCTTTCAGATTCATCCTTTCAAGAGCATGGTGAATCTGAAGATACTTTCTTTGAAGTCATCAAGGAGGATGATCATACCATGAAACCCAAGCATGAGGCAGAAGAGAACAAGCCGATCAATGATGCATATCAAGGGGCTTATGGTGATGAGCCAGCAGCGATTGATTTCTTGATGAGATACACTAGCATGAAGAACCAACAAGAGGCAATCTTCCAAGAACAAACATAGTACATATATGTTGGAAGCATGTTTGAATCTGATCCACTCAGATACAAGCCAATCTAGGTGGCAGGCAAGAAGAGTAGGTCACCAAGTCTCCACTTCATTCAGCCACTTGTCTGGCACCATAAGTTTCCTAGTCAGGGAGGGGACTTAATAAATTTTCCCTTTGATCCAAGAGGGAAGCAAATATACTTGGTTAGTTGTACATAGTAGTTGCCTTTAGTTTCTTTTCCTACTTTCCCTAAGTGTAGTTTTCACAAGTAGTGTTTTTAGTCTTATGTGCGCTTTCCCTTATGTCTAGGGTAAAAAGCTTCATGTTTGATTTTTGGATCTTTGGGGCTATTGCTAACTTTGTTCAAGCTGCATCTGACTCCGTGCCAAATGGACTTCAAGGCAACTGGTCTCTAAGCATAGTAGGCATGCTTCCCCTAGGATTCACTAATTTGTTGACCATTTTTGGCCCAACAGGCCAAAAAATAGTCCCCCCTCTTGTTCTGTTGTTCTGGGCCATTTCATTTTTTGATTTTGCATGAATCTGGCATTTTCTATGGACTCTGCAAGTTTTCTATGGACTCTGCAGAACTTGGTTTTCTATGGACTCAGTAGTGAGGTTTTCTATGGACTCTATAGGTCCATTTCTATGGACTCTATAGGTCCATTTCTACGGACTTCACAAAGACTTCTACAAACTTTGCAAGAGAGTCTTTTAGCGCATGAAGAACTAGTCGAAGAGTGCAAGGTTTTACAAAGCTTCTTCAGACTCCTATCTGAATAAATTCACAAGGAAAGAGATCTAAAATGGTTCAAAGTCACTTTTTCTCAAGGTTGGAAGAGTGGTTCAACGGCATGATCTTTCAAAGAGTTAGCATCTTTGAACCGTTGAACCATTGAACCGATTCAATGCTTTGGTTCAATGGTTGAGTTTCAACACCTTGGTTCATCGCTTTGGTTCAAAGCCTTGGTTAAATCAGCAAAGTTCATCGCTTGGTTCAAAGCTTAAGTTCAATCGATGCGGTTCAGCGGCTTTTGGTTTAATCAAAGGGTTCAATGGTCAGTTCAATGAGCTCAGTTCAACGCTCAATTCAAAGCCTCAGTTCAACAACTGTTTGAACCATTGAACTGGTTCAATCAATTGGTTCAACGATTGGTTCAATGTTTTTGGTTCAACCAAAGAGTTTAAGGGAGCCCCCCAAAGGACAAGTGCCCTTGCGGAGGGCACTTAGTCGATAAAGGCACCCTTTGAAAGGGTCATTTTCAAGAAGGCCGCAAAGGTAAGTTCTTTCGAAAAATTTTCCAAGGTAGTCGACAGAGGCAAGGAAGAAATCCTTCAGACTTTTTATCTGAAGGAGTTCCTTCAGACAAAAAGTCCAAAGAAATTTAGAAGGGCTGTGAGAAAGAAACCTGAACGAAAAGGATCTCACAAAGGACTAAGGCAAAAGAAGTAATTTCTTCAGACTTTTTGTCTGAAGGAATTCCTTCAGACAAAAAGTCCAAAGAAATTCGGGAGAAAAAGTCGAGAAATTTTTGGAGCACAAAGTGACAAGGCAATTCTTCTGGGCTTTTTGTCTGTGGGAAAAAGTCTGTGAAAAAAAGCTCGCAGGAGAAGCCCAAAGTAAGAAATCCTGAAAGAAAATTGCCTGATGGAAAATAAGCCCGCAAAAAAGGCCGTGGGGAAAAAGGGCAAAGCAGAAAGCTGAAGGAAATTTTAAGGGTGACGGGCATGAGGACATCAAAGTTAAACATGGCAAACTAGCTGTTGGAAATTCAAAAGCGACGACGGGTGCGCGGATGTCACATTTAAGATAGTGAAATAGCCGTTTGTTTTTAAATTGCCTGAGTGCCAACCATGAAAATAACCCAAGGAATGTAGTGACCCACCAAAAGATAGCCCTCAAGGGTTGAAGGAGTAGAAAGAGACAAAACCAAGATGAGACAAGGCAAGAAATAGACAAAGCATCCAAGTGGTGAAAGGAGGTGTCAACTCAAAGATTTATTCCTACAGTTGGAATGGCGCTTGTCAGGTGGTCACCAAACGATGCAAATAATAAGCGACATGGATTATTTTCTCTAGTTCACATTTATAAGTAGACAAGCCATGCAAACACCTTGAAGGGAGTAGTCTATTTGCATAAAAGAGGTCCAACTATGTTTTCTCATTAATGTTGGGATGCCAAAGTCAAAGCAGAAACTGACAATCAAACGGCTCCCTCTTTCGAAGGCTCAGAATGCACATGGGCCAGCTTGAAAAAAGAGCACCAAAGTCTTTCCTAGAAAGGGCCAAGTTCTCTTCTTCTTTATATATATTGTAAATTTCTCATTTGAGAAGGGGGACTCTCTTAGCCTTAAGGCAAAACTCTGCCCAAAAATCTCTTGGGCTTGTAAGGCAGAGTTCTGCCAGATTTTACCTTGAATCAGGGCTTAGCATTTTTACCTCTATCTAGACTTGCACTTTAAAGTATATGTCTGTGTTCTTCTTTTGTGTTAAGACATTGTCTTTCATGCTTTTCACAGATCAATTACAGCATGTCTAGTGCATTGTGAAGTCTCTTTTCTGTAGGTTTGCCAGAACTATCTACATTAGGAATATAGGTGCCTATGAATAGGCTACCCAAGTGTGTCGCAGAGCACCTTTGGTAGTTTCCTTCCTCCCTGTATCTCTACGGACCCATGACTCACTAAAACAAAAGAGTTTTCCACGTTAGATGAAGTGTATGGGCACTTATTCCTAGTGAAAAGTGTATGTTCAGGCTGAGTGGGTCAAACATTTTATGGTGTATCACCTTTTCATTTTTTTAGGCTTAGGTTTTATTTTTAACATTTCTCTCTCCCTTTTCATCCCCCCCTTTTGCATTTTATTTGTTAGCGGTAGGAGAAACCAAGGCCTAAAAGATACATCAGAGGGAGCCAGCCCTTATCTAGAGACTCTCCCCTCTAGTTTCGCCGGTCCCACAGGCAAGAGGGGAGTTTCCATTTTGACGTGAGGAAGGCAGGAGCTCAGCGTCCTGCCAAGGGTGCAATCTTTTGTGTCAACACTATTCTTTTCTACGCTTGACTGGGTGCATCTTTTGGAACATTCCAAATGTTGTCGTATGTGTGCATGGCCATGTTTTGGATTCTATATTGTGTTCCCTCTTTCCTTGTTATTTCTTATCTCTTTCTGATAATTTTGAGCTCTCGAGCTATTCTTCTCATCTTTTTCAGGCTCCTCAGGCTCCTTTCTCAATGATTTGAGCTCTTTTAGCGGCTTGTCTGACGGCATTAGTCCTTTGGCTTCTCCTCAATGGATGATGCATCTGGTCAAAATTGACGTCTGCAGGACCGTCACTATGTAAAAAACTAAACAGCTATTTCACCACCATAAATTTTATGTCCACAAGCCCATTGCCATTTGAAAGCCAACAGCTAGTTTGCTTCCTTGAATTTGACGTGTACGCACCTGTCACCAAATGTTTGAACTACAATGGCTAGTTCACTACGCTAATTTTGACGTCTTTGGCATGTCACCCCTTTGGCAATTTCTTCTGCCTTTTGTAATTTGAACCTTCCCAAAAGGAAGGTGTCCCTTTTTTGATAGCCGAGAGTCCCCTGCAAGGGCACTTACCCTTCAGGTTCCTTCGGGCTCCCTTGTCTTCTTAATTCCTTCTAACAAAATGTCCGAAGGAATTCCTTCAGATATTTTGTTCGAAGGAAATCTTTCTTCAAAGTCCCAGCCCTTTCCTTTCAGTCCTTTTCTTTGGGAAATTCCTCTATAGAAAAACTTACCTTTCAACCTTCTTTAATTATTTTCCTGAAGGTGCTCTTTGCCCTCTGCAAGGGTATTTTTGGGCCCATAATTTCCCTTCGTAGCCTGCTAAAACTGTCCAATTTGCTTCTTGACTTCCCTCTGCAAGGGCACTTTGTCCTTAGAAATTTGTAAAAGACTTTCATTCTTTGAAGTGGGCCATTTCCTTGCCAAATGACTTGTGCAAACTGACTGCCCAAAATAGAATAAGCCTATGGATCAACTTGAGACGTCTACAAGACTCAAGTCATTTGATTCTTTAAAAAGATAGGCTTATTACAAAAGGGAGAAAACACAATTTGCAGAAGGGTGGATGCATAAAATACTAACTGCTCAAGATAGTAGGGAAGAAAGGAGACTGATTTTGGCCTGCAAGACCAAAAAATGGTCAACAAATTTGATGATTCCCAGGGAAGCATGCCTGTTATGCTAAAAGACGGGTAGCCTCAAAGTCCATTGGGCATGGGTTCAAGATGCAGCTTGGAAAAGTTAGCAATAACTATTGACGTAGTGGATTGCACCCTGGATAGGAGGCCAAGCTCTTGCCTTCCACACGCAACAATGGAAACTCCCCTCTTGCCTGTGGGTCATATATATATATATATATATATATATATATATATATATATATATTAGCAACTTACTGAAATAACTCAGATGCATCAAAAGGAGCTAGCCCTTATCGAGAGACTCTCCCCCTAGTTTTGCCGGACCCACAGGCAAGAGGGGAGTTTCCATATATATATATATATATATATATATATATATATATATATATATATATTATTAGGGGGGTTGAAAAGGGAGAAGGATTACAGGAAAACATAACCTAATCTAAGAGGATGATGCACCAAATTATTTTGGCCTACTCACAATCACACTTTGAACCATAAGAACACATACATACACTTTAACTGGTAAAAAGACCAGACTACAGGAAGCTTGACAGGAGGATTTAATGAAAACACACAGAAAAGGGACTTACCATAGGCGTTGTAGGAAAAGCACAATGTTTAGTAACCTCCTTCAGTCTCTGCGCTCCAGATACTGCTCTTCTTGTCACCTGCAGGAATGACACTTTGTATATACCAGGTGAGTTGGTGTCAACCCTGTGAAAGCATCAAGGAGCAATGACAAAACACAAGGCTAACACTCATACACACTCAGAGATATATCTAGCTAGAATAGAGGTAAAAGATGCATATTTTATTGATTCTAGGTGAAATTTTCCAGGGCTTCACCTTACAATGTGAGAGATGTCTTTCTCAAAATGAGAAGTTACAATGTATATTAAGAAGAGAGAAACAAAAGGTGCCCCTTTTGGAAAAGACTTTTGGTGCCCTTTTACAAGTGGCCCATGTGCATTCTGAGCCTTAGGAAGAGGAAGCCACTTGATAGATAATGTTGTGTCCGCTCCTGCTTTGACTTTAGGCATTTAAAAACATAGGCCACATCGTTTGTCTACAAACAAGACCACTCCTTGAAGGTATTCACGTGGTTTGTCTGCTCATAAATGCAAAATAGAGAAAAAATGGGTCACATCATTTACTGTTTGCACCCCTTGATGACCTCTTGGTAAGCATTGTTCTAACCACTGGAGTAACTCCTTAAGTCGACACCTTCCTTTGCCACTTGGACTATTTTGTCCATTTCTACACTTGGCTCTTTTGTCTCTTCTTGGCTTTGTACTCTATATCTCTTTCAACCCCCTAAGGGCTATCTTTTGCTACTTCTTTGGATCTTTGGGCTCTTCCATCAGCAGGTCACTGGGTTCATTCTTAACTTTTGTCTTTTCCTAGCATCATCTTTTCCTAGTTTTGTCTTTTGTTGGCTTTTGTCTCTTAGCTCTTTGGGCTCCCTTCTGGTTGGCGCTCAAGTATTTAAAGATCAAATGACTATTTCCTTGATATGAAATTGATGTTCACGGGCCCGTCACCATTTGAAAGCCAGTGGCTGGTTTATTTCCCTAAATTTGACAGCTTTAGAGATGTCACCGTCCTTGGCAATTCCTTCGGCTCTTTTCTCTTGATCATTCCCAAAGGGTAAGTGTCCCTTCAGTTTTGGAGAAGTGTCCCTTCATTTTGGTCGAGAGTCCCCCGCAAGGTACCTACCCTTTGGGGTCCTTTGGGCTCCTTTTGATAGTCACATCCTTCGGACAAAATGTCCGAAGGAATTTCTTCCTTTGCTTTTTGTTTATTTCCTTGGGTCTTTTCTCTTCGGTCGAGATTTTGTCTCAGCCAATTTTCCCACGGGCAAAATATCCACAAGAATTGCCTCGCTCACTTCCTTTCCTTCAGAGTTTTTTCTCAAGTTATTTTGTGGCTTTCCCTGAATTTCTTTGAACTTTTTGTCTGAAGGAATTCCTTCAGACAAAAGTCCGAAAGAAATCATTCTATGACTTTTGCCTTAGTCTTTTCATTTCATGAGATTTTCTTCTGAAGAATTTCTTCAGACAAAATGTCCGAAGGAATTCATTCAGACATTTTGTCTGAAGAAATTCTCGTCCTTTGCCTTAAACAAAACTCTAAAGAAAACTTACTTTTTGGCCTTGTTCACTTTTTTGGTCCTTTTTTCAAGTGTTCCCTGCCCTCCACAAGGGCATTTGTCCATCAGAAGACTCTCTTGAACCTTCCCATTGAACCGTTCCTTTGAACCAAACATTGAACCAACTCATTGAACCGACTATTGAACCAAGTCATTGAACCAAGGCATTAAACTGACTATTAAACCAAGTTGTTGAACTAAGGCATTCAACTAAATGCTTGAATCGACTACTTGAACCAAGGCATTGAACCAAATGAACTAAACCAACTCATTAAACCAATTAAATTGAACCAACTCATTGAATCAATTAAACTGAACCAACTCATTGAACCAATAATGGTTCAAGGTTCAAGTTCAAAGCTCTTTGAAAGTTCAAGCCATTGGACATCGACGTTGAACCAGTGAACTGGTTCCTCCTTTTGTTGAAGACTTGTGCACAAAATCAAAATTGAATTGGCTCAGAACAAACAAGGAAAAAGGGGACCGATTTTTGGCCTATTGGACCAAAAATGGTCAACAAATTGGCGACTCCCAAGGGAAGCATGCCTGCAATGCTTAGAAACCAATTGCCTTAAAAATCCATTGGGCACGGAGTCAGAGCACAACTTGGAAAAAAGTTAGCAACTGCCTTGAGATATATAAGAATCAATCACACAGTTTTTACCCCCAAGAAGGAAATGAAAACACACACAAGACTAAGAAAGCTACTAACATGTGCAAAAGCACTTAGGGAAAATAAGAAAAAAGCAACGAAAATATGATGGGAGACAGGCTCAGTGATAATGTTTAAGATGTATCCCATTAACTGGGATATACAATTCTTTGCCATCCAACTTAGAGAGTTGGAACACATTGTGCCACTTACATTAAGTGATGACATATGGACCACTCCACAGGGCGTCGAACTTTGCATGCTTTCCAAGCTTGGCTCAGTTTGCATCCCATTTCAAGATGATGTCTCCTTCAGAGAAACCTTTTGATGAATATTTCTTGTCAAAGTGCTTCTTCATCCACTGTTGGTTGCTGATCATAAAAGCCATAGCTTGGTCCCTCATTTCTTGGAGCTCCATCAGTTCGCATAGCCTAACCTCCATGCTATTGCTTTCTTCTTACTACAGTTGGTGGGTGAGATCCAAGGCTGGCAATTCAAGTGAAAGAGGAATCCTAGCTTCCCTTCCATATATGAGCATGTACGATGAGTTGCCAATTGCCCTCTTTGGAGTGACCCTATCTACCCACAGGGTTGTTTTCAACTTGGCATGCCAAGTCCTTTGATTCTCCTCCATTGTTCTCTTGATGATCCTAATCAGATTTCTATTGGTGGACTCACCCAGCCCATTCCCCTATGGGTAGTAGTTGGATGAAGTGTTAAGATAGATATTTTTGATGTAATGCATTGCACCCTAGACAAGAGGCTGAGCTCCTGCCTTCCACACGCAACAATGGAAACTCCCCTCTTGCCTGTGTGTCTGGCAAAATTGGGGGGAGAGTCTCTAGATAAGGGCTAACTCCCTTTGATGTATCTTTTAGGTCCTGGATTCCCTACTGCTAATAAATAAATGAAAAAAGGGGGGGATGAAAAGGGAGAAGGATGCTAAAAATAGAACCTAAACCTAAACTAAAAGGTGATACACCAAAAAAGTTGATCCACTCGGCCCGAACATACACTTTTCACCAAGAACAAGCTCCCATACACTTCATTTGACACAAAAAATCCTTCTGCATCAGTGAGCTAGGCGTCTGTGGATATACAAGGAGGAAGAACTACCAGAGGCCTCCTCAGACACATTATGGCAGCCTATTCGCATGCACCTACACTCCTCTAGGGACACTTATGGCAGACCTGCAAAAGGAGAACTCACAATACACTAGACATGTTGGAGTCATTCTGTGAAAGCATAAAAGAATGACTTAACACAAAACAAAGGCAAAGACACATACGAAAGTGAAAGTTCAAATAGAGGTAAAAATGTTATGTCTTGATTCAAGATAAAATCTGGCAGAATTCTGCCTTACAAACCCAAAGATGTTTTGGGCTGAGCTTTGCCTTATAGGCTAAGAGATCCCTTCTCAAAATGAGAAGTTTACAATATATATAGAGAGAAGAAGACTTTGGCACTTTTTGGAAAAGATTTTGGCACCTCTTTTTTACAAGTGGCCTATGTGCATTTGAGAGCATCTAGAAGAGGAGTTGTTGCTGATATCATCCTTCTAGAAGAGCCTTGCTAGAACCATGTTGTGCAATCACCAGTCTTGACTTTGGCATTCAAACTGTTGACCAATTTTGGCCTAACAGGCCAAAAAATTGGTCCCCCATTTTTTCTTATGCTATTATGAGCTAGTACTTTTCATTTTTACACGAGTCTTACAATTTCTATGGACTCTGTAGGTTTTATACGGACTCTGCAGGTCCATTTCTATGGACTCTGTAGAGCTTGGATTTCTACGGACTTTGTAGGTTTTTTACAGACTTCACAGGGACTTCTACGAACTCTGAGGGTGTAATCTTTTGGCAGATGAAGAACCAGTTTAGAGAGTGCAAGGTTTTACAAAGCTTCTTCGGACTCTTGCCTAAAGAAATTCATAAGGTAAGAAAGCTAAAATGGTTCAAGACGCTTTTCTTAAGGTTGGAAGAGTGGTTCAATGACATAATCTTTCCAAAAGTTAGTATCTTTAAACCATTGAACCATTGAACCAGTTCAATGCCTTGGTTTAACACCTCAATTCATCGGCAAAGTTCAAAGCCTTGGTTCAATCGGTGAAGTTCATCTCTTTGGTTCAATCAAATGGTTCATCAGCTTGGTTCAATGTGTTGGTTCAACATTTTGGTTCAATGCTTCAGTTCAATCAGATGGTTCAATCACTTGGTTCACTCAGTCGGTTCATCAGCTTAGTTCAATGTGTGGGTTCAAGGCCTTGGTTCCACATTTCAGTTCAAAGCCTTGGTTCAATTGGCAAAGTTCAACACAAAGTTAATCAGCAAAGTTCAAAGGCTCCGCTCATTTCAAACAATTCAACAAGCTTGGTTCAACGCTCGGTTCAATGACCGCTTGAACCATTGAATCAGTTCAATCAATTGGTTCAATGGTTGGTTCAAAGGAGTGGTTCAACCAAAAAGTTCAATCCTCCTAAAGGACAAGTGCCCTTGCGGAGGTCAGTTCTGGGTTCAAGAGCTCTTGCGGAGGGCAGGGAGCACTTCAAAGAGGCCACAAAGAAAGCCGCAAAGGTAAGATCTTTGAAATTTTGCTAAGGCAAAGGCATAATTCCTTTGGATTTTTTTTTCGAAGGATTTCCTTCAGACAAAAAGTCTGAAGAAATTTGGAAAGGCTGCAGACAAAACTCCCGTAAAGACCAAGGCAAAGAAAATAATTTCTTCACACTTTTTGTCTGAAGGAATTCCTTCAGACAAAAAGTCTGAAGAAATTCAAAAAGCAAAGTGGCAGAGGCATTTCTTGCAGACTTTTTGTCCATGAAAAAAGTCCACGAGGAAAAAGCCTGAAGGAGCAACTAGCCTGAAGCAAAAAACTCGCCTGAAGGCTATGTGCCCTTGCAGAGGGCTCTCGCTGAGGAAAAGGACTTTTCTCAAGAAGCTAAATGGGACTTCGAGAAGGATCGACAAAAGAAGTCCACAGAAAAGGCTGACAAAAGAATTCTACAGAAAAGGTTGAAGCAAGAAAGCTAAAGAAGTCCAAGGAGTGACGGGCCCGCAGACGTCAATTTTACACCAAGAAAAGCCAGTGCACGGAAGGCACCAAGTGGCAACCGCAAAGGGATTTGACATGATTTTCTAGGAGCAGTGGAACATGCCATGTGTCCCCTGCAAGGCTCGGCAAAAGTCGACAAGTGTCAACACCCGCAGTCTCTCTCTTTTGTCTCGCGAGAACTATGGTGGGCCCCAAACAAATTGCTAAAGAGAGCAAAAGCCAACACATGTCCTCTTTCGTAGGACCTTTAAAGCGTGCCTAAAGCTTCTATGAGTCAAGTAGATGCTGCCATGTGTCCTTCCCATTTCATAGCAGAATGCGCCACGTGTCACTTATTTGAAAATCAGTAGAAAATGGCCAAGGCAAGCAGAAAAGAGCCCAAGGAACATAGCGACCTGCCAAAAGATAGCCCTCGAGCGCTGAAGGAGCAGAAGGAGACAAAGTAAGGAAGAAGATAAGGTGCATGAAAAGACAAAGCAGTGCAAGTGGCAAAGGAGGAGTGAGTTATTGTTAGATGGTCATCAAATGGTGCAAACAGTGAGTGGCGCAGCCTGCTTTCTCCATTTGGCATTTATGAGGGGACAAATTGCAGTCGATTTACAAGAAAAAAGAGTAGTTTGTTTGTATAAAAGGGGTGTGACTCATGTTTTCACATTAATGTGGAATGCCAAAGTCAAAATAGGAGCCGACAATCAAACGGCTTCCTCTTCCCAAGGTTCAGAACGCACATGGGCCACTTGAAAAAAGAGCGCCAAAGTCTTTCCCAGAAAGTGCCAAGTTCTCTTCCTCTTTCTATATATTGTAAATTTCTCATTTGAGAGGGATCCATCTCTTAGCCTTAAGGCAAAACTTTGCCCAAAAATCTCTTGGGCTTGTAATGCAGAGTTCTGCCAGATTTTACCTTGAATCAGGACTTAGCATTTTTACCTCTATCTAGACTTGCACTTTAAAGTATATGTATGTGTTCTTTTGTGTTAAGTCATTGTCTTTCATGCTTCTCACAAATCAATCACAACATGTCTAGTGCATTGTGAAGTCTCTTTTTTGCAGGTGTGCCAGAAGTGTCTACAACAGGAATATAGGTGCCTATGAATAGGCTGCCCAAGTGTGTCACAGAGCACCTTTGGTAGTTTTCCTTCCTCCCTGTATCTCTACAAACCCCTGACTCACTAAAATAAAAGAGTTTCGCACGTCAGATGAAGTGTATGGGCGCTTCTTCTTGGTGAAAGTGTATGTTTAGGTTGAGTGGTTCAACACTTTTCTGGTGTATCACCTTTTCATTTTTAGGCTTAGGTTATGTTTTTAGCATCTCTCTCTCCCTTTTCATCCCCCCCTTTTTTACATTTTTTTGTTAGCAGTAGGAGAAACCAGGGCCTAAAGGATACATCGGAGGGAGCTAGCCCTTATCTAGAGACTCTTCCCTCTAACTTCGTCGGTCCCACAGGTGAGAGGGGAGTTTCCATTTTGACGTGAGGAAGGCAGGAGCTCAGCGTCCTACCAAGGGTGAAATCTTCTACGTCAACACAAAAATTAATATGAAAACATGGGTCATGCCTCTTTTTCTACAAACAAGACTGCTCCTTCCAGATATTCACATGGTTTGTCTGCTCATAAATGCAAAGTGGAGAAAATAGGCTGCATTGCTTATTGTTTGTGTCAGTTGATGACCACATCGCAAGCACTATTCTAACTGCAGGATGAAATCCTTGAGTCGACACCTCTCTTTGCCACCTGGGTTGTTTGTCCGTTTCTGCACTTTGTCTCTTCTTGGCTTTTTCTTCTCTATCTCCTTTAGCCCTCGGGGCTATCTTCTTGGTGGGTCACTAAGTTCACTCGCGGCCTGTCCTTAAGCTTCTTTGGGCTCTTTTTTGGTTGACGCTCAAGTATTTAAAAATCAAATAGCTATTTTTGTGCTATAAAATTGACGTTCACGGGCCCATCACTGCTTGAAAACCAACGGCTAGTATGTCGTGCTTGATTTTGACGTCTTCGAGGACGTCACCGTTCTTGGCAATTTCTTTAGCTCTTTTCTCTTCGATCGGGCTTTTGTCTTGGCCAATTTTCCCGCGGATAAAATATCTGCAAGAATTGTCTTGTTCACTTCTTTGGAGTTTTTTCTCAGGCTTTTTCCCCGCAGCCTCTCCCGAATTTCTTTGGAATTTTTGTCTGAAGGAAATCATTTTATGCCTTTTGCCTTAGTTTTTTCATTTCACAAGATTTTCTTTCGAAGAAATTCTTATCTTTTGCTTTAGACAAAACTCCAAAGAAAACCTACTTTTTTGGCCTTGTTCACCTTTTGGTCCTTTTTCAAGTGTTCTCTGCCCTCCGCAAGGGCATTTGTCCTTCGAGAGACCCTCTTGAACCTTCCCCTTGAACTGTTCCTTTCAACCAAACATTGAACCAGCTCTAAGGCCCTTTGATGTTTGAAAGCTAGGCACAAGGGGTTAAGAGCAGGAATGATTAATGCATCAGATGAGCTAGAGTGAGTAAGTGTTATCTGGAAGAAAGGATTTGGTGCACAAGTGGGGGATTTCTTCAGAATAAGAGGGGGCACACAAGGCTGACTACCTTGAATGAATGGACTCTTCCATTTTGCTACCTCCTCCTCCATGGATTGCAAGGCTTGAGCTTGCCTGAACAAACACTCCTCTTTATACATAAGCTCTTGCTCATATCTATACTGCTCATCCCGTCTGTCAATATCCATGACCTACTTCTCAAACTCTAGCGCTACTTCCCTTATGGTTGCAAGGCAACTAGGAGAGTTGCTTGAGGGGATTGCATGAAAATTTTGAGCTTGATCATAGCTAAATGAAGGAATAAAAGGCCCATTATGCTGAGCAGTGGGATTATATATACAAAAAATGTGATTTCTTGATGACATCAAGACTGCTTAACTAGATGATTCAACTCAGAGTCGCCATTGGTGTTGATAAAAAGCCTCCAAAGGCTGGTAGGTTAAAGAAAACACCAAGATTCTTCAACTCTTTGAAACCAAACTAGTTGGTCCCACCGAGCATGCCAAAAACTGTTGACGTAGTGGATTGCACCCTAGACAGGAGGCCGAGCTCTTGCCTTCCACACGCAATAATGGAAACTCCCCTCTTGCCTGTGGGTCTAGCAAAATTGGGGGGAGAGTCTCTAGATAAGGGCTAGCTCCCTTTGATGTATCTTTTAGGTCCTAGATTCCCTACTACTAACAAATAAATGAAAAAAGGGGGGGGATGAAAAGGGAGAAGGATGCTAAAAATAGAACCTAAACCTAGACTAAAAGGTGATACACTAAAAAATAAAATCTACTCAGCCTGAACATACACTTTTCACCAAGAACAAGCTCCCATACACTTCATTTGACATGAGAAATCCTTCTGCATCAGTGAGCTACGGGTCCATGGATATACAGGGAGGGAAAACTACCAGAGGCATCCTCAGACACACTATGGTAGCCTATTCCTAGGCACCTACACTCCTCTAGGGACACTTCTGGCAGACCTACAAAAGGATAACTCACAATACACTAGGCATGCTAGAGTCATTCTGTGAAAGCATAAAAGAATGACTTAACATAGAACAAAGGCATAGACACATACGAAAGTGCAAGCTCAAATAGAGTTAAAAATGCTATGTCCTGATTCAAGGTAAAATCTGGCAGAATTCTACCTTACAAACTTAGAGATTTTTTGGGTAGAGATTTGCCTTATAGGCTGAGAGATCCCTTTCAAAATGAGAAGTTTACAATATATATAAAGAGAGAAGAAAACTTTGGCACTTTTTAGAAAAGACTTTGGCACCTCTTTTTTACAAGTGGCCCATGTGCATTTGAGAGCATTGGGAAGAGGAAGTCGTTATTGCTGATAGCATCCTTCTAGAAGAGGCTTGTTAGAACCATGATGTGTAATCACTGATCTTGACTTTGGTGTTCAAACATTAATGTGAAAGCATAGGCCGTGCCTCATTTTCTGCAAACAAGACTGCTCCTTCCAGATATTCATGTAGTTTGTCTACTCATAAATGCAAAGTGGAGAAAACAAGCTTCACTACTTACTGTTTGCATTATTTGATGACCACTTGGCAAGTACTATTCCAACTATAGGAGTAAATCTTTTAGTCGACACCTCTCTTTGCCACTTGGACTATTTGTCTGTTTCTGCACTTTGTCTCTTCTTGGCTTTGTCTTCTTTGTCTTCTTTGGCCCTCAGGGCTATCTTCTTGGCAGGTCACTGATTTCACTCATGGCCTATCCTTAAGCTTCTTTGGGCTCTTTTCTGGTTGGCGCTCAAGTATTTAAAAATCAAACAGCTATTTCCCTACTGTAAAATTGATGTTCGCGGGCCCGTCACTACTTGAAAACCAATGGCTAGTTCGTCGTGCTTGATTTTGATGTCTTTGGGGACATCACCATCCTTGTCAATTCCTTCGGCTCTTTTCTCTTCGGTTGAGCTTTTGTCTTAGCCAATTTTGTCGTGGACAAAATGTTCGCAAGAATTGTCTCGTTTGCTTCTTTGGAGTTTTTTCTCAGGCTTTTTCCCCGTGACCTCTCCTAAATTTTTTTGAACTTTTTGTCTGAAGGAAATCATTCTATGCCTTTTGCCTTAGTCTTTTCATTTCATGGGATTTTCTTATGAAGAATTTCTTTAGACAAAATTTCTAAAGGAATTCCTTCGGACATTTTGTTCGAAGAAATTCTCTTCCTTTGCTTTAAACAAAACTATGAAGAAAACCTACTTTTTTGGCCTTGTTCACCTTTTGGTCCTTTTTCAAGTGTTGTATACCCTCTGCAAGGGCATTTGTCCTTCAGGAGACCCTCTTGAACCTTCCCCTTGAACCATTCCTTTGAACCAAACATTGAACTAGCTCATGGAACCGACTATTGAATCAAGTCGTTGAACCAAGGCATTGAACCGAATGCTTGAACTAAACCAATTGAACCAACACTTTGAACCATTTCTATTAAACCTCGACATTGGACTTTGCTAATTAACTTTGCCATTGAACCAAAGGGATGAACCATTTGATTGAAATGAACCAAATGTTGAACCAATTGAGTGAAACAAGTGATTGAACCACCTGATTGAACCAAATGTCAAAACATTTGTATTGAACCTTGCGATTGAACCAATTGAAATGAACCAAGACGATTGAACCAACAATGGTTCATCCATTCAATGGCTCAATGGTCCAAAGAAGATTTGTAAAACCTTGCACTCTCTGAACTGGTTCTTCATCTATTGAAATAAATACTTGCAGAGTCTGTAGAAAATAAGACTTGTGCAAAATCAGAAAATGAACTGGCTCAGAACAACAGGGGAAAAAGGGGGGCCTAATTTTGCCCTGTAGGACCAAAATGGTCAATAGATACCACATCTCAGTGCCCATTCACTAGTTTTAGTTCCTAAAAAACCCAAAGCGTTATTTGAGATTATGGTAGTTGGAACCCCAAACCTTGCCACCAGGTCTTCATAAAAATCTAGGACTGCATTTTCGTTGGCTTCCTTCAAAGTGACAGCCTCTACCCACCTTGTAAAGTAATCTGTGGTAGTCAGGACCCACTTGTGTCTAGCACTGGAGGGAGGGTTAATCATCCCTATGAAGTTAAGGCTCCATTGCATGAATAGCTGCTCCACCTAAATAGGTTGTAAAGGCATGGCAGCTAGCCGTTACTTCCCATCAAAGAGCGCACACTTTTGGCACTTTTGTACCTAGGCATGGGTGTACCTGAATAAATTAGGCCAGAAGTAACTAGCTCTCATTATTCTTGTAGCTATAGGCCTAAGAGCAAAGTGACCACCAGCTGGCCCATCATGAAACTTGAATAGCACCCTGTCAGCCTGACTTGGGTCTATGCACCTTAAAAAGACTCCTAAGAGATCCCTTCTGAATAGCACTCCATCAATCAGGACATAAGGGAGAGACTGGAGTCTAAAATATCTCCTCTTGGTCCTAGTAAGGCCCTGTAGACACTCACCAGTGAGAAGGAAATGCCTCAAGTCTGATGTCCAATCCTTCATGACAGCCGGTTCTTCTATTGTAGCTGCATCATGAATTAGCAGACTATCCTCTTTTTGTTGTTTAAAGTTTGCAGCAAGGTGTTTACACAGGCCTCTCCCTCTTACTAGCTTGGTGATCTTGATATCCACGTCGTATTCCATCACATTAGTGATCCACCCCGCTCTCTTTTCATTAAAGTCACGGTTGGTCAAGAAATCCTTGATGTTGGGATGTGGAACCATGAGGTGAATTCTGCTATTGGATAGCATATGCCTAAATTTTTTCAGACTCTATATCACTGCAAGGACTTGCTTCTCCACATATGTGTATCTGACCTCAAAACTCTCTAAGCCTTGGCTAAAAAATGCAAGTGGTTGCTCAAGGTTATCACCATTTGCTTGGATAAGCATGGCAGAGATTACCTCTTCATTTCTGAAGGTGTAAAGGTTGAAATCTTTGGTGAAGTCAGCCTTGATCAAAGTAGGAGCCTAGGCTATAGCCTACTTGATTTATTCAAAATTTTCCCTTCTTTACATTGTCCATGCAAACTTCTCATCCTTCTTCATCATAGAGGTCAATGGCTTAACTACCTCCACAAAATTTGGATTAAATCTCTAGATGAAATTTATTCTGTTGAAGAAGCTATGCAGGCCCTTCTTGTGTTTAGGCAAGGACGGCTCTAAGATAGAGCACACTCTCTCTGGATCAATGGTCAAGCCTTCTTTAGAAACAACATGGCCAAGGAGTTTCCCCTCGTGGACAACGAACACGCATTTCCTCCAGTTGAGAGAGATACCGAACTCTCTACACCTCTCAAAGATTTGTCTGAGGTGTCTCATGTGTTGGCTCCTCTCCTTGGAGAAAACTATCACATCATCAAGATATACCAGCATAGTGCTATTTATCAGGCCTCGAAAGGCCATGTCCATGACTCGTTGAAAGGTGGCACCAGCATTGGACAGCCTGAATGGCATTTTCCTATAAGCAAACTTCCCCCGTTTGGTAGCGAAGGTTGTCTTGTACTGGTCATAGTCTTGTACCAAAATATGATTATACCCCGAATACCCATCCAAGAGGGAGAAACGCTTGCTTCCTATGACCATTTGAAGGATTTGCTCCATGTTTGGGAGAGGATAATCTTCTTTCAAAGAGACTCTATTAAGGTCTCTAAAATCAACACATACTCTGATCTCCCTATTCTTTTTTCAGACAAGAACAATATTGTCCAGCCAAGAAGAGTGTTTGATTGGAAATATTATCCTAGACTCAATCAACTTGGTGAGTTCCTTTCGCATGAGAGGCTCAATCATTGGGTTGATAGGATTTTGCTTTTGCTTGATTGCCTTGGCACCTTCTTCCAGCTCAATGGTATGTTGGGCCAGACTTGGGTCAAAACCCTTCAAATCACTATATTCCCAAGCAAAGACATCAGCAAACCCTTGGCACAACAAGATGAAGGCCTACTTTTCACAGTCCATGCACACTTTCCTAAGTGCAAGCAACTTTTCTTTGAATATTTTAACCTTCTCATAATTCTCCTCCTTTGTTGTGATGCTTGCCTTGTCACTTTTTAACTGATCATCTTCATTGAAGATACTCTCTAGAGTGACCAAGACTTTGGGGAGTTTATTGTTCTTCAGCTAAACAATTTGGCTACCATATTGCTGTTGTAGTTTTGCCTGGTTTTTAGTAGTGAACTCTGCTTCTTGCAAAAAGAGTGTTATTTGTTGGTCACAATCAAAAACCTGCCAGTTAGTGATGTTTTCAGGTACAAAGAGCCAAATTACTACCTTCAAGTGGTGTGAACTGCGGTCTCAACCTATTTCCCTAGGGATATCAAAATGGCCACCAACTGCTGCCAGCCTATTTGCTTGCTTGTTATGCTCTCTAGGAATGCAGATAACATTGAAGGCAAGGAAATTTTCTACTAAGTCTCATACACTATGTTTATAGGACTTCGATAAAGAATTCTTTGTCAAATTTGGCCTCTTACCTGATTGACAATTAGCTCATTGTCACCAAAAACCTGTAGCTCTTTGCTTCCTCTTTTCCTTGCCCACTCCAAACCATGGATGAGGGATTCATACTCTGTAACATTGCATGTGAAAAAAAATTGAAACTTGAAAGCTAAAAAGTATTTCTCCTTTGAAGGAGAAACTAACACCACTCCACCACCAGCTCCCAACTTAATTTTTGAGCCATCAAAGAATAGCTGCCATAGCCCTGAGCTTTCTTGGCTTGCCTTCATCAGATTTGGTACAAAAGTACCCTCTTCATGTATGCAATAAATTCCAAGGCATACCTCCTCTATGAACTTGTAAGGATCATGCTCGAAGTTGTCACTTCCTTATTCGTCTAAGAGCAGGTTAGCAACTCCTTCAAGGGCAGAAGATGGAATTGATCTACTTGGAACTCTTCTTGGTCAATAATGGCATAGCTAACATTTGTCACCTTGAACGAGTATGGTTCCAGATGATCTCTGTGGAGTGGCTTAAATTCAATCTTAACTTTAGTCCCATACTTAGTTCTAAAAACTAGATAAGACTAGTTTGCTGCTAGGTAGCTGCCTATCTTGGATGTGAAATCCCTGGATAAGCAGATAGCAAAGTAAGGAGGGACATCCGCCACTACCACATCATTAGGAACTAAGAAGATCAGGCAAGCATGTAGCATCAAGCTCAAACCTTTCACTACCCAAACTATCTTTGTTGGTGTTCCATCCAGTTGCAAGACTCCTTTAGTCATTTCTTCGTATTTCAACCCCAATTTGTCGACTATGCATTTGGGCATTACCGAGGTGTTTGCTCCATTGTCAATGATGCAATTGTGCACCAAGAAATCTCCTATGACCAATGACAAATAAAAAGGGGAACCTTTTATTCTTTACTGACTTGGCGTGAGGTGGAAGGCTATCCATTCATCATCAGAACATTATCGACTTTTATTGGGACAACTTGTTCATTCAGCTCATGCAATTCCTTTTGCAGCATGTCCTTTTGCCCCAATATTGACAATGAATCCCACAAGGAGATGTTCATGTACAGCTTCTTCATTTGGTCTACCACATTGACTCAAGGGTTGCCTTCCTTCAAATTTTATTTGGGATTATTTTCAGCCTAAGGCACAGGCTGAGGAGCTGAAGGTACAATTAGCGGTCTAAAGTTTGGGACCCTTTGGTTTACATGTGATGAAGAAGGTATTGCTGACGTTTGGGCAGCAGCATGAGCTTCTTCCATTGCTCTCCTTTTGGCCCTTGTGTTGGCTGTGACATATTCACCTTGATTGTCTGTAGTACCCACGTAATTGACTACATAGAACTCACCTTCTAGGTGATTCATGATAGTAGAATCAGGTTGAGTCTGACCGCTGCTCATGCCAAATTGCATTGAAGCCTCAAAACCTAAGAATTGGATGGCTGCCTGATTGTCTTGTACATTTGTGTAGTGACCCGACATTTCATTTGTATAAACAACTTGCTCTTGACCATATCCCATGGTTGAGCAACTTGGTTGTTCTTGCACCAGATTATTTTGACCAGGCACCATAGCCTTGGATGATGTAGGGGCACTTAGATTATAGCCTTGAAAAGGTTTGGCTTGTGTAAATTGACCCTGCCCTTGATTGTAATTTTGGAAAGTGGGTTTATTTGCTTGACCATACTGCTAATATCCTTGATTTGGTCAATTGTTTTGAGTTTGCTGCCTTTTAATAACCATTAGTTCATTAGTTATGCTTTGCAACAGGCTTTTGACTTTGTGGAGGTCATTGGATGAAGTAGCCGCTGGCTTTTCTATGCTGGGCAGAAGAGCTAAGGTGGGAGCATCAGTCTGAATTCAAGGCAACATTTCAGGAAAGAGTGGCATATGAGGCCTGGGAGCTATTTTTCCAGCCTACACCAAGCAATTCTTAGCCGCTATAGCTATATCATAGGCGATAGGCAGCACATGTCCTCCCATGGACTGTATCATAATAGTGATGTCTCTATTCAATGCTCTCAAGTAATAAAGGAAAGCATAGCTTAGAGTTAGCCTTACCAACATAGGGATTCTATTCCATGTCTTTTGAAATTGAGTGTTGAAATCCTGCATGTATTCATGTGGAGCTCTTTTCATTGTAGTCAGTTACTCAGTAAGTGAGAGGTGGTCACTTTTTTCCCCAAATTGGTTCATCAAGAGGGTGCCCAATTCATTCCAGGAATTGACTAAATTCATGGGTAAAGTCCCATACCAGTCCAGAACTTTGCCCTTAAAAGACAATGCCAACAATTTGATTGCAATATTCTCCTTAGTGACATTGTGAATATTGTAGAGATTAGCGATATTTTTGATGTGTTTAATAGCGGTAATTGGCCCCTCTCCATTAAAGGGAGGCACACTTTTAAGGACTGCTCCTAGAATTGGGTCATAATACTGGAGGTTCAAAGGACTCTGACCATGAAAAGTCACAAAAGGTAATGCCATAACTATGAGAGGATGTAACCGAGGCCTTCTTGCGTAGGTGTATTTTATATCATGTCTAGGAAAGTGGTTCTCTGAATAAGGATGAGTCCTCTCAAACCTCAATCACTTTGCTGAGTTCAAAGGCAATTCAATGAATTCTAAACGGGCACCCTTAGTAGCAGATCGTGTGGTGATTTTAGGCATAGGAGGTCAGACCGGTCTTTGATCAGAAGCTGAAGCTCCTACCAGTGGAGTCACCAATTTGTTGATCATTTTTGGTCCAATGGGCCAAAATCAGTCCCCTTCTTCCCTTGTTGTCTTGAGCCAGTTCAATTTTTTGATTTTGCACAAGTCTTGTTTCTACGGACTCTACAGGCTTGTTTCTACGGACTCTGTAGGCTGATTTCTACATACTCTATAGGCTGATTTCTACGGACTTTGCAAGAAAGAAACAAGTTCCCAACACTTAGGTGACAAAAGGACCTTTGTAACTTTTCTAAAAGGAAATTTTAGAGGCCAAATAGCCCTTGCAGAGGGCAGGAAAGCACATAAAGGGAAGAAGTACAAAGGCAAAGATTTCCTTTAGACTTTCTGTCTGAAGGAAATTTCCACAAGGTAAAGATGGAAGGAATTTCTTCAGACATTTTGTCCGAAGAAATCCTTCAGAAGAAAATACTGTGGCAATAAAAAGACTAAGGCAAAAATTTTGGGCAAAAGTCTGAAGGAATTCCTTCAGACTTTTTGTCTGAATAAATTCGCTCGACAGAAAATCCAAAGGGAGAAAGTTGTAGGAATTCACCCGGGGAAAAAGTCGACTGAAGGGTAAGTGGAAAAATCATAAAGAAAATATATCCTTCAAACACAATGTCTGAAGGAATTCCTTTGGACATTTTGTCTGAAGGATGTGACTACCAAAAGGAGCCTAAAGGACCCTGAAGGGTAGGTACCCTTGTGGGGGGACTCTCGACTGCTGAAAGAAGGACCTTCCCCAAGCCCCGAAGGGACACCTTCCCTTCGAAAGGATTCAAAGACTAAGCTCGATCAAAGGAAATTCGAAGGAAATAAAGCTGAAGGAATTAACCAAGGGGTGACGGGCTCGTGGACGTCAAAATTGGGTACCATGAACTAGCCGTTGGCTTTCAAATGGTGACAGTCCTACGAAAGTCAATTTTATGGAAATGAAATAGCCATTAATATTTAAAGGCCTGAGCGTAGACCCAAATGCATTCAAAGGCCTTAAGTCCAAAAGGAAGAACTGCTAAGAGAAACACAAAGAACCAGCAAGGCTAGGAAGATAGCCCTCGAGGGCCCAAGGAGCTAAAAAAGACAAATCCAAGAAGAGATAAAGTGCAAAAATAAACAAAATAGTCCAAGTGACAAAGGAAGGTGTCGACTCAAGGAGTTACTCCAGTGGTTGATACAGTATCTGCCAAGTGGTCATCAAGAGGTGCAAACAGTGAACGGTGTGATCCATTTTTTTCACTTTAAATTAATGAGCAGATAAACCACATGAATATCTTGAAGGAGCAGTCTTGTTTGCAAAGAAAGAAGCACGGCCTATGCTTTCACATTAATGTTTGAACACCAAAGTCAAGACTGGTGATTACACAACATGGTTCTTGTTGATGCAGTGGATTGCACTTGGGGCAGGATGCTTAGCTCTCACCCTTCCACACGCAATAATGGAAACTCCCCTCTCGCCTATGGGACCAGTGAAGCTAGAGGGGAGAGTCTCTAGATAAGGGCTATCTCCCTCTAATGAATCCTTTAGGCCCTAGTTTCTCTTACTGCTAACAAAAAAAATGTAAAAAGGGGGGGTTGAAAAGGGAGAGAGAGATGCTAAAATAGAACCTAAACCTAAAAAAAATGAAAAGGTGATACACCAAAAAAGTATGATCCACTCAGGCTCGAAACATACACTATTCACCAAGAAGAAGCGTCCATACACTTCATCTGATGTGGGAAAACTCTTTTGTGTCAGTGAGTCAGGGGTCCATGGAGATACAGGGAGGAAATAACTATTAAAGGTGTTTTGAGACACACTTTGACAGCCTATTCACATGCGCCTATATACCTGCTGTAGACACTTCTGGAAGACCTACAGAAAAGAAACTCACAATGCGCTAGACATGCTGGAATCGATCTGTGAGAAGCATAAAAAGAAATGACTCAACACAAAAAGAAAACACATACATGTGCTTGAGTGCAAGTCTAGATGGAGGTAAAAATGCTAAGTCCTTATTGATGATTTAAAATTGTGCTTGATTCTAATCAACAACAATGGGAAGTTTCAAGATATGGGACTTGTGTCTTGAAACAACCTCTAGATTTTTAAGAAGTTGGTTCTTCTCTATATTAAAGTATATACTAGGAAAAGGGATAGGAATTTTAATCAGAAACACAAATGCAAAAAATAAAATCTAATCTATGGCGATGCACCTAAATATAATTCGACCTTAATCCCGAGCATAGTGAGACTATATGTAGGATTCATTTACATTTAAGAGCAAACAAGTGCATGATCAATGTAAAAGATGGAAACAATAGAAAAAGAGGCTCACAGTATAGACTACTTTTGCAGTGATACAAAAAATGTTAACAAAGGCATAGGGTTCAATCTTGTTATTTGAATTTTCTAGTCACATAAGAGGCGCAGAAACACATACAGTTATATAAACCTTCCAACTCAAGAAAATGAGAGACAAAATTAAATGACATTCCTAATCACAGCTCTAGAAAGTCTACAGTCTAGACTACTTTTGCAAATGACAGAAAATATCAACAAAGACATAGGATTCAATCTTCTCATTAATTCTCCAGTCACATAAGAGGCATAGAAACATGCACAGTTACATAAACCTTTCAACTTGAGAAGATAGAACAAAAGCAAATGATAAACCTAGTCACAACTCTAGAAAGTCTAAACTCTTTACAATAATTCTCTCTCAAAAATTAACTTTGATAATTGATGATCTTATCTTGGTGGTCTCTGCACCCTTATTTATAGCCTTGGATTCACTTCGGATTGTCTGCTTGTTCCCAATATAACGGCCCAAATGAAATCTAACCCAACTAGAAGTGTCTAACAGAAGATATTTTATAGATTCTAAAATGCATTGTCTTCTGGCAGTTCATTGGCTATAACAGGTTGTAGGACGCTCCCTTCTCTTAAATGCTAGGTAACACAGCCAATTTCTTGAAAATCCTCTTATTACTTTTAGAGAACACAGGAGGATGACACTTGGCATGTTCTACAACACCTATCAAAGACATGCGGCACTTTCCACGTAACTTCTACTTTTTATGTCTTTGCTCAGCCATGTTCTGCCTTTAACACTTGTTGCTATCCGCTTCCTTGAAACTTCAACAGCTTAAAAGAAAATAAGACCCACAATATTTTTACCCGAGTAATTTTAAAAATGACATAGGGATAGGTGTCGATTTCTACTACTTAATTAAAGGACACATGGCAATCTCCACTTTACTTATCTGGGGTTACGTGGTGGCCTTCGCTCCTTTTATCTACCTTTTAGAAACTTGCAAAAGATGACATGTGGCTGTCTCCACTTTACTATATTTATACCATAGAAATAAATCAGTCTCATTTCACATTTACACAAACAGCGACACCTAGCGGCTTTCGCTTTCTTCAGAAACTACACTTAAGACCCACCACGGTCTTTGCTATATCAGTGAAGCAAAATTGAAGATAATTTAGATCGCGACACGTGGTGGTTTCTATTCTTCTTTGCTGGGGTACGTGGCATCTTTTGGCGCTTTTAAAAAAGCAACATCGAGACCTTCCATGACTGCCACTTGGCGCTTTCCACTTGATCCTGATACTTAGCTTGTTAAAACCTTTCAATGAAAAAAGATGAAATGCGGATGCTTATGAAACCATAGACGTTGACACTTGGCACATTCCACTGAGTCACTATGAGATACATGGCACATTATAACCAACTCATAGAAAATATAAAAGGTGCCTCAGATGATGACACTTGGCAGTTTTCGCAGAGAAAGATACCTCGAATGATGACACTTGTCAGCTTCTGCTTGATTTCGACACTTAGACAAAAAATGAATCAAAAATAAAATAGAGCCCGTGCTCTGTTTCAAACTTCACCATCTCGGACCAAAGTATGCAAGGACAAAACTTGGCAGCACGTAGCTAAAAAAATATGATTAAATGTAGAGTAATTTTTTACACTACAATTATTGGCGACCCCAAGGACTTTTGGGCTTGCTCAAAAAGAAACCACAACTCCCGCTAGATCAAAATTTCAAAATGATAGCTTCAATAATGTTGTCTGATAGGTGGACCACTCTTCATCAGATAACCCTTGCTTATTCTGCAATTCATTAAAGGCTGAATCAAGGTTAATGATATCCTTGTGTGAAAAATTTTGCAAAATTTGAACAGTAGCCTTTAATTTGAATTCAAGCTGGGAAAAAGGAACCAAGACAACTTCTACTTCAGGGACCGATGAATCATCCTTGAGATCCAAAAAACTTTTTGATCATTTTGTTTGGCCAACAACAACAGTTCAATTTTTTCTACCATCAGCATGGTGTTGTCATCAGGAAATGGAGAAGGAAGACCTAATTGTACTAGATCTTCAACATCTTGTTTCATTTCATTGATTCCTTCCTTCATGACATCCAGAAGCTCCTTGCAACTATTGGTTGCGAAATTGCAACTGAGAACCTCATTTACTCGCTTGGCAATGACCATTCTGTCATTAATTCATGTTGCTGACAATGTTGCATCTGTTGCATCATAAAGCTTTTGCAGTAACGTTTGCTAGTCCATTACTCTCTTAGAGACTGTAGCCAGAGTATTTAAAACTAAAATCTCCACCTTTTTGCATAATTTCTGTGCATTTAGCAGGAAGGTGAGAGAAGGCCTGAGCTAAATAATCTCTGAAGAGATTCTCTTCCACATGGATTCATATAGCTCCTTCACCAGACTTAATACTCTGACATTCTTTGGCCTATTTGCCAGCTCTAGTGTCAGTTGTGCTACTCTATGTTGTTCTACATTAAATTGGGCTTGTATGGCCACAATTTTATTCTGTTCAGCCAGCAACATTTGTTGCAATTGGGTAACTTGCAACAGGTGTTCCTCGCATTTCCCTTGTAATGTTGCCTTTTCGTGCCTTAGGGTTGTCACTGCATCTTTTACCTGTGTGAGCCCTGCTTTTAAAGAATCATTTTGGGCCTAAAGTGCCCAGTGAGTTTGAAGAGAAACAGTATTTTGCAACTATTTATTTAGATTCTCTATTTCATTATTTTTACCATTGATCTCTGAGGTCAAACTATTACAATTTGCCTTTTCCTTGGCTAGCTCGGCTTCCATCTTCTGTAGCCTTCTTGATATCTTCAAGTAGTCTTCAGTAACTATAGAAGTGGATTCAGTCAGCAGCTCAATTTTGTCTGGTGGCCTGAAAAGGGACATGTCGATGGCTAGCGCATTCATCATGTAATCCTCCAGCTACATTTGCTCAATTGTCTTTATTACATTTGGCAACAAATGAGTCACCATCAATTGTTGTTAGATGGGGTCAAATTCTTATTGGATTAATCTTCTTTTTCTCTCTTTGAGCTTCCTTTGCCTTCCTAGCAGCATCTGCTTGGGTCTGGAAGGTAGATGGAGAGGTGATGTGCCCACTCGCAAAAGGATGTCCTTGTGGTAGACCATATTGAATAGCCAATTGTTGGCTATGGGTAATCTGAGGGGAAAGTTTCTTAGGAACAAAAGGGGAGAAATGAGGTAATGTTAAAGCCTAAGGTGGCACAGATGGGGCGAAGTGAGAAATGGGAATGGCAAAAGTGGCAGGGGATGTAATCTGGCTAGATGAAATCATCATGCTAAGAGGAGAAAAAATAGACTGAGGAGGAGAGGGAGGAATAATATTTACCTGAGTGATTATAGTACCCTGTAATTGGCACTGTGGGGTGTCTGTCTCCTCTTTTGAAGTAAATTAAAATTGCACCCTCTTTTATTTCTTGGGTGTCTCTTCTTCTTGCTGCATTTTTGCCCCTTTCAATGATGCTTGTGGGGAACTAGGAATATCTATAATCAATACTGATGGGGAAGCTTGTGATGGTGAAGGCACCACACTTTTATGCATTTCTATGGCACTAAGAGATTGGGGCCAAACTGATACAGTTGATGTAGCTACAGTTTGCCTTGAGGCTTGTGACTCTTGACTTAACCCAGCCCTAGCTTCCTACTCTTCACCCAGTGTTAGCAAATTACCTGTCTCTAGGCTAGATACAAGAGAGAGATGACACTCATCCCATAGTTCTTCCCATCTCTCATCTATGTCTACATTTCAAAAAGAATGGGTTGTTTGACAAATTTCATGCCTATATTTTCAATAGGCCTCTATCTTCTCAGTATCCCAATCTTTATTCTTTAATGTTCTCCTTAAGCCAGATGTCATTCTGACTTTAGGATCATAATCCCTTTGTTTGACGTAGAATGTTTTCCATGGCCTATTTTGTGGAAGGGGCAAGTTTGTTAACTCAACATAGAATCTAGGAGTGTCTTCCCTAGGATTTTTTCTATTCTCCCAAAAAGGGCGGCCTTCATGTGCAATTCTAGTTGTAACCATATGAGTCCTTACCCTCGAGGCTATGAAACCATTTGAGTCATAAACCCATTTGTCTTCTACTAAAAGGAAACCCAGAAAGGCTAGCTTTCTAAGCAACACAACTTCTGCGTCTCTAGTTTCCAAAACTATGCTTGTTGTCATTCACGAAAGATCATACATTTTTCTTTTTCTCTTCCCAGAACCAAATTCATTGTCAACTATAGATACCTGCCTGGTGACCTCTAGGAATGATAACCTAAGAGTCAAAATCTTAGGTAGCAATATTGGTTCCCCACAAAAACCATAGACTCTTATAATGGTATGGTGGGACCCAAAATAGAAATCACAAGGAATGGGGCAACTGGCCAGAAGATTTGAAACACTCGAGAATAATCTATTCATAACTAGTTCAAGGCTGAGGTGGTAAAAAATAGGGGTAACAAATAATTCTCAGAATTCATATGAGTCACTAGTCTTTGACAAAATGTGTGTCCATGCAAGCACATGAATGGTCCTTTGGAGATCAAAATCTGGGTCATACATATTAAGATACATATGTTGGGCAAAGAGTTTAGAGTTCTAAAAAAGCATGAGGTGGAACAAATAGGAAGAATACCTGAACACTCCTTTTGATCTGAAATGGGCTAGTTGTTCTACCATTGAGAAAGCAATTTGTTCAAAAAAGTCAAGCTAATACTCCTGGGTTTTATCAACAGTCTTCAGCCTGAAGAGAATAGCCATTTCTTCTACATAAATTGCCATATCATCTTTCATGCCAAAGATGAAAGCCATCATTGACAATGCATCTTGGATAGCCTGGGCAAATTGAGCTCTTGGTGCAGGGAGTGTGGGTACCATAGTGTCATCATCACCCATTTGTAATTCGAATCTCAGGAACCTTGACTGAGTGTTGATGTTTGCCCACATTTTTTGCATTTTAGCAACAGTGAGAAACATAGCTGTACTATCATGATGCAGGGCTAACATATCTCTAATAGCTTGCAGTGTGATTTGCACCGTGAATGGACCTTGTTGAATGGTGCATGAAGGTGCATGGAACAAGTCTACACATAATTTGACCAGGTTGGGGCATGGATATATAGCTGAGACAATGAATTGAACCAGTTGTGAGGTCCACATCCTCATGGCAAATGTTTTATATTGCCCTACTCTGGCCCTCTATAGACACCTTTGATGTGCCCCTTCTCTAACAGTTTTGCTACTAGCTCTCTGTAGAATTGGGTCCATGATGCCATTTGCATAATCTTTTATTTTCGCTAGGTCACTCGCTTGACCAGCTTCAGGAAACTTGGTCCATGGATAGGTCTTCAATGGCTGTGCGGGCGCTGAAGCATATGATTTACTTTCAAGAAACTTATCAAGGGATTCATACATCCCAACTCCTTGTTGTGAAGATTATGCCCCCTCCATCTCTATATCTTCTCTATGATAGCTTGTATGAACTTTTTCAAAATGGAAATACTTTCACTAAAGCAAGTTTATTAAGCACATAAAAATGCAAGTAGCAAGATATTTTCGCGCAGATGCAAGAATGTTTGAGAACTTGTAAACTTTAACTCTTACTAAGAGGTATTTATTGACCTATCAAGTCTTAAAATGGCATTAAATTCGGATAACCATTATCAGATCCTACTCAATCTTTATAGAACAACGAGATAGACACGTTATGCAAGTACAGTGCAAGGTACCTTAGAAATTTCTAAAGATTTGGGTGACATTCAATGTATAGGAGAAATTTGAAAATTTTGAAAATTTTGAGCTGCCGACTACGTGTTCAAAGAACACTTATTTAAAAGAAAAGTGGGAAAACAAAAGTGGGAAAACAAAGCACTATGGAAAGGGGAAACTACCTAACTATATTAATCAAACATCTTTATCTCCCTCCTGAGTCAAAAGAATAATTTCTAAAGTCTCTTTTATGATAAGCCAGCTTATATTGCCATACAAGTGATTGAATTGGACATAGCTTTGGTGAATTGCCCTCTGTGTATGCCACATTGATTTGCCTACATTTGAATGAGTCAGAGTCAAACATGCTTCCAACATACATAAGCTCTTTTTGTTCTTGGAAATTCGTAGAATATCGGCTCTTGATATTGGGATGTCTTACCAAGAAGTTAACGACCATCTACTCATCAATAGAAGCCTTTTGACATATATCATTTATTGACTTAACTCCTTTTTCCTCAAACTCAGGTTCTTCTGCATGATCATCCTTTTTAATAACTTAAAAATTACCAATATCTTGTAAGGATAATTCTGAAAGTTTGTAATAATTTTTCACATGTAATTGAGGCTCAATGTTGTTTTGTTCCTCTGCAACCAGCTCATATCTATCTTGAAAAATGGTATAACCTGACTCAATGAGTTCAAACAAATCGTTTAAATCATAGTCCAAGAAATGTCCATGCTCCTCCACATTATCTTACAAAGTAAGAAGAAAATCAAAAATTATTTCTTCTTCATCAGAGGTCAAGTTATATGCTTGTGATTTCTCACTAGGAATCTGGAATTCATAAGAGGCCTGAGGATTGATAAAAGAGGTATCTTTTGACTTTTCTTCCTCTAGAACATTTGGAATTCTTCATCAAGTATAACGTAAGTGCCCAAACCAATAGAGTCATAATTTCCATATGGGTCACTTTGCATCATAGCTAATAAATGATCATTTTCTTCTTCATGATCATATCTTGTCCATTCACCTAGCTCTTCGACAAAAACCTTTCTTCTTTATTCATCATAACATGGGCTACCTCTAACTTTGCAGTGGGCTCATTAGTGATGTGATCTTTATATAATGGTTCAAACAATATCTTCATCTTTGAACCGTATTTGGTTCTTAAGATGAGATGAGACCAATCAAGGGACATATATCCTCCTATCTTGGTTGTAAAGTCTCTTGATAAACATAAGCCAAAAATAGGAGGTATATCTATCACTACTACATCTTGATTTACAATTATATTTGGACAAGCATATAATTGTAATTGGAGATGTTTAATTCTACCTATTGTCTGAACTGCTTTGCCATCTAGCTGTATGACTCCTTTAGTGAGTGGTTCATACTTAATTTCTAAAGCATCAGCTATCTGTTTGGGCATTACTATAGTAATAGCCCTTAAATCAATTATTGCATTATGCAACAGTTTCTTGCCAACTATTAGAGTTAAATAGAAGGGATCTAGTTTGGATTTGCTTACCTCTATTGTAATATTCACTAGGGCTGTTGTCTGCAGATGGACTATATTTTTGAGCTTTTCTTTTCTAGCAGGTCCTTCTTTCGTAACAGTACTTTTGGGCACTGCTTGGCCTTTTAGAGCTTCTTGTAGTAGTGTCTTCTATTCAGGAATAGCCAATATATCCCATATTGATACTTGTGCTAGAGTCTTCTTCAATTGATCCACCACATTTATTGGTCCCAGAGTTTGAGCTCTTTGCAAATAAGGATATCTTGTTTTTCTCTAAATTTGGGCAGGAATCCCTTGATTTTGCACCGACTGAGGCACTTCTTGTCTGACAATTGTGTTTTTTTGTCCTTGAAATGGAGGATTCTCCATGACTTGACTATTTACAATCTCAGGTTGTTCCACCATCCTTCTCTTTGAACTGGGGTAATAATCAGATTGCACCACTGGTTTTTTGGAGGTAAATTCTTCATTCAAGAAAATTGATTTTTCATCTTCAACTCATGAGAACAAAGCATGTTTCAGGGCTATTTCTTATTCTTCTTGCAAAGACATCCCTTACATCTGAGCCACTAGGACTGAATTCTGCATGTCAGAAGACTGATAGGCTTGATTGTCACTGTAACTTGCAAACTGACCATCCATTCTTCTTTGCTCTACCACCTTTTGTTGTAGATTACCCATAGGACAATCTCTAGGTGTATGAGCATTATTGCAAGGGAAACACCAGGCATTAGTGTTGTCCACATAGTTATTTTGCCCTGGAACAATCTCCCTATTTGAATTGGGAGGAATAGTCTGTGAGGGTGTGGGGACTGCAACCAATTGGTTTGTTCATTGAGTGTTATTTTGTCTCGAAGGACCCTAGTATTGGTTTGACTGAGATGAAAATCTATTTCCTTGATAGCCTTGATATGGAGGCCTAGAAAAAGTATTTTGTTGTCTTTTTATATTGATCAACTTATTAGAAAATGTCCTTAGGATATTCTTGATATCATCCAACTCAGATGACTGAGTGGGGACAATTTCTTTAGCAGATGGTTGAGGATAGGTGTACATAGACACTAGTGGGCTTACAGATTTAAGAACTTCTTGAAGTCATGGCAAGGAAATTTCTAAGAACATGGGCATGGGAGGCCTTGGAGGTAACTTTCTAGCATCTATTAAATTGTTCTCAGCTCTAACTGCATATTCATAAGCCTCTGGCAAAGTGTGTGCTCCAAATGACTAAATCATAACAGATATATCTGAATTCAAAGCCTTAAGATAAAACACTATGGCCATACCTGGTAATGGTCTAGCTGTAATAGGGATTCTCTCCCAAGTCTTTTGAAATCTAGAATTGAAGTCAGTCATAGCTTCTTGTGCTCTCCTTTGAATGGTAATTAATTATTGTAATAAAGAAGACTTATCACCCTTCTCTGTGAATCTTTTAAAGAAAAGATCTCCGAGCTGATCCCATGTAGAAATGGTATTTGGGGTCAGGGACCTGTACCATTCTAAGGTGTTCCTTTTAAAAGAAGCTGCTAATAATCTTATGGCCACATTTTGCTGTGTGACATGTATAGCATAGACATCTGATACATCATGCAGATGCTCTTCAGGTGTTTTAGAGTCTTGCCCACTGAATTTAGGCAGAGCTTTTAGGGCATTCATTGGGATAGGGTCCCAAGTGGCTGGTGGTATTGGGAGGACTAATGGACTACCAGTGTTCCAACTCGCATAATTTGTTAGCGATATAGGGGCTCCCATATTTGCTCTTGGTATTGGTACAAACTGGTTGACTCTTCTTTTTGGATTAGTTACCAAATGTGGCCAAAAAATACCTAGATTTATAATAGATTGTGATCTGGTTACCAGTCCACAGCTATGACTCCTCGTAGCTCTCTAGTTCATACGATCTTAAAAGAAACTTCAAGATTGGTCCCACCGGGCGTGCCAAAACCTGTTGATGATTTAAAATTATGCTTGATTCTAATCAACAACAATGGGAAGTTTCAAGATATGGGACTTGCATCTTGAAACAACCTCTATATTTTTAAGAAACTAGTTCTTCTCTATATTAAGTATATATTGGGAAAAGGGATATGAATTTTAATTAGAAACATAAATGCAAGAAATAAAATCTAATCTATGGTGATGCGCCTGAAATTTGACCTTAATCCTAAGCACAGTGAGACTATATGTAGGATTGATTTACATTTAAGAGCAAACAAGTGCATGATCAATGTAAAAGATGGAAACAATAGAAACAGAGGCCCACAACATAGACTACTTTTGTAGTGATACAAAAAATGTCAACAAAGGCATAGGGTTCAATTTTTTTATTTGAATTTTTCAGTCACATAAGAGGCGCAGAAACACGTACAGTTATATAAACCTTCCAACTCAAGAAAATGAGAGACAAAAGCAAATGACATTCCTAATCACAGCTCTAGAAAGTCTACAGTCTAGACTACTTTTGCAAATGACACATAAAATATCAACAAAGGCATAGGATTCAATCTTCTCATTAATTCTCCACTCACATAAGAGGCACAAAAACATGCACAGTTACATAAACCTTCCAACTTGAGATGATAGAACAAAAGCAAATGATAAACCTAGTCACAGCTCTAGAAAGTCTAAACTCTTTACAATAATTCTCTCTCAAAAAATTTCTCTGATAATTGATGATCTTATCTTGGTGGTCTCTGCACCCTTATTTATTACCTTGGATTCACTCTAGATTGTCTACTTGTTCCCAATCTAACGGCCCAAATGAAATCTAACCCAACTAGAAGTGTTTAACACAAGATATTTTATAGATTCTAAAATGCATTATCTTCTGGCAGTTCATTGGCTATAACAGGTTGCAAGATGCTCCATTCTCTTAAATGCTAGGTAACACTTAGCCAATTTCTTGAAAATCCTCTTATTACTTTTAGACAACACCGGAGGATGACACTTGGTGTGTTTTGTAGCACCTATTGAAGACATGCAGCACTTTCTGCGTAACTTATACTTTTTGTGTCTTTGCTCAGCCATGTTTAGCCTTTGACACTTGTTGCTATCCGCATCCTCAAAACTTCAACAGCTTAAAGTAAAATAAGACCCACAACATTTATTACTCAAGTAATTTTAAAAATGACACAGGGACAAGTGTCGATTTTCGCTGCTTCATTAAAGGACACATGGCAATCTCCGCTTTACTTATCTAGGGTTACGTGGTGGTCTCCGCTCCATTTATCTACCTTTTAGAAACCTATGGAAGATGACATGTGGCAGTCTCTGCTTTATTTATACCATAGAAACAAATAGGTCTCATTTCACATTTACACGAATAGTGACACCTGGCGGCTTTTGCTTGCTTCAAAAACTACACTTAAGACCCACCACAGTCTTTGTTATATCAGTGAAGCAAAATTGAAGATAATTTAGATCGTGACACATGGTGGCTTCTGTTCTCCTTTTTTGGGGTACGTGGCATCTTTTGGTGCTTTTAGAAAAGCAACATCGAGACCTTTTGTGACTGCCACTTGGCACTTTCCGCTTGATCCTGATACTTAGCTTGTTAAAACCTTTCATTGAAAAGAGACGAAACGCGGGTGCCGATATGAAACCATGGATGTTGACACTTGGTGCATTTCACTGAGTCACTATGAGATAAGTGGCACATTCCAACCAACTCAAAAAATATAAAAGGTGCCTCAGATGTCGACACTTGGCAGTTTCTGCAGAGAAGGATACCTCGGACGACGACAATTGTCAGCTTCCACTTGATTTTGACACAGACAAAAAATGAATCAAAAGGAAAATAAAGCCCGTGCTCTATTTCAAACTTTGCCATCTTGGACCAAAGTATGCGAGGATAAAACCTGTTAGTGTGCAGCTGAAAAAATAGGATGAAATGTAGAGTAATTTTTTACACTACAGTCCTGATTCAAGGTAAAATTTGGCAAAGTTCTGCCTTACAAGCCCGAGAGATTTTTGGGTAGAGTTTTGCCTTAAGGCTGAGAGATGGATCTTTTTCAATTGAGAAATTTTAAAATATATATAAAAGAGAAGGGAACTTGGTGCTTTTTGGAAAAGACTTTTGGCACTCTTTTTCCAAGCTGGCCCATGTGCGCTGAGAGCATCAAAAAGAGGAAGTCACTATTGCTATTGTCATTCTTCTAGAAGAGGCCTACTAGAAACATGTTGTGTAATCGCCGATCTTGACTTTGGCAATCGAGAGCATGGGTTGTGCCTCTTTTCCTGCAAACAAATTGTGGTTTGTCTCCTCATAAATGCCAAATAGAGAAAGCATGCCGTGTTGCTCACTGTTGGCACCATTTGATGACCATCTGTCAATAACATGCCTCCCCTTTGCTACTTGAAGTGATTTGTCTTTTCCTACGCTTTATCTCATCCTGGTTTTGTCCCTTTCTGGCTCCTTCACCCCTCAGGACTATCTTTTGGTGGGTCACTGCGTTCCTTGGGCTCTTCTTGCTTGCCTTGGCTACTTTCTGCTAGTTTTCAAATAAGTGACATGTGGCGCATTCTGCTGTGAAACAGGTAGGACACGTGGCAGCATCCGTTTGACTCATGGAAGCTTTAGGCACCCTTTGAAGGTCCAATGGAAGAGGACATGTGTCAAATTACACTCTATTTAGCAATTCATCTGGGGCCCACCACAGTTCTCGTAAGATAAAAGAGAGAGACTGCAGGTGTTGACACTTGTCAGCTTCTGCCAAACCTTGCAAGGGACACGTGGCACGTTTTGCTGCTCCTAGAAAAGCATTTCAAAGCCTTCCACGGTTGCCACTTGGTGACTTCCCCACTCTAGCTTTTTCTGGTGTAAAATTGATGTTTGCAGGCCTATCACTACATTTGAATTTCCAACGGCTAGTTTTTCATGTTTAACTTTGATGTCTTAAGGCCCATCACCCTTGGACTTTCCTTCGGCTTCCTGCCTTGGCCTTTTCTGTGGACTTCTTTCATGGACAATTTTCTCGTGGACAAAAAGTCTGCAAGAAATGTTTCTACCACTTTGCTTTCCTCTGGATTTCTGCCCAGCCACTTTCCCTGCAGCTATCTTCCATTCCGAATTTCTTCAAACTTTTTGTTCGAAGGAATTCCTTTGGATAAAAAGTCTGAATAAATTCAATGCCTTAGTCATTTGTGGGATTTTGTTTGCAGCCTTTCCGAATTCCTTCAGACTTTTTTTTCGAAGGAATTCCTTCGGACAAAAAGTCTGAAGGAATTATGCTTTTGCCTTAACAAAATTCCAAAAGAACTTAGCCGCTTTTTTGCAGCTTTTTTTCCTTGTGGCCTCTTTGAAGTGCTCTTTGCTCTCCGCAAGGGCTCCTAAACCCAGAACTACCCTTTGCAAGGGCACTTGTCCTTTGGGAGACTTAAACTTTTTTGGTTGAACCAGTCCTTTGAACCAACCGTTGAACCAATTGATTGAACCGGTTCAATGGTTCAAGCGGTCGTTGAACCAAGGCGTTAAATCGAGCATTGAACCATTTGAAATGAGCTGAGCCTTCAAACTTTGTCGATGAACTTTGTGTTGAACTTAGCCAATTGAACCAAGGCTTTGAACTTTTCTGATGAACCAAGGCATTGAACTAAAGCGTTGAACCAGTTCAATGGTTCAACGGTCCAAAGATGCTAACTCTTGGAAAGATTATGCCATTGAACCACTCTTTTAACCTTAATAAAAAGTGTCTTTGAACCATTTTAGCTCTCTTTCCTTATGAATTTCCTTAGAAAAGAGTCCGAAGAAGCTTTGTAAAACCTTGCACTCTCTGAACTATTTTTTCATCTACCAAAAGACTACCCCTGTAGAGTCTGTAGAAACTTCATTGCTGAGTCCGTAGAAATCCAAGCTCTGTAGAGTCCATAGAAATGGACCTACAGAGTCTGTAGAAATGGACCAGACTTGTCCAAAATCAAAATGTACTGGCTCAGAACAACATAAAAAAAGGGGGACCAATTTTTTTGGCCTTTTGGGCCAAAAATGGTCAACAATTCTAGCAAGCCTCTTCTAGAAGGATGATATCAGCAACAACGACTTCCTCTTCTCGATGCTCTCAATGCACATGGGCTAATTTGTAAAAAGGTACCAAAGTATTTTCCAAATGGGGTGCCTTTACTTCTTCTCTCTCTATATATTGTAAACTTCTCATTTGAGAAGGCATCTCTTGGCTTATAAGGCGGAGCTCTGCCGGATTTTACCTTGAATCAAGACAGCATTTTTACCTCCATTTGAGCTTGCACTTTTGCATATGTCTATCGATTTGTTTTGTGTTAAGTCATTTTCTCTTATGCTTTCACAAAGTGATTCAAGCATGTCTAGTGTATTGTGAAGTTTCTTCTTTTACAGGTCTGTTAGAAGTGTCTGCAGCAGGAATATAGGTTCATGTGAATAGGCTGCCAAAAGTGTGTCTTAGAACACCTCTGGTAGTTCTTCCTTCCTGTATCTCCATTAGACCCCTAGCTCACTGATGCAAAATAATTTCTCATATCAAATTAAGTGTATGCCAGCTTGTTCTTGGAGGAAAGTGTAGACTCAAGCTAAGTAGGTCAACTTTTTTGTTATATCACCATTTAGTTTAGGTTCTGTTTTCATCATCCTTCTCCCTTTTCAACCCCTCCCTTTTTTATTTATTTGTTAGCAGTAAGAAATCCAAGACCTTAGAGATATATCAAAGGGAGCTAGCCCTTAACTAGAGACTCTCCCCCCAGTTTTCCCAAGCCCACAGGCAAGAGGGGAGTTTCCATTTTGATGCATAAAAGATGTTAGGGATCCTGTAGCTCACTCTGATACCAAATGTTAGTACCTTAGAGCTCAATTGATTACTATTGTATAAGCAACTAAACATGGAATTAAACCAGAAGTAATAAGTAACTAGAATTTAGAAATAACAAAGAATAGATGATACGAAAAATAATACAATCTGTATTAACACTCTTCCAAAAGGAAATACAATGAAGAAATCTCACTCTTCCCACACCTCTTGGGCGTACAATAATTCTCCCTCAAGAGTTCTCTCTCTCAATCAATTACAACCAACTCAATATCCGAGTTGTTCCCTCCAGTGACAATCAACCCAATTGTTGTTGTTGCCTACTCTGATTGTGACAATCAACCCAATTATTGTTGCCTCCAATACTCTTCAGACCTTCTTGATCTTGCACCCTATAGATCTAATTGGTCTTGCTTGACCACAGACCTTCTTGATCTTGCACCTTGCAGATCTAATTGGTCTTGCTTGACCACAGACCTTCTTGATCTTGCACCCTGCAGATCTAATTGGTCTTGCTTATCACATACCTTCTTGATCTTGCACCCTACAGATCTAATTGGTCTTGCTTACATTACAATACAGCCCCATGGGTCTCTTAAATAGATCCCAAACCAAACAATAATTAGAAACACAAACTCAAGACTAAAATTAGTCTTTACATGCAAACTAATTATTCGTCTAAAATTAGAACAGTTCTGGAAACACAGGTGACTGACGTCGGTTCTTATTTGACCGATGTTGACTGACAATAACTGATGTCGGTTACTGTGTACACTGAATATGACCAATGTCAGTTGGCATGACCGACGTCGATTATTGTGACACTCAGTAACCTCCACCATTTGCATAATAGTGAAGCTTTTAGCTCTATAACTTAACAATCTCCCACTTGGAGATAAACAGCTGCACCTGTACCTGTACATCCTCTAATTTGTTTCTAGTTTGTATCCCCATCTTCAAGTTCAATCTTGAAGATCAACCACCAATAGTGAACACATATCATGTGGTGCTTCTCCTGTCATCTAAGTCACCTGCCATATTTGAATCTACATATCCATGTAGAGAAGTGCTCGACCCTGCATAGCATAAATACCTGCTGTTGGTCCCTCTCAGATATCTGAGAATCCACTGAACTGCTTTTCAGTGCTCTTTTCTTGGATTAACCATAAACTTGCTAACAACTCCCACTATTTGGGTAATATCAGGTTTAGTACATACCATGTACTCAACTTCATCATGTCATTTAGGACACTGTTCATAGCTCAACTTGAACTGTCCAACCATAGGTGTGCTAACCAGTTTTGCATTCTGCAAATTGAACCTCTCCACTACCTTATTCACATAATCCTCTTGAGACAAAATCAACCTGTGATTTTCTCTGTCTCTAGAAATACTCATGCCAAGGATTTTCTTTGCTCCTCCAAAATCCTTCCTGGCAAATGTCTGAGATACTTTTACCTTTAGCTCAGCGATTCCCTGCATGTGTGACCCTGCAACAAGCATATACACTACATACAGTAACAGGGTAATGTAGTTATCATTATCCAACCTGGTAAAATAAACACAATGGTCACATTGACATTGACTAAAGCCATGCTTTGTCATAAATCTGTCAAACCTCAAATACCACTATCCTAGAGCTTGCTCAAGACCATATAACCTGGCCTTATGTCTCACCTGTCCATTCTCTCCTTTCTTTAACCTATGAATCCATTTGTCTTTCAATGCTTTTCTTCCAACTGGCAACTCAACTAAATTCCACGTTTGGTTCTTTTCCAAGGAATCAATTTCTTCATTCATGCCATGCTCCCACTATTTCTTAGATTCTACCTACATTGCCTCTTCAAAACCTTCATGTTGATCTTCTTTCAACCAACAATCTTTCTTTGCATGTCCTTTCTTTTCACAATTCCAGCAGGTTATACTACCATTTCTAGATTTGGGTCTACTGCCTATCTTTGACCTTGATTTCCCTTGCTTGCCCTTCTCTCTTTGCCATCCCCGGCTTTCAACACTTAAAGTATTACCTGATGTTTCCCTTATGCTTTTCCTGTAAATTTTTTCATTCAAGATTACACTAACAACATCATCAACTTTCAAGATATTTGAAGCAGATGCAGTATTACTATCTGCCATTACCAAGCTATGCTAGCTTTCAGGTAAAGAGCATAAGATTAAGAGAGCCTTAATTTCATCATCAAAAACTATTTTGACTGAAGTTAACTGATTTAAAACTCCATGAAAATCATTAAGATGACTATATACAGATCCACCTTCTAACATTTGCAAATTAAATAATTATTTCATAAGAAATACCTTATTCGAAGCTAAGGGTTTTTCATATAAATTTGCCAAAGATTCCATTAACTCTACCATTGTTCTTGCCTAAGATAAGTTGGAAAACACAAAAGCTGCTAGGGTCAGCCTTATAACTCCAAGAGCCTTTCTGTCAAGAACCTTCCATTCTTCATCATGCATACATGTGGGCTTACATGAAGCCCCACCCAATGATAAGTATAGATCTTTTTGATACAGATAATCCTCTATCTGCATCCTCCATAATTGATAATTCTTGCCATTGAATTTCTCTATTCTTAGCTTACTTTCTTCTGCCATTGCTTTACTCCCACTCAAACAGAAACCCCTGTGAGTGAACCTGTAATCAAAAAATACTAACCTGCTCTGATACCACCTGTTAGGAATCTTGTAGCTCACTCTGATACCAAATGTTAGTACCTTAGAGCTCAATTGATTACTATTATATAAGCAACTAAACACATAATTAAACCAAAAGTAATAAGTAACTAGAATTCAGAAATAGCAAAGAATAGATGATACGAGAAACAATACAATCTATATTAACACTCTTCTAGAAGAAAATACAATGAAGAAATCCCACTCTTCTCACACCTCTTGGGCATACAGTAATTTTCCCTCAAGAGTTCTCTCTCTCAATCAATTACAACCAACTCAATAATCGAGTTGTTCCCTCCATTGACAATCAACCTAATGGTTTTTGTTGCCTACTCTGATTGTGACAATCAACCCAATTGTTGTTGCCTCTAATACTCCACAGGCCTTCTTGATCTTGCACCCTACAGATCTAATTGGTCTTGCTTGACCACAGACCTTCTTGATCTTGCACCCTGTAGATCTAATTGGTCTTGCTTGACCACAGACCTTCTTGATCTTACACCCTGCAGATCTAATTGGTCTTGCTTACATTATAATACAGCCCCATGGGTCTCTTAAATAGATCCCAAACCAAACAATAATTAGAAACGCAGACTCAAGACTAAAATTAGTCTTTACATGCAAACTAACTATTTGTTTAAAATTAAAACAATTATGAAAACACACAGGTGACCAACGTCGGTTCCTGTCTGACCGATGTTGGCCGACTATAACCGATGTCAGTTATTGTGTACACTGAATATGACTGATGTCAGTTGGCCTGACCAATGTCGATTACTGTGACACTCAACAACCTCCACCATTTGCATAACAGTGAAGCTTTTAGCTCCACAACTTAACAAAAGATAGGAGCTCAGTCTCCTGTCAAGGGTGCAATTTGTTGAATCAAAAATAACCTTCTAAAGACCTATGGATCAACAAAGCTTTTATCTCAAACACAAAGGAAAATACACACAAAAAAGGCTAAAAAACACTACACCTATGCAAACAGCACTTAGGGAAAATAGGGAAAGAAAAGCTGAAAGCAAACTACTATGTACAACTAACCAGGTATATTTGCCTACCTCCTGGATCAAAGAAATTTTTTTTAAGTCTCTTTCATGGCAAAAAAACTTATGGTGCTAGACAAATGGCTGGATGGAAAGGAGACTTGGTGACTTGCTCTTCTTGTCTACCACCTTGATTGGCTTGTATCCAAATGAATCAGGGTCAAACATGCTTCTAACATATATGTATTCATCTTGCTTTTGGAAGCTTGCCTCATGTTGGCCCTTCATGCTGGTGTATCTCACTAAAAAATCAATTGCTACTAGCTTATCATCATAAGCTTCATTTAGCTCATAGCCCCTTTGACATGCATCATGGATTGACTCATTCCCTTCTGCCTCATTGAAGAGACTATCAAACTTATCTTCTAATTCATCATGTCTTTCTTGAAAAAGGGTGACTATTGTGATGTCTGAAATGAGATCACAAACTGCTTGCTCATCCTACAGGACATCACCTTTTTTCTCAAAAACCAGAGTTTCTAGTTGTTCAAAGACATCCTCTTAATCCTCCTCCAACTCGAGTTCCATGGCATGGTCATTCTCTTCATCGAAGCAACAAGGAAGTTCACCAAACAAGGGAGGAGAGAGCTTACCATGCTTACATTCCTCATCATCCATTGTTGACAAATAAAGTTTGTCAACTTCTTCTTCATATTGCTAGAACATCCGCATGTATGCATGACCTATGTCTTCTCCATTATTGATGATGTCTTCAAAGAGAGCATCCATGATGATCTCATCCTCATTATCGCTCATGATAGCCTCCTGGGCAGTTACAAATTGGATCCTCTCTTTTTCACTTGCCTCATTCAAAACAGGTTCTTCTTTGAGAAAGAATGGAGTGGAGGATTGGTGGACAAACTCATGTGGAAGAGGAGGCAATTCTTGAGCTAGAATTGAATGATTCTCTTCCTTCCATTTGGCCAACACTTCATCTATATTAGATGTGGCCTAATAGCTGTCTTGAAGGAGTGTAAATGGGGTGTGTTCAGACATGGAATCTCCTATTTCGTCTAAACTATCCATCACACCTTGCTTGAGGAATCTCATTCTGGACTCCAACTCTACAATTTCCCTAGCTATATTCTCTTGGAAGATCCTTTCTTGGAGATCATAAGGATCACCATGAGCAGAAGTATCTTCACCATTTCCAAGGCCCTAAGCTAGTTCATGGTATTCCCTCCTCCAACTTAGAATCTTAACATCATGTTGAGAGACTTGAGGAGGTTGAGGGAGACTGGGAAGGGTCTGCTCATGCACAGTAGGAGCTGCTTTAAGAGAGATGTGTTGCTTTTCAGAAGACATAGGATGATTCCCATCAAAGGAGGATTCACAATCTAAGGAATTGAGAAGGTTCATTTGCATGGGAGGCTGCTCTAATGCCCTTGGTGTTCGAAAGCTAGGTGCAAGGGATTAAGAGCAGGAGTGATTAATGCATCAGATGAGCTAGAGTGAGCAAGTGCTATCTAGTAGAAAGGATTTGGTGCACAAAAAGGGGCTTTTTTTAGAATAGGAGGGGGTTGCTTTGGAATGGGAGAAGGAACACAAGGCTGACTACCTTGAATGAATGGACTCTTCCATTTTGATACTTCCTCCTTCATGGATTGCAAGGCCTAATCTTGCCTCAAAAAGCACTCCTCTTTGTACATAAGCTCTTTTTGATATATATTCTGCTCCTCCAATCTATTTATCTCCATCACTTGCTTCTCAAATTCTAGAGTTACTTCCTTTACACTAGGTGAAGGGCAACCAGGAGAGCTATTTGAGGTGATGCCATGAACAACCTAAGCTTGATCAAAGTTATATGAAGGAAAACAAGGCCCATGCTGGTGAGCAATGGGATTATACATACCAAAAAATGTGATTTCTTGATGGCACCAGGACTGCTTAACCAGCTGATTCAACTTGGAGTCGCCATTTGTATTGGTCAAAATGCCTCCAAAGGTTGATTGGTTAAAGAACACACCAAAAATCCTTCAACTCCTTGGACAAACATTCCCACCAAGTGTGCCAAAAATTGTTGACACTGTGGATTGCACCCTTGAAAGAAGGTTGGGCTTCTCTCTTCCACACAGCACAAGGGAGACTCACCTTTTGTTGTGGGTCTAGCAAAACTAAAGGGAGAATCTCTAGATAAGGGCTAGCTCCCTTTGATGCATCTTTGAGGTATTTTACTGCTAATAATAATAATGGGGGGGTAAAAAGAGAGAAAATACTGAAAATACAACCTAAACTAAAACAATGATGCACCAAAATAGTTGGTTTACTTAGCTTTGGCATACACTTTACACCAAGAACAAGCTGATATACATTGTATTTGACATGAGAAACTCTTTTGCATTAGTGTTCAATAAGGATCCTCTGTAGATATGGGGAGGAAGCACTACCAGAGGTGTTCTAGGACACACTATGGTAGCCTATTCACATGCACCTATACTCTGTTGTGGACACCTCTTGCTGACTTGCAAAAGAACTCACAATACACTAGACATGTTGAAATCATTATATGAAAGCATGAAAGAAAATGACTTAACACAAGACAAAACCATAGACATATGCAAAAGTGTAAACTCAAATGTAGGTAAAAATGCTATGTCTTGATTCAAGGTAAAATCTTGCAAAGCTTTGCCATACAAGCTGAGAGATCTATTCTTCTCTTGAGAGGTTACAATATATATAGCATAAAGAGAAAGACTTTTGGTGCCTTCCAGAACAAGCAACCCATGCTATGTTGAATGCCTAATGAAGAGGAAATTGCTCATGCCGATATCATCCTTCTAGAAATGACCTAACAGAACCATGCTATAGATATCACAGGTCTTGACTTTAGTGCTTAAAACTTATTAAACGCTACTATAGAAACATGGGTCGCTTGATTGTTTTAATGACAAGGCGGCCCCTCTTTAAGACTTATGCAACTGTCTGCTACCAATGCCCTCTTTTGCCACTTGGGCTGATATATTCTTTTTCACGCTTGACTGGGTACATCTTTTGGAACATTCCAAATGTTTTCGTATGTGTGTGTGGCCATGTTCTAGATTCTCTATTTTGTTCCCTCTTTCCTTGATATTTCTTGTCTCTTTCTGGCAATTTTGAGCTCTTGAGCTATTCTTCTCATCTTTTTTGGGCTCCTCGAGCTCCTTTCTCAACGATTTTAGCTCTTTCAGCCGCTTATCTGAAGGCATTAGTCCTTTGGCTTCTCCTCAACGGCTGATGAATACTATCAAAATTGATGTATGTGGGCCCATCACTATGTAAAAAACCAAATGACTATTTCACCACCATAAATTTGACATCTGTAGGCTCGTCGCCATTTGAAAGCCAACGGCTAGTTTGCTGCCTTGAATTTGACATGTGCGCGCCCATCACCAGACATTTAAACTGCCAACGGCTAGTTCGCTATGCTAATTTTAATGTCTCTGGCCCGTCACCCCTTAATTTCTTCGACTTTTCACAATTTGAACCTTCCTGAAAGGAAGGTGTCCCTTTTTTGGCAGTCGAGACTCCCCCGCAAGGGAACTTACCCTTGGGTTCCTTCGGGCTCCCTTGTCTTCTTAATTCTTTCAGACATTTTGTCTGAAGGAAATATTTCTTCAAAGTCCCAGCCCTTTCTTTTTGGTCTTTTTCTTTGGGAAATTTCTCCACATAAAAACTTACCTTTCGGCCTTCTTTAATTATTTTCTTGAAGGTGATTTTTTGCCCTCCGTAAGGGTACTTTTGGGCCCATAATTGCCCTCTGCAGCCTACTAAAATAGTCCAATTTGCTTCTTGACTGCCCTCTGCAAGGGCACTTTGTCTTTAAAACTTTGTAAAAGACTTTCATTCTTTGAAATGGGCCATTCCCTTGCCAAACAGCTTGTGCAAACCGACTGCACGAAATAAGATAAGCCTATGGATCAACCCGAGATGTCTACAAGACTCAATTTATTTGATTCTTTACAGAGACAAGCTTATGACAAAAGGGAGAAAACATAATTTGCAGAAGGGTGGATACACAAAAGACTGACTGCTCAAGATAGTAGGGAAGGAAGGAGACCGATTTTGGCCTGCAGGACCAAAAAATGGTCAACAAAGATTTAAGCAACAAATTTTTGCATACATTTAAACCTCTTACTTCGTGAATTATAAGTTCACTATCACCAAACACCTGCAATGTGTTAAATTTTATCTACCTAGCCCATTTCAAATAGTGAACTAGTGCTTCATACTCAGCAACATTGTTTGAACAACCAAATTGAAATTTAATAGAAGAGAAATACCTTTGCTTTGTTGATGAAACCAACATCATTCCAGCTCTGATATCATGTTTATTTCTTGATCCATCAAAGTACAATTGCTATAAACCTTCACTAGATTCATCATCCGTAACCATGGCTAGAATCAGTACATCATTCTCATGAAGGCAATACACACCGAGTCCTTCTTCAATTAGCTTATAAGGATCATGCTCATGCAATGTAGAAGCCCACTCATCAAAAAACAAATCTAGAACTCTATCCAAAAGTGATTCTTTTTTTACTTCACTATTTTTTGGTACCTCATTTGAGATGATACAGTTAGTGTTCATAACACTTAACATATATGGCTCCATATGGAAACATGTAATAGGTTAGAAATTAATTGTTATCTTGGGACCATATCTGGTTTTGAACAACAAATAAGTCTAGTCAACTAATAAATATCCTTCAATATATGAGGTGAAATCCCTTGAAAGACACATAACAAAGTAAGGAGGCAAGTCTACCACAACAACATCATGCTGAATAGTAATATTGAGACAAACATGTAATATCAATTTCAGATCTTTGATGATGCCTACCATCTTTGTTGGTGACACATCCAATTGCAATACCCCCTTAATTTTTTTCTCATAGACAAGGTCGAGCTTGTCTACAATCTGTTTAGGCATGACTATACTATTAGCTCCACTATCCACCATAAAGTTATGAACCAAAGTATCACCCACTATCAAAGAAAGGTAGAAAGGAGGAGTTTTGTTTTTTTTACCTTAGTTTTGTCCACCTTTGCCATCTTGTTTACTTGTACTTGTTGCTTAGTTGGCTGATCCAAATTAGTTAAGACAACACCTTCATTCTGAATTGGTTTTGAAGACAATTTGAGAGTTGAAAGCTCTTGGATGAGCATATCTTTTTATCCTTAAATGGAAAGATAATCCTACAAATTAATTGTTGACCATTTTTGCCTAACAGGGCAAAAAATCAGTCAACTTCTCCCCCTACTGTTTAAGGCCATTTCATTTTGTATTTTTGCACAAGTCCAAAAATTTCTACAGACTCCATAGGTGCTTGGTTCGAGCTTCAGGTTCTTCGGCTTAGTTCAATTAGCTAAGTTCAGTGCAGAGTTCAATCGGCAAGTTCACAGCCTTGGTTCAATTGATAGTTCAACCATCGCTTGGTTCAACCAATTGGTTCATCACTTGCTTCATTGGTGGGATCAACCAAAAGGTTCAAAGCTTAAGGTTCAATGCTTCGGTTTAGTTCAATGGGTCAATGGCTTTCGGTTCATTGGAAAAAGTTTGAAGACTCGATTTAATCATGCCCGACACGCAATGGTTGAACCATTGAATCGTTGAACCATTTTTGGTTCAATGGCTTGGTTCATCGGCCTAGTTTAATCTGTCGGCTCAATTCAAGTTCATCAGCGCACCATGGTTGAACCCATTAAACTGTTGAATCAATTTTGGTTCAACGGCTTGGTTCAAGGGTATGTCCAATTGGCCGAGGGGAAATCCAAAGCTCAAATGCCCTTGCGAAGGGCAGGCACTTCAAAAGGAAAAGACCTGAGTAAGTGTTTTTGAATTTTGTTTAAGTTCGCAGGAATTGGGGCACAGTTTAAGTTCAAAGCCGAAGTCAGGGAGAATTTTTGTAGACTTTTTGTTCGCAGACAAAAGTTCATAGAAAATACATAAAGCAAGCGACCCGGGAAAATTGTCCGCGAGAGCCTGAGAAAAGTCAAGGCAAACAAAGGACCTGCCGAAGGACCTGAAGGGCAAAGGCCCTTGCGGGAAACTTTTGGCCCAAATATAAAGGGGCACTAATCAAAGTCAGGAGGGTGCTAAGACTAAGCAAAGCCGCAGAGAAGCCATGAAGACCCGATGACATTTTGACAGGGACGAGGACGTCCTAGAAGCCGTCAAAGTTAGCAAAATAAAATGGTCGTTTATTTTCAAACTAAGAGAGAGCTAACCAAGGGGCCAGAATGCAGTGACCCACCAGAAGTTCACCCTCGAGGGCCAAAGGAGCCAGAGGAGACAAGATAGGAAAAGGACAAAATCCCAGGTGACAAAGAAGGAGAGTGACAAGGTGCAAAAAGAAACGAAACAATCCAAGTGGCAAGGGGAAGGTGATTTATTGCCTAATAATCCCCAAATGGCACAAATAGCAAATGAAATGGCCCATGCATTTAAAATGGGAAAAATCTCAATCTGTTGGCAGAAAAGAGGTGCAGCTTGTGTTTCACATTAATGCTTGAATGCCAAAGTCAAATTTGGTGATTATACAGCATGGTTCCAGCAGGCCTCTTCTAGAAAGATGACATCGGCAAAAGTGTTTTCCTCTTCCCAATGAAGGGACGAAATAGGCCACTTGTAAAAAAGGAGCACCAAATGAGCCTCCTTACTTCTCCTATATATTGAAAGACTTGTCATTTGTAAAAGAGATCTTCCAATTTTGTAAGGCGTAGCCTTGGCAAAATTTCCACCTGAATCAATAAACGCAGTTTTTACCTCTATCTTGGATAGATATATTCGAGTATGTCTTGAGTGTTGTTTTGTGTTCAGTCATTGTTTCCTGATGCTTTCACAGGTTCAACACCAGCATACCTATTGTCTACAAGGTGCCATCTCTACAGCTGATAGGAGAAGAGCATTATTTGGAAGTGCAAAATAGAGGAAATTACTACATAAGTGTGCATCTCACAGCACCTTTGGTGATCTCTATTTTCTGTATTTTCCATTAAGGCCTCCCTGCTAGTTTCTAATAGCCTGTTCCTTCTGCCAAGTGTGAAGTGTATGTATGCATTTATCTAATTTCAAGAGTGGATGTGTGAAGGTTGACTTTATTTTGGTGCATCACCTCTTTAGAGTAGTTTGTTTTCCTGCATCTTTCTCCCTTTTCATCCCCCCCATTTTATATCTATATATATGTATGTGTTAGCACTTGATGGAACAAACACGATGTATCAAAGAGAGCTAGCCCTTATCTAGAGACTCTCCCCTCTAGCTTCACCGGTCCCATAAGCGAGAGGGGAGTTTCCATAGTTGTGAGGAGAAGGCAGGAGCTCGGCCTCTTGCCAAGGGTGCAATTTCCTGTGTCAACAGTTCTGGCACGCTCGATGGGACCAAATGAGACAGGTTTTGTCTAAAGAGTTGAAGAATTTTTGGTGTGTTCTTCAATTGACCAGCTTTTGGAGGATTTTGCATCAAACACCAATGGCAACTCTGAGTTAAATCAATTGGTTAAGCAGTTTTGGTACCATACCATCAAGAAACAACATTCTGGTATGTATAATCCCATCGTTCAAAGCCATGGACCCTATTTTCCTTGGCCAGCATGGCTACGATCCTTACTAGCCTTATGTTGATCCTTATCAGGTTCAATATGGTCAGTCCCAGCCCATTCATGAGCTATATCAACCTTATGCCTAGTCTTCTCAATATGTCACTACTCCCACTCAACCCAGTCTCTTTGCTAATCAACCCGTTTCTGCGTTCAAGTGAGCACTACGGGGATACAAAAAATATGTAATAGATCTTGACACCAGAAGGGGATGTGGCCAAGAAATTCCTAATCATAACATCCATCAAGTGAAGAATGCACTAGATCAGGTTAAGAAGGAATGGGCTCCTATTGAAAGAGCCAATTGGCACATGCTTACAAATGAGATGTTGGATGTGAGTGGTTTGATTGCATCTATGGAGGAGAAGCTGAGTATTTATGAGAAGTAGCCTTACCAAGCCTATCAACCTGCATACTCGCTGCCCCAAGCATCATATCTGTCATATACAGCCCCTGCTTATGAGCCAAGTCAAGCCTGTCAAAGTCATTTCCCCAATTATGTTGAGGAGAGTTCTGAAACAACAAACCTTGTGTTTAAGGCTAATCTTGATAGACAGATCGATTTGGCAAACCTTCAGATGTAGCAGTCCATTTTGGCAGCGAGGGAAATGGAATCTAAATCTTTGCTACCCTCCCACACTGTGGCCCCATCACCCCCAAAGGAGATGCCCAGTCCAAATTTCTTGAGCTAAAATCAAGTTGTTGAGTCACGAAACAACAAGGGGGCGAAAGACATTGTCCAAGAGTGTGAGGTACAAGATGAGGTTAGTCCTTTTCAAGTTTCCCCCACCCTTCCTTAGGAAGCTCCTTCCATTTCATGGCAATCTTCATGCACTCCCCATCTCTATGGTGTTTCCCACGAGCTCCAAGAAGTACAAGGTGAGGATTATCTGGCTAAGTGGGTTGAGGAATTGGAAGCTAGGATGAGACCGCTTAGAGAAAGAGAGATGGAGCTTTCAGACCCTACAGAGGAGTCGATGCCAAAAGGCACCCCTTCCACCAATCCACAAGCTAATTTCAATATTGATGAAGTATTGGTAAAGTGGAGGGACGAAAATCAAAAAAATTGGCCCAAAGTCTGCCCTCTCATATTCTAGAGAAAAATCCCTCTTGTATGCCAAATCTTTTCTATCAGATCGCACTTACTCATTCTGACTCATCTGATGCATCAATCGATCCTACCCTCAATCTTGTGTGCCTAACTTTTTAGCACGCCTCTTTTCAGACAACTCTTCCTGTACATGAGCAGACCCTCCTAAATCTTCCCCAACCTCCTCAAGTCTTTCAACATGATCTCCAATTTCCAAGCTGGAAGAAGGAACATCATGGACCAGCTCAGGACCTTGAAGAGGATAAAGTCATTGCCTGTTCACAGGAGCAAGATTCCAATCCCAAGATCGTGAGTTGGAAGCAAACAGTGGAATCTTGGGGCAGAAAGTAAGAAGAAGAGAAAGGTTTTGCTCAAAACCTTAAAGAAGATGGGGCTGCTCCTACTCCCGATGATGATTGTGAGTTTCAAGAAAGACTCTTCCAAGAGGATATAGATAGGCGGATTGTAGAGATGGAATCCAAAGAGAGATTCCTCAGCCAACATGTGATGGACAGTTCAGACCCAACAACACATTCCATGTCTAAACACACCCCACCTACACATCCCCAAGAGAGCTATCAGGCCATGCCTGATATAGGTGAAGTGCTGACCAAATGGAAAGAGGAGAATTATTCAATTCTAGTTCAAGGATTGCCTCCTCTTCCACATGAGTTCATCTGTCAGCCTTCCACTTCACCCCTTCTCGAGGAGGAACCTATCTTGAGGGAAGCAAGTGAAGAGGAGTATGCTCAGTTCATGATTGATCAGGGAGACTTCATGAGTATGGATGAGGAGGAAATCACCTTAAGTGACATGGATGAGCATGGACAATCTCTTGTTCATGCTTTGAATGATTTGTTTGAAGTCATTAGGGTAGGATGCACTATTCTTCAAGGAGGCTATGAGCTAGATAGGAGTGGAGAAGGCAGCATTGGGGTTCAAACAAGCATGCAAAGAGGCTACAATTTTTTAGATTTATCCCTCCGAAAGGCTGGCGAATCTGAAGATACTTTCTTCGAAATCATCAATAAGGATGGTCATACCATGGAACCTGAGCATGAGGCAGAAGAGAGCAAGCCAGTCAAGGGTGCGTATCAAGGGGCTTCTGGTGATGAGCTGACAACAATTGATTTCTTGATGAGATACACTAGCCTAAAGAACCAACAGGAGGCAAGCTTCCAAGAATAAATAGAGTACGTATATGTTGGAAGCATGTTTGAATCTCCACTTAGGTACAAGCCAAATCAGGTGACAGGCAAGAGGAGCAGGTCACTGAATCTCCTTTTCATTCAGCTACTTGCCTGTCACTGTAAGTCTTCTTACCAGGAAGGGGACGTTAGAAGTTTTCCCTTTGATCCAAGAGGGAATCAAAAAATACTTGGTTAGCTGTATATAGTAGGTTGCTTTCAATTTTCTTTCCCCGTTTCCCCTAAGTGTTGTTGCACAAGTAGTTTTCTTAGCTTTGTGTGTGTTTTTCTTTTCCTATTGGAGTGAATTTGTGTGATTGATTCTGGAATTTATCAGAGCTGTTTTTGTTTTAAAGTTACAATCTGACTCCGTGCCTAATGGATTTTTAAGGCAACTGGCTTCTAAGCATGGCAGGCATGCTTCCCATGGGAGGCACCGATCTGTTGACCATTTTTGCCTAACAGGGCAAAAAATCGGTCAACTTCTCCCCCTGCTATTTAAGGCCATTTCATTTTGTATTTTTGCAAAAGTCCAAAAATTTCTACGGACTCCACAGGGGCTTGGTTCGAGCTTTAGGTTCTTCAGCTTAGTTTAATCAGCTAAGTTCAGTGCAGAGTTCAATCGGCAAGTTCACAGCCTTGGTTCAATCGGCAGTTCAACCATCGCTTGGTTCAACCAATTGGTTCATCGCTTGCTTCACTGACAAGTTCAACCAAAAGGTTCAAAGCTTAAGGTTCAATGCTTTGGTTCAGTTTAATAGGTCAACAGATTTTGGTTCATTGGAAAAAGTTTAAAGGCTTGGTTTAATCATGCCCAGCACGCAATGGTTGAACCATTGAACCGTTGAACCATTTTTGGTTCAATGGCTTGGTTCATCGGCCTAGTTCAATCAGTCGGCTCAGTTCAAGTTCATCGGCGCATCCCATGGTTGAACCCATTGAACCGTTGAACCAATTTTGGTTCAATGGGTTGGTTCAAGGGTATGTCTAATTGGCCGAGGGGAAATCCAAAGCTCAAATGCCCTTGTGAAGGGCGGGCACTTCAAAAGGAAAAGACCCAGGTAAGTGTTTTTGGATTTTGTTTAAGTTCGCAGGAATTTAGGCACATTTCAAGTTCAAACCCAAAGTCAGGGAGAATTTTTGTAGACTTTTTGTCCATGGGAAAATGTTCATAGACAAAAGTCTGTGGAAAATACACAAAGCAAGCAACCTAGGAAAATTGTCTGCGAGAGCTTGGGAAAAGTCAAGGCAAACAAAGGACCCACCGAAGAACCCAAAGGGCAAAGGCCCTTGCGGGGAACTTCTGGCCCAAATACAAAGGGGCACTAAGCAAAGTCGAGAGGGTGCTAAGACTAAGCAAAGTCGCAGAGAAGCCATGAAGACCCGATGACATTTTAATAGGGACGAGGACGTCCTAGAAGCCGTCAAAGTTAGCAAAACAAAATGGCCGTTTGTTTTCAAACTGAGAGAGAGCTAACCAAGGGGCCATAATGCAATGACCCACTAGAAGTTTGCCCTCGAGGGCTGAAGGAGCCAAAAGAGACAAGATAGGAAAAGGACAAAATCCCAGATGACAAAGCATAAGAGTGACAAGCTGCAGAAAGAAATGAAGCAGTCCAAGTGGCAAGGGGAAGGTGATTTATTACCTGATAATCCCCAAATGGTGCAAATAGCAAACGGCATGGCCCGTGCATTTAAAAGGGGACAAATCTCAATCTGTTGGTAGAGAAGAGGCGCAGCCTGTGTTTCACATTAATGCTTAATGCCAAAGTCAAATTTGGTGATTATACAACATGGTTCCAGCAGGCCTCTTCTAGAAAGATGACATTGGTAATAGTGTTTTCCTCTTCCCAATGAAGGGATGAAATAGGCCACTTGTAAAAAAGGAGTGCCAAATGAGCCTCCTTGCTTCTCCTATATATTGAAAGATTTGTCATTTGTAAAAGATGTCTTCCACATTTTGTAAGGCGTAGCCCTGACAAAATTTCCACCTAAATCAATAAACGTAGTTTTTACCTCTATGTTGGATAGATATATCCAAGTATGTCTGGAGTGTTTGTTTTGTGTTCAGTCATTGTTTCTTGATGCTTTCACAGGTTCAACACCAGCATACTTGTTATCTACAAGGTGCCATCTCTGCAGCTGACAGGAAAAGAGCTGTATTTGGAAGTGCAGGAGCAGAAGAAGTTACTTATAGTGTGCATTTCATAACACCTTGGTGAATCCCTATTTTCTATATTTTCCATTAAAACCTCCTTGCCAGTTTCTAGCAGTTTGGTTCTTCTGCCAAGAGTGAAGCATATGTATGCATTTGTCTGATTTCAAGAGTGGATGTGTGAAGGTTGACTTTATTTTGGTGCATCACCTCTTTAGAGTAGTTTGTTTTCCTGCATCTTTCTCCCTTTTCACCCCCCTCATTTTATATCTATATATATGTATGTGTTAGCACTTGCTGGAACAAACACGATGCATCAAAGGGAGCTAGCCCTTATTTAGAGACTCTCCCCTCCAGCTTCGTTGGTCCCATAGGCGAGAGAGGAGTTTCCATAGTTGCGAGGAGAAGGCAGGAGCTCGGCCTCCTACCAAGGGTGCAATTTCTTGCGTCAACACTAATGTTGATATTAGACATCTTCATCTAATCCACTATACTGAAATGAGATCCACTAACCTTTGATTGCACTTTTTGAAGTACTGCATGCTCACGAACTAGAGGTATTTGATGAATTTTACTAACCTCTATATTTTAATTTTTCTGAGTTGTAGGGGTAGAAAATTGTTCTTTTGTAATCTTAGAAACAATGTTAGGAGTACTCAAAGAATTTGTCACCTCTTGTAGGTGATCAATGGCTCTTCTTTTAGCTCTAGTTATAGCTTCAACTTGACCACTTGAATTGTTAGTTTCAACACCCCAAGTAAAAGCAACATAATCATCCACTTGCCAATTTACATTAATGGCATCAGAGTGCCCTTGAACTTGTTGACCCTCTCCTTGTGACGTCAAACCTATATCTTGGTGCTGACCTCCTTAAAAAGAAAACTCTTCTTATGTCATTTGTGACATAGTGATGTTTTGTGATACCAAGGCTTGGTTTTGAGCATCATTGAGATTTGAGGACTGCCAACTTGAATCCTACATCAAGTTGTTTTGAGGTGGGGTGGGAATAATGGCCTTTGAAGTGGAAGGAGCATTAAGATCAATGGCATCATATGTTCTCTTTGAAACCTTGATAAGGAGGCCTTTGATCTTTGAAGAGCTGATAGGTGATCTAATTTTATTGTTGATAGGGCTTATGAGCCTGAAATTGTTATCTCTTGAGTTGCACTATTTCATTCCCAAAGGATTGTAACAAGTTTTTCAACTCTCTTATCTCACTAGCTTGACTAGTAGGGGCTACAATTTGAGCTTGAGGTGATGGAATAGGATCTAAAGATGGAACTTGAGGAATTTGAGGAACTTAAAGGGTTGATATAGAATTTAATTCTAAGAATATAGGCATTGGAGGTCTTGGAGAAAGCTTACCAGCTTGTATCAAATTGTTCTCTACTCTTATTGCAACCTCATAAGCATCTGATGAGATAGTACCACCCATTGATTGTATCATCACACTAATGTCAGAGTTAAGGGCTTTCAAATAATATAAAAATGCATATTCAGGAGATGGTATAATTAACACAGGTATCATGATCCATGTCTTTTAGAATCTGATATTAGAATCAGATATGCACTCATGAGAAGCTCTATTTATTGTAGTTAACTCTTCTACCAAAGAGAGATGATCAGATTTGTCTTCAAATTACTGACTAAATCTGCACCCAATTCATCCCAGGTAGAAATGGAGTTTATTGGAAGGTTTCTATACCACTACAATGTTTTTCCTTTGAAGGAAGCAACAAGCAATCTAATAGCAACATTATCCTCAACACCATTATGGACTGAACAAAGATTAGCTACATCTTGGATATGCTCAATAAGGGTTGTTTGATTTTTTTCTACGAAGAATGGGATGCTCTTGAGGGCAAATATAGAAATGTCATCAAACTGGGCTAAATTCAGTGGGATACCTCTATTGAATGGAACAAACACCTAATTTCTTATGGCCATTTAGAAAGTGATGATTGTAGTTTCTAGAACAATAGGATAACTAAGAGATGAATATTTCTTTTGACGATATGGATTTGCCCTCCTAAACCTTGATCTCTTATATGATATAAATTCAAAAGGAATACATTTACTTATTGTCCTTGTGGTAACCTTTGGCATGAACAAATTACTTGGATGATGCTATGAGCTCTACAACTAGATGTTGATGATAATGAATATCTTCTTCTACTACAAAAATTCTTCAAATATGCAAAGCATTTCTTTGAGGTCCCACTGAGCATGCCAAAAATTATTGTCAATCAGATTTGCACCCTTGTGAAAGTAGTTTCAGGTCTTCACAGTCTGCTGAAATATGGAAACAATCTTAGGTTGTGGGTGGTCTAATCAACGGATTGAGTCTCTAGATTCTTAAGGTCTAGCTCCCTTTGGTGTATCAATTGGGATCTCTATTCTATGCTACAAATTATCGAGAAAAGAGAAAAAAATTGAAAAAAAAATCCTATCTAATGATGGTGATACACCTGTATTTTGATTCATCCACTCAATTTGAGCTTTTAAAAAACACTAATTAGACAAGAAAATATTGAATGTTTAACTCCAAATGACTCCTATGCATAAATATTTCATGAAAATGATTTATCTGGTGATCAAAGCTTGAGGGAAATGATGGAATAAGCCTGATTCAAGGCACTAACCAGCCACTTATATCCGCTGTGACTTCAGCCAAAAAATATTAAACACAGAACATGACCTGCATAATCTGATCAACTAGTAACTAGGTAAGAATCAAGACTTGACAAGGAAAAAATTATATCACTTATGCAAATCACTAACATAAATACACTATACCAACATTCTAAAATCTGAAAACAACAGTCCTTCTATTTATTTAAAAAGGTTACAAAACTCAATCTTTGGTAGAATTTCTTCTTGTCAAAAGAGGGATGATAATTCAAGGCTAAAAATCCAACTTATATAGAAAAAACATACAAAAACCAAGAGGTTGGTGTTGAAAATAGGAGAGGAGATCAACTCCCACATTACACAAGTCAATCTTGAGCTATCAAAATGATAACACAACCTTCAAGTAAATATCTTTTGTCTTCTATCTTCCATGAAAATATTTTTGGCATTGAAAAAGAATGGTGGACCTATGTTGGACTAATTTGTTCCATGCATGGAAAGCTATGCCAATCTCCAAATATATCCACCTAAACTGCCTGAAACAAGAGAACAATTTCCTTTGCATAAAATCAATGCCAAAATTGAATTTGGAACTCCACTTGAACTACTGAAAATGTTGAAAGCCTTCAACAAGATAAACAAGAGCACATGCATGACTTGTCAACTAAACAAAGTGCAAGACTAGTCAACTCCAGAACTGAAGCATCCATGAAATTCCATGTTAGCATAGAAGGGATGAGGTGGACCCAAATTTGAGTAGTCAAAATCTTGAATGGAAAGCCATGCCACAATCTTGAAATAAATATGCCTCTTGATTGAACTTAGTGCTAAGTTGGATCATTGAATACATGAGATGACTAGGAGATAAGCATGACTTCAACAAATAGTCAATTGAAGCTTTGACCAGTCAACTATAAATATCCCTTTGCTTGCATGGAAAAGGACCTTGATGAATGAGAGATGCATGAAAACTCCAAGAGAACAACAAATACATGGCATAGAAACTCAGATTCAACTTCTTGTTAGCTTGTTCCAACTCTCAAACCAACTTAGCCCTTTTGAACAATTAGGTCAACTAGACTAGTTAAGCCAAAAAAGGTCCAGTTTGCAAACTTGGACACCATGAAACCTGCACCAAAAGTGATGAAACCTCCAAACTAAAAGCTCTTTAGGGAGTGACTATAGGATGATATCTGGGTTGGCTGTAGATGTCATTTGCGTTCAATTGTTTGTCCCTGCTTTGCTTTGGCTTGAGGCCTTTTCCCTTATGCACTTTCTTGTAGACATTTTCCTTTAGCTTGTCTTTCAAACCTTTCTTTGGCATTTCTGCAATGAAATTTTTTGTTGGAATTGGTCTTCGGGATTTTCCTCTCAGAGAATTTGTTTGGGCTCTTTGTCTTGGACTTTTCCTTTGGCATGTCTTCTTTCAATTTTTTCTCATCCTTTCCTTCGTTCATTTCCTTCGAACAAAAAGTCTGAAGGAATTGTTTCAGGCTTCTCTTTGTTTATTTCCTTCAAATAAAAAGTCCAAAGGAATTCTTTTAGAGTTTCCTCTATGTTCCTTTCCTTCGGACAAAAAGTCCAAAGGAATTCATGTTTTCCTAACCTTTGCAAATTGTCCTTCAAAATTATTGAAATTAAAATTTTCCTTGGAAAGAACCCTTTGGCATTTTTGGAACAGTCCACTTACCATTCGGCTTTTCTGTAAATGAACATTCAGAAAAGTTGAAAAGGTCCATTTGCCTTCATGAAATGTGCCCTTCGGACTTTTTTGAAAAGTCTTTTTCTTTGGACTTTTTGTCCCTATTTATTTCTTGTTGACTTTTTGTCTAAGACTATTCTTTCAACTTGAACAATTCCTTCGGGTTTTTTGCAAAGGACAATTCCTTCGGACAAAAAGTCTGAAGGAATTCTTAACTATTGGCTATTTCTTTTTGGCTTAGGGCACTTTGCCATGGGATTGACCCTTCGGCTTTTTGCAATGGGCCCTTTGGTTTTTAATATGTGCCCTTCGGCGAAATTCTAATGGACTTCTGTAAAAACACCTAGTTTCCTCTGTTTCTCAAATTTGACTGCTTATTTGTTTTTTTCTTTTTGAATGTTTTTGATTTTTTTGACATTTTGGGGTTTTATGCATGAAATAGAGAATAATTTCTATAAAATAATCTAACTCTGAAAACTACATAATATATTTCAAAAACTTCAAGCTTATATTATATATATTCTTCCTGAGACGATTACAACTAAAACCAGTTACATGCAAGGTGAAAGCAATGATATTAAAAACCTAGTTTTTTTATGCAGCATTGAATGACCGGCTGAAGGTGGTACGGCTGCACATGTTTGTCCTCTTTCCGAAGTCTAGTGATCTCAGCTTGCTCCCAATACAACTGCACCCCAGATGGATAAAGAACAAAGACCAGAAGAGAGGCGTATTGACCAAGGCAAGAAAGTACTGTCTGAAAATGAAGGTACAACTTGCTGCAAATAAGTACGGCCTAGTACAGGTACGACTGTGTCAAAACCAACAATAAATGACGTTGTACGACCTTCCTTGTGACTCTCCAGATCTCCAAATATAGGCGCCTAGGTGAATGAATGTCTTCTAGAAGAATAACTATGCTGAAAACTCTATAAACCAATAACCTCTAAAGATCAATGATTTCCTCTGGATGAAGAAACCTCTGCTGCAATAAATCAGGTGTTATCTCACACCCTCTGAATTGCTTCCAATGGAGATGGCTCATTTCCCAAGGAATTCGAACTTGAAACCCTGAAACTTCTTGCTCAGATCAAAGTTGATCAATTTCAATTCACAATAAAATACATAATGGCTCAATTCCCAAGGCAAATGCCTAAATAACCTTAGAGGTGTGATTTCCTCCATAATAGGGTTTTCATTAAAAATTCGCACTTTCTTATTATTATTTTTAATTCCATAGTCTAGGCCAAATATTATAATAAAATATAATCATAAAATTGGCCCCTTCCTGATGATGGGCGCCCCCTCAGCTTAAAATCACTTAAGTTATAATTTAATATTATAACTTAATATAATAGTCTTCGAATAATTAATATAATTAAATATTAATATTTCTCTCGTTACTCATTGATGACGGATCCGTCTGAAGCTGACAAACACTGAAGTGATTCTGAGCACTGCCAATCCATACTGCTAAAAATAGTAACTTCTGCAAGAAGTCTCCGATCGAGCCCAAACGAAAGCCAACTGATCAAACTCTGCCAACTGAAGCTGAGCCAAGCTCCAATGTGACCCTCTATCCAGTCTATCAACCTACGAGGGTCGTATGATAGGCTAATCCCGTGCTCCGAGAGATGTCACTGAGAAGGGGACATGACAACCTGCCCCTCCTGAAATTGCTTGTCCCCAAGCAATCTCAATGCCGGATGCTGCAGAATATCCTCGCTCTCCCATGTCACATCCTCAATAGGTAAATCTCTCCATTTCCCTAGATATTCCCTGATAGTCCTCCTACGTAACTGCCTCTCCCTATACTCCAGGATGGACTCAGGTACTAAAATCAGCGTTCCCTCATCATCTAAGGGAAGTAGAACCGCTGACGGTACCACACGATGATTTAACGCCTTCTTGAGGCATGATACATGAAAAACATTGTGCACCTTGCTCTCTGCTGGAAGCTCAAGCTCGTAAGCCACCTCACCAACCCTCCTCAAGATCCTGAAAGGTCCGTAATAGCATGGCTTAAGCTTCTTTGACCCACTCTTCCTAAGAGTGGACTGACGGTAGGGCTGCAGCATGAGGTAAACCATGTCACCCACCTCAAAATGCCTCTTCATCCTCTTCTGATCCGCATATTGTCTCTGTTGATTTTGTGCCTTAGCTATATTTTCCTTGAGAGCCCTCATAGTGTCTTGACTCTCCTGCAACCAACCTCCTACACTCGGCACCCTACTGTCACTCAGTAGCAGATCAATTAAACTCGGTGCCTCATACCCATACAATGCCATGAAGGGTGACATTTGAATGGTCATATGGAATGTTGAGTTATAGCAATACTCACACAAATGTATCCATTTGACCCACGCCTTCTGCTGCCATGCTATATAGTTTCAGAGGTAACCTTCCACCCACTTGTTTACAATCTCCATCTGCCCATCAGTCTGCGGGTGGTAACTAGTGCTCGGAGTGAGCTCAGTCCCACAAAGTCTGAAAACCTCCTACTAGAAGTTACTCAGGAATCGACTATCTCTGTCGCTCACAATGCTCCGAGGCAACCCATGAAGTCTGAATACCTTGCAAAAGAACACCTTTGCTACCTGTGTAGCTCTGTAAGTTGTGGTGATCAGAAAGAAGTGGGCATACTTCGTAAGCTGATCCACAACTACATAAATGCAATCACGCCCTTGGGCTTTAGGCAAGCCCATGATAAAATCCATCGACAGGCATTCCCACTTCCTGTCAGGAATCGGAAGTTGCTGCAACAAACCTATCGGGTACGTGTTCTCTTGCTTGTTCTGCTGACAAACAGGGCACTCACGCACATACTGAAGAACATCTGCCTTGAGTCCTTTCCAGGTGAATCTCTCTCGAATTTGCCTGTAGGTTTTGAAGTATCCAGGATGCCCTGCTGTAGGCATGTCATGAAAGGCTCGCATAACAATGTTCTTCACTTCTAACCCTGGGATCAAATATATCTTGTGCTTGTAAATGATCAAGTCATTCACAAGTGTGTACCTGGTATCAACTATTGATCCCTCAACAAAGCTGGAGGCCCAACTATCCTTGGCATACTCTGCCGCTATCATATGCCTCCAATCCTCATAAATATGAACCATAGTGCTCAAATACGACTTACGTGAAAGTGCATCAGCCACTACGTTCTATGTACCTTTGATATATGAGATATCAAAGTCATAATCATGCAACTTACTGACCCACTTAAGTTGCCTATCATTGAGATCTCGCTGCCCTAAGAAGTGTCTTAAACTGTTATGATCAGTTTTAATGCAAAATTTGCTGTCGACAAGATACTGTCAAAATTTTGCTAAGGCATGCATAATCGCGAGCATCTCCTTATCATATATGCTATACAGCCTCTCTGGTCATCTGAGCTTGCAACTCTCATACATAATCGGGTGCTTGTCCTGCATAAGCACCACACCAATGCCCTCACCTGATGCATCACATTGAAGCTCGAACGGCTTCGTAAAGTCGGGTAGCGCTAGAATAGGGCATGTGGTCATCAACTCCTTGAACTTCATAAAACACTCATGTGCCTCTGAAGTCCAAACAAATGCGTGGATCTTTTTAGGATCCATGCGCACTCCATCTGCACTGATGATGTGACCTAGATATAGCAATTCAGTCATCCCCATGTCGCACTTGGATTCCTTGGCATACAAGGACTCCCTCTCCAAGATACTCAACACTGTCTCCAAATGAGCTAAGTGCTCATGCCAAGTCCTGCTATATATAAGGATGTCATCAAAAAAGTCCAACACAAACCTCCTCAGCAATGAATGAAAGACCCTGTTCATCGTAGACTGAAAAGTGGCTGGAGCGTTAGTGAGCCCAAATAGCATCACTACGAACTCGAAGTGCCCACAATGGCATCGAAAGGCAGTCTTCTCTATGTCCTGCTCTCGGACTCTGATCTGAAGATATCCCGACCGTAAATCAATCTTAGTAAAGTAATATGCCCCATGGAGCTCATCAATAAGCTCGTCAATCCTCGGTATCGGGTATCTATTTTTGATTGTCCTCTTATTCAGGACCCTGTAATCAATGCACATGCGTAATGTTCCATCCTTCTTCTTCACCAAAACAACCGAAGAAATGAATGGTGACTTGCTAGGCCGAATGTGACCCATAGCAAGTAACTCCTTAATTGTCTTCTCTATCTCATCCTTCAATCTTTTTGGATGCCTATAAGGAGTTATCATAATTGGTTTTGCACCCTCCTCGAGCTCAATGATGTGCTCTATGCCCCTGTCTGGAGGTCTACCTGGTGGAATATCCCTAAACACCTTGTCATGCTTGACTCTCAACTTCTGAATGTCTAGATGATATTCTATCTTTTGTTGTCCCTCCTGTATAGGTGCTAAATGACACTCGGCAGCCCACTCTACCATGTTGTGGCGCATAAGCCGCTCCATCCGGTGAAAAGAAATTGTTTTGATGTTGCTGTCTCGTATTGCCTTAAGTATGTGTGTCTTCCTGTTAACATCAAAATGGATCTCCATGTCCTTGAGACGAAGTGTGACCTCATCCAATGAATGTAACCACTTCATTCCCAAGACCAAATCAATGTCCCCCATATTAACAACATAGTAATCTGCCTTGAACTCATAATTGTTCAAGCATAAAGGGAGATCTTTAATCATGCATTCACATCTCAAAGTGTACCCATCGGCCACTTTAACTCTTATGCCCTCAAACTCCTCAGTGATGAGTCCACGTTTCTCAACGAATCTAGCATCTATGAAATTATGCGTGGCTCCTGTATCAAGTAGGGTAATGACCCTCTGTCCTGCCAACACACCACGAATCCTGAAAGAACCTTCCTGCTGAATGCTAGATAAATGGGCCTCTTGTATCTGAAGCTTGGGCTCTGTCTCAACTCTAGGCTCTGGAGCCTCTGGCTCTGAATCCTCAGAACTCTCCCGCTGTTCGGACTCTTCTGATTTAGAGTCCTCATAGAATGCCCACATTACATGATTTGCCTTGCCCTTAGGTCTTAGAGGACAATCGTAATTGGCGTCATATGGTCCTTTGCAGTAGAAGCAAAGCTTCTTCCTGCGTAGGTCATTAAGGGCTTCATGATCCAAAGGTGGGGCTGTTGATTTACCTTTTGAATCATTTTTAGAGTTGGATTTTTCTTTGTTAAAATCAGACTTATCCTTATTCCTGTTAAAGCCCTTATTATCCCTGAATGATGAAGAACCTCTGGAGTTGAATTTACTTGACAGTGCTGCTAACTCCATGTTTCATGCTTTCTTCATCGCCTCCTGTAATGAAGGAGGATCAAAAGCTTTGATCCAACCTCGCAATGGCTCTGACAACCCCTCCATGAATAGTACTACCAAGCGCCTCTCTAAGATGTTAAGGACCATAACGGATAACTTCTGGAAGTCACCTATGTAGGTCTCTACACTGCCACTCTGCCTCAACTATGCTAAGTCTTAGAAGTAGGTTTTCGGATCCTTCCTGTCAAACCTCTCCACTAATATATCCATGAACTCCTGGTAAGTAGTGATCCTGTCATGCTGTAAAGTCACCATGTCGTGGTGCCACCAGTTGTAGGCCACTCCCTCGAGATGCAATGTAGCATATCTAATGGCATCCCTCTCAGCCATCAGGCGCAGTGTAAGGAATGTATCGAGCTTGCTAATCCAAGCTTGGGCTATCATCTTACCACTACCATCGAACATCGCCAATGTGAGCCAGTTCTTAGCATGTTTTAGATTGTTATTCTGCTGTCGAGATCTCCAATACTGTCGAGCTCTGTTGTGTTCTCACCTTTGTGTAATAAAATGGTCAAAAGTGATCCTCTCTTTGACCACAGACGGTACCAACTCTCATTCTTCGTGCGCTACCATGAGAGTATCAGCGAACAATTCATCATGCTCCTCATCTAGTATAGCCTCATCGGATTCCTGTCTCGTGAAAGTAGGCCTAATAGGCCTATCTGTTGTCTGTGACACTATCCTAAGAGCTCTCCGTGACCCTACATCACTCATGTCATCATCACGATGAGGTGACAGTCTCCTCGAAGTACCCAATCTCTACAGTGCCACTGCTACCTGTTGTAATATATCATCGAACTGTCGTTGTCCTGCACGAAGATCTCTGAGTGCATGCAAGAACTCTGCACCCTCTTGATCCCTGTCATTATGTTCTATCCTAGGTATATCTGTTCTGTTAGCCATATCTCCTGGCTGCCTACTCAAACTTTGATGTTTGTCAATCAGAGCTCACCTACGCGTGTAATACCTGTGTGACCCAGTCTGATCTGGCTGCATAAGATAGCTAAACCTGTAGGATGGTAGGATTTAGCTCTGATACCACTGTAGAAACACCTAGTTTCCTCTGTTTCTCAAATCTGACTGCTTACTTGTTTTTTTCTTTCTGAAAGTTTTTGATTTTTTTGACGTTTTGGGGTTTTATGCATGAAATAGAAAATAATTTCTATAAAAATAATCTAACTCCAAAAACTACATAATATATTGCAAAAACTTCAAGCTTATATTATATATATTCTTCCTGAGACGATTACAACTAAAACCAATTACATGCAAGGTGAAAGCAATGATATTAAAAACCTAGTTTTTTTATGCAGCATTGAATGACCGGCTGAAGGTGGTATGGCTGCACATGTTTGTCCTCTTTCCAGAGTCTGGTGATCTCAGCTTGCTCCCAATACAACTGTGCCCCAGATGGATGAAGAACAAAGACCAGAAGAGAGGTGTATTGACCAAGGCAAGAAAGTACTGTCTAAAAATGAAGGTACAGCCTACTGTAAATAAGTACAGCTTGGTATAGGTACGACTATGTCAGAACCAGCAATAAATGATGTTGTACGGCCTTCCTTGTGACTCTCTAGATCTCCAAATATAGGTGCCTAGGTGAATGAATGTCTTCTGGAAGAATAACTATGCTAAAAACTCTATAAACCAATAACCTCTGAAGATCAATGATTTCCTCTAGATGAAGAAACCTTTGCTACAATAAATCAGGTGCTATCTCACAACCTCTGAATTGCTTCCAATGGAGATGGCTCATTCCCCAAGGAATTCAAACTTGAAACCCTGAAGCTTCTTGCTCAGATCAAAGTTGATCAATTTCAATTCACAATAAAATACATAATGGCTCGATTCCCAAGGCAAATGCCTAAATAACCTTAGAGGTGCGATTTCCTCCATAATAGGGTTTTCATTAAAAATTTGCACTTTCTTATTATTATTTTTAATTCCATAGTCTAGGCCAAATATTATAATAAAATATAATCATAAATTTGGCCCCTTCCTGATGATGGGCGCCCCCTCAGCTTAAAATCACTTAAGTTATAATTTAATATTATAACTTAATATAATAGTCTTCAAAAAATTAATACAATTAAATATTAATATTTCTCTCGTTACTCATCCGATGACGGATCTGTCTGAAGCTGACAAACACTGAAGTGATTCCAAACGCTGCCAATCCATACTGCTAAAAATAGCAGGGGTCCCACTTTGACTGCCAGGAACTGCTAAAAATAGTAACTTCTGCAAGAAGTCTCCGATCGAGCCCAAACGAAAGCCAACTGATCAAACTTTGCCAACTGAAGCTGAGCCAAGCTCCAATGTGACCCTCTATCCAGTCTATCAGCCTACGAGGGTCGTATGATAGGCTAATCTCGTGCTCCAAGAGATGTCACTGAGAAGGGGACATGACAACTTCTTCCAAGGAAGTGCCTTTTAGATTTCTGCAATAGACCCTTCAAACTTTTGCAAATGGTCCTTCAGAAAAATTTCATGAACCATTCTTTTGAAAAAATTGGCAAGCCCATTCCTTTGAAAAAATTGTCAAGGTCCACTTTGTCTTTGAAAATGACGTTTTCTAAAGGGTAGATACCCTTCAACTTTTTCCAAAGTACCCTTCGAGAAACTTGTAAGGTTCCTCTTACTCTATAAAAGACCCTTTCGAAAAAATTACAAAAGTCCACTTGCCCTTCAAATTTCTTCAAAGTGTCCCTTTGGCTTTTTCCCAAAGTACTCTTCGGGAAAGTTGTAAGGTTCCTCTTCTTCGGCTTATTGTTTGACACTTTTCTTCGGACAATTTGTCTGAAGAAAATTGTTTCTTTGGATTTATTTGAAATGACTTTCTCGAAAGAATAGTGACCCTTCGGACTTTTGAAAAGGTCCTTGGAACTTATTGTAATGGACTTTGGAACCAAAAGAACTCTTCGAAACTTATAAAATAGGACCATTTCTCAAGAAAAGAATCTTTCAAGGAAATTGTTCCGAAAGCCTTCCTTCCATGAAAGCCCGAAGTATATCTTCCACTTGTGAAAACCCAAAGTTTTCCACTTGTCTTGTTTTGAATTGCTCTGAGCAACATAAATACCTTCCTGCAAAGAACAAGACAAGTAAAAGGAAAGTCCCTAAATCACCTAAACAACCTCAAGACCTATTAACCATGGATTCTTCAAAGACTTTTCAGGACTAGTTACTGACTCACAAGACAAACTAACATGATATGCAAATTTTCAAATGATAAGGGTTGCAATTTGACCTGTGTGTTCAAAATTGTCAATAGTACCTCAACATCTTGATTTGGATTCTAAGATACTCATGTTTTGGCTTATATATATTTTATTAATTATTATGGCTCGCTTGATTGTTATGGTATTATTGGTTAGCTTTGATTACTAATGGCATCAATGACCATTAGGATTGATTGAAGGGACATGATCCTTGAGCAACTTCCTAGGGACAAGGTTTACCAATAAGTACGATGACTTGTTGAATTGTAGAGGGCCCTTGTGGGTGATTCTCTCAAGATCGTTAGTCTATTACACCACAAGGAGTGCATTTGCATGCTTGATTGTGGAGACTTGCACATTTTAGTCTTGTTAGAGACCCATTGGAACCCCTTTTCAACACATTTAGAGATCACGAAGATGCATGTAAAATTGATACAGTTGTATCATTTTGTTGGTTTGTAGTGAGACATTACAAAGTTTTCGCCTGATGCTTTGAGTATCAGAGAGTGAAGACCAAACACCAACACTTTTTTGGACTCCATTGCCCCATGAGATCCCAGAATAGAAGTGGGATGTGATTTCTTTGGACTTTCTTGTTAGCCTTCCCACTTAATCTCATTGGTGATGGAATTATGGTGATGGTTAATGACATGACCTCAGGTAGCTTGTTTCTAGACAATAAAGACCACATATAGACACTGTGGTGATGGCGAAGGTGTTCTTATATGTTGTTGTCAAGTTTCATGGCACTCCTTAAAAGATTATTGATGTCAAAGATCTATGTATGCTTTGAACTTATGGACCACACTCCATAAGGCTTTGGGTATGCAACTCAATTTTAGCATGTCTTAGTACCCCAAGATAGATTGTTAAATAAAGTGGGTGAAACAAATATTGGACGATATGTTATACATGTATGTGATGGACCAAAAATATCGTTGGGAGGATTACTCGTACTTAGTTGAGTTTGCTTATTATAAAAACTACCAGTATTTGATAGATGTGGTGCCTTACAAGCCATTGCATGGTAGGTCATGTAGGACATCATTGGGTTCGAATCAATTAGAGGACAAAGTTTCACTTGGCCTTGTTATATTATAGTACATGGAGAGTTAGGTTGTTCTTATTAAGCAGTGCTTGTAGGAGGCACAAGATCACAATAAGAAGTATGTTGATGCCAAGTAATTGGATTGACACTTCTCTATAGGTGATAAAGTGTTTATTAGAGAACAACCTCATTAAAACCTCTCTTATAGTAAATTCTCTGAATTGCACCCTTATTTTTGGGTCCTTTCAAGATTTTAGAGATGATTGGACCAAGGACAAACCAATTACATTTTCCACTATCCATTTTATTGTGAAACCACATTGTGTTTTATGTTTATGTTTTGAGAGAGTATGTAGCTAATACTTCCCATGTGATGGATTGGACAGCCTTGCATGTGGAGGTAGATGAACAACTAATTATGGAGATCATACGTATTTTTACACATTGGGCATTGAGCCTTTAGGTTTAAATTTGGACCAAGTCTATTGGGATATATATGATGAGACAACAACTACTTAAGAGGATTCTACACCATTGTGAGTCCATCAACCCTAATGTTTATAGTGAATTCTAGGAGGAAGACTGAATAAGGGGATGGTGATGTGAGGCCCAATGTTTACTTTATTATACTTTCCCTATATTGTCTACTCTTGTGTATTTGATAGATCTTATTTCAGTTTTGATTGAGATGTGATGCCAAAACTACTTTACCTTCTACATATGTTTAGACAGTCATTCATTATGAGATTATAGAGGTTATTTTATATACAAACATTATCTCAGTTTTAAAGCCTCTTTGCTAATCATGTGTGATCTATATCTTGATGCTAGGCTGATCAAAGATATAGAGTGGTTTATGTGATGGATGCATTTTTTTATATTGAGCACTTATGGCGTTATCATGTTTTATAGCCTCTTTAATTATCATGTTTGATTTATACCCTGATGTTAGGTTGATCAGAGATACACAACAGTGCACATGATAAATGCATCGGTTTATCAAAATCTCTAAATGGTTATCAAAATGTTATTGTGTTCAAGTTTAAGTTTGACTTGTGGTATTTAAGAAAGTATAAAAACATTTTTATGAATGCTTCATTTTGGCACTCTAGGTATAACACTACAAGTTCCATTCTCTTATTCCCCTAATTTTAGGCAAGTTTGGGTAATCTTGCCTCTGTTTGAGCTTAGATTGTAACTTTTTTTGAAATTCAACAACATGCATATTTTTCTATTATATTTAACAAACTGTGTTTAAGCCGTCACTTTTCCTAAAAATATTTCACCCCAAACTCTTCGATTGACCTCTAGGAGTGTTTATCTTTTGCAATTTTCTTTGTTTTTATATTTTATGCCTCTGTCTGAGGGTTTCCTATAGACCTATAGATTTTATCCTTTGATGTACTTTCGCATAGTTGCCCTGTTTGAATTGAAGGGCATAACATCTTTGCATAGAACCCAATACAAAGCTTTAAGCTAAATTAGCTCCTATGTATCTCTTTTGTATTGTCTCTTGTATTGCATAGAACAATGGTTTAGAGAGGAAGGAGAATGGAATAAGGAAAAGCTTAAATAGGACAATATACTTCAGTGTTCATATAAGTTTAATTTCTCATCAAATTCTATAAATTGAGTGCATTGAAAACAACATAACAATAGTGTGCAATGTTTTATATTGTAATTAGACTGCTAGTTCATAATGTTGGGTGAATATTTTGTCAATCAGCATACTGATAAACAAAATATGTCTGATCAACCATAGCAGGAAGATTGATCAGACAGTTGTGCAGGCTTACTACATCAACAAAGGACAAATCTCTCCTCTCATCAAGGGGAGGTTCCCTATAGATACGTAGGAGCTATATACAATATAAATAAGTGGAAAATAACACATGGGGGTAGAATAAACCATCCATCTCTCTTCTTTCAGAGATGATGCTCACAGACAAAGGAGAAAATCTTGGTGGAAACGCTGAAGGCACTTCTCTTCTTTCAAAAGTGTTCTTGCAGGAAACAATAGGAGTTCTTTTAGGTAAGATAAGAAACCAGTAACCAAAGGGCGTAGTAACAGCAGGATGAAATAGAACGCAAAGTTTCCACCTCAACTGCCAAAAGAGTATATCACAAAGGATAATGGGGGCACAAAGTCATCCCAGAATCTTCAACACAAAAAGAAAAGAAAAACACAAACTGAAAACAATTGTGAAAGCACAAAGTCTTCTCACAGTTGGTTTCAGGACACTTCCCTATTACTTTCACTAATTCTTCTTGCCAAATTAGATGAACAAGAACACCTTTAGAAGACAGACGTAAGAATGATCTCCTAAAATGATACAAGCCAAAACAACACAAAGTCTTTAAACAACTTGCTTTCTCATTCAGATAAAAATGAAATGAAATTACAATTTGAGCTCAAAGTCTCAATCTTCTTCTTTCAAAATGGGTAGAGTTTCGCTCTTGTAAAAATGAAAAGTCTCCCTTACAAATGAGAGAAACTACAAACTTATAGCAACTACGCAATGATTGGCACTTTTTTCCATGGAGTGATCCATTCGGCGCATTAATGCCTTGGATGCATTCTTGGTTCTGTCAAGAAGGGCAATGTTGGAGCAGGGTGACTGCCTTAAATGTGGCATGTTGGTTCATCTCCTTTGTCTACTCCTTGGCTTGAATTACTCGTTCCATCACCTGCTAGCTGTGAAATTATCTTCTCTGTCTTTACGCCAAAGGGGACAAACAGAGGGCGCTTTCAATGTTTACAGGCCCCAAATATCTACCCAGTGAATTGCTTCACCTACTGGAAAATAACTCCTATTGAGTTTCCCTCTTTATCTCTTCTTTCTCTTTATCCTAGCCTTAGGCTCTTTGGATGCATTCGGGTTCACGTTTTGAGTTCGCAAAATCAACAGACACTTAAATGCAACCAATTTGGCGTTCGTGGGTCTTTCCTATAATGAAGGTTAACAGCTAGCCAGTCACTCTAAATTTGACGTTCGCATGTCTGTCATTTTATTGTGATGCAGGTGAGGACACGTGGTAGCTTCCACTGCACTGGGACAGGACACGTGCTGAGTTCTGTGCTTTGAAGCTTCATTTGAAACTGTGTCTTGGTACACGACACTTGGCAGCTTCCACTGCGCTTTGATGCTTCAGCCTTTTCCGAAGGGAACATGCCCTTCGGGGTCTTGAAAAAGGTTTGTTTCATGTGTGTCGAGTGTCCCCCCACAAGGGTATCTTCCCTTCGAGATCTTCCAGGTGGCCTTCGGGCTTCAATTTCATCGATGGGCTGCTGGTCCCTTTATTTCCTTCGGACAAAATGTTCGAAGGAATTCCTTCAAACAATTTGTTCAAAGGGAGTCTTTCCTTGGTTTTATGTGTGTCTCTGCATTTGAAGGGGCTACGTCTTTTGACATGTGGCACCTTCCCCCACTTTCAACTAGAGACATGTGGCATCTTCTGCCATTTTCAACTAGAGACATGTGGCATCTTCTGCCATTCACTTGGTGCTTTCCGCTCTCGGGCTTTTGCAACACCATAGAAACATTTGGGGCCTAGTTAGGCTCTCGCAGATGATGAGCCCTGTCAACCTGCACTGATCTCTTTAAGGGACACGTGGCACGGCCTGCTGCTCTTAGAAAAGCATAGTGAAGCCTTCCTCGATTGCCACTTGGTAGCATCTGCTTGACTCTTCTTTATGCGCGCTTCTTTCCTTAACTGAGGCAGCCTTTGAACCTTTGAACCTGACGCATTGAACCAATTAAATGTTGAACCCATTGAATCGATGAACCAAAATGGTTCAATGTTCAATAGTTCAATGATTCAAGCTTTTGAGACTCGTTAAGTGCTCGGGGCCGTGAAAAATTTGAGATGTTTGAACTTTGAACTTTATTAGGTGTGCTCAACTCTTGCCGATGATGTTGAACCCGTAGAACCCATTGAACCTTTGAACCTTTTTTGCTTAAAAGTTCAACAATTCAATGGTTCAATGGTGTTTAAAAGCTTGCTGATTGAATTCTTTTGATTGAACCAAGGTGCTGAATCAATCCCGAAAATGCTTGAGTGTTGGAAACTTGCTCTTTTGAAGGAATCGCCTGTAGAAGCCTTTGAACCTTTGAACCTGCTAATCCCCTTACTGAAAAAGCTTGAAAAATGAGGAATTTGAAAGCTCAAAACAAATTTCAAGAAGGGAAGAGATTAATTTTGGTTGTGCAAGACCAAAATAGCTCATATGTTGTTCTAAAAATGAGTGACATTTTTGGGGAACGACAGCTGGCTCCAATTAAGGAACTTCCTTTAGATGAAAACTTGGAACAACTGAGAGGAGTAGAAACCAAAATCTTCGGTGCCTTAAAGTGTGCCATTGGGCTACGGAGTCACGCTACCCAAGAAGAAAGGCTCTACAAAATGAAAACAAAAGAACAAAATAGAAACAAAAGACTATACAAGTATACATATGTACAGGGAACTCATCCGATACTTCAAGAGTTGAAGTGCTTCCGATGTTGCCCATTGTGAGGCAGAGAAAAGAGAGTGCCATGTTGATACTTCAAAAAAAAACTATTTTTACCATTGAGTTGATGAATAGTAAAAGGGCCCCTCCATAGGGAATCAAACTTTTCGTGCATCCCCTTTGGTTTTCTCCTCTTGTCCCACAACAGGACTTGATCTCTAATCTGGAAATCACAATTCTTTACTTTCTAGTCGAAGAGCTTCTTCACTAGACTTTGATGGGCGGTAATTCGGTCTACCACTATAGTTCTCTGCTCATTCAACTCAGTAAGGCACATGATCCTCTTCTCAAGTGAGCTCTCATACATTTGATCCTCAATTGCCTTAGCCAATTTCAATGCTGGCAATTCCAAAGTCATTGGTATCTCAGCATTGGCACCATAAAGAAGTTGGAAGGGAGACATACCAATTGCCCTCTTAGGTGTAATTTTGTCTGCCCATAGAGCATCAACCAATGCTCTATGCCATGTCCTTTGGTTGTCATCCACCAGCTTCTTGATGATAGTCACCAGATTCTTATTGCTTGACTCAGCCTGTCCATTCCCTTGTGGAAGGTAATTAGAGGAGTGGGAGAGTGTAATTTCATAGTAGAAGCAAAATTGAGTAATCTCCTGAGAAGTGAAATACGTTGCATTGTCAGTGACAATTTTGACTAGGACCCCAAACCTGGACATGATGTTCTCTTTGAGGAAATTGCATACTACTTCTGAAGTAGCATGTTTGGTTGGAACTGCTTCTACCCATTTTGTGAAGTAGTCTATTGCCGTGAGGATATAGTCATGTTCAGCACTTGATGATGGGTTTACAGCTCCAATAAAATTAATTTCCCATTATTGGAATGGCTCCTCTATGATCACTGGTTTGAGGGGCAAGGCAGCTAACTTGGGCCTTCCAACAAACTGTTGGCACAATTTACATCCCCTGACCCACTTGTATGCATCTTGAAAGAAAGTTGGCCAATAGTACCGGGCTTGTAGGATCTTATGGGCAGTCACAGGGAAAAAAAAAGGTCCTCTACAGGCTAAATTATGGAAGGACTTCAAAAGTTAGCTTTGTTGCTCCTTGTCTACATAGCAAAGGAACGTTCCATCAAGGCTCCTCTTGTATAGGCCGTTGTCCCAAAGGACAAAATTAGCAGCTTTCAGTTTGATGGTTCTCCTTTCTTTATAAGATAGGTGAGCAAGACATTCATCATAAGTAAGGAAATGAGCAATACCTGAATACCACTCATTCATGGTGGAGACAAAAAGGACTGTTGGTGTGTCATCCACTTCTAGTTCTTCATGCTATGTTCCTCTTGGCTTGTTATCAACAATTAGTTGGCATAGCCCTTTTCCACGTAACAACTTTGTTGGCTTGATGATCAGATCAAACTCCTGGATCTTTGCAACCCAATCGCCTCTTTTCATTCCAAACTCTTGTTGAGTCAGTATAGATTTCACTATGGTGTCAGGGACCAAGGCCGTAACTCGAGAATTGAGAATGTAAAAATGAAAATGTTTTACGGCCTTCACCACTACATAAGCGTGCTTCTCCATATTTGAGTACTTCAGCTCATGAGCTTTGAGAGGACAGCTCATGAAAGAAATGAGAGATTCCATACCTTCTTTATTCTGTTGAACCAAAATTGTTGAAAGTGTATGTTCTGAAGCATAGTTGTAAATGGTGAACTCTTTGCTATAGTCTGGACAAGCCAAAATTGGAGCATGGGCAATGGCAGTCTTGATATCCTAAAAAGTTGACTTGCCTTTTTCAGTCCAACTGAAGGTGGCCTTTCCCTTCATCATGTTTACAATGTGCCTGGTCTTCTCAACAAATTCAGGGATGAATCTCTGTAAGAAATTCACCTTTCCAAAGAAAGAGTGAACAACAGTCTTGCTTGTGGGCAAGAAAAGTTCTTGGATAGACTTGACTCTGTCCAAGTCAATCTTTATGCCTCCTTTGGACACAATGTATCTGAGAAGTTTCCCCTCTGTTACTCTAAAAACTGACTTCTTGGAGATTAAAAAAATGTCATTTTGGCGGCAGTGTTCCAGCACTTGTTGCAAATGGCTCACATGATCTGGGCGATGCTTAGAGAAGACAGTCAAGTCATCAAGATAAACTATGATGAACTTACCCATCTCATCCTTGAAGGCAAGGTCCATTGCTCTTTGGAAGGTAGCGTCAGCGTTTATCAAGCCAAAAGGCATTCTTTGATATGTAAATGTGCCCCAAGGTGTGGTGAAAGTAGTCTTATGCTAGTCTGCTTCACCAACTTTGACCTGATTATATCGTGAGAAGTCATCTAACATTGATAACATCTTTGAGCCCATTACTGTCTGTAGCACTTGATCCATGATTGGCAAATGATAATTACCCTTCAAGGATGCTTGATTCAAATTTCTAAAATCCACACAGAGGCAAATTTCACCATTCTTCTTTTTTATAGGCACTATACTGGCAATCCATGTGGAATGATGGGTTGAGAAGACTATCCTGGTATTAAGCATTTTTTGTATCTTAGATAAAATAGTCCCTGATATTTTTGGATTATAATGCTTGGACTTTTTCTTGTAAGGTTTTGAATCAACTTTGAGAGGAATGTTGTGTCGAATTTCGTCAGGCCAAAGTGATTTCAAGTCAGCGTAGGAGTACGCTAGGACATCCATGTATTTTGAGCAAAGAGGTTAACTTGAAACGCTCTTCAAGAGTACAATATTTTCCAATGTTCACCATCTTGGGGTCTTCCTTGGTTCCCAAATTTACTTGATCAAACTCCTGAGATGAGCTTGAATCCATTGGCTGTTGTCTGATGAATCTATCATACTTATCAAATAGCTTCTCAAGGGAGACCAGGACTTTGGGAATCTTATTCCCTTTGAGTTCCAAGAACTCCTCACCTGTGTCTGCATTTGATTCAGGGGCTGTTTCACACTCCTGAGGTTCACTGCCTTTAAATGCAACTGTTCAAAGCTGTCTTTTTGCTCCAAAAAGGCAATGATTTGATTGTCATTGTTAAATACCTGCCAAGGACTGGCATTATTAGGGACACTTGGCCGAAAGACCAGCTCAATCGTGTACTTGTCTCCTTTAAAATCTGGGTGAGGGACCAAGAGAGTAGCTGAAACAGCCAATGCATCTGCTTGATCATTGAATTCTCTGGGAACTATAGAGATGTTGAAAGCATCAAAGTATTCAAGCTGGTCCCAGACTAGATTGCAGTAATGACACAATCTTTAATTCTTGGTTTGATATAGGTTCCTCACTTGACAAACACTAGTTTGGCATCTCAATCCAAGCAATAGAGAATCATATTCAGCTATGTTATTCATGTTGCTGAATTACAATTTATAAGATGAGGGAAAAATATCTCTTTGAGGAGATATTAACACAACCCCAGCTACTGAACTAGTGAAAGAGCAGCTACCATCAAATTCAAGAATTCATACCTCATTTGATACTAATTTTCTCTTGGATTCTTCTTCATTCGGGGGTGGAGATACTTCCATACTTACCTTATGCTCAACCAATCCCTCTACTGTTCCAGCTGAATGCATTTCCAGGCTGTCATCTGCTTGAGCTTCACCAGATGTCTCATAAACTCTATCCGTGTACAGAAAGTAGTTACCCATGCCTGAAGACTCAAACAGAATTTGAGCTTCAGGTGCTGAGGTCTGGGTAACCACATATTTTGCTTCCTTCTCAGGGAGTAGCCTCTTCATAACTCCTTTGACTGGAATCCTCGCCTCTGATAAATCCATTCTCAATTCACCACCAACATCCCTACATAAATTTTGCCTGAGAAGAATGCCATATTATGCTAGGACGTCTGCTACCAAGACAGTCATCTTGATTCTTTTGTCTAGAAAGATAGCAAATGCAAATTGGGCATCTTTAATTTGTCCCAGCAAAGGCACTTGCTTGTTCTCCTTGGAGAAGCATCTACCAAAGTTTTGGTCAAGGTGAGGTCAAGGGATTCGGCCACTTTAGCGGGCATGACATTATCTGAAGCTCCAGAATCAATGATGTAATTATTAAGCTGATGTCCATTTATCAGCAATGAGACATAAAAAGGTTCAGTCCTGCCAGGAGCAACAGGGGGAGCAATGACAAGGTTGTTCTTGGTGGGTGCATTCCTGGCAGGATCATATGTCTCTTTGGGAATTGCTTATTTAACATAGATGTTCTAGTTTTTAACACATTGAACCAATTTATCCAATTGCTTAGGATGGGACTGCAGAAATTCAAATTCAGACATTTGAATTTTGGTTTTCTTTATGTGGTCAATGATACCAAATGTTGGAAATGAACTAAGTATAGAGGATGGAAGTTCATTCTTTTGAATTTGTTTTTGGGGGGGGGGGGGGGAAACTGGACTGCGAATTTAAAGTAGAAGGTGTAGAGGCATTTAGAGTACTTACCTTTCTTGCAATCATCGGGTCCTTTGGCTAGAAAGAAAGAGTGGATCCCCGCTTAGCAATTAAAACCGCTGGTTGAGGTCGCTCCTCTGTTTTCTCTTTATTAGCTTGTTGAGCTGATTGATTCTTGGATCGGGTGAATACAACATATGACCCCTCAACTGCATTGCCTTCTCTTTTGGGTTCATCCTGATAGTTCAGGAAACCAATATGGGAGTCGCCAGCTAATTCTTCTTCTTCAATGAAGAGATTAGCGTCATCTTCAAGATTCAGCTCAGGCTAGAATGAGAAGTCTGATTCAGCTTCAAGATATCCAACTGCTGAGTTAGTTGGAGGTGCTTTGAGGGTGAGGTTCCTCTGTGGAGGAGGAAGGTGATTTTGTTGTCCCTGATTTCTGGTAGCATTGCCTTGGTACACCTGATTTTAAAATGTCCTCCTGGGCATATCTCTGTATGCAGGAGCAGATGACATCCCTTGCGCCATTTGATCTTTGAGAGCTAGCGTTTCATTTGATAGCTTTTGTACCATCAGGTCAGTGGTGATTGTAGGTGATTACTCAGAAGATGAAGAGGATTTACCTTTATTAGGGTCTCTCCTTATCTTTCTTGCCAAGATAAGGTCATCTTCTACCTCAGAAGCCAAGTCTTGAGCAGCAGCAAGGTCTATGTGTCTGGCCCGTCTCAGCAAGAAACTCACTTTAGACAATTGTGAGTTGATGAAGAAGCATTTGAGGTTCTGAGGTGTCGACTGGGTGACCATGGGAATCCTATGCCTTAGCTTGTTGAACCTGGCCATAAAATCCCTCATAGGCTCATGATGCTCTTTCTTCATCTGAGTGAGCTAGGCCAGCAAAGCGTGTGCATCTTCTGCAGGCTTGAACTTGGATTCAAATTTGTCTTTCAGAGTGTTCCAATCAGTCAATGATCCAGCCTACAGGTGGTAGAACCAGTCTGCAACAACGCCTTGTAGTGTCTCCACGAATAGCCTAACTGCTATGTCTTCAAATTCCACCCCTATTACACCACAGGCTATGCTACAAGCTGCAATGTGTTCATCAGGATGAACTTTTCCATCACTAAAAAATTTGAGAAAATTCTTCTTTGAACTGCGTGGAAGCTCATGCAGAGGTGGAGTTAAATTCAGTGGACCGAAAGAGTTACCCCAGGGGCCTTGAGCCATGATTTGATTATATAAAAGTGGGATCACTAATCCAGGTGAAGTGTGGATAGGCAAAGCTTGGCTAGCAGTAGAAAAAGAAGCTCTGCCTTGTGTTGGTGGCCTGGTAGGGCTAGGAGGAAGACTCCTAGTTCGTCTAAGGTGAGGTTGTGAAGGAAACAACTCAAAATTACTCTACTGCACCAACTCAAAAGCAGGGTCAACAACACCTTGGGATTTTTGGCCTCTGGTATAACGTGGAGTTGCCAGATTGTAGAACAAAAAATGGAAAAGAGCAAGATCTGCTTCAGCTCGAAGTTTGAGACTTCAAACTGCGCGCTCTTCCCTAATGGAGTCACCAAAAATTGTTGGGTGAATATTTTGTCAATCAGTGTACTGATAAACAAAATAGGTCTAATCAACCACAGTAAGAAGATTGGTCGGCCAGCTGTGCAGGTTTACTACATCAACAGGGGGCAAATCTCTCCTCTCATCAAGGGGAAGTTCCCTATAGATACGTAGGAGCTATATACAATATAAATAAGCGAAAAATAACACATGGGGGTAGAATAAACCATCCATCTCTCTTTTTTTAGAGATGATGCTCACAGACAAAGGAGAAAATCTTGGTGAAAATGCTGAAGGTACTTCTCTTCTTTCAGAAGTGTTCTTGCAGAAAACATCAGGAGTTCTTTCAGGTAAGATAAGAAACCAGTAACCAAAGGGCGTAGTAACAACAGGATGAAACAAAATGCAAAGTTTCCACTTCAACTGCCAAAAGAGTATATCACAAAAGATAATGGGGGCACAAAGTCGTCCCAAAATCCTCAACACAAAAAGAAAAGAAAAACACAAACTAAAAACACTTGTGAAAGCAAAAAGTCTTCTCACAGTTGGTTTCAGGACACTTCCCTATTACTTTCACTAATTTTGCTTGCCAAATTAAATGAACAAGAACACTTTCAGAAGACAGATGTAAGAATGATCTCCTAAAATGATACAAGCCAAAATAGCACAAAGTCTGTAAACAACCTGTTTTCTCATTCAGATAAAAATGAAATGAAATTACAATCTGAGCTCAAAGTCTCAGTCTTCTTCTTTCAAAATGGACAGAGTTTCGCTCTTGTAAAAATGAAAAGTCTCCCTTACAAATGAGATAAATTACAAACTTATAGCAACTACGTAATGATTGGCGCTTTTTTTCATAGAGTGATCCATTCAACGCATTAATGCCTTGGATGCATTCTTGGTTCTGTTAGGAAGGGCCATGTTGGAGCAAGGCAGTTGGCTTAACTGCGGCATGTTGGTTCATCTCCTTTGTCTACTCCTTGGCCTGAATTACTCATTCCATCACTTGTTAGTCGCGCAACTATCTACTCTGTCTTTACGCCAAAGGGGACAAACAGATGGTGCTTTCAATGTTTGCAGGCCCCAAATATCTACCCGACAAGCTGCTTCACCTACTAGAAAATAACTCCTGCTGAGTTTCTCTCTTTATCTCTTCCTTCTCTTTGTCCCGGCCTTAGGCTCTTTGGATGCATTTGGGTTTGCATTTTGAGTCCGCAAAATCAACATACACTTAAATGCAGCCAATTTGGCATTCGCGAGTCTTTCCTCTAATGAATGTTAACGGCTAGCCAGTCGCTCTGAATTTGACATTCACAGGTCTGTCATTCTGCTATGATGTGGGTGAGGACACATGGTAGCTTCTGTTGCACTGGGATAGGACACATGGCGAGTTCCACGCTTTGAAGCTTCATTTGAAACTGTCTTGGTACGTGACACTGGCAGCTTTCGTTGCGCTTTGATGCTTTGCCCTTTTCCAAAGGGAACATGCCCTTCGGGGTCTTGAAAAAGGTTCATTTCATGTGTGTCGAGTGTCCCCCCGCAAGGGTATCTGTGCTTCGAGATCTTCCAGGTGGCCTTCGGGCTTCAATTTCATCGACAGGCTGCTGGGCCCTTTATTTCCTTTGGACAAAATGTTTGAAGGAATTCCTTCGAACAATTTGTCCGAAGGGAGTCTTTCCTTGGTTTTATGTGTGTCTCTGCATTTGAAGGCACTGCGTCTTTTGACAAGTGGCGCCTTCCGCTGCTTTCAACTAGAGACACGTGTCATCTTCCACCGTTTTCAACTAGAGACACGTGGCATCTTTCGCCGTTGACACTTGGCGCTTTTCGCTCTTGGGCTTTTGCAATACCATAGAAACTTTTGGGGCCTAGTTAGGCTCTCGCGAATGATGACACCTGTCAGCCTCCGCCGATCTCTTTAAGGGACACGTGGCACGGTCCGCTACTCTTAGAAAAGCATAGTGAAGCCTTCCGCAGTTGCCACTTGGCAGCATCCGCTTGACTCTTCTTTGCATGCGCTTCTTTCCTTAACTGAGGCAGCCTTTAAACCTTTGAACCTGGCCCGTTGAACCGATTGAACGTTGAACCCATTGAACTGATGAACCAAAATGATTCAAGGTTCAACGATTCAAGCTTTTGAGACTCGTTAAGTGCTCAGGGCCGCGGAAACTTTGAGATGTTTGAACTTTGAACTTTGTCGGTTGCGCTCAACTCCTGCCGATGACGTTGAACCCATTGAACCCATTGAACCCTTGAACCTTTTTTGCTTAAAGGTTCAACAATTCAATGGTTCAATGGTGTTTAGAAGCTTGCTGATTGAATCAATCCCGAAAATGCTTGAGTGTTGGAAACTTGTTCTTTTGAAGGAATCGCCTGCAGAAGCCTTTGAACCTACTAATTCCCTTATTGAAAAAGCTTGAAAAATGAGGAATTTGAAAGCTCAGAACAAATTTCAAGAAGGGAAGAGATTAATTTTGGCTGTGCAGGACCAAAATAACTCATATGTTGTTCCAAAAATGAGTGACATTTTTGGGGAACAACACATAATACTCTACAATTGTAATTCTAAATGATAAAATCATTGCAAGACATATATTGAGAGAATGCAATATTGCTTAATAAACATACCTTTTTTTCCGATTGATTCTTAACTTGTTTCTGGATGTTTATTTTGTATCCAATTCCATGAACACATTCCACTTTTCATTTGGCATGATCAGAGAAAATTTGTAACTTAAAAACCTCACTCTGAAAATGGTATTTCTTTAAGGGTTTGGTTAAAAAAATGGTAGTAGTTGTTTCATGTCCCTCCACTCGACTGGAGAAGCCTTCAACAATATCTCTTGTTCATGCTAGATCATTAGTGACCAAGATGGTTTCATAGATGTCATATCAGGACAAACGTTCACTCCAGCCCCTTTGAATGTAAAAACCTTTTGTCTCTCTAAAGGGCTTCCCTTGATGCTCGGATGCTCCTTTATCTGATCTTCCATGTGCCATCTTTTGGAGGGAGGCTAGCTCCACCATTCATCCTATTTGGGCCTCATTGCTATTGGATGGATGTGAGCATTAAACAGATCAAATTTATGCCCAGAAGCCTTGTGAACTTTTGAATTAGTGAAGACCGTATGATTTTACAAGTGAAGCTAAATCATGAAGCCATTAGATCAACCTTGTGTTTTGTCATGCGACTCACTTTCTTATATCAATTGTTGGGTGCTCTTACTTTCTTTTATCAAAGTGCCCAAGTGGATTTTTGTTAGACTTTGTGCCTTGGTGGTTATGTGAGTTGAGTAGACCCTTGTTAACTTGACTGAACTTAAATTCAAATGAATGGAGGACTGTACTTACACACTACTTGTTTTAGCACTCTTGACTTGTGTTGTGTATTCTTGACTTTGGTAACTTAAATTGGAAAAATTACCCTGTTTTTAGGCATTACAAGTTGTGATTACATATAAGTTGCAAATCTAGAGTTATTGATCCAGAAATTATTATCAAAATTCAATACATATGACAATACAAGGACCATCAATTTTCAAATTGATTAATCAAGTGTATTGAATTACTTAGCTACCTGATCTTCTATATTGAAATTTAAGAAACAGATGAAATAAAAGCTATTTCTCAATGGAAAGCTAAAGTAATAAATTTGTAATTTTCTTTGTCGTGCTTTCTCAAGTTATTCCAACCTTTGTTTTTATTTTTAGCATGCAACACGACTAAAACCCCTGTTGCAAGAAACGCGATGGCTGACTGTCGTTGCGCGTTTTAACGGCCTGAAATGCGGACGCGATGGAAACAGCATTTCGGGGGCCTTTTTTTTGGAGTTTATAACTGATATTACATTTCGGGGACTGCTGCCAGTTTCAGATACATCATCTTCTTCTTCCAGGAGGTACGCATTATTCTTCTTCTTCCAGGAGGCTCAGCTTCTGCAATTTTCAAAATTTTAGGCGTTGGGCTTTGGGAATTTCGAAGAAAATATAAGGCTTAATCAATATCGCAAGCCCTGATTTTGTTCACCGTATTTTAATGCTGCTCATTTTAACACGGCGACGATTTGGGGGTTAAAACGAATTGAATTAAATTCGTGCTGAAACATAATGATAATGCGTTTAGGGCATTTCCAGATTTATAATGATTATTATTATTATTAATTTTTTTTTTATGTTTAAAAATTTTTAAAATAAAAAATAAAATATTTTAAATTTAAATATTTCAAATTAAAATAGAATTAGATTTATTAAAAAATAAAATAAAAAATATATGTATATGTACAAAACCGTTTTTCATAAGCGACATATGTTTATCTCGTTTCTTGTCACGTTTCCGTTGTGGTCACATTTCACCATTCCTCGTTTCTTGCAACATAGACTAAAACAATATATTTGCAACTCTCTAGAGCAGATGTTATACACCTTGCAAATAACTTGAAAACCTTTCTTTATAAACATGACTGTGCTTTACCATAGTCTTCGATGTTTTATGCAGTGGAGAAAATCTGAAATCTTTAGTTATTCAAATGTTGAACATGTATCATACAACCAACTTCAAGAACCTGGAACAAGATATCGGCGGTACACCTTATCTCATAGTTGCCTATCCTCTCGTCTTCTTGGTAAACCATTAGATCAGCTCCAAGACAAATTTACCACAGCCTGCATATAAAATAAAACATAAGTAGAGATCAATATGGATGTCCAGACTCCATATCAATAAAGATTAATTACATAACCTTGTAAAATTGTAGTGTTTGCATGAAACTACAAAATAGAGAACATAAAGTAACTAGCTCAATCTCATCTTAACATGAATATGATATGTAGCAAGAGGTATCCAAATGAATTGAGGTGCTAATCCAACTGAAACATTAGATAGATACTACTGCAACTTGATTACTATTTTAGTTTCCCATAACAGAAAATATAGATGGATTAACAATGGGTAGATTTCAATACAGATTATACTAAAATGCAGATCTTTAAAATTCTTGTCACTGTCTCAATGCTTTATACAGCCAAAATACAATATAAATATGTGGAAATTAATGTTTGCTACATCTGTATGCTGCCATCTACATCAGATGACCGATTTCATTGTGCTCATTGGCAAATTATATGACTACACTGAAAATCAGATTTTTGATCATCTTTATGCTGATGCACATGCTCCCACATCAAAAATGTATGTATGCAAATACAATTGAAACCAACTATAACCATGGATGAAATACATGCTGTGTCACAAGGTAAGCCAAACTTTATAGGAAAAGTTCAAATTTTGCTGAACTTTATCTTCGTTGAACTTGAACTCGAACTTTATTCATTATTTTTACATGGAAAGTTTTTGACATGATTTTGATTTATTTTATAAATATGCGTGTATATATACATATACCGACTGAAAGCAAAGGATGAAAAGCTCTCTCCACTCCGTCCCTCTAACAGATTTGTGCATTTTTGAAAAAAATAAAAATGATAATTTTTTTCTTTTGTTCAAACTTCAAGACATTTTTTTTTCGACTTTATCATTGGCAAACTTGAACTGAACATTATCCTCGTCGAACGTGAACTCAAACTCGAACCTTGTGACTTAGAACACATGTCGTTTTGCTGAAATTATACCCCATAACACTATGCTCTACATGGAACCATTACATGCTTATATATTAGTTAGTTGGTCGGCGCAAAGGTTTCTCGCCGATGACACATCATAGAAGATGAAACTGGAATGTTTTTAGTGATGTATCAGTTCGGTTGCTTCATTTCTAGAAGCCATAAGTCATGTGTGGCAGATTTGAAACCAGTCAAGATCATCCAAATGGAATGCCCATGGTCATGGTGGGTTTTGAGCCTGTTTCTCTACTATTTGGCACATTGGAATGGGTCCAGCCCATGCCAATCTCATCAAGATGTTCAAAATTTTGCATGAAATTTAGTAGCTGTAAAGGGCAAGTCAAGAACCATCTAAATGTATCAGATCTCCACAAAAATATCAGGGATCCAATATGTCAATCAATTATCGATCAAATTCATCTTTTAAATCCAATCATATTTTACCTTTACGAAGTGAGGCAAATATCTAGGGAAATTGAACTGCCACTTGTAACTAAGTAAAAAGAGCATGTATCAAATTTAATGAGAATTAGTTCACTTCTCTGTAATGAGATTTTGTTCCATATTATACCTCCTTTCCTACATTGAAACACAACTAATGCCCTAGATGACCCTTGTTTCATACCATGCAGAGGATATTTGTCAGTTCATTATCTAGGGTGCTGTCTATAAGGACCAAAGATCTTACTGACTAAGCTGCCCCTTGGATATTTTGTTGAAGGTTTTCATGGGCCATTTACACCTCTATCTAGCCTGTCTATTTCATTCATTTCAAAACCTCAGCATTTTCTCTATGTTTTCGAAGGACACTAAGTGGAGATTGAAGAAAGACAGTATACATGAGTGGTAGAAGGAACATGTAATGAATATTTGATATTTCAAAGTACAGAGTCATCCTCTGGTGGTGATCACATAATGGTGCTAGAAAGAAAGAAATTAGAAATTGTATTAATGTCCACAAATGACCAAAAGTAGGTCAATTGGACAAAAGGATACAACCAAAGAAATAAAATACAAAGACAAAAGAGAACAGTGTGCCACTAACACAAGTGGCAAATAAACCAATACAAATAGCAATGAGAGGTTAACAAAATCCCCAAGAGCATGTGCCAATGAAGACTAGGGGAAAATCTCATCGAATATTTATGTCTGTTCCTGACGTGAAGGAATCATCAGGGCCATTGTTGATCACTATGAGAGATCTAAAAAGGCTGTCTGGTGAGTATACAAGGTCAGAGGAGCTAGGTCTCTTGTCATTCCAAGCATGTAAAGAGCATTAGTGCCGTCTTAAGTGTAGAACTTGTCTCATAACTTAGAGTGATCAGTCCTTGGTCATATATCAGTTCTACCTCAATGGTGACATTCGAGGATTGGATACCGACATTGAGCATTGATGCAGTCCCCAATCAATTTGGTGCCAACCTTAAATAAATTAAGTACTCGAATCCTTGATTATTATTCTTTTGTATGAATCTGTTATGCATAATATGGTTAGTTGCTTTCATGTCATCATCCAATATTTGTAAGAGGGAGGATAAAGAAAGATTGTTATGGATTAGAGTAGTCACTTTATGTTGCTCATATTCGTATTAAAAAGGAAGGTCTCTAGTGTTCAATTCTTGTATAACTAAAAATCTACAATTTAATAACCTATAAGATAGGAGCATGAGTAGAAGGATGTAGGATGAATGTGGATCATCTAGATGTCTAAGGGTATTCTCAAAGAAGAAGAGGAGAACTTATTAATAAACCTAAGTTCAAAGTTGTTGGAGTTGGGACCCTAAGATTAATCATGAACCCGAAGGCAAAGATGCAGGTTTGACAAAACAAAGGTTGAATGAAACTCACAAAAATGAGTCTTGTTGCGACCACATAGTAAGGAGACTTCACTGGAAAATAAATTCATATTGTGAACTCCAGACTTCGCACCGCCCTCCAAGGATCCACAAATCTAGAAATAACGCTTATTTTGACACTACAAAGGATTATTCTTACCATAAGTACATAATGGAGACCCAACAAAGATCGTGGCTATAGTCAAAGAGACCACATGTGATTCATAGAGTGATAAAAGGGAAAAAATAAATAACCACCTCTTAACCAAAAGGAGTCACATTCTACAAAGTAGTAGCATAGCATGTGCGAGATTCAACACTGGAGATCTCAAAGAGTAGTGTCATATTTTCCCATAGTTGCCATGTTCGAAAGTTTGATGAAGGGGAGAAGGTTGCCCAAAATCTGGGATTTCAAAAGCAATTTGGCAAGGCTTACAAAAAAGGATTGGAATTATGGAACAAACTTAACAAACTTATACATATCATTGAGAATAATCCCAAAATAATTTGTATGTTGTTTGATACATTTGTTTATTGCTTCTCCATTCCCAAAAAAAAATTGGAATTGAACTAAAAAAAAATGGCTTTCAACTAAAAGAAAAACCAACTGCATTTATCCTTGAGTATCAAACTCAAAATGCGCAGTGAAAAATCTATAGAAAATATATAGAATTGTAGGAGAGAGGAACATAAGATTTTTTGATTGAAAGAGAAGAAATTCTCAGCACAAAGTCCATGTAGACTTCCATGGGCCACTTAAACCTCTCTCTACCTTGTCTATTTTGTTCGTTCCAAAAATATAGGATTTTCTTCAATCATTCAGAGAAAATAAAGCCTTTTGGAAAACTTTGTTTATTTGTATGTTTTTGTATCTATTTTTCTGAAGGACATTTGTAATATATTTCTCCTCTTGCTTCAAATGTTTTTCATTTGACATTCTTAGGGCCTTCTTGTAGTGAAATTTTGTCACCTAAATTTCACAACCCATTTCGGGGCAATTTCTATTGATATAGTTGTTTTATGTTTTGTAAGGCTCTTTTTGACTCTATTACTCAAGGGACAGGACAAGGCTACCAACAAATATGCATGGAATAAATATCAAAGATGGCATTTGTGGGATCAAACAGAAAATTGAATGAATAAATAACATTAAGTTATATTAATTCTTATAGAATTAATTAATATCTATTTAAAGTCACAAAAAAGCATCAAACATTTGACGTCTATTTGAAAGAGTGTCAAGTGGACGTGATGTTTAGTTGATTGAACATCAAAATCAAGCTATGTATTTGGAGTCAATGGTTAAATTAATTATTTTCAAAATTAATTAGTTTTGTCAAATGCAAAGTCACAATTGCTTTTAATTTTGTAAAAATGCGCGGATAATAAAATGCAAATATGGGCAAACACTAGTTGGAAGATCTAGGTTGAATTAGTGGAAATGAAGGCTTTCCAACTTCCTTTGTGAGTGAAAAACATTTACAAAAAAGATAATTCTGGATTATCAAAGGGTTCTTCTTTCTTTTAGCTCTTGGAAAACGGGTGACTACAATCGTCGTCTTGCTGCATGTGCTTTTCCAAAAAAATAATGGAGTAGAAGCAAAATAGTGAGATCATTCTCTAGCTTAATGGATTTTAATTTTATTTTGTTTATAGAATTTGTCTTGTCATTCATAAATAAAGAAGCCATTAAAATTCTGCACATTTCATAGTTGTGTGCAACTCACAATGTTTGCAAACTTTTTGTTGAAACTCCTATGGATGGGCTTTGTACCAAGTGCACTCAACCTATTTTTTTAGGAGACTACACACTTCTTGACAAGCCTTTTGTTCCCTTTACATTTGTTGCTCCTATTTCCATTTTTATGTTAGAGGAAGACTTTTTCATTCATGTTATCTAAATCTGAGTTAGCCAGGCAGTCTTTTGTAATTATTCCATCATGGATTTCTCACCTTCACCTCCATTCTTCTTCCATTTTCAGCTTTCTTCATTTCCCTTTTTGTTTCTTCTTTTTGCTTTCTAGTTAAAACACTCAAAACCCCAAAAAAAACCATATCCTATGAGGGAGTTTCCCCTCTCAAACATAGAAGGAAATCACCTTTCTTAAGGGGATTTATCCAATGTTGAAAAATACTGCCACTGCAAGTTGGACAAGTCAATAAAACAAAGAAAAACAGTATTGACATTAAAAAAATTCAACAATTTTTAGCAACTCCATTGGGGATTGAACAATGCATTCGATTTCTAAAATATGAAGGAAATCTTCTCCTTCCAAATGAAGATTAGCAACGTTATGGAAATGGAACACAAAAACTATTGGATTCGGGGCATTCGTCGATATTTTGAATTTGTCTAATGTTGCCCATGGTTTGATTTGAGGTTAAAAATGTGGGTAGTGTGAAGAGATACCAGCTAAAACCAAAACATGCCTACCTTGAAAAGAGTTGGTAGCAAAGAAAAGAAGATGAAAATAAGAAAACCTTCATGAAACAAAATAAATCAATGGTTGATGAAATTATCTTGGTTGATAATGAGAAGATAAAATCATTATGGAAGCTGTATAAAAGAAGTATTGCTACAACTGAAAATATGAAATGAGATCCTATCCATGATCATAAGTCTAGGTGCTTAGTAAAAGAAATACAGAACAGGTGTAGGCTCGTGCAAGCACAAAAAGAACAACATCAACTTGGAAAAGAATTGGCTTGTGATAGTGTTTCTGCCTCTTTTGGCAATGAGATGAGGAATAATACACATGTTGAAGGAGTTTTTCCTAAGTTTCAACAACTTGAATTTTCATCCCATGTAAGTTCTTGAAAGCTTCTGATGAATATTTTCTTTGTGAACAATCAAATGGTTCACTTTTTATGCCTGCTTTTGAAGAGAATCAAGTTACTGATGAATTTGAGAAAGTCGATTTGCCATTCTCTTCAACTTCTCAATTTTTAAAGGAGTTCTATGGAGGTATGCAAACAAAGCAAAGTGAAACGGGCTCCTTTCAGTAGCTGCACAAGGTGGATCAAAGGTAAGAAGTTCTTAATGGTGTGCATGAGAGTAAGGACTTGGTGTTTATCACGGAGGAGGATGCTATAGTAGTAAAAGAATCATCTTTCAGCCCCTGCTCCAAAGAATATTTTGACATTTCAGCACAAGAAAAAGAGATATGTGGCAGTGTTGAGCATAAGCATGCATAATTTTTTGAAGAGCCAAGTAGCAATCAACAAGAAGTTTCTAGGAATTTTCAGCATCATAAAGTTTTGATCCCAAATCAATTTTTGGAGGGCATCTAATGAAGATTCAGTTCAAAACTTCACAGTAGAAGAGTTGCAGTAGCAACCACAAAGCAAAAATTTTGGAGGTATGACTCATGTTGTTTCAATTCCAAATATCTATTTGAAATATACTCTTTACATTCATGAGGAAAATTCTCGTGTCATATGTTCTTTTATGGATGCCAATAATGTTTGTATTCCAGATATCCATGGTCAAGTATTTGAATCCATATATATCTTCCTTCCCATGTCTCATGTTTTCCATGTGGATGCAATGAAAACATTATTGTAGTTGTTGCTCATGAGTTTACAAGAGTAGTACTCGTCTTACCAAAAATAGTCCAACAAAGGCTCTTATTTTTACTACTTCGTGAATGGCCTTTGTAAGAACCCCAAATAGGATCTCAATAAAAAATAAGTAATATCCTTCAAACCCCAACATAAACTAAATTCTAAAATGTAAATCAGCAACTAAACACTTCACAATTAATTTTCCATTTTCACCTTTCACACATAAATCGCCCAAACCCTAGGTAGTTGGGTTTTATGGTGATTTCAGCCCCTTAGACAGCTCCAAAAAATATGAAATGTTGTAGGAACATAGGAAAAAATATACTTAATTCACTTGTCCAATCAGATTTGGAAAAAAATGGTGAAAATACAGCTAAAACTTGTAAAATTCATAACTTTTGAAATACTTGGACATTTAATGAAAATGATAGCTCAAAATAATCACAAAAATAGCAGCTATCAAATAAAATTAGTTTCAGAATTTTCCACCCATGGAAGGTTTCCCAAAAGATATTCTGAAGTTCGGAAAACCCTAGTTACAGTGCTAAAATTATGCAGATCATTTCTTGAATATCAAACCCTTGGAATCAGCTCAAAAACACCTCAACCATACCTCAAAAATGGTTCGCTTCACTTAGGAAAGTTAGCAAAAAATATTAAACCTTGGGAGAGGATTTTAACCAACAATAAACCCCTCAAAGTGACGTTTTTAGGCCCTCAGGGGAATCGCCCAAGGTGCAAACAACAATCCTCCACCTCTAAGCAAATCACCAACCTTCTATAGACTTCCAAGTGAACTCTTTATAGCTACAAATGTTAGATAAAAATCTCAATTAATTCTTCAAGTCGTAGCACAATTTTCGAAAGATAGGTGGTGTCAATAGACACCGTTTATAGAGCATCATAGCTCTTGGAGGGTAACATTCTCCAAAAAACTATGTCTAAGACAATCAAGCTCGACATACTTGACCTCCTTTCCAAATATTCAAATCAACATGTTCTTCAAATGATCCCACATCCTTCTTAAATAGCCTCCTCCAAGTGTAGCGCCCAATTTGGAGGGAAGAGTTAATTTAAAAATATTAAAAGGAACTCCTTATAATTTCACTTTAGGCCTTAAGTGCCCATGACCCTTAAAAGGCCCCAACTTACATGGAATTTATAACATAAAGTGTTTTTTCTATTAATTGCCTTTATTTTTAAGTATTTAAAAATACTTTTTATTTTAGCAAAAATATTATTTAACTCTAAAAAAAATGGGGACATTACAACCATGTATAACTCTATTGTTCTCCTTATCGCCTTGTAGATAGTTTGCTTTTGTTTTCAATATTAGCTTGTGCCTTTTCCTTCCATCTTTCTATTGTGTGGGTGTTCATTTTTCAATAATTGCAGCCGCATTGTGGTGTTTTCCCCTTCCCTGTGATGGTCTCTTGTGCCTGCAAGGTGTTTGGTTGGTTGTGATCTCTACCAGAGAACTTGTTTTGGTGAAATTGTCGAAAATATATTGGAAGTCAACTACACGCCTCTAGTTTTTTCATAGCATGCATACAAGTGGAAGCTAATGTATTGGATAAAGAAAAAAAAACATGCCAATGTTGTCCAACATTCTAGAATGCATTGGCAAGTAGATAATATTGATAGTGACTCCATCAATGTGATGAAATCAGATTTTGGACTGAACAGAACCAGCAAACTTTCCAACCTTGCATTCCATGAATTGTGTTCCTAAGACGATTTTACAGCAAGAAGAAATCAGTATTGGATCCAAGGAGAAAATATAGGTAGTGTTGGAATAGATGCTACCTTGCATTTCATGAATTGCGTTCCTAATAAGATTTTACAGCAAGAAGAAATCAGTATTGGATCCAAGGAGAAAATATAGGCAGTGTTGGAATAGATGCTAATCTTCTTGTTGATTATTGGTGCAAGGAATGTGTAATGAATATTTGAAATTTCAAATTGTAAAATCGTCCTCTGGTAATGATCACATAATGGTGTTAGAGTATCTCAGTTCTCTTGTCATTCCAAGCATGTAAAGAGCATTAGGGCTGTCTTAAGCATAGAACTTGTCTCATAACTTAGAGTGATCAGTCCTTGGTCATATATCAGTCCTACCTCAATGGTGACATTCGAGGACTGGATACCGACATTGGGCATTGATGTAGTTCCCAAAAAATTTGGTGCCAACCTTAAATAAATTAAGTACTCGAATCCTTGATTATTATTCTTTTGTATGAATCTGCTATGCATAATACGGTTAGTTGATTTCATGCTGTCATCCGATATTTGTAAGAGAGAGGATAAAGAAAGATTGTTATGGATTAGAGCAGTCACTTTATATTGCTCATATTTGTATTAAAAGGGAAGGTCTCTAGCGTTTAATTCTTGTATAACTGAAAATCTACATTTTAATAACATATAATATAGGAGCATGGGTAGAAGGATATAGGATGAGTGTGGATCATCTAGATGTCTAAGGGTATTCTCAAGGAAAAAGAGAACTTAGGAATAAACCTCAGTTCAAAATTGTCGGAGTTGGGACCCTAAGACTAATCATGAAACTGAAGGCGGAGATGCAAGTTCGACAAAACAAAGGTTGAATGACTAGCCCATTTGTGAAGCTGGAAAAGGGAGTCTTGTTGCAACCACATAGTAAGGAAACTTCGCTGGAAAAGAAATTCATATTGTGAATTCCGGACTCTACACCGCCCTCCAAGGATCCACAGATCTAGAAATAAGGTTTCTTTTGACACTACAAAGGATTATTCTTAGCATGCATATATAGTGGAGACCCAACAAAGATCATGACTATAGTCAAAGAAACCAAATGTGATTCATAGAGAGAGAAAAGGGGGAAAAATTAACCGCCTCTTAACCAAAAGAAGTCACATTATATGAAGTAGTAGCATAGCATGTGCGAGACTCAACACTAGATACCTCAAGGAGTAGTGTCATATTTTCCCATAGTTGCCATGTTCAAAAGTTTGATGAAGGGGAGAAGGTTGCCCAAAATCTGGGATTTCAAATCAATTTGGCAAGGCTTACAAAAAGGATTGAAATTATGGAACAAGCTTATACACATCATTGAGAATAATCCCAAAAAAAGTTATATGTTCTTTGGTACATTTGCTTATTGCTTCTCCATTCCCCCGAAAAAGATTGGAATTGTACTGGAAAAAAATGACTTGCAACTAAAAGAAAAGCCAACTGCATCTATCCTTGAGTATCAAACTCAAATGCGCCGTGAAAAATCTATAGGAAATATATGGAATTCTTGGAGAGAGGAACAAAATATGTTTTTGATTGAAAGAGAAGAAATTCTCAGCACAAATTCCATGTAGGTTTCCATGGGCCACTTAAACCTCTCTCTACCTTGTCTATTTTGTTTCTTCCAAAATTATGGGATTTTCTTCATTCCTGAAGAGAAAATAAAGCCTTTTGGAAAACTTTGTTTATTTGTATGCTTTTGTATCCATTTTTCTTAAAGACCTTTATAATATATTTCTCCTCTTTCTTCAAATGTTCTTTTGATATTCTTAAGACCTTGTAGTGAAATTTTGTCACCCAAATTTCACTACCCAATTCAAGGTAATTTATATTGATATATTTGTTTTACGTTTTATAAGGCTCTTTTTTACTCTATTACTCAATGGACAGGAAAGGCGATAAGAAAATATATATGGAATAAATATCAAAGATGGCATTTGTCGGCTCGAACAGAAAATTGAATGACTTAATAGCATTAAATTATATTAATTCTTATAGAATTAATTAATATCCATTTAAAGTCACAAAAGAGCATCAAACATTTGATGTCTATTTGAAAGAGTATCAAGTGGACTTGATGTTTAGTTGATTGAACATCAAAATCAAGCTATGTATTTGTAGTCAATGGTTAAATTAATTCTTTTCAAAATTAATTAGTTTTATTAAATGCAAAGTCAAAATTGCTTTTAATTTTGTAAAAATTTGTGGATAATAGAATGCAAATATGGGAAAAATCTAGTTGGAATATCTAAGTTGAATTAGTGGAAACAACAACTTTCCAACTTCCTTTGTAAGTGAAAAATATCTACAAAAAAGATAATTATGGATTATCAAAGGGTTCTTTTTTTTAAGCTCTTGGGGAACGGCTGACTACAATATTAGTCTTTTTGCGGATAGTTTTTTAAAATCAGAATTCAAAAATTCAAATTAATCATTTATGCATAAGCATTTCATGCAGAGGTTCGATCCAATAACTAAAACCTGAGGGAAAATGATGGAGAGATGTCCGATACAAGACACTTTGCAGCCACCTAACATCCACTTACAATTTCAGCAAAAGACAATAAATAACACTTTAACATGACTTGCACAAGGATAATATAACAACTAGGTATGAAACAAAATTTCGGAAGGAAGAGACCTGTACCACTTATGCAAATTGCTGAAGAAATATACACTATGCCAACGCTTGAAATTTGAAAGTACAATCCTATTGATCGAAGAGGTTACACAACTCACCAATGGCAGAGTCTGGTCTAACCAAGAGAGATTGGATGATTTTTAATCAAGGCTGAAAGCCTTTATATAGAAAATTACAAGAGGCCAAAGATTGGCGTAGAAACTTGAAGAGAAAGATTCACTTTGGTTAACTCAAGGCTTTACTTGGCCTTAAAATATATTTTCCTTTTTGTCCTTGCATGAAGCTTCTTCGCTTGATGAAGCGCACTTATCTTTGTTATGAACTGCCCACCTCTTTTTACATGGAAATCCACGCAGATGTCAATTTTAGAACTCCATGTGAGCTGCTTGATGCCGAGTTGTAGCGTTTGAAAGCTAAGTTAAACGTTATTTAAGCTAAGTTGGACGAAGAGATCATTCTCTTTCGCATGGAAAGCTTCTAGTGGATGTGGCGTTTAACCAATTAGTCAACTCTAAATCAGGAACAGTCAACTTGTCGTTCGAATTCGGAACTCCTGCTGAAGCTGGATTAGACTTTCAGATGCATGAGCTGGCTAGAGATGAACAGGACTTTAATAATCAGTCAATTGAAGCTTTGACTGATTATTCAAAAATAGCTCCGATGTTTGAAAATAGCTCCGATGTTTGCATGTATTTCGTTCTATTCTGGTCTTCCTGTTCGTATCTATTTCTAGCAGGATTTTGTATATTTGGATGGTGTTAGTCTAATTATACACGGTATATATTTTCTCGCGAAATTTTGGGTTTATCCCTTTTCCAACGGTTACTTCCCTTCGCATCTTTCCCACGGACAAAAAGTCCGCAAGAATTATCTTTAGTCTTTGGCCTTCGAAATTCTTTCAGCTTTTTTGGTCGGTCTTTTCTCCGAATTCCTTCAGACAAAAAGTTTGAAAGAATTCATTTCCTTTGTTTTTTGCCTTTGTCTTTTGTCTTTCTCTCCGTGGACACTTCCAAATTTCTTCAGACTTTTTGTCCGAAGGAATTCCTTCTGACAAAAAGTCCGAAGGATATCTTCCCCTTGTCTTTTCCTTTGCTTGTGCCCTTCGGGAATTTGTCATGGTCCATCCCACCGACCAAGTGTCCTCCGCCTGTGCCCTTCAGAAAAATTGGAGGGCACCCAGGCTTTTTGCAAAAGTCTCCAAATATTTCCGAAATAGAACGAAACAGAAGCAAAAGACTATACAAACATACATATGTACATGGGAAGTCATCTGATACTTCAAGAGTTGAAGTGCTTCAGATGTTGTCCATTGTGAGGCAGGGAGAAGATAGTGCCATCTTGATACTTCAACAGAAAATTGTTTTCACCGTTGAGCTGATGAATAATAAAAGGGCCCCTCCACAGGGAATCAAACTTTCCATGCATCCCTATTGGTTCTCTCCTCTTGTCCCACAGCAGGATTTGATCTCCAATTTGGGAATCACGGTTCTTTGCTTTCTGGTCGAAGAGCTTCTTCACCAGACCTTGATGGGCGGCAATTCGGTCCACCACTGCAGATCTCTGCTCATTCAGCTCGGCAAGGCACATGATCCTCTTATCAAATGAGCTCTCATACGTTTGATCTTCAATCACCTTAGCCAACTTCAATGCTAGCAATTCCAAGGTGATTGGTATCTCAGCATTGACACCATAAAGAAGTTGGAAGGGAGACATACCGATTGCCCTCTTGGGTGTAATTTTGTCTGCCCATAGAGCATCAACCAATGCTCTATGCCATGTCCTTTGGTTGTCATCCACCAGCTTCTTGATGATAGTCACCAGGTTCTTATTGCTTGATTCAGCCTGTCCATTCCCTTGTGGAAAGTAATCTAAAGAGTGGGAGAGTGTAATTCCATAATAAAAACATAATTGAGTAATCTCCTAAGAGGTGAAACAAGCTGCATTGTCAGTGACAATTTTGATTGGGACCCCAAACCTGGATATGATGTTTTCTTTGAAGAAATTGCATACTACTTCCGAAGTAGCATGTTTGGTTGGAACAGCTTCCACTCATTTGGTGAAGTAGTTTGTTGCTGTAAGGACATAATCATGTCCAGCACTTGAAGATGGGTTTACAGCACCAATAAAGTCAATTTTCCATTGTTGGAAAGGCTCTTCTATGACTACTGGCTTAAGAGGCTGGGCAGCGAACCTGGGTCTTCGACAAACTACTGGCATAGCTCACACCCTCTGACCCACTTGTATGCATCTTGAAAGAGAGTTGGTCAGTAGTACCTGGCCCGCAAGATCTTATGAGCAGTCACAGAAGCAGAAAAATGTCTTCCACAGGGCGAATTGTGGAAGGACTTCAGAAGTCGGCTTCAACGAAGGAATGATCCATTAAGGCTCCTCTTGTATAGGCCGTTGTCCCAAAAGAAAAAATTAGCGGCTTTCAGCTTGATGGTCCTTTCTTTATAAGATAGGTGTGCAGAACACTCACCATAAGTAAGAAAATGAGCAATACCTGAATACCACTCATTTGTGGTGGAGACAAAGAAGATTGTTGGTGTGTCTTTCACCTCTGATTCTTCATGCTCTATTCTTCCCGGCTTGTTATCGGAAATCAGTTGGCATAGCCCCTTCCCATGCACCAGCTTTGTTGGCTTGATGACCAGATCAAACCCCTGGATCTTGGCAACCCAATTGCCTCTTTTCATCCCAAACTCCTACTGAGTCAGTATGGATTTGACCGTGGTATCACGAATCAAGGCAGTAACTCGAGAATTGAGGATGTAGAAACGAAAATGTTTCACTGCCTTCACCACTGCATAAGCATGCTTCTCCATGTTCGAGTACTTCAACTCATGAGTTTTGAGAGGACAGCTCATGAAGGAAATGAGAGATTCCATACCTTCTTTATTCTATTGAATCAGAATTGCTGAAAGCGTATGTTCTAAAGCATAGCTGTAAATGGTGAACTCTTTGTTATAGTCTGGACAAGCCAGAATTGGAGCATGGGCAATGGTAGTCTTGATATCCTCAAACGTTGACTTGCCTTTTTCAGTCCATCTGAAGGTGGCCTTTCCCTTCATCATGTTTACAATGTGCCTAGTCTTCTCGACAAATTCGGGGATGAACCTCCGTAAGAAATTCACCTTTCCAAAGAAAGAGTGAACAACAGTCTTACTTGTGCGCAAGGAAAGTTCTTGGATAGACTTGACTCTGTCCAAGTCAATCTTTATGCCTCCTTTGGACACAATGTATCCGAGAAGTTTCCCTTCTGTTACTCTGAAAACTGACTTCTTGGGGATTAAAAAAATGTCATTCTGGGGGTAGTGTTCCAGCACTTGTTGCAAATGGCTCACATGATCTGGGCGATGCTTAGAGAAGACAGTCAAGTCATCAAGATAAACTACGATGAACTTACCCATCTCATTCTTGAAGGCAAGGTCCATTGCTCTTTGGAAGGTAGCACCAGCATTTATCAAGCCAAAAGGCATTTTTCTATACGCAAACGTGCCCCAGAGTGTGGTGAAAGCAATTTTATGCTGGTCTGCTTCACCAACTTCAACCTGATTATATCTTGAGAAGCCATCTAGCATTGATCACATCTCCGAACTTGTCACTGTCTGTAGCACTTGATCCATGATTGGCAAAGGATAATTATCCTTCAAGGATGCCTGATTCAAATTTCTAAAATCCACACAAAGACGAATTTCACCATTCTTCTTTCTCACAGGGACTATATTGGCAATCCATGTGGAATGATGGATTGGAAAGATTATCCTAGCATTTAGCATCTTTTGTATCTCAGATAAAATAGTACCTGATATTTTCGGATTATAATGCCTGAAATTTTGCATGTAAGGTATTGAATCAACCTTGAGAGGAATGTCGTGTCGAATTTCATCAGGCCGGAGTGATTTCAGGGCATCATAGGAGTACGCTAGGACGTCCATGTATTTGTTGAGCAAAGTGGTGAACTTGAAACGCTCTTCAAGAGTACAACATTTTCCAATGTTCACCATCCTGGGGTCTTTCTTGGTTCCCAGATTTACTTGATCAAACTCCTAAGAGGAGCTTGAATCCATATGTTGTTTGATGAATTTATCATGCTTATCAAACAGCTTCTCAAGGTAAACTAGGCCTTTGGGAATCGTATTTCCTTTCAGTTGCAAGAACTCCTCACCTGTGCTTGAACTTGATTCAAGAGTTGGTTCACACTTTTAAGCTTCACTGCCTTCGAAATGCAGCCGTTCAAAGCTGTCTCTTTGCTCGAGGACGGCAATGATTTGGTTGTCATTATTAAATACTTGTCAATGACTAGCATTATCAGGTACACTTGGCCGAAATACCATCTCAATGGTGTACCTGTCTCCTTTGAAGTCTAGGTGGGGAACCAAGAGAGTAGTTGAAACAACCAGTGCATCAGCCCAGTCATTGAATTCTCTAGGAACTGTAGAGATGCTGAAAGCATCAAAGTTTTCAATTTGCTCCCAGACTAGATTACGGTAGTGGCACAATCTTTCATTCTTGGTTTGATACAGATTTCTCACCTAACAAAACACCAATTCAAGATCTCTTTTAGCATGAAGGAGTTTGATGCCTTTGTCCCTAGCAGCTTTTAATCTCAGCAACAGAGATTCATACTCAGCTGTGTTCTTAGTGTTGCTGAACTGCAACTTATAAGATGAAAGAAAAATATCTCTTTGAGGATATATTACCACAACCCTGGCTCTTGAACTGGTAGAGGAGCAGCTGGCATCAAATTCAATAATCCATACCTCATTCGATACTAATTTTCCTTTGGATTCTTGTTCATTCGGAGGTGAAGATACTTCCACACTGGCATTGCGCTCAGCGAATTCCTCTGCTATTTCAGTTCAATGCATTTCTAGGTTGTCACTTGCAAGAACTTCATCAGATGCCTCATGAACTTCATCCGTGAATAGAAAGTAGTTACCCATGCCTGAAGACTCAAACAAAATTTGAGCTTCAGGTGCTGAGGTCCGGGTAACCACATATTTCACTTCATTTTCAGGGAGCAGCCTCTTCATAACACCTTTGACTGGAATTCTCGCCTCTAATAAATCCATGCTCAATTCACTACCATCCTTGTAGAAATTCCGCCCAAGAAGGATGCCATATGATGTTGGGACGTCTGCTACCAAGACAGTCATCTTGATTATTTTGTCTGGAAAGGCAACAAATGTAAATTGGGCATCTTTAATTTGCCCCAACAGTGGCATTTGTTTGTTCTCTATGGAGAAGCATCTACCAAATGTCTTGGTCAGTGTGAGGTCAAGAGATTCGGCTACTTTAACAGGCATGACATTATCTGAAGCTCCAAAGTCAATGATGCAATTGTTCAGCTACCATCCATTTATTAGCAATGAGACATAGAAAGGTTCAGTTCTATTAGGAGCGGCAGGGGGGAAATGACAAGATTGTTCCTGGTGGGTGCATCTTTGGGGGGATCATGTGTCACTTTGGGAACTGCTTGTTTAACAAAGACGTTCTGGGTTTTAACACACTGAACCAATTTATCCAATTGCTCAGGATGGGACTGCAGAAATTCAAATTCAGACATTTGAATTTTGGTTTTTTTATATGGTCGATGATATCAAATGTTGGAAATGAACTAGGTACAGAGGATGAGAGTTCATCATTTTGAGTTTTGGGGGGAGAACTGGACTGCGAATTTGAAGTACAAAGCGTAGGGGCATTTGGGGTACTTACCTTTCTTGCAATCACCGGGTCCTTTGGCTGAAAAAGAAGAGTGGATCCCCGCTTAGCAATTGAAACTGCTGGTTGAGGTTGCTCCTCTGCTTTTTCTTTATTAGCTTGTTGAGCTGATTGATTCTTGGACCGAGTGAATACAGCATATGACCCCTCAGCTGCATTGCCTTCACTTCTGGGTTCATCCTGATAGTTCAAAAACCAATATGGGAGTCGCCAGCTAATTCTTCTTTCTCAGTGAAGAGATTAGCGTCATCTTCAAGATTCAACTCAGGCTGGAATGAGAAGTCCGATTCAGCTTCAAGATATTCAACTGCTGAGTTAGTTGGAAGTGCTTTGAGGGCGAGGTTCCTCTGTGGAGGAGGAAGGCGATTTTGCTGTCTTTGATTTTTGGCAGCATTGCTTTAGTACGCCTGATTCTGAAATGTCCTCTTGGGCATATCTTTGTATGCAGGAACAGATGACATCTCTTGCGCCATTTACTTTCTGAGAGCTAACACTTCATTTGCTAGCTTTTGTACAATTGGGTTGGTGGTGACTGTAGATGAGTATTCAGAAGATGAGGATTTATCTTTATTAAGGTCCCTCTTTATCTTTTCAGCCAAAATAATGTCATCTTCTACTTCAGTAGCCAAGTCTTGAGCAGCAGGAAGGTCTATATGTTTAGCCCGTCTCAGCAAGAAACTCACTTCAGGCAGCTGTGAGTTGATGAAAAAACACTTAAGATTTTGAGGTGTCGGCTGGGCGACCATGGAATCCTGTGCCTCAGCTTGTCGAACCTGGCAATGAAGTCTCTCATAGGTTCATGGGGCTCCTTCTTCATCTGTGTGAGCTGGGCCAGCAAGGCATGTGCATCTTCTATAGGCTTGAACCTGGCTTCAAATTTGTCTTTCAGAGTGTCTCAATCAGTCACTGACCGAGCTTGCAAATGGTAGAACCAATCTGCAATAGCGCCTTGTAGTGTCTCTACGAATAGCCTTACTGTTATGTCTTCAAATTCCACCCTTATTACGCGACAAGCTATGCTGAAAGCTACAATATGTTCATCAGGGTGAACTTTTCCATCACCAAAGAATTTGGAGTTCTTCCTTGAACTGCGTGGAAGCTCATGCAAAGGTGGAGTTAAATTCAATGGACTAAAAGAGTTATTCCAGGGGCCTTGAGCCATGATTTGATTATGTAAAAGTGGGATCACAAACCTGGGTGGAATTTGGATAGGCAAGGCTCTGCTAGCAGCAGAAAAAGAAGTTCTATCTTGTGTTGGTGACCTGGTAGGGCTAGGAGGAAGACTCCTAGTTCGTTGAAGGTGAGCTTGTAGAGGAAACAACTCAAAATTGCTTTGTTGCACTAACTCAAAAGCAGGATTAACAACACTTTGAGATTTTTGGCCTCTGGTATAACGTGGAGTTGCCAGATAGTAGAACAAAGATTGAAAAGAGTAGGATCTGCTTTAGCTTGAAGCTTGAGACTTCAAACTGCGTGCTCTTCCCCAACAGAGTCACCAAAAATTGTTGGGTGAATATTTTGTCGACCAGCTAACTGGTGAGCAAGATAGTTCCTATCACACCCTAGCATAGGGAGATTGGTTGTCCAGGTGTGCAGGGTTACTACATTAACAGGGGACAAATCTCTCCTCTCATCAAGGGGAGGTTCTCTATTAAATATAAGAAGGCTATATACTATATATATAAGCAAAAAGTAACACTTAGGGGTAGAATAAACCATCAATCTCTTTTCTTTCAGAGATGATGCTCACAGATCAAAGGAGAAATCCTGAGTGATTGGTGAAGGTTCTTCTTTTCTTTTAGAAGTAACATTCAACCAAGAGCCAGATCCCTTTCTGGATAGTAGAAATCTTGGTGAAATGATAGAAGCAACTTCTCTTCTTTCAGAAGTGCTTGTTTTTGCAAACAGCAGGACTCTTTCTAGTAACAAGTGACTGGTAACAGGGTACAGGACAACTAGCAATCTAAGATGTAGCTCAATGTCTCCACCTTGACTGCCCTAGAGTGAGATACGAAAGACAATGAGGGCACAAAGTCGTTCCAAGGTCTTTTACACAGAAACAAAAAAGAAAAACACACACTGAAGACAACTATGACAGCGCAAAGTCTGAAAGTAGCTTGCTTCAGGATACCTTCTTTATCACTTCCACTAGCTCTGCTTGTTAAATCAAATAAATAAGAATGCTTCTAAGAAACAGACATAAGAACAATTTCCTAAAGTAGCACAAGCGATAACAGCACAAGGTCTGCAAGTAACTTGCTTTCTCATTCAATCAAAGAAACATGAACAATAATCTGAGCTCAAAGTCTCAGTAATGCCTTTCAATTTGGGCAAAGTTTCGCTTGTGGTAAGGGAAAGATCTCCCTCAAATGATACAAAATATTACATTATATAGAGGCAAAGAGAGGCTTGGCACTGTCCCATGGAGTGACCCATTCGGCGCATTAATGCCTTGGATGCATTTTTTATTCTGTCAAGAAGGGCCATGCTAGAGCAGGGCAACTGCCTTAACTGTGGCGTGTTGATTCATCTCTAGTGCCTCCTCCCGAGCCTGAGTCACTCATTCCATCACCTGCTAGCCGCGCAACTATCTACTTTGCCTTTATCTCAAAGGGGACAAACAGATGGCACTTTCAATGTTTGCAAGCCTCAAATATTTACCCGGTGAACTGCTTCACCTACTAGAAATAACTTCTGCTGAGTTTCCCTCTTTGTCTCTTCCTTCTCATGGCCCTGGCCTTAGACTCTTTGAATTCATTCGGGTTCACATTTTAAGTTCGCAAAAATCAACAGACTCTTTATTGCAGCCAATTTGGCATTCGCGGCTCTTTTATCTTTTGAAAGTTATCGGCTAGCCAATTGCCCCAAATTTGACATTTGCAGGCCTGTCATTCTGCTGTGACGTGGGTGAGGCCACGTGGCGGCATCCGCGACTTTGAAATAGGCTTATTGGAATAATCCTTGAAACTTGTTAGAGGCTAGAGGCGTGGATGTAGATATGTGGTAGCTTCCACTGCACTGGGACGGGACACGTGGCGAGTTCTATGCTTTGAAGCTTCATTTGAAACTGTGTCTCGGCATGTGACAGTTGGCAGCTTCTGCTGCACTTTGAGGCTCGACCCTCCCCGAAGGGAACTTGCCCTTCGGGGTCTTGAACAGGGTCCATTTTATGTGTCTCGACTATCCCCCCGTAAGGGTACCCGCCCTTCAGGATCCTCCAGGTGGCCTTCGGGCTTTAATTTCTTTGAGAGACTATTGTCCTTTTATTTCCTTTGGACAAATTGTTCGAAGGAAGTCCCCTCTTGATTCTGTATCTCTGTATTGAGTGTGCCCCATTTTTGACACATGGCGCGCTCCGCCGCTTTTAACCAGAGACACGTGGCATCTTCCGCTGCATCATACTGAAACCTTCCGCCATTGACACTTGGCACTTTCCGCTCTCGGGCTTTTGCAACACCATAGACACGTTTGGGGCTCATTTGAGTTCTCACAGACGACACTTGTCGGCCTCCGCCTGCTTTAGTCATTCGCCTGAGACCCACCACAGTCCTTAGCCAATACAGTGAAGCTAAAGGAAGGTATTGTGGATATCGACACTTGGAGGCTTCCGACAAGCTTCAAAAGGGACATGTGGCAATATCTGTCACTTCTCAGAAACAAAGTATAATGGGGCTCGGCCGACGACACTTGGCAGCATCCGCTTGACTCTTTTGCGCGCGCTTGTTTTCTTAACTGAGGTAACCTTTGAACCCGTAAAACCGTGAACTCGTTGAACCTATGAAGCAGTTCAAAGTTCAACAGTTTGGTCGCTTCATTCCTTTGATTTGGCTGAGTCATTTTGATACATTTGAACCAAGCGCGTTGAACCGTTAAACCTTTCAACAGTTCGGTCGCTTCATTCCTTTGATTTGGCTGAGTCATTTTGATACCTTTGAACCAAGCGCGTTGAACCGTTTGAACGTTGAACCCGTTGAACCAATGAACCAAAATGGTTCAAGGTTTAACGGTTCAACGGTTCAAGTCTTTGAAACTCGTTAAGTGCTCGGAGCCGTGGAACCTTTGAAACGGTTGAACCTTGAACCTTTGACAAATGCACTTAGCTCTTGCTGATGACGTTGAACCTTTGAACCCATTGAACCCATTGAACCAAAATGGTTCAAGGTTCAATGGTTCAATCCTTGCTCAGATGCTTGCCGAGAGACATTTTTGATCGAACCAAGGCGCTGAACCAAACCTGAAAATGACTAAATGTTGGAAACTGGTTCTTTTGATTGGACTCGCCTATGGAAGCCTTTGAACCTTTTGAACCTGCTAATCCCTTTACTAAAAAATCTTGAAGAATGAGGAATTCGAAAGCTCAAAACAAAATTTTGGAAAGGGAAGAGACAATTTTGGTCTTGTAGGGCCAAAATAGTTCATATGTTGTCCCAAAAATGGGAAGTCATTTTTCGGGGACAACAAAGGGCATGTGCCCTTCGGGCCTTTTGTTTTCGTCCTCTATTTCTTAAAGTGCCCTCCGCAAAGGCTTCTCCCATCCAAAAGTACCCTCCGCAAGGGTAGGTGCCCTTCAAAAACTTTGAAAATGACCCTTTGTAAAAGTGAAAAGAGTCCTCTTTCTTGATCAAGTGCCCTCCGCAAAGACACTTACCCTTCGGACTTTCTGTGACCATCGAATTTCTTCGGACATTTTGTCCAAAGGAATTCGACCTTGGCTTGCTTGACTTCTTCGGTTTTCCTTCGAACAAAATGTCCGAAGGAATTCCTTTGGACATTTTGTCTGAAGGAATTCTTTTCGCTTGTCACTTTTCCTGAAGGGCAAGTTCCCTCGGGCTTCTTATCTTTGCACCTTTGCTTCAACCAATTGCCCTCCGCAAGGGCATTTCGAGCCAAAACTACCCTTTGAAACTCTTGTATTGTTCCTCACACTGACGAAAAGCTCTTTGCAAGGTCCATTTTGCCTTCAAACATGCCCTTCAAAAGTTTTATAAAGGTCCGTTTCATCCTTGAAGTGTCTCCTACAATGGCACATACCTTTCGGAGAAATTGCAAATGACCCTATAGAATGCCCAGGTGCCCTTCGTGGAAAAACACTTGCCTTAAGAAGCGTCTAAGACCAATTCAGATTCTTTCGAAGGACTTATTCAAAAAGCTTTGAAGTAAAGACGTCTCAAAACCCGATTGCTTCTTCCTTACCCTTTCCAGTTTGTGAATGACTCCAACTTATGAAATATCATAAGTCAAGTAATCCCACAAACCCAAACTGAACTGCTCTGACCCTTATCGGGTTTCTGAATTGCTTTTACTCCTAAAAATTAGCAAGTAAAGTACTTTGCAAAACCCGACTTGCACTGGAACTGGCCATTGACCCCTTCGATTTTGTCAAGTGCTCCTACTTATTACATGTAAAGCTTGCAAGTAATGTTGTTCTGAGAACCCGATTTGCTCTATAAGTGCTGGAAAAGACCAATGCTTGATGAGACAACACCTGCACATGCACAAAAGCAATTTTTTCCTTGATTTTTAAAGGGTTAAGACCTGGTTTCAGGGCAAAAGGTTATGAAGAACAAGTCTTCAAAGCAAAAAAGAGAGGGAGTGCCCATTTTGGCATGCGAGATTCATAAAATGGTCAACAATTTGGCGACTCACAGGGGAAGCATGCCTATTATGCTTGAGAAGACTGGTGGCCTAAAAGTCCATTGGGCATGGAGTTAGGATGCAGCTTGAAAAGTTGCCAACAGCCTTGTAAAGACCTAAGAACCAACAAAGATTTTACCCCAAACAACAAGGGAAAAAACACACACAAAGGCTAAAAACACTACACGCATACATAACAACACTTGGGGAAAATGAAGAAAAACAAGGAAACTATGTACATGACAAAAGAAACCTAGTAACAATGCTTAAGCTATATCCCATTGATTGGGATATGTAGCTCTTCACCATCAAACTTGGAGAGTTGAAAAGCATTGTGTTGCTTGCATTGGGTGATGACATATGGGCCACTCCACAAAGCGTCAAACTTCGTGTGCCTTCCAGGCTTGGCTCGGTCCTCATCCCACTTCAAGACAATGTCACCTTCTGAGAAGCTCCTTGGCATAGACCTTTTGTCAAAATGCTTCTTTGTTTGTTGTTGGCGACTGGTCATGGCATCCATGGCTTGGTCTCTCGCTTCTTGAAGCTCCATTAACTGACAATACCTGACTTCCAGGCTGCTGCTCTCCATCAATTGCAGCTGATGGGCAAGATCTAAGGCTGGTAACTCAATTGAGATAGGAAGTCTAGCTTCCCTTCCATACACAAGTGTGTATGGTGAATTCCTGATTGCCCTTTTTGGAGTGATCCTATCTGCCCAAAGAGCTATCTTCAACTTGGCATGCCAAGTCCTTTGATTTTCCTCCATTGTCCTTTTTATGATCTTGATCAAATTCTTGTTTGTGGACTCGGCTAGCCCATTCCCTCATGGATAGTAGTTGGAAGAATAGCTGAGATAGATGCCATACTTTAATGCCCACTCACTTGTCTTCGTTCCCAAGAAAGCCAACGCATTATCTGAAATGATTGTGGCTGGGACCCCAAATCTTGTAACTATGCCTTCATAGAAGTCTAGGACTGCACTCTCATTGGCCTCTTTCAAAGCTTATGGCCTCTACCCACCTTGTGAAATAATCCATGGTAGTCAAAACCCACTTGTGGCTAGCACTAGAAGGAGGATTGATCAACCCTATGAATTCCAACCCCCATTGCATGAATGGCTGTTCCACTTGAATAGGATGAAGAGGCATGGTAGCCAATCATTGCTTCCCATCAAAGAAGGCACATTTTTGACATTTCCTCACCCAAGCATAAGTTTCTTTAAACAAACTGGGCCAAAAGTAATCAACCCTCATAATCCTTGCAGTTGTGGCCTTGGGAGCAAAGTGGCCACCAGCTAGTCCATCATGGAACTCGGACAGTACCTTGTTGACTTGGTCTAAGTCAATGCATCTCAAGAGCGCCCCTGAAAGTCTTTTCTGAACAACACCCCATCAACTAGGACATAAGGAAGAGATTGGAGTCTAAAATACCTCCTCTTGGTCCTATCAAAACCTTGTGGACACTCACCAGTTCGAAGGAAATGAACCATGTCTTGTGCCTAGCTCTTCATGACTGTAGGTACAGCGGTTGTAGGTGCATCGTGGAGTACCAAAACGTTTTCCTTCGGCTCTTTCAAGTCTGTAGCGAGGTGTTCACACAACTCTCTTCCTCTTACCAGCTTGGTGGTCTTGATCTCTACGTCATACTCCATTATTTTGGTGATCCAACCTGCCCTTTTCTCATTCAAGTCTCGGTTTAGCAAGAAGTCTGTTACACTAGGATGTGGCACCATGATGTCTCTTTTCACATAGGCAAAATTTTGGGTAAAACTCTTGCATTTTTAAACGTGTAAACAATTCCTTAGTTTCTTATACTATTTGACACTTTGACATGACAATCATTCCTTATGATGAGCAAATTTTGGTGTCCCCAGAATGTGTCAATTTATGTGTTCAAAGTAGTGGATTTTGGGCCACACATGTAGGACATTTTTTCTTGTTGTGAGTTTCCTTGCCATCCGAGCAGTCAATTGTTAGTTTAATCTATCATTTTTGCTCATGTTTTTCCTTTTGAGACATCTAAGGCCCCTTTCTATGCACCTCATTACATTTTCTAGGGGAGGATCTATTTATTTTCTGCAAATAAAAACTTTTGTGTGCACGTGTTTTTTTTTTTTTTGTTTTAGCACAATAATGAGTTTGGATTCCTTGCTTATACATGGATATCTTATTAGACACATTGTTTGTCAAAACCTGTTTGAGAATTTTAGTATGTCTCATCTTTTGATGGCATTCATTATTGTACTATTTTGTATTTATCAACACCTTCATTGACAATATGACCATCTTCGTGTGTAAGAGACATCTGGAATGGTTTCAGTGTTTGACTAGTGGGACTTGTACCACTCATGTAGATATCATGAATTTTTCATTGTGTTCACTCCAGTTTTGCACAATATTGTCTAAATTTGGATTATGTCTACCTTGCAGTTTCATAGAGCCCACTTTTATAAAAGAACTTGGTTAAATTTATTTAGTGACACTAACTAGGTATCCTCACCAAAATATTGTTGGAGCACTTCAGAGGAAGTTGGCCAGTTTGTGTGTCACATTGGAATTGTTTGAATCCTCCTCTTCCTTTCACTATTGGGTCACTTGTCACCTACTTCAGTTCTTCGCCATCACTTATGAAAGACATCCATTGTTATCACTATCTTCCAACCAGTTTAACATAATGGGGGGATGGGTGTGCAAAGCTTCCTCGGATGCTTTCTACTCACTTTTTTGAGATTTGTGTTTCTTCTGAGTAAGCTTCATACAGAGCACCAATTCCTAGATTGACTTGCGGTTACAGTGGTTCGATACCCATGTATTTCGATAATATGGATTGACATTCATAGGAACACACATAATCACTTAGTATTTTTACATAGGTACCTCATGAGGCCTACTTGTCAAGACATATTTTCAAAGGATTCCAAGCCTCATGTATTTTTACTTTAGACCTCCCTAAATTGCACTTAAAGGGGTCGTTGGTGCAAAATTTATTATGCACCATTCTTAAATTAACTTAGGTTTATTATCAAAGCCTATAATTAGCTTAGCATCTTTATTTTAGGCTTAGAATCTTTTATTTAGGTTAGAATTAGTTAGGATGTGCAACTACAGCCATCCAATATTAGCCACAATTATAGGCCAACAATATATGCCTATTCTTGTGGCCAATAGGATAAGAGAAGCAAAGTTTGTCTGTGTTATAAAATCTCTTCTCTTCATTTGTATTTTAAGTGGTGTGAATAACTAGTTTAATATTGTTATTCATTTATTTAGGTCTCCTCTTCTTTTCTCTCTCCTGTGTGAGCTATGCTTCAGCTCATATTTGATCCTGGCTAGACCAGATTCCAAAAATTTGAGAAAATGAACCACCAAAAACTGCATATACATCTTAAGTCAATTTTCTGTACGGCATGAGCTTCTCGCAATCCCCAAAGTTAGTCCATATTTTTGTACAACTAGACTATTGAGTCTCTTTGATGTAATTAAAATCATTTCATTCATTCATTCATGTGGAAAAACTATGCTTTGAAAACCTCTAAAAGATACTGTTTTTCACACTTCTTTCAAAATATAATAGTAGACGTACAAAACACTTCTGCTTCTCAGTAAAACCATAGCCAGACAATAATATTAACGCATTCACATTATTGAATTGAATGTAATAAATATGGGAACAAAATTGAATTTCGGACAAATTTCAATATACTCGGGTGCCTTAAAAGCTCATCGGATGTAACATTTATATATCTGCCGTCACCTTGGCATGACCCTTGACAAAGGAAAGCAACAAGTACAGCTTCGAAACTGTAGTGCCAAATTAAATAGAATCTAGCATTTGAATCGAAAAAAATTCTAATTCCGTGGCAGAGGCTGCCAGTAAATGCAGCTTGAAGACTGTACTGCCAAATTAAATATCTTCAACCATTTAAATTCTAGAAATATATGATTTTGTCATATAGTTTACTTTGAGTTTAAGAAATATCTAACACTAACCTACAGTCACTGAAAAAGAATTCAAATGTACCCTAACAGAAATCAACATCCATAGTGAGATCTTCATTGCAATGACTGAATCATCATTAAAAAATCTCACCTGTCAGATAATTTTTGCCAAAGTTACAGAAAAGCAATAAAGTAAGCATCGCCTTTAATTACAATATGGGGTGACTAAAACATACCTCTTCAAGAGAAATTAAATCCACCAGGAGGAATTTTTGGTTGATTTGAATCAAAATTGCAGTCCGGCTGACCATCAAGGCCAGCAGGAGCTATATCGTAATAATCCTCATCATCGTCTAGCTGATAGGTTTCAAGAATCTTCACAGCTTTCTCACAGATTTCACGGTTATTCTGTAAGCTCTCAATCATATCAAATCCTTGAGCATCATCAATGCGCTGAGCATAAATATTTACATCTGCATTATTTCCTAGTTCCTTTTCTGCTTCTCCTACTTCCAGAATAGTCTCAAGCCCCTCAAGGCAAACTGCCACAAGTTCTGGGTGTCTACAAACTAGCATTTCACACAGTGGCTTAATGCATCCTTGATTCACTAAATACCTGCCAGTTTAGACACATATCAGTATTCTAGGTGAACAGCAACACATTAATTAGCTTCAAATCTCCATGAAAAGTTTATGTAACAAACTATTTCAGACAAGTTATTGTGTTCCTAAAAGACAGGACGTAGCAGAGAAGAAATAGCTCAAGTCTTGTTTTGCCCCAAGGTTACTCTTACAACAGAATATACACCTGCAGTTTCAGATTACAAAAAGAAATACAAAATCACAGCATAAGTTATTTATTGGTTCTTTACTACATAAATCATCTGAATTCATCAATGTTATCTATTATGATAGTCTTTGATTATTTGGCATGGCACCACCACCAAGATTGTTTTTCATTTGAACAAGAACACCGTAGACATGCATAAGACCACTAGCTTACATCACCAACTGATTTATAGATTTCCTTTCTCAATGTGTGACTGCCCAATGATTTACATGGATATAACCCTGGGACTTGCACGATATCCTGCCGGTCAACCAAGAAGCCTTTTTACTCCAACTCAGCCCAATGAGGAAAAATTTATTTATCACTACCACCCAAAGTCATTACAGAGAAGAGACAAGAAGGATAGGATCTTTACAGTATACAATATGGGATAATGAGTCCAGAACCTAATCTCAAAGGAAATTGTCAGAACAAATCACAGCATAGACACAAGATATCAAGATGTATGGCTGCATTGCAGTTAAGTAGAGGAGAAATTGTTTTGACATGAAGTCTAAGAATTCCAAAACTCAAATGTAGAAGCATTGAGTGCACCAAAATTGTAGAATAAACCAAATAGCTATAAATTTATTCTCTTGCGGCAGATAGATAAATAGGGTGCCATAAAAAATATTTTTTGCATTAGTTTAACACAAATGCTTCTTTTTCATATTTGGTAGTTATTAAAGACTAGAAAATGCATATTGCAGTCACGCTACTACTAGTGATAATATTCTTTGATTAAGTCAGGTCTAGGATTATTTCTTCCGAAACGTTTGAATGCTGTAATTTTTTCATGTATTGAATTTGAAATATTTGGCAAATGTTTCTGTTGTCAACCTGGAGTTGCACCCTGAATCCAAGACGTGTTGGAATGACCAATCCTCTCTCTGGTTGAAACAATGGGATCTTCTCACGAGGGTGGGTGCCTCAATGGTGAAAAGAACCTCCAAAGAAGGCTGATTCCTTTAAGATGTATCAATGGATCTCTACTCTGTGCTGCAAATCTATCATGGAAAAGGGAGAAGGAAACTTGAAAGGGAAATCCTACCTAATGACGGTGATACACCAAAACGTTGATCCACTCTACTTGAATCCTTGAACACTAAATCAAACAAGGGAAAAAGAAAACCTTTGATTTCAGTCGATCACTATAAATAAATATTTCATGAAAAGGTTCAATCCAGTGACCAAAACATGAGGGAAAACGATGGAGAGAGGTCTAATACAAGACACCTTGCAGCCACCTAACATCCACTTACAGCTTCAGCAAGAAGACATATAGAACACTGAACAAGAATTGCAGAATATGATAAGCTAGCAACTAGGTATGAATCAGAATTTGGTAAGGGAGAGAAATCTACCACATATGCAAATTGTTGAATGAATATACATTATGCCAGCACTTGAAATCTGAAAGTACAATCCTTCTATTGATTGAAGAGGTTACACAACTCACCAATGGCAGAGTCTGGTCTTGTCAAGAGAGGGATACAATTCAAGGCTTAAAAGCCAACTTATATAGAAAATTACAACAGCCAAGAGTTGGCGTTGGAAAAATAGGAGAGGCTAAATTCGTCCAACTCAGCCTTTACAAAAAGTCTATTTGTTTTGCATGAAGCTCCTTGGAGTTAGATGAAATAAACGGTGAGTTTATTGAAAGTCAAACTCTTATCATACAAAAATGCTACGCACACCTCCAAATATGGACTTCCTCTTGAGTCGTTTGATCGTTTGAAAGCATGAGATAACGAGAGCATGCATGAAATCCATGCCATGCTAAAATTAGAACTCAAATTGAAACGTTGGAAGCTGAGTTGGAACGTTTGAAAGCACAAGTTGATCCGGAGATGAGCTTGACTTCAACAACCGGTCAATTGAAGCTTATACCAGTCAATCAAAAATAGCCTTTGCTTGCATGGATTTCCACGTTGACTCCATCTCTTGTTTTGGTCTCCCTGTTTGTGTCGTGTTTATTTTTGGTGGGATTCTATAGTTGGATTTATTTTGTCTACATTAATCTATATTTCCTCGGATTTCTTGGCTATCTCCTTAGCCTTTATTTATGTTGTTTTCGTTGACTTTATGCTTTTCTCTTTGTTTTTCCTTCGAACTATCTCCTGTCAACTCATCTTTTTTATGTGGACTTTTGTGTATGCAATTTTCCTGGACTTTATCTTGCCTGCATTTCCTTCGGACTATGTTTTCTCACTTTCCCGCGGGTTTTTGTGTCCGGATTTCTGCGGACTTTATTTCCTTCCCCTGCGGATTTTACCGTTGACTTCTCTTTTGGTTTATAATTTTATGCAGACCTTTTCCTTGTCCTTTCCTTCGAGTTATATTCTCTCAGTTTTATTCTCCATTCCTTTGGGCTTTTATTTTTTTCTTTACCTTTGATTTCCTTCGGACTTTTATGTATTTGCATTTTTTCCGAATTAATACTTCGAACAAAAAGTCTGAAGGAATTCCTTCAGACTTTTTGTCCGAAGGATATCCTTCCTCCAATTTTTTCTCTTTGCCTTTGTTTATTTTCCATCGGGGCTTTCTTTGTCCCGAATTTCTTTGGAGTTTTTGTCCTTCGGTCCGAAGGAATTAGTCTCCTTTTTCTTTATTCTGCCACCAGCCAAATGCCTTTCGGGAAAATTGAAAAGGTTCTGCCACCGACAAAGTACCCTCTGCAAGGGCTTGGCGCTCTCCGAAACTGGTTTTTTGGAAGAATTGAAGGACACCCGGGTTTTTTGTAGGGCAACTGGGTTTCTTGTCTCCTTAATTCATTTGGACAAAAAGTTCAAAGGAATTGAATACTTTGTAAATTGTCCCTTTGAAATTCTCTCAGACTTCTCCCAAGTCCTTTGAAAAATCATTTCCCTCAGACAAAAATTCCGAGGAAATTGTCCATCTCTTAGCGCGACAAAATTTTGAGAAGACAACACTTTGGAAAGAAAGCACTTGGGAAAGAGAATAGTCGTAAGTCTGAAAAACAATCCTGTATTTCCTAGGTGTGAGAAAGAAAACACTCGCCTTCATTCATAAGCGAACCTACAGGCTTGTAGGTTAACCTTAAGGATGGTTGTAGGTGGACATTGCCAAATCTGCAAACGACAATGCCCCTTCGAATCCTTTGAATGACCAAAACTTTACCTGTGTAATGACCCCTTCTCGAATCTGAGCTCATAATGACCGTTGGCCTATTCCTGGAAATCCGTAGGCTATTCGGAAGGTGCAAATGAGGGTTTCCTATTTTTTAGGATGTCTTTGCTCGAAGTTTTGATGGCGAATTCTTTCTGGGTTTTTCGAGAGCTTCGCGGAGGTATGTCTGTTTCAGTTTTCTGAGCATTTTCAGGAATTTACTATTTTTAGTAAATTCTATTTTTGGCAGCTAGCAGGATTGTCACAAGGAGTTAACCTTCTCGTTTAAGTTGTCTCATTCAGTTTTGGGCTTCAGAATTCGGTCTTGGTGGAATAAGTGAATTTCACTTTAAAAAAAAAAAAAAAAAATAATAATAACGTTATATTCTAACGTTGACTTTGGCCTAGACCAAAACAACTTAATGTTGTTTTAAAAGAGGGACTTGAAGGGGGGGCGCCATCATGACATTGAAAGGGGCGCCACTTTTGAGGATAAGCTTCAAAGGGAAGCCAATTGAAGCCTATAAAAGAAGGCATTGGGTTATCATTTATCCATCTTGGTTTTAATGCATTGTTATGCTGCAGCATTGGCTCTGGAACTGCTTCAGGGAATGAAGGCCTCCTAGCAAGGGCATCTCTTCATGCTTGCAAGACAGCATCTAGGGGTGAATTAGTCATTGATATTTGTATTTGTTTACGTATTGCTTTCAGTTATTTTATTCTCAGTTCCTTTGGTATTATTAGAGTTTCAGATATTGTATTCTGTATAAGACAGACCTAGGTTTTCATTCATAAATTAAAAAAAAAACAAAAAAATAGTTTTGAGTATCATTTCATTGTCTTGGTTAGGCCTAGGCGCCCCTTTTCTCATATTTTCAGAATTTCTAAAGCTTGCATTTATTTCCTAGAGCAAATCACCCCTTTCAGCTAGGATGACCTTTGGGGTTTGCATTGGAATCCGTGTTTTAATTATTGGATGCAGATTGGATCAGATCTTGGGTGCTAGCTTGGGCGCCATCTTTAAGAAGAGACTTTGCAATAGAAATCAGGAAGATTGGGCAAATCTTGTGTGAGTTATGAACCTCTGAAGAAATTAATAGGTGGCTGGTTTTTCTTCTTTTTAGAGCAAATTTCTCTTAATTTTGTACGCTGACAGTAGTACTGGCAGCCCTTCTCTATTTGTTCAATTTTCCTTTAAAATATTGTAATAGTTTACAGCTCCGCCTTATGGTAGCTACTTTCCCTATTGGGTTAGTAAGCACATTCTAGGTGTAGAGCATCCGCTCTATGGTAGCTACTTTCCCTTCTGGGTTAGCAAGCACATGCTGGGTGTGGAGTACTTTCCTTTTCAGTATCTCCATTAAAGCATTGTTATTAAGCTCACTCCGTCATATGGTAGCCCCTTTATGGGTAGCACATACTTGACGTAGAGTTCCTTATTTGTAATTACTCCGTCTTATGGTCGCCCCTACTCCGCCTTGGACTGGGTAGCACATACTGGACGTTGAGTTCCATTTCTTGCATTCTAGTGGCAAAGTTATTTCAGTTAATTTGAAATTAACTTTTAATCTTGACGGAACTTGTTTGTGATGTTGTAATCCAAAATCTAAAAAAGTTGAAAAATTTGGCTCGGAATATTTCAGTGGTATCAGAGCCACGCACCCTGCCATCCTGTGGACAAACCATCTATGAGTGACCGCGAAAAGAAATATATTGCAAGAGAAGATAAGAAAATTGCAAAACAGTTCCAGTGGTATCAAGTTCCCGAAGGTCAGACTGCTTCAGAGTTCTTGAGGGCTCATTGGGAGTCTTCTCAAGAAACAAATATGGCAGAAGGTGAGAGATCAGTAGGGGGTAACGAGAGGTTTACCAATCCTAGAAATGATAGTGGGAAGGGTAGAGAAAGATCCCTAAGTCCGGAAAAGAGATTTGAAAGAAAAATGGATGCCTTAATGGATATGGTATCCCTCATGTTGGGAAAAGTGGGTCAGAACCCAAATCTCCAGACCAATTCCGGCTATAGAGGAGAGCCGAGTGCCTCAAATCAATTTGATGGAAGTGTTGCTCAACCTGTTTCAAACAACACTTACATTTCGTCAAGGCCCTTCAAACCCACCTTTTTAGCACCAGTAAATACCCAACCTGATCCTGAAGAGAATTCTTCATTTGTGGAACAATTGAGACGTGGTCATGCGGAGTATGACTCTCCCTGAAGACATCAAAATGGACATGTCCTATAATGAATTTATTGATCATAAGAGAAAGAGTAGGGGACAAGGGAGAAATTATGATCACAGAAGAACTCCTGCACAAGGAGACTTGCATCAAGCTATCAACAAGCTAATGCTTTCCCACTTTGATGGAAGTGACAATAGTTCTGCTCGAGCCTGGATTCAGAAATTAGACAACTATTTGGCCCTTAGGCCAATGGCGGAAGAAGATGCGATTAAATTCGCCACGCTACACCTAGATGGGGTAGCGCATGAGTGGTGGTACCATGGCCTAGTCACCTTGGGTCATGGATCAATCACTAACTATGATGAATTCACCAATAGACTCATTGAGAGGTTTGAGAAGGACCCAGAAGTGCATTTTAGGGAGTTGGCGCAGTTGAAGCAGTATGGCACTGTTGATGCCTACATAGCTGAGTTTCAAAGACTTTCAGTTATGGTCACTGGAATCACTGAGAGAAGATTAGTGATCTTATTCAGTGAAGGGTTGATGGAGCCACTCAAGGGATGGATCAAGGCTTTTGATCCACCGTCCTTACAAGAAGCAATGAAGAAAGCTAGAAACATGGAGTGGGCTGCTCCCAAAACAAAGTTCCATCCTAAACCATCCTTCCACAAGAAGGATAGAGGAAAAAGGTTTCAACAAAAGCCTTACCAAAAGGAGTTTAACCAGCAGAAACCTCTTGGCAAAAGATTGGATCCGGAAACTATCAATGAACTCCGAAGAAAGGGGCTATGTTTTCGATGTAAAGATAAATGGTCTCCTAATCATGTTTGCCCAAAAGGAGTCAAATTCCACCAGATTGAGTATTACTCTGCTGGTGAGAGTAATTCTGATTTTTCGGACCAGCAATCTGATTTCGAAGATAGTGAAGTTGAAAGAGTCCCTGAAGAGCCCGAAAGCGAAAAAGAAAGTGGTGGTACGTTGGCTCAACTTTCAAGCTTCCAAAAGAATAAGTCTTTCAAAATACGTGGGATGATCAAAGGGCAGCGTATCGTTGCTCTAATTGATACTGGAGCAACCCATAACTTCATTGATGAAGCTGTGGTGGCAAAGGAGTTGCAAACAGAAGATTTTGAACGGTTCAAAGTTATGGTGGCGGATGGATTCCACATTTCTTGTACCAAAAGGGTTCCCAACTTGTCAATGCAATTGGGCAATTACGAAGTCAAAGATGACTTCTATGTGGTGAATATTGGAGATACGGATGCTGTCCTTGGCATTCAATGGCTGCGATCTCTTGGAGACATCTCTTTAAATCTGCAAACCATGGAACTCAGGTTTCAATCCAATGGAAAGAAGGTGGTGTTGAGAGGGATGTCAAATGGTGGCCCTCGAATTGTATCATTCAAAAGGATGGCAAGATTGATACGACATGATCAAGTGGATTGGGCCGCAGAATTCATGGTTCTTCCGACTAGTCCTGTTGAAACAAAAATAGAGCATCCACCTGATATTCAATCTTTACTCACCAAGAAGAGTAAAGTGTTTGCTGATTTACCTCCCAGACCACCTCCTGATAGAGGATCAGAACACATCATTGAGCTCAAAGAGGGAGCAAAACCGGTGATCATAACTCCATACCGGTATCCGAAGCGGCAAAAGGACGAGATCGAGAAGAATATTCAAGAACTCCTGAAGATGGGTTTCATACGCCCAAGCAAGAGCCCCTTTGCTTCTGCAGTGGTACTTGTGAAGAAGAAGGATGGTACCATGTGCATGTGCGTGGACTATCGTGCTTTGAATCAAAGCACCATCAAAAACAGATATCCCTGAAATATTTCGAGCCAAATTTTTCAACTTTTTTAGATTTTGGATTACAACATCACAAACAAGTTCCGTCAAGATTAAAAGTTAATCTCAAATTAACTGAAATAACTTTGCCACTAGAATGCAAGAAATGGAACTCAACATCCAGTATGTGCTACCCAGTCCAAGGCGGAGTAGGGGCGACCATAAGACGGAGTAATTACAAATAAGGAACTTTACGTCAAGTATGTGCTACCCATAAAGGGGCTACCATATGACGGAGTGAGCTTAATAACAATGCTTTAATGGAAATACTGAAAAGGAAACTACTCCACACCCAGCATGTGCTTGCTAACCCAGAAGGGAAAGTAGCTACCATAGGGCGGATGCTCTACACCTAGAATGTGCTTGCTAACCCAATAGGGAAAGTAGCTACCATAAGGCGGAGCTGTAAACTATTACAATAATTTAAAGGAAAATTGAACAAATAGAGAAGGGCTGCCAGTACTACTGTCAGCTTACAAAATTAAGAGAAATTTGCTCTAGAAAGAAGAAAAACCAGCCACCTATTAATTTCTTCAGATGTTCATAACTCACACAAGATTTGCCCAATCTTCCTGATTTCTGTTGCAAAGTCTCTTCTTAAAAATGGCGCCCAAGCTAGCACCCAAGATCTGATCCAATCTGCATCCAATAATTAAAACACGGATTCCAATGCAAAGCCCAAAGGGCATCCTCGCTGAAAGGGGCGATTTGCTCTAGAAAATAAATGCAAGCTTTAAAAATTCTGAAAATATGAGAAAAGGGGCGCCTAGGCCTAACCAAGACAATGAGATGATACCCAGAACTATTTTTTTGTTTTTTTTTTAATTTATGAATGAAAACCTAGGTCTGTCTTATACAGAATACAATATCTGAAACTCTAATAATACCAAAGGAACTGAGAATAAAATAACTGAAAGCAATACGTAAGCAAATACAAATATCAATGACTAATTCACCCCTAGATGCTGTCTTGCAAGCATGAAGAGATGCCCTTGCTAGGAGGCCTTCATTCCCCGAAGCAGTTCCGGAGCCAATGCTACAGCATAACAATGCATTAAAACCAAGATGGATAAATGATAACCCAATGCCTTCTTTTATAGGCTTCAATTGGCTTTCCCTTGAAGCTTATCCTCAAAAGTGGCGCCCCTTTCCATGTCATGATGGCGCCCCCCCTTCAAGTCCCTCTTTTAAAACAACATTAAGTTGTTTTGGTCTAGGCCAAGGTCAACGTTAAAATATAACGTTATTATTATTTATTTATTTTTTTTTTAAAAGTGAAATTCACTTATTCCACCAAGACCGAATTCTGAAGCCCAAAACTGAATGAGACAACTTAAACGAGAAGGTTAACTCCTTGTGACAATCCTGCTAGCTGCCAAAAATAGAATTTACTAAAAATAGTAAATTCCTAGAAATGCTAAAAAAACTGAAACAGACATACCTCCGCGAAGCTCTCGAAAAACCCAAAAAGAATTCGCCATCAAAACTTCGAGCAAAGACATCCTAAAAAATAGGAAACCCTAATTTGCACCTTCCGAATAGCCTACGGATTTCCAGGAATAGGCCAACGGTCATTATGAGCTCAGATTCGAGAAGGGGTCATTACAGTCCGCCCTTCCCAAAATTGCTTGTCCTCAAGCAATTGTAAACTAAGATGATGCAAGATCTCCTCATTTAACCAAGTTGCATCCTCCATAGGCAGGTCCTTCCACTTTACCAAGTACTCTTTGATGGTTCTTTTCCTCAAAGAACGTTCTCGAACATCAAGTATCTCTTCTGGAATTAGTGCCAACTGTCCCTCTTCATCCAAAGGTGGTAGCTGTGATGAAGCAATCACATTATGTCCAAGTGCTTTCTTGAGGCGAGACACATGGAAGACGTGCACTCTGCTATCAGAAGGTAGCTCTAATTCATAGGCTACAGCTCCAACTTTTCTGATGACCCTAAAGAGCCCATAGAAGCGAGGTTTGAGCTTCTCAGTGCCACTCTTCTTGAGAGTAGATTGTCTATATGGTTGTAATCTCAGATATACCATATCTCCAACCTCGAAGGAACGCTCAACACGTTTCTGATCCGCATACAACTTTTGCTAATTTTGTGCAATCAATTATCCTTCAAGGACTTCATTATATCCTGGCTATTCTGCAACAAATCCTTGGCTAGGGGTGCCTTGCTGTCACCAAACACTAAATCTGCAAAACTAGGTACCTCATACCCATAAAGTGCCAAGAAAGGAGACATCTTAATTGACATATGAAAAGTAGAATTGTAACAATACTCACCAATATGCAGCCACTTGACCCAGGTTCTCTGCTGTTCTGACACATAATTTATCAAGTAGCCTTCCAACCACTTGTTCACCACTTCAATTTGTCCATCAGTTTGGGGATGGTAGCTAGTGCTTGGGGTGAGTACAGTGCCACTCATTCTGAAGACTTCTTGCCAAAACTTACTTAGGAACTTGCTGTCCCTATCACTCACGATGTTCTTTGGCAATCCATGCAGCTTAAACACTTCTCGAAAAAAGAGATCTGCAACTTGGGCTGTAGAAAAAGTGCTGGTGATGGCGAAGAAATGAGCAAATTTGGTCAACTGATCCACCACTACAAAGATGCAATCTTTCCCTTGGGCTTTGGCCAACCCTGTGATGAAGTCCATCGAAATACTTTCCCATTTTTTATTGGGAATAGGTAGTGGTTGTAGTAAACCAGCTGGTAAAGTATGCTCATTTTTATTCGCTTGACAAACAGGACACTCCTGAATGTAGCGTTGAATCTCTCCTTTCAATCCCTTCCAAGAAAACCTTTCTCGGATCTGTCGATATGTTTTGAAGAAACCTTGGTGGCCCGCAACTGGAATATCAAGAAAAGTCGAAAGAATTTTCTTCTTCAACTTAGAATCATTCACCAGAAAGATTCTTCCCTTATAGTGTATCAATCCTTCAACCACCTTGTACCTTTCATCATGAAAAGTACCCTCAAGAATGCTGGTTGCAGACTGATTTTTAGCATAATCAGCAAGCAACATGTCTCTCCAATCTGAAGTAAGCTCACTCAATGAGCTAAGATGAGGTCTCCTGGAGAGAGCATCGGCCACTATATTATTTTTTCCTTTGACATATTCAATATCAAAGTCGTAAGCTTGAAGCTTACTCACCCATTTCTGTTGTCTCTCATTTAGATCCTTTTGATGCATGAAATGCTTGAGGCTATTGTGGTAGTCTTAACCACGAACTTATTCCCCACCAAGTATTGTCTGAACTTGGCTAATGCATGCATAATATCAAGCATTTCTTTGTCATAGATTGAATATGTTCTTTCAACTCCACGTAATTTTCTGCTCTCAAACACGATAGGGTGTTTGTCTTGCATCAGAACAGCCCCCACTCCTTCACCTAATGCATCACATTGCAGCTCGAATGGCTTGGAGAAATCCGGTATTGCCAAAACTGGGCATGAACTCATGATCTTCTTGAACTTGTCAAAAACACTTTGAGTCTTTTCTGACCAAACAAAGGCTCCCTTTTTGGTAAGATCGGTAAGGGGAGCAGCATTCTGTGAATACCCCTTTACGAATCTCCGATAAAACCCACATAGACCCAAAAAACCTTTCAACTGAGTTAAGCTCTCAGGAGGTGGCCAATCAACTACCGCCTTGATCTTTTCTGTGTCCACCTTCACTCCCTCAGCACTGATTATGTGGCCAAGGTATAGTAACTCGGTCATCCCAAATTCACATTTGGAAGCTTTTGCAAACAAACTCTCAGATTCCATAATACTAAGCACTTCCTCCAAATGCTTAAGATGATCTCCCCAAGTCTTGCTGTAAATCAGAATGTCATCAAAAAATACTAACACAAACCTCCTTAAATGATTCTGAAAAATACGATTCATGCAAGACTGAAAGGTAGCCGGGGCGTTAGTCAATCCAAATGGCATGACTAAGAATTCGAAATGGCCATAGTGGCATCTGAAGGTTGTCTTCTCAACATCCGATCCCCTCATTCGAATCTGATGGTAACCCGATCTTAGATCAATTTTTGAGAAGAACTTGGCACCATGTAGCTCATCAATGAGCTCATCTATCCTGGGTATGGGATATCTGTTTTTGATGGTGCTTTGATTTAAAGCACGATAGTCCACGCACATGCGCATGGTACCATCCTTCTTCTTCACAAGAACCACTGCAGAAGCAAAGGGGCTCTTGCTTGGGCGTATGAAACCCATCTTCAGGAGTTCTTGAATATTCTTCTCGATCTCGTCTTTTTGCCGCTTCGGATACCGGTATGGAGTTATGATCACCGGTTTTGCTCCCTCTTTGAGCTCAATGATGTGTTCTGATCCTCTATCAGTTGGTGGTCCGGGAGGTAAATCAGCAAACACTTTACTCTTCTTGGTGAGTAAAGATTGAATATCAGGTGGATGCTCTATTTTTGTTTCAACAGGACTAGTCGGAAGAACCATGAATTCTGCGGCCCAATCCACTTGATCATGTCGTATCAATCTTGCCATCCTTTTGAATGATACAATTTGAGGGCCACCATTTGACATCCCTCTCAACACCACCTTCTTTCCATTGGATTGAAACTTGAGTTCCATGGTTTGCAGATTTAAAGAGATGTCTCCAAGAGATCGCAGCCATTGAATGCCAAAGACAGCATCCGTATCTCCAATATTCACCATATAGAAGTCATCTTTGACTTCGTAATTGCCCAATTGCATTGACAAGTTGGGAACCCTTTTGGTACAAGAAATGTGGAATCCATCCGCCACCATAACTTTGAACCCTTCAAAATCTTTTGTTTGCAACTCCTTTGCCACCACAGCTTCATCAATGAAGTTATGGGTTGCTCCAGTATCAATTAGAGCAACGATACGCTGCCCTTTGATCGTCCCACGTATTTTGAAAGACTCGTTCTTTTGGAAGCTTGAAAGTTGAGCCAACGTACCACCACTTTCTTTTTCGCTTTCGGGCTCTTCAGGGACTCTTTCAACTTCACTATCTTCGAAATCAGATTGCTGGTCCGAAAAATCAGAATTACTCTCACCAGCGGAGTAATACTCAATCTGGTGGAATTTGACTCCTTTTGGGCAAACATGATTTGGAGACCATTTATCTTTACATCGAAAACATAGCCCCTTTCTTTGGAGTTCATTGATAGTTTCCAGATCCAATCTTTTGCCAAGAGGTTTCTGCTGGTTAAACTCCTTTTGGTAAGGCTTTTGTTGAAACCTTTTTCCTCTATCCTTCTTGTGGAAGGATGGTTTAGGATGGAACTTTGTTTTGGGAGCAGCCCACTCCATGTTTCTAGCTTTCTTCATTGCTTCTTGTAAGGACGGTGGATCAAAAGCCTTGATCCATCCCTTGAGCGGCTCCATCAACCCTTCACTGAATAAGATCACTAATCTTCTCTCAGTGATTCCAATGACCATAACTGAAAGTCTTTGAAACTCAGCTATGTAGGCATCAACAGTGCCATACTGCTTCAACTGCGCCAACTCCCTAAAATGCACTTCTGGGTCCTTCTCAAACCTCTCAATGAGTCTATTGGTGAATTCATCATAGTTAGTGATTGATCCATGACCCAAGGTGACTAGGCCATGGTACCACCACTCATGCGCTACCCCATCTAGGTGTAGCGTGGCGAATTTAATCGCATCTTCTTCCGCCATTGGCCTAAGGGCCAAATAGTTGTCTAATTTCTGAATCCAGGCTCGAGCAGAACTATTGTCACTTCCATCAAAGTGGGAAAGCATTAGCTTGTTGATAGCTTGATGCAAGTCTCCTTGTGCAGGAGTTCTTCTGTGATCATAATTTCTCCCTTGTCCCCTACTCTTTCTTTTATGATCAATAAATTCATTATAGGACATGTCCATTTTGATGTCTTCAGGGAGAGTCATACTCCGCATGACCACGTCTCAATTGTTTCACAAATGAAGAATTCTCTTCAGGATCAGGTTGGGTATTTGCTGGTGCTAAAAAGGTGGGTTTGAAGGGCCTTGACGAAATGTAAGTGTTGTTTGAAACAGGTTGAGCACCACTTCCATCAAATTGATTTGAGGCACTAGGCTCTCCTCTATAGCCGGAATTGGTCTGGAGATTTGGGTTCTGACCCACTTTTCCCAACATGAGAGATACCATATCCATTAAGGCATCCATTTTCCTTTCAAATCTCTTTTCCGGACTTAGGGATTTTTCTCTACCCTTCCCACTATCATTTCTAGGATTGGTAAACCTCTCGTTACCCCCTACTGATCTCTCACCTTCTGCAATATTTGTTTCTTGAGAAGACTCTCAATGAGCCCTCAAGAACTCTGAAGCAGTCTGACCTTCGGGAACTTGATACCACTGGAACTGTTTTGCAATTTTCTTATCTTCTCTTGCAATATATCTCTTTTCGCGGTCACTCATAGATGGTTTGTCCACAGGATGGCAGGATGCGTGGCTCTGATACCACTGAAATATTCCGAGCCAAATTTTTCAACTTTTTTAGATTTTGGATTACATCACAAACAAGTTCCGTCAAGATTAAAAGTTAATCTCAAATTAACTGAAATAACTTTGCCACTAGAATGCAAGAAATGGAACTCAACGTCCAGTATGTGCTACCCAGTCCAAGGCGGAGTAGGGGCGACCATAAGACGGAGTAATTACAAATAAAGAATTCTACGTCAAATATGTGCTACCCATAAAGGGGCTACCATATGACGGAGTGAGCTTAATAACAATGCTTTAATGAAAATACTGAAAAAGAAACTACTCCACACCCAGCATGTGCTTGCTAACCTAGAAGGGAAAGTAGCTACCATAGGGCGGATGCTCTACACCTAGAATGTGCTTGCTAACCCAATAGGGAAAGTAGCTACCATAAGGCGGAGCTGTAAACTATTACAATATTTTAAAGGAAAATTGAACAAATAGAGAAGGGCTGCCAGTACTACTGTCAGCTTACAAAATTAAGAGAAATTTGCTCTAGAAAGAAGAAAAACCAGCCACCTATTAATTTCTTCAGATGTTCATAACTCACACAAGATTTGCCCAATCTTCCTGATTTCTGTTGCAAAGTCTCTTCTTAAAGATGGCGCCCAAGCTAGCACCCAAGATCTAATCCAATCTGCATCCAATAATTAAAACACGGATTCCAATGCAAAGCCCAAAGGGCATCCTAGCTGAAAGGCGATTTGCTCTAGGAAATAAATGCAAGCTTTAAAAATTCTGAAAATATGAGAAAAGGGGTGCCTAGGCCTAACCAAGACAATGAGATGATACTCAGAACTATTTTTTTGTTTTTTTTTTGATTTATGAATGAAAACCTAGGTCTGTCTTATACAGAATACAATATCTGAAACTCTAATAATACCAAAGGAACTGAAAATAAAATAACTGAAAGCAATACGTAAGCAAATACAAATATCAATGACTAATTCACCCCTAGACGCTGTCTTGCAAGCATGAAGAGATGCCCTTGCTAGGAGGCCTTCATTCCCGAAGCAGTTCCAGAGCCAATACTGCAGCATAACAATGCATTAAAACCAAGATGGATAAATGATAACCCAATGCCTTCTTTTATAGGCTTCAATTGGCTTCCCCTTGAAGCTTATCCTCAAAAGTGGCGCCCCTTTCCATGTCATGATGGCGCCCCCCCTTCAAGTCCCTCTTTTAAAACAACATTAAGTTGTTTTGGTCTAGGCCAAGGTCAACGTTAAAATATAACATTATTATCTATTTTTTATTTTTTTTAAAAGTGAAATTCACTTATTCCACCAAGACCGAATTCTGAAGCCCAAAATTGAATCAGACAACTTAAATGGGAAGGTTAACTCCTTGTGACAATCCTGCTAGCTGCCAAAAATAGAATTTACTAAAAATAGTAAATTCTTTGAAATGCTCAGAAAACTGAAACAGACATACCTCCGCGAAGCTCTCGAAAAATCCAGAAAGAATTCGCCATCAAAACTTTGAGCAAAGACATCCTAAAAAATAGGAAACCCTAATTTGCACCTTCCGAATAGCCTACGGATTTCCAGGAATAGGCCAACGGTCATTATGAGCTCAGATTCGAGAAGGGATCATTACAATCCCATACGCAGGATAGATGAGCTCATTGATGAGCTACATGGTGCCAAGTTCTCAAAAATTGATCTAAGATCGGGTTACCATCAGATTCGAATGAGGGGATCGGATGTTGAGAAGACAGCCTTCAGATGCCACTATGGCCATTTCGAATTCTTAGTCATGCCATTTGGATTGACTAACGCCCCGGCTACCTTTCAGTCTTGCATGAATCGTATTTTTCAGAATCATTTAAGGAGGTTTGTGTTAGTATTTTTTGATGACATTCTGATTTACAGCAAGACTTGGGGAGATCATCTTAAGCATTTGGAGGAAGTGCTTAGTATTATGGAATCTGAGAGTTTGTTTGCAAAAGCTTCCAAATGTGAATTTGGGATGACCGAGTTACTATACCTTGGCCACATAATCAGTGCTGAGGGAGTGAAGGTGGACCCAGAAAAGATCAAGGCTGTAGTTGATTGGCCACCTCCTGAGAGCTTAACTCAGTTGAAAGGTTTTTTTAGTCTATGTGGGTTTTATCAGAGATTCGTAAAGGGGTATTCACAGAATCCTGCTCCCCTTACCGATCTTACCAAAAAGGGAGCCTTTGTTTGGTCAGAAAAGACTCAAAGTGTTTTTGACAATTTTAAGAAGATCATGAGTTCATGCCCAGTTTTGGCAATACCGGATTTTTCCAAGCCATTCGAGCTGCAATGTGATGCATCAGGTGAAGGAGTGGGGGCTGTTCTGATGCAAGACAAACACCCTATCGTGTTTGAGAGCAGAAAATTACGTGGAGTTGAAAGAACATATTCAATCTATGACAAAGAAATGCTTGCTATTATGCATGCATTAACCAAGTTCAGACAATACTTGGCGGGAAATAAGTTCGTGGTTAAGACTGACCACAATAGCCTCAAGCATTTCATGCATCAAAAGGATCTAAATGAGAGACAACAGAAATGGGTGAGTAAGCTTCAAGCTTACGACTTTGATATTGAATATGTCAAAGGAAAAAATAATATAGTGGCCGATGCTCTCTCCAGGAGACCTCATCTTAGCTCATTGAGTGAGCTTACTTCAGATTGGGGAGACATGTTGCTTGCTGATTATGCTAAAAATCAGTCTGCAACCAGCATTCTTGAGGGTACTTTTCATGATGAAAGGTACAAGGTGGTTGAAGGATTGATACACTATAAGGGAAGAATCTTTCTGGTGAATGATTCTAAGTTGAAGAAGAAAATTCTTTCGACTTTTCATGATATTCCAGTTGCGGGCCACCAAGGTTTCTTCAAAACATATCGACAGATCCGAGAAAGGTTTTCTTGGAAGGGATTGAAAGGAGAGATTCAACGCTACATTCAGGAGTGTCCTGTTTGTCAAGCGAATAAAAATGAGCATACTTTACCAGCTGGTTTACTACAACCACTACCTATTCCCAATAAAAAATGGGAAAGTATTTCGATGGACTTCATCACAGGTTGCCCAAAGCCCAAGGGAAAGATTGCATCTTTGTAGTGGTGGATCGGTTGACCAAATTTGCTCATTTCTTCGCCATCACCAGCACTTTTTCTACAGCCCAAGTTGCAGATCTCTTTTTTCGAGAAGTGTTTAAGCTGCATGGATTGCCAAAGAACATCGTGAGTGATAGGGACAACAAGTTCCTAAGTAAGTTTTGGCAAGAAGTCTTCAGAATGAGTGGCACTGTACTCACCCCAAGCACTAGCTACCATCCCCAAACTGATGGACAAACTGAAGTGGTGAACAAGTGGTTGGAAGGCTACTTGAGAAATTATGTGTCAGAACAGCAGAGAACCTGGGTCAAGTGGCTGCATATTGGTGAGTATTGTTACAATTCTACTTTTCATATGTCAATTAAGATGTCTCCTTTCTTGGCACTTTATGGGTATGAGGCACCTAGTTTTGCAGATTTAGTGTTTGGTGACAGCAAGGCACCCCTAGCCAAGGATTTGTTGCAGAATAGCCAGGATATAATGAAGTCCTTGAAAGATAATTTGCAGATTGCACAAAATCAGCAAAAGTTTTATGCGGATCAGAAACGTGTTGAGCGTTCCTTCGAGGTTGGAGATATGGTATATCTGAGATTACAACCATATAGACAATCTACTCTCAAGAAGAGTGGAGCTGAGAAGCTCAAACCTCAATTCTATGGGCCCTTTAGGGTCATCAGAAAAGTTGGAGCTGTAGCCTATGAATTAGAGCTATCTTCTGGTAGCAGAGTGCACAACGTCTTCCATGTGTCTCGCCTCAAGAAGGCACTTGGACATAATGTGATTGCTTCATCACAGCTACCACCTTTGGATGAAGAGGGACAGTTGGCACTAATTCCAGAAGAGATACTTGATGTTCGAGAACGTTCTTTGAGAAAAAGAACCATCAAAGAGTACTTGGTAAAGTGGAAGGCCCTGCCTATGGAGGATGCAACTTGGGAAAATGAGGAGATCTTGCATCATCCTAGTTTACAATTGCTTGAGAACAAGCAATTTTGGGAAGGGCGGACTGTAATGACCCCTTCTCGAATCTGAGCTCATAATGACCGTTGGCCTATTCCTAGAAATCCGTAGGCTATTCGGAAGGTGCAAATGAGGGTTTCCTATTTTTTAGGATGTCTTTGCTCGAAGTTTTGATGGCGAATTCTTTCTGGGTTTTTCGAGAGCTTCGCGGAGGTATGTCTGTTTCAGTTTTCTGAGCATTTCCAGGAATTTACTATTTTTAGTAAATTCTATTTTTGGCAGCTAGCAGGATTGTCGCAAGGAGTAAACCTTCCCGTTTAAGTTGTCTCATTCAGTTTTGGGCTTCAGAATTCGGTCTTGGTGGAATAAGTGAATTTCACTTTAAAAAAAATAAAAAATAAAATAATAATAACGTTATATTTTAACGTTGACCTTGGCCTAGACCAAAACAACTTAATGTTGTTTTAAAAGAGGGACTTGAAGGGGGGGCGCCATCATGACATGGAAAGGGACGCCAATTTTGAGGATAAGCTTCAAGGGGAAGCCAATTGAAGCCTATAAAAGAAGGCATTGGGTTATCATTTATCCATCTTGGTTTTAATGCATTGTTATGCTGCAGCATTGGCTCTGGAACTGCTTCGGGGAATGAAGGCCTCCTAGCAAGGGCATCTCTTCATGCTTGCAAGACAGCATCTAGGGGTGAATTAGTCATTGATATTTGTATTTGCTTACGTATTGCTTTCAGTTATTTTATTCTCAGTTCCTTTGGTATTATTAGAGTTTCAGATATTGTATTCTGTATAAGACAGACCTAGGTTTTCATTCATAAATTAAAAAAAAAAAAAATAATAGTTCTGGGTATCATCTCATTGTCTTGGTTAGGCCTAGGCACCCCTTTTCTTATATTTTCAGAGTTTTTAAAACTTGCATTTATTCCTAGAGCAAATCGCCCCTTTCAACTAGGATGCCCTTTGGGGTTTGCATTGGAATCCGTGTTTTAATTATTGGATGCAGATTGGATCAGATCTTGGGTGCTAGCTTGGGCGCCATCTTTAAGAAGAGACTTTGCAACAGAAATCAGGAAGATTGGGCAAATCTTGTGTGAGTTATGAACATCTGAAGAAATTAATAGGTGGCTGGTTTTTCTTCTTTCTAGAGCAAATTTCTCTTAATTTTGTAAGCTGACAGTAGTACTGGCAGCCCTTCTCTATTTGTTCAATTTTCCTTTAAAATATTGTAATAGTTTACAGCTCCGCCTTATGGTAGCTACTTTCCCTATTGGGTTAGCAAGCACATTCTAGGTGTAGAGCATCCGCCCTATGGTAGCTACTTTCCCTTCTGGGTTAGCAAGCACATGCTGGGTGTGGAGTAGTTTCCTTTTCAGTATTTCCATTAAAGCATTGTTATTAAGCTCACTCCGTCATATGGTAGCCCCTTTATGGGTAGCACATACTTGACATAGAGTTCCTTATTTGTAATTACTCCGTCTTATGGTCGCCCCTACTCCGCCTTGGACTGAGTAGCACATACTGGACGTTGAGTTCCATTTCTTGCATTCTAGTGGCAAAGTTATTTCAGTTAATTTGAGATTAACTTTTAATCTTGATGGAACTTGTTTGTGATGTTGTAATCCAAAATCTAAAAAAGTTGAAAAATTTGGCTCGGAATATTTCAACCTGGCTGTAGGCTCTTTCCTTGGCTTATACCTGGTTGTAGACTCTTTCCTTGGCTTATACCTGGCTGTAGATGGCTCCTTGGGTTGTAGGTATGCATTTAGGCTTGATTGAAATTTGTAAAACCTTTTCCTTTTCATTATTCAGTACCCAAAACTGATTCACAAGACAAACTGGTAGCATAAGACCATCTTTCGAATAGTAAGGTTGACAATTTTTTGCCCTGTGGAGGAATTGCCAACATTTTTGGCAACTCAGCTGGCCTAACATGCCTGCTATGATTGAGAACTCTGACCATGTACATGCTATTTGAACTCCCAAAACAATGATAAACCTGATTTCTGACTGAAAATCTCCTCTTGACCATGGTTGAAGTAACCTTCCTTCAAAATAAGAAGGGAAACACACAAAAGCAATAAAAGTAACTAAGAAGCAAATGGGCAAACAAGCACTTCTTGGACAAAATTGAAGCAAACTACTGTGCTTGAACAACACTTGGAGGGAAGCAAAAACAACTATGTACATGGAGTTTTGCTCTTCAATAGCAATGTCTTAGATGTATCCCATTGACTGGGATTGGAAGCTCTTAGTTGTCCATCTGGGCAAGTTGGAAGGTGTTGTGGGATTTGCAGTTGGAAATTGTGTATGGGCCACTCCAAAGGGAATCAAACTTTGTGTGCCTTCTTGGTTTGGCTCGATCCTCATCCCACTTGAAGACCAAATCTCCATCATTGAAGCTTCGTGAGGAAGCTCCTTTGTCAAATTTTCTTTTCACCTATGCCTGATGACTTTCCATGGCTAGCATGGCTTGATTTCTTGTCTCTTCCAACTCCATAAGCTCTGCATCCCTGATCTCCATAGGCTCATTCTCCAACAACTCAAGTTGATGCATTAGTTCCAAAGCTACAAATTTGAGAGAAATAGGTAACCTTGCTTCCTTACCATATACTAGCTTGTAGGGAGAGTTGCCTATTGACCTCTTGTAGGTGATCCTATCAGCGCAATGTTGACAATTTTGGTCCTGCAGGCCAAAATTGGGCTCCCCTCTTTCTTTTCTTGCAAAGTCTATTAGCCAGTTTCTGATGAATTCACCTTACTGCAATTTTTGGGTTTTCCCCTTCTGACAGGGCCGTTTCTATTAAAAACCAAGTGATTTGAGTCTTGTAGGTATTTTGGGTTGATCTAGAACTCATTTCGTTTCAAGGAGTTTCGCAGGGCAAGTAAATTACCTCAGGCAAGCCTTTATCTGCAGTTAGATGGGCCAGTTTCAAAGGGACATAAATAATTTACAAAACTCCAGAGGTCAGATACCCTTGCGAAGGGCAGGAAAGCAACAAATGGGACCATTCAAGAAAGTTTTGAAGGACAACCTTGGACCCAAAGTGCCTTTGTGGAGGGCAGAAGGTCCATTTGCAAAGGGTCAAGCCAGAAAGTCACAAAAGGGGTGTTTTCCTTTGGAGAAAGTTTGAAGACAAAGATTTCTTCGAACATTTTGTCCAAAGAAAATCCATGAAGAAACCTAAGGGACAAATTTCTTCAGACAAAATGTCCGGAGGAATTCCTTCAGACATTTTGTCCGAAGAAATTCACCAAGGAAAAGCCGAGACACTAAAGGCACGAATTCTTGCAGACAAAATGTCCAAAGAAATTCCTTCGGACATTTTTTCCGAATAAATTCGAAAATGAAATGCCCAAAGGGTAAAGTGCCCTTTCGGAGGACACTCGGCCATCAAAAAGGGACCTTCCCATTTTTCCAAAGGGTTACTTCACCCTCGGAAAAGTCCACTTACAAAAGCCAAGAAATTGCTAAAGGGTAGCGACGGGACCCGAGAACGTCAACTTCAACATGGTAAGCTAGCCATTGAAAGTTCAAATGTCTGGTGAAAGGCCCGCGAACGTCAAATCCAAGGTAGCAAAAGAGCCGTTAGTTTTCAAATGGTGATGGTCCTGCAGACGTCAATTTTATGGTGATAAGATAGCCATTAATTTTCAAATGTTTAAGGACGGGCCCATGCACGTCAAATTTATGGAAATGGGTTAACAGTTGAAGAAAAGCTAAAGAACATTTCTTTCGGACAAGAAGTCGAAAAGAATTCTTTTAGACATTCATCTAAAAGAATTCCAAAACACCTAAGCGTCATTAAAAGCAAGTGGTAAAGCTTGAAGAGAAGATAGAATTCCTTCGGACAAGTGTCCGAAGGATTTCCTTCGGATGTTTTGTCCAAAGGAATTCAAAAGCTCGGAGACCTGAAGATGGACTCAGCGGCCCCCCAAGAAAGGAGCCCTAGAAGAGACAAAGAATAGCCCCGAGAGCCCGAATTGCCAGGAAAAGACAAGTAGCAAGGAAAGAGAGAGCAAAACAGTAAATCCAGAACGCGGCTACGCACACATAAGACAAAGCTTGGAACGTTCCAGAAGACACATCCAGCCAAGTGCAGGGACGAACCAGGTCAATCCAGGTGGCAAAGGAGGCATCGACAGAAGAAGTAATTGTTTGCAGATGGAATAGTCTCTACCAAACAGCCATCAAGGGAACTGCGCGAGCATTCAATAGAGCAGCCCATTTTTTATTTGTTTAGCATTAATAAGCAAACAGTTGCACGAATTTTCATAGAGAGGCGGCCTTTCGTTCAAAGAATAAAGCGACCCATGTTTTAGCAGAAATGTTTAATGCAGTTTGAGCAGCAAAGTCAATGTTTGTGACATCTACAGCATGGTTCTTTCAGGCGCATTTATGAAAAGATGACAGCAGCATGAGCAGATTCCTCTTACCAAAGTGTTTAATATAGTATGGGCTGCCTATTCTTTGAAAGGACCAAGAGTCTTTCTCTAAATTCTATATATTGTAACCTCTCAGCTTTGAAAAAAGGGATCTCTCACTTGTGTATGGCGAAGCCCTGACAATTCTGCTTTTTAATCAAAAGAAACGTTTTTACCTCTATCTGATTCTTTACACTTTTGCATATGCCTGTGTATTGCCTTGTGTTTAGTTATTTATTTTAATGCTTTCATAAGTCGGCACCAATATATCTAGTGTATCCAAGATATTATTCTGCAGGTTAACAGAAAGTGCTTAGGTTGGAGTATAGAGGTAAAGGAGCAACCATCTAACAGTGTGCTTTTAAAGCACCTATGGTAGGTTCTTATTCATTATAACTCCATTAAACCTCTTGTTAAAACACTCATGCAGTTTAGTCTTCTGTTCAAATGAAGTGTCTGTTTTCTCCTTTTGGTGTAAAGTGTTGATAAAAGATGAGTAGTTCAAATCATTTTGGTGCATCACCATTTTAGTTAGGTTTTGTTTTTGTACCATCATTTTCTCTTTTCACCCCCCCATTATTAGCAGTAGAAGTTAAGGACCTCAAAGGTGCATCAAGGGGAGCTAGCTCTTAATCTAGAGATTCATTTCTCAAACTTGTTACCCACAGCAAGAGGAATGTCTCCATTGTGCCGCGTGAAAAAAAGAAGCCAAGACTTCTTTTAAAGGGTGCAATCCACAACGTCAACAGTTTTTGGCACGCCCGGTGGAATGATTTTTTTATTGCCCTGTGAAGTTTTTGGATTGGTGTTGGTCCTATTGCTGCAAGAGTGAACAAACTAACCCAGCATCTGGCGACTCCATTTTAAGAACTCAGTCTCTGGTCAGAGATCAGCCTGGCATCCCATGCCTAAGGTCACCACAAGATCTTCCAGGGATGTTCCTTTGAATTCATTGAACTGCCTTTAAACTCAGCAAAGCAGCTAAGGTTTGCAAAGACTCACCCTTACACAACAAACCAATTTCCCAGACCTGCCATAAAATACACCTACACAAGTTGACCTAGGTTGAACTCTGTCGTCACCATGGCTTTACTTTTTGTTGCCTTCAATGGTCAGACCCCTTTAAACCTTCTATAGTATGACCCAATCCCAGGGACAGCGCTTAAGAGTGTTCCTCCTTTTAATGGAGAGGGGCCAATTACCGCTATTGAGAATATTAGAAATATAGCCAACCTCTGTAATATCCATAATGTCATTGACGAAAACGTAGCCATCAGGTTATTGGCATTGTCCTTTAAAGGTAAGGTTTTGGACTGGGATGGGACCTTGCCTATGAATTTAGTCAGCTCATGGAATGAATTAGACACCCTCTTGACAAATAGATTTGGAGAGAAGAGTGACCATCTCTCTCTAGCTGAGCAATTGACCACTATGAAAAGAGCTCTGCATGAATTTATGCAGGATTTTAATACTATGTAATAACCACCCCTATTTTTCCAATGAAAGAAACTTGCAAACTACTATGTCATATCAATTAAATTGCTTAATGATCAACATGGCATTTTGTCAAACACTTGACAAACATACAACTATACATGCAAAACCTGAAACTCCTTATTTGTTGTTAAACACTAATTTGCAATATAAATGTGCACATACAATTGCCTTATGGGCTGCAACAAATATTCAAATTTGTATTAAAAAATTACAATGCTTAGATATAAAAATTTGATAGAAAAAGCCTGAAAATTAGTGCTATAGTGACTCACAGAGGAAATGGCAGCCTTCCAGACCTCTAATCAGTGAGAATAAACAAGTAAACTTGATGCAAACACTATTCACACTCTATAGCAGCACTATTCATGACACTGTAGCAATTTTACTATTCGCGGGTATTGTAGCAAAATCACTATTCATGCACATTGTAGCCAAAACACTATTCATGCACACTATAGCAAAACAATATTCACGGCTCCTATAGCAAATCATTATTCTGCCCATCTTTGTTGTGAATCCAATAAGCCCAATGTGTTTCCTGAATGAAAACACCATCAATCCTCCTGACTATGTCTTTCAACAATGAAGAGAATGCTAGCAAAGAGGGATTTTGTCCTCCAAGCTCGAAAATCAGATTTCTAGGAAATCCAGCAACATAACATTAATCTCCTCCAAAAACTCCCTAAATGGAAGCTCTTCTATTTCTTTTATAGAGTTCTCACAAGAGTCCATTCATTCGTTTTGCCCATGTGGAATAAAACATAACTCCCTTTATGTAACTTATGTATCCGATGAATTATAAAATAAAAGGGATTCTAAGTCCCTTTAATGTCCTGGTTAGCCTACGGGACCATAGGGAAATAGGCTAACGTCAACATCATGCTATAAATGTTAGAAAGGGGACATTACATACTAGGTTCCAAAAGACTTGGGACAGAATCCCCATTTTAGTGAGGTCGACCCCAATCTATTCTTTCCTTTACTACTTAAAGGCTTTGAACAACGACATTGTTGTCATGATATAGTCCATGGACGGACAAGTGTTACCCGCTGATTATGAAATAGCCATAGATGCTGAAAATTGTTTGGTGCAAGCAAGAAAGATAGCTCCTAGACCTCATATGCCACTCTTTCCTGAATTGCAACCCTCAGTTCATACTGTTGCGCCCACTTTAGCTCCTCTGCCTACTGTAGAAAAACTGGCTACTACCTCGGCAAATGACCTCCATGAGGTTAAGAGTTCCTTACAAAATGTTACCAACGAAATAGTGGCTCTCAAGAGGCAACAAGCTCAAAGCTATTGGCCAAATCAAGGATACCAGCAGTGCGAGTAAATGAATAGACCTCCTTTCTAGAATTATAATCAAAGACAAGGTCAAATTACCCAAGTTAGACCTTATCAAAATTATAATCCAAGTGCTTCTTCATCGTCTAAGGCTCTTGTCCCCACTCAAAATAATTTGGTATAGGAACAGCCTAATTGCCCACCCCTGGGGTATGTTCTAGAATAGGTTGATTATGCTAATGAGCTACCAAATCAATGTATACACACTCAAGGTGATCAAACAACCCAATTCTCAAGTTTTGAGGCGTGAATGCAACTTGGAATGGACAGCAGGCAGGTTCAATCTGATTCCACTCTTATGAAACACCTGGAAGGGGAATTCTACGCAGTCAATTATGTGGGGAGTACAAATAATCAGGATGATTGTGTTGCAACCAACACCAGGTCCAAAAAAAGAGCTATGGAGGAAGCTCAAGCAGCTACTCAAGCATCTATAGCATTTTTTTCATCACAAGTGAACCAGAAGTTTTCCAATTACAGACAATTAGTTGCGGCTTCAACTCCTCGGGTTGCACCTCAAGCTGTAAATGCCCCTAAAGAAAATTCAAAAGGGGGCAACCCTCCAATCAATGTGGTGGACAAAATGAAGAAGATGCACATGAATATCTCATTGTGGGATTCTTTAGCAATGCCGGGACAAAAAGATATACTCCAAAAGGAATTGCATGGGCTGAGTGAGCAAGCTATTCCAACAAATGTTGATAATGTGTTGATTATGAATGGGGCTCCTCGCACTAGAGGTCAAGCAAAGAAGGATGAAAAGGTTCCTCCATTCTATCTATCCTTGATCGTTGGAGATTTCTTGGTCCACAATTGCATCATTGATAGTGGAGCAAGCACCTCAATAATGCCCAAATGCATAGCTGATAAGCTAAGACTCAAGTATGAGCAAATGATTAAGGGAGTTCTACAGTTGGACGTGTCACAAGCCAAGACATTGGGAGTGGTGAGAAGTTTGAATCTAACTCTCCATACCTGTCCAACCTTCTCCGTTCCCCATGACATGGTAGTGGCGGATGTTCCCCCTTAATTCACTCTTTGCTTATCCAGGGATTTCACGTCCAAGATAGGTGGGTACTTAGCAGCAATCTGGTCTTATATGGTTTTTAAGACCAAATATAGAACCAAAGTCAAGATTGAGTCGGAGCCTATCCACAAAGATCACCTGGAGCCATACTTACTCAAGGCGGCCAATGTCAGCGACACCATCATTGATGAAGAAGAATTCAAGGTTAGACCAATCCCCACCTTTTCTTGAAGGAGTTGCTGACCTGCTCTTAGATGAATGGGAAAATGACAATTTTGAACATGATCCTTACAAGTTCATCGAAAAGGCAGGTCTTGGAGTTTACTGCATACATGAAAAAGGTACTTTCATGCCAAATTTGATGAAGGCAAACCAAGAGAGCTATGATTTGTGGCAACTTTTATTCGATGGATCAAGAAGCAAGTTGGGAGTTGGTGGTGGAGCAATGCTAGTTTCACCCTCAAAGGAAAAATACTTTTCAACTTTCAGGTTCCAATTCTCTTGCACTTGTAATGTTGCAGAATATGAGTCTCTTGTTCATGGTTTAGAGTGGGCAAGAAAAAGAGGAATAAAGGAATTGCAAGTTTTTGGAGACATCGAGTTAATTGTACACTAAGTAAGAGGTCAAAACTTGACCAAGAATTCATTGCTTAAGTCTTACAAGTACAGAGTGTAGGACCTAATGGAAAGCTTCATTGCTTTCAACATCATTTTCATCTCAAGAGAGCAAAACAAGCAAGCAGACAGACTAGCAGTAGTTGGTGCTCAGTTTGACATTCCCAATGGAATAAGTCAGGATAGCAGTCAGCACCATTTAAAAGTCATAATAAGACCCTCTATACCTAATAATGTCACTAATTGGCAGGTGTTTGACAGTGACCAACAGATAGCACTTTTCTTACAGGAGGCTGAGTTCGCTTCTAGAAATCAATCTAAGCTGCAACAGTAGTATGATGGCCAGATTGTTCAACTGAAAAACAACAAACTTCCTAAGGGTTTGGTCACTCTCGAAAGCATCTTCAATGAGGATGACCAACTCTAAGATGACAAAGCAAGCATCACAACCAAGAAAGATAATTACGAAAGGGTCAAAATATTCAAGGATAGGATGCTTGCACTTGGGAAGGTATGTACAAATGATGAAAGGCATTCTTTCATTTTGTTATGCCAAGAGTTTGCCGATGTCTTTGCTTGGGAGTATAGCGATTTGAAGGGTTTTGACCCAAGCTTGGCCCCACACACCATTGAGTTGGAAGAAGGTGCCAAAATATCAAACAAAAACAAAGGCCAATCAATCCAAAGATTGAGCCTCTCATGCGGAAGGAACTCACCAAGTTGATTGAGTCCAAGATCATTTTTCTTATCAAACACTCTTTTTGACTAGCCAATCTGGTCCTCGTTAGGAAGAAGAATGGAGAGATCAGATTATGTGTCGATTTCAAAGACCTGAATAGAGTCTCATTAAGAGATCACTATCCCCTCCCAAGTATAGAGCAGATCCTCCAGATGATGACAGGGAGTGAATGTTTCTCCCTCTTGGATGGGTACTCTGGGTATAATCAAATTTTGGTACAAGATTGCGACCAGTACAAGATAGCCTTCACCACCAAGTGGGAAACTTTTACCTACAGAAAGATGCCATTCGGACTGTCAAATGCTGGAGCTACCTTCCAACGAGCTATGGATATGGCTTTCCAAGGTTTGATAAATGATATTGTGTTGGTTTATTGTAATGTCCCCTTTTCTAGCTCACATTGTATGGTGTTGTTGTTAGCCTATTTCTCCTTGGTTCCATAGGCTAATCAGGGTTTTTATGGAATCTTGAGGATTTTTGGCCTAGGTAATTTTCGTTGCAGGTCAATCCGAGGCATTTGGAGGCAGTTTGGTATACTTACTATTTTTAATAAGTCATTAATGCTATTAATAGTAATTTATCTGGTGGGCCGTGATCTCCAGTGTCAATGCCTTCTCAATGGAAAATTGGAATCCTAAAGGTTATCCCAAAAAAATCCACCTCCCAATCAAAATCAACATGATCCTTATACAACATCATCCACCCCGCTTGTTGATCTCGTGTTTGCCTAGGAATGGCAAGCCATAAAGGATACTCTCCAGGGGATGAAAGAAGAATCACATATCAAGGAATACAAATTTGGAGACATTTTACCCTATGCATTAGATAAAGATTTTTTACATGTTTGTTTCCCTCTTCACTTTAAACCACCCAATTTTGACAAATATAATCGTCAGATGATTTCAGCTCCATTGGTTTAATTCATCTCCGCATTAATAAAGTTTAAATTATAAAGTTAAATTCAATTATTTAACTTTATTAATGTGAGTCAAGTTATGTGGGAAATGAATAGTAAAAGGGGCCCCTTGTTTTAAAATACATGAGACATCAAAAAAGGCAAAGGAGAAGTTATGTTTTATCCCACATTGGTTAAAAATGTGAGTGAGCTCTTATGAGAAGTTTATAAAACTGTTGCAAGGGCTCACTTTTAGGGTGCTTGGTTTATGCTTGGTTATTATTTTCTCTTAGAGAATTATGGGAAGCTTTGGCTTTCAGCAGGTTTGAGGATGGAAACCCTCGAGCTTGGAGGCAGTGGGCGTAAACCCATTGTCTATTGGAGATATTATTCAGGTGCCTCACTTTGTGCTTCAAATTCATACTTTCGGTTATCCAATCCAACTATAAGTTCTGTGGCTACGATTGAATATTTCTGCTGTTATTCTACTGAAGATTTGAAAGCAATATTCCTATGTAATTTCAGAGCCTTGTTCTAAAACTGTTATATTATTTTTACATTGAAATTTGCTTGCAAGTTATTGGATGAATAGATATTAGTTCATGCAAATTGTTTGTTTAAATTTTCTGTAGAACATTTGGAAAAATTGGGGCAAATATCCATAGGGGATGTTACAGTGGTATCAGAGCCATGATCCTGCCATCCTGTGTTGGTTTGCAAAAGAAGATTTTCAGATGATGCTAGGGTTCAATGAATCTCAAAAATTCTTTGGTTTGATATCAGAGTTGATTAAAGAATTAGAATTTGAAGTTGGTCTCTACCTAGGAGACAAACCCTGACAGTGAGAGGGAGAAGTGTGGGTCCCATGTAGTTTGAAGACAAATATAAAAATTATATGATTGCATAAGAAGAAATTGCCCAGGAATCATAGGAGTCTTATTTTTGAGCACAACATATCTAGAAGGGAATCGTGAAATTCAAGTCATCCATTCACGAAGACCACCATCAGAGTGACGCAGCATTGAAGAAGGCCGTGAGTTGAAAGAGTTATTTGATTGTTTAATGAAATGATGGCAAGTTGTGTTATTCCGCTCAATCAGCAAGGGAGATCGAGAGCCTTGTTTTCCTTGTATGACACCATCTTCAAAGAATCGTGGAGTTTGATATATTGCATAGCTGCCATTTCATATTGAATACACAGAAAATAAAGAGAGATTTATGATTTTAGAGTTTATGATTATTGCTGCCAAAAAAGAGACAATCTCTGACACAATTCCAGCAGGGTCCCCCTTCTAAAATTATAATAATTATAGAAATGAATTGTGGAGGTATAGGAGTCTTTGCAATCTTGCATGGGGCCCAATTGATGAGATTGGCAATTTAAATATGAGTTTTAATCTTCAGATTATTATTTGAAGTTTATAAATGTATAAGGGAAATCACCGGATATATCAAAGGAAAGTAGCATAATCTATGGTGTTCGGATCCTTCATTATATTCACCAGTTCAAAAGAAAGTTTTAAGGCAGGTGCATGTGTTTGAAAGATCGCAGCTAATATATTTTGTAGTCATTATTCAAAGAAGCACAACTTTATAGAGTGAAGCCTTCATCATAAGAAGTGACGTGAGTGATTGGGGAAGATTGCATTGTTAATTATCATGGGCATTCAAAGATAATTCTGCTCAACATTTATAACAACAAGGTATTACCTGTTTCAACATTTGGTGATTGGACGCTGAGTGCGTCACCATTTAAGGAAGATATAAGTAGATTTCAGTATCGGTATAGGTACAACAGTATCATCAGACTACATCAATTACAAACAGTGTTAGCTTCATCTTAAGGACAGGAATTGTATAATATCAATTACAGGTAGTTTGATTTTACATCAGCAAATTCATAAGTTATTGCACTAATTCCTCAGTTAGAAGAATGTAAGTCAATTGTTTGACAGAATGTCTCTTGTGATATAATCTGCAATATTAGAATTCCTAAGTGTAAACAGCAAGGGGAACATTCAAATCTTAAATTTGAATCCAGCTATTCTATCTTCCCACCTGTTTGATAAATTGCAATACATTTGGTAATGTTTCTTTCTAGCAAATGCATGTTATATGTTTGATAAAATGTCTATTAGATTTTGGAACTGAAATTGCATAAGTAGACATCATAAACAACATTCCAAACAAGCTAAAGATTCAGAAATACAGAGACTTACAACAGCATGCCAAGAATTTGACGAACAAAAAAAATCAGAAATCAAAGATAGATTAGTTCGGGATATTACAGTAAATAAAATGAAGACAATGGCAGATTTGAAAAGTGTCATTTTCTCAAAAGAATTGAGCGATACTTTTAATGGTGACCAGTTAAGGGATTTACAGAAAGGAAAGGAAGTAGGGAATTGGCTTTATGTAATTGGATTACAATTGAAGTCCACGGAATTTCCTGATGATGTTCTCCCTAAGTTGGAGGAATTAGACACATATTTGTCCAAAGTAGACCTGTCAGATTGGAGGCTTCTGAATTGGGCCTTGCGGCCCTCAATGCTCGCTTAGGCTCAGCACAGGTTTGTGGAATATCCTTATGAAGAGGTGAGACTTGCAGCTGTTTCTTTTCATAGTGAGATCATAAGGATAACAGCCCCTGTAGCAGCCTATAATGATGACATACTAAAAAGGGTTCTACAGTTGATTGTGGAGAGCCTACATGGGTTACATTATGTCAAAGCCCCTACTTTTGGTAAGAAGGCTAAGATTTTAGAAAACATGGCAAGAACCAGATCATTTATCATTTTGTTGGATCTCAGATGCGATAAATTGATTCTTCGAATGTTTCAGTGCTTCTTAACTGAAATTAGGAAGCATCATTCAGACAATGTGAGTGCTTGTATGCAAACTATTATGTCCTTAATCTTAGATGAGGATGATGATATCTGCACGCGGTTGCAATTAGACTTGTTGGCCATTTAGAGGAAGGAGCAGTGTGTTTCCCCCATGGCTTATGCTTTCTCAAAAGGTTTGGTTGAACAGAAAATTGGGTGGTTCAAGGAACATATGACGGCTGCAAAGCTAATTTCTTTGGGTATACAGGTCCCAAGATCACCCAAAAAGAGCAAGAACCAAATGAGGAAAGAGCAGATTTGTTTCACTTGTCAGGAACACTGGTCATTTGATCACATATGTGGAGTTAATAAGGAAAAAGAACCATTGCAGCCAAGCAGTGTTGAAATGATACCAACAAATGAGGTTACAAAGTTTGAAAAAGATGGCTTAACTCAAGAAGGGAGTATGCTTGAGTCTCAGGATGTCCCTAATGAATTGTCAGAATCTTCATATGATAAAGAGTTGCGTGGAAATGAGGACATGGCAGCAGCATTAGCCCTACATCTAGATCATTCCTACAGAAATTTTGAGGCGTCTACAACAGGCTGCATTAGTCTCTTGGTGGGTGACGTAGAGATTATGATTGACAATCCATATGAAGGTATGGTTTCTAATGGTGTTCCTTTGGTTGATCACAAAGTGGAAGATAATGCAAACCTGGATCAGCCTTTTAGAGATATTGTAAACATAGCTTCCCTTGATGTAGAGCATGAGGTTGACATGGATAATGATGGTGTGGATTCTTGGAAAGATCAGAATGCATCTTTTAGTGAGATAGTTGATTCCTATGATGACACAATTCCTACACATGAAAAAAAAATTGGTATGGGAAGATAAAGATACGGAGATCACGGATCTGTCTTCAGTTGAGTATGTTTCATCATTCCATGCATAATTCAGCAAATCAGTCCTCTATAGCAGTCCCTTCCATGATACAGAATGATAAAGCAAGAGGCACAAAAGTTGAACAAGTTTATGGAAGAATGGAAGAGCTTCACAAGGACATACCTTGCAACCTTGTGACATCAATTGAAGAAGAATTACTTGACACACTACCGCCTCTAATCACATGGGAAGGACATGAGACAAGTTTAGAATTGGTGATGTTTGATGGTTCCAACGGAAGCAAAGAAGAAGATCCCAAAAGTCTGATTTGGGGCAGCGTTAGCCTACATCCTCCTCTTGATATTGTGGCACTTACACTTGAGAATACTGATGAAGACAATGTTGCAAGCGTTGGCCAATAAATTTTCAATGATGATACGGTAAAAAGGGTCAAAAACATGGCTCAAGCACATACCAATAATTCTAATTTGAATGACAGCAGTTATGTTTCTGTTTTTCAACAGGAGGTAATGACTTGGTTGCATGGGGAGGATAGCTTTATGGAATCTACCTATGATAGCAACCAAATTGTGTGTGATAACTGTTGTCAACCTAGAGCTGCACCCTGATTCGAAGACGTGCGCGAAACGGCCAGTCCTCTATCTAGCTGAAACAATGGGATCTTCTGACGAGGGTGGGTGCCTCAATAGTGAGAAGAACCTCCAGAGAAGGCTGGTTCCTATATGATGTATCAATTTGGACTTCTACTCTACGCTGCCGACTACCGTGAAAAGGGAGAAGGAGAACTTAAAGGGGAAATCCTACTTAAAGGGGGTGATACACCAAAAATTTGATCCTACCCAACTTGGAACCTTTGAACATTGAACGAACAAGAGAGAAGGAAGACCTTAGACTTCAATTAATCACCTGTGCATAAGTATTTCATGTAGAGGTTCGATCTAATAACTAAAACCTGAGGGAAAACGATGGAGAGAGGTCTGATAAAAGACACTTTGCTACCACCTAACATCCACTTACAATTTCAGTAAAAGACAATAAAGAACACTGAACATGACCTGCACAAGGATAATATAGCAACTAGGTATGAAATAGAACTTGGGAAGGGAGAGAACTCTACCACTTATGCAAATTACTGAAGAAGTATACACTATGCCAACGCTTGAAATCTGAAAGTACAGTCCTTATTGATCGAAGAGGTTACACAACTCACCAATGGCAGAGTCTGGTCTAACCAAGAGAGATTGGATCATTTTAATCAGGGCTGAAAGCCATTATATAGAAATTTACAAGAGGCCAAAGATTGGCGTAGAAACTTGAAGAGAAAATTCACTTTGGTTAACTCAAGGCTTTACTTGGCTTTTCAATAAAATATATTTTCCCTTTTGTCCTTGCATGAAGCTTCTTCGTTTGATGAAGCGAAGTTATCTTTGTCATGAGCCGCCCAGCTCTTTTTTGCATGAAAATCCACGCAGATGTCAATTTTAGAACTCCACGTGAGCTGCTTGATGCCGAGTTGTAGTGTTTGAAAGCTGAGTTAAACATTATTTACGCTGAGTTGGACAAAGAGATCATTCTCTTTTGCATGGAAAGCTTCTAGTGGACGTGGCGTTTAATCAATTAGTCAACTCTAAATCTGGATCAGTCAACTTGTCATTCGAATTTGGAACACCTACTGAAGCTGAGTTAGACTTTCGGATGCATGAGTTGGCCGGAGATGAACAGGACTTTAATAATCAGTCAACTGAAGCTTTGATCGATGTTGGAAAATAGCTCCGATGTTCGAAAATAGCTCCAATGTTTGCATGTCTTCCGTTCTATTATGGTCTTCCTGTTCGTATCTATTTTTGGTGGGATTCTGGCTTTATCCCTGTTCCAACTGTTACTTCCCGCAAGCAAAATTTGACGGCTTGCGGGAAGTCACCCTTAGTTTTCTTATTCCCTTCGGATTTATCTGCTTGGCAATTTCTTTCGGGTTTATTTCCGCAGAATTCTTTTGGCTTTATTTTCCGCGTCCCTCTTCAGACTTCTGTCTCGCCTTAGTCTTATTTTTTCACTTTTCTTCGGACTTTGCTTTGTGGCCTTCAGAATTTCCTCGGACTATTTGTCCGAAGGAATTCCTTCAGACAAAAAGTCCAAAAGATATCTCTTCTTCCTTCGCCCTTTTAACTTTTCCGAAGCCCTTTTGATTTCTTCCGTCGGCTCTTTGTCTTTGCTATTTTTTTGAATTTCCTTGAGATTTCTTCCGTCGGGTTTATTTTACAGGCCTTTGTCCGAATTTCTTCGGACTTTTTGTCCAAAGGAATTCCTTCGGACAAAAAGTCCGAAAGAATCCATTGTCTTTCTTCCTTTTCTTCTCTTTTGCCGTCGGCTTTTGTCGTCGGACTTGTGTCTTGTGCAAGCTTCCAAATTTCTTCAGACTTTTTGTCCGAAGGAATTCCTTCGGACAAAAGTCCAAAAGAATTCATCCTCTTTGTTTTGCCTTTGTCTCTTTTTTCTTTGTATTTATTCAGACTTCTCTCTTTGTGCGTCCTAATTCCTTTGGACTTTTTGTCTGAAGGAATTCCTTCGGACAAAAAGTCCGAAGGATATCTTCCTTCGCTTCTCCCTTTAGCTAACGCAAAGTGCCCTTCGGCTTTTGAAATGTGTCCCTCGGGAAATTTGCCACGGTTCCTTCGGCTGACCAATTGCCCTCCGCAAGGGCTATTTAGCCTGCGCCCATGCCCTTCGAAAAAATTGGAGGGCACCCGGGCTTTTTGTAAAGGTTTTGAATTTGCTCATGTACCTTCCCGAAGGGTAGGTGCCCTTCGGGATTGTTGTAAATGACCCTTTCGAAGGGTCTTGGCTTTTCCTTTGTTGACTTTGGTGGACTTTTGGATTCTTCCTATTTGGCTGCGGGTGTTCCCTTATAAATTCTCCGAAGTATTCATTCGGAAAAAAAGTCCGAAGGAATTACTTCCTTTGTTTTTTGCCTTGCGGACTTTTCTTCTTAGCACTTTTTGGAAGGCTCTTTTCCAAAGTAAAACCCTTTTGATGAACCATTCCTTCGGAATTCCCCTGTTGTAGCAAAGGGCCCCTTACCAAGGAAAACAATGTATTCTTCCTTCCTTGGCTAGAGATGTGAACTTTCTAAATAGCAAGAGACAATCTGACTTGTAGAAGAATTGTCAACAATAACTACTGGGAATATAGGGTGGATTCAAGCCACCGTGGTATGGAAATTCCTCATCATTCCGGGGAAGATCACATAGGCAAGGACAAAAAGGTTGAACCCAGTCCGAAATTTCAGTTTGAGAACAGTAGTGATATATTTCACCTTTCTCCTAATGTTGCCACTAACAATCATGAAGAAAGTAAGGGCATAGTTTCCCCTGCTGATGGACTACAAGAGGCAAGTATGGTACATGGTAATTTTGATGGTGTCTCTTGTCATAGGATTGAGTTTATACATTTTGATACAGCTGATATAGAATATGCCCAAGTTTTGAATGAAAAATGTTTGGAAAGAGCTAAACAAGCTAAGATTGTGGTTCAACAAGTCAATCTTCCCTTTCAACATATTCGTGATATTCGCCATTCTTTTAATGATGAGAGGCACAAATTGCCTAACCCAGAGTCTCCAGTTGAGATAGTTGATCATTCCCATGATGGTGATAGTGATTGGTTTGATGACATATTTGATATCATTTATGCTTCTAATCAGAGTTATGACAGCGAGGTTTGGTGGCCATTTGTGCTAGTTTATGGGCATATGGGGGTTCATCTTCACATTGACTGGATGTCTTACATGCATGGATGGTTACGTAAGGGTACTTTGTTGACAAACTTCTTTTTCATTTCTTACAGTGGGTTCTACATGTTGGTTTTGGATCCAGGTATTGACACAATTGGTGCATTGGCTCTTATGGATTCCATGATGTTGCTTCACAACTTGTGGAGTATGGTGTTTTTATCAAGATGGAGCAGTGGATTGGTTGATGTTTGCTTGAGGGCAAGCAATCTCGGGAAGGGAGGACTATAATGTCCCCTTTTCTAGCTCACATTGTATGGTGTTGTTGTTAGCCTATTTCTCCTTGTTTCCATAGGCTAATCAGGGCTTTTATGGAATCCTAAGGATTTTTGGCCTAGGTAATTTTTCGTTGCAGGTCAATTCGGGGCATTTGGAGGCAGTTTGGTATACTTACTATTTTTAGTAAGAGTCATTAATGCTATTAATAGTAATTCATTTGGTGGGCCGTGATCTCCAGTGTCAGTGCCTTCTCAATGGAAAATTGGTTATTATCGTCAGATGATTTCAGCTCCATTGGTTTAATTCATCTCCGCATTAATAAAGTTTAAATTATAAAGTTAAATTCAATTATTTAACTTTATTAATGTGAGTCAAGTTAAGTGGGAAATGAATAGTAAAAGGGGCCCCTTGTTTTAAAATACACGAGACATCAAAAAAGGCAAAGGGGAAGTTATGTTTTATCCCACATTGGTTAAAAATGTGAGTGAGCTCTTATGAGAAGTTTATAAAAGTGTTGCAAGGGCTCACTTTCAAGGATGCTTGGTTTATGCTTGGGTATTATTTTCTCTTAGAGAATTCTGGGAAGCTTTGGCTTTCAGCAGGTTTTAGAACGGAAACCCTCGAGTTTGGAGGCAGTGGATGGAAACCCATTGTCTGTTGGAGATATTATTCAGGTGCCTCACTTTGTGCTTCAAATTCATACTTCTGATTATCCAATTCGACTGTAAATCTGTGGCTACGATTGAATATTTCTGTTGTTATTCTACTGAAGATTTGAAAGCAATATTCCTATGTAATTTTAGAGCCTTGTTCTAAAACTGTTATAATATGTTTTACATTGAAATTTGCTTGCAAGTTATTGGATGAATAGAAATTAGTTCATGCAAACGGTTTGGTTAAATTTTCTGTGGAACATTTGGAAAATTTGGGGCAAATATCCATAGGGGATGTTACATTTATCTTGATGGCGTGACAGTTTTCTCCAAGGATGCAGACAACATCTAAAACACCTAAGGCAAATCTTTGAGAGATGTAGAGAATTGGACATCTCTCTCAACCCAAAGAAATGGGTGTTCGTTGTCCATGAAGGCAAACTCCTGGGTCATGTCAATTCAAAAAAGGGCTTGACCATTGATCCTGAAAGAGTATGCCATTTTAGCATTGTCCTTGCCTAAACACAAAAGGGCCTGCAAAGCTTCTTTGGCAAAATAAACTTTATTAGGAGATTCATCCCTAATTTTGCTGAAATAGTCAAGCTGCTAACTTCCATGTTGAAGAAAGATGAGACGTTTACATCGACAGCACGAAGGAAAGATAGTATTGAAGGGATTAAGCAAGCTATCACCTAGGCTCCCACCTTGACCAGTCCTGATTTCTCCAAAGATTTCAACCTCTACACCTTTGAAAATGAAGAGGTAATCTCTGCTATGCTCACTCAAGCAAATGATGAAAACCTTGAACAACCTCTCACATTCTTCAGCCAACGTTTAGAAGGCTTTGAAGTTAGATACAAATATGTTGAGAAGCAAGCACTTGCAGTTATACGAAGCCTAAAGAAATTCAAGCATATGTTGTCAAACAACAAGATTCATATCATGGTACCACATCCTAGTGTCAAAGATTTCTTGCTGAGCCATGACTTAAATGAAAAGAGGGCAGGGTGGATCACCAAGGTAATGGAATACGATGTGGAGATCAAGACCACCAAGCTAGTAAGGGGAAGAGGGTTGTGCAAACACCTTGTTACAAACCTCAAAGAGCAGAAAGAAGGCATTTTGCTACTCCATGATGAAGCTACAATAGAAGTACCTACAGTCGTAAAGAGTTGGGCACAAGACATGGTTCATTTCCTTCGAATTGGTGAGTGCTCACAGGTCCTTGATAGAACTAAGAGGAGATATTTCAAGCTCTAGTCTCTTCCTTATGTCCTGGTTGATGGAGTGTTGTTTAGAAAGGATTTTTCAGGGGTACTCTTGAGATGCATCAACTCAAATCAAGTCGACAGGGTACTATCCGATTTTCATGATGGACCAGTTGATGGTCACTTCGCTCCTAAGCCCACAACTGCAAGGATTATGAGGGTTGGCTACTTTTGGCCCACTTTGTTTAGAGACACTCATGCTTGGGTACGAAAGTGCCAAAAATGTGCTCTTTTTGATAGAAAATAGTGGCTGGCTGCAATGCCTCTGCAACCTATTCAAGTGGAACAACCGTTCATGCAATGGGGTATGGACTTCATAGGGATGATCAACCCTCCTTCTAGTGCTGGTCACAAGTGGGTCTTGACTGCTATAGATTATTTCACGAGATGGGTAGAAGTTGTTGCTTTGAAGGATGCCAATGAGAGTGCAATCCTAGACTTCTATGAAGGCCTGGTGATAAGATTTGGAGTTTCAGCTATCATCATTTCGGATAACGCATTGGCTTTATTGGGAACCAATACAAGCGAGTGGGCGTTAGGATACGACATCTATCTTAGTACTTCCTCCAACTACTACCCACAAGAAAATGGGCTGGCTGAGTCCACCAATAAGAACCTGATCAAGATCATTAGAAGGACAATGGAGGAGAATCAAAGGACTTGGCATGCCAAGCTGAAAACAGCCCTGTGGGCAAACAGGGTCACTCTAAAAAGAGCAGTTGGCAAGTCACCATACACACTTGTGTACGGAAGGGAAGCCAGACTTCCTATTTTACTCAAGTTACCAGTCTTGGATCTTGCCCATCAGTTGCAATTGAAGGAGAGCGACAGCATGGAGGTCAAATTCTATGAATTAATGGAGCTTCAGGAAGCAAGAGACCAAGCCATGGTTTCCATGACCAGCCGTCAGCAGCAAACAAAGAAGCATTTTGACAAAAAATCCTCATCAAAAGACTTCTCAAAAGGCGACATTGTCTTGAAATGGGATGAAAACCAAGCTAAACTTGGAAAGCACACGAAGTTCGATGCCTTGTGGAGTGGCCCATATGTCATCACCCAGTGCAAGCAACATAATGCGTTTCAACTCTCCAGGCTGGATGGTGGAAAACTACATATCCCAATCAATGGGATATATTTTAAGCATTGTCACTAACCTTCCCTTGTTGTGTACATAGTTTCCCTATTTTTCTTCATTTTCCCTAAATGCTTTTATGCATGTTTGTAGTTTTTTTTTAAGACTTGTGTGTGTTTTCTTTGCCTTTTGGGGTAAAATTTTCATTTGGTTCTTAAGTTTCTCAAGGTTATTGCCAGTCTTTCTAGCTGTATCCTGACTCCATACCCAATGGACCTATAGGCCACCGATTTTCTTAAGCATAGCAGGCATGCTTCTCCTGTGAATTGCCAAATATGTTGACCAATTTTGGTTCTGCAGGCCAAAATTGGGCTCCCCTCTTTCTTTTCTTGCAAACCCTGTTAGCCGGTTTTTGATGAACTCACCTTACTACAATTTTTGGGTTTTCCCCTTGTGACAGGCCCGTTTCTATAAAAAACCAAGTGATTTGAGTCTTGCAAGAATTTTGGGTTGATCTGAAACTCATTTCGTTTTAAGGAGTTCCACAGGGCAAGCAATTTACCCTAGGCAAGCCTTCATTGGCAGTTAGATGGGTCAGTTTCCAAGGGACATAAATCTTTTACAAAACTCTAGAGGTCAAATACCCTTGTGGAGGGCAGGAAAGCAACAAATGGGACCATTCAAGCAAGTTCCGAAGGACAACCTTGGACCAAAAGTGCCCTTGTGGAGGGCAGAAGGTCCGTTTGCAAAGGGTCAAGTCAGAAAGCCAAAGGGGGGTTTTCCGTTGGAGAAAGTTTGAAGATAGAAGGATTTCTTCGGACATTTTGTCCGAAGAAAATCCATGAAGAAACCCAAAGGATGAATTTCTTCGGACAAAATGTCTGAAGGAATTCCTTCGGACATTTTGTCCGAAGAAATTCACCAAGGAAAATCCAAGACACTGAAGGCACGAATTCTTGTAGACAAAATGTTCGAAGGAATTCCTTCAGACATTTAAATGCACAAAGGGTAAAGTTCCCTTTCGGAGGACACTCAGCCTTCAAAAAGGGACCTTCCCATTTTTCCAAAGGGTTACTTTACCCTTGAAAAAGTCTGCTTACAAAAGCCGAGAAATTGCTAAAGGGTAGTGATGGGCCCAAGAACGTCAACTTGAACATGGTAAGCTAGCCGTTGAAAGTTCAAATGTTTGGTGATAGGCCCGCGAATGTCAAATTCAAGGTAGCAAAAGAGCCATTAGTTTTCAAATGGTGACGGGCCCATGGACGTCAATTTTATGGGTGATAAGATAGCCATTGATTTTCAAATGTTTAAGGACGGGCCCGCGCACGTCAAATTTATGGAAATGGGTTAATAGTTGAAGAAAAGCTAAAGAACATTTCTTTCAGACAAGAAGTTCGAAAGAACTCTTTTAGACATTCATCTGAAAAAATTCCAGAACACCTAAGCATCGTTAAAAGCAGGTGGTAAAGCTCGAAGAGAAGATAGAATTCCTTCGAACAAGTGTCCAAAGGATTTCCTTCAGATGTTTTGTCCGAAGGAATTCAAAATCTCAGAGACCCGAAGATGGACTCAGCGGCCCGCCAAGAAAGGAGCCCGAGAAGAGACAAAGAATAGCCCCGAGAGCCCGAATTGCCAGGAAAAGACAAAAAGTAGCAAGGAAAGAGAGAGCAGAACAGTAAATCCAGAACGCGGCTATGCACATATAAGACAACGCTTGGAACGTTCCAGAAGACACATCCAGCCAAGTGCAGGAACGAACCAGATCAATCCAAGTGGCAAAGGAGGCATCGGCAGAAGAATTAATTGCTTGTAGATGGAATAGTCTCTACCAAACAGCCATCAAGGGAACTGCACGAGCATTCAATAGAGCAGCCCATTTTTTCTTTGTTTAGCATTAATAAGTAGACAGTTGCATGAATTTTCATAGAGAGGCGGCCTTGTCATTCAAAGAATAAAGCGACCCATGCTTTAGCAGGAATGTTTAATGCAATTTGAGCAGCAAAGTCAATGTCTGTGACATCTACAACATGGTTCTTTCAGGCGCATTTATGGAAAGATGACAGTAGCATGAGCAAATTCCTCTTACCAAGGTGTTTAATACAATATGGGCTGCCTGTTCTTTGAAAGGACCAAGAATGTTTCTTTAAATTCTATATATTGTAACCTCTCAGCTTTGAAAAAAGGGATCTCTCACTTGTGTATGGCGAAGCCCTGACAATTCTGCCTTTTAATCGAAAGAAGCGTTTTTACCTCTATTTGATTTTTTATACTTTTGCATATGCTTGTGTATTGTCTTGTGTTTAGTCATTTATTTTAATGCTTTCATAGGTCGATGCCAGTATATCTAGTGTATCCAAAATATTCTACAAGTTAACAGGAAGTGCTCAGGTTGGAGTATAGAGGCAAAGGAGCAACCATTTAACAATGTGCTTCTAGAGCACCTATGGTAGGTTCTTATTAATTATAACTCCATTAAACCTCTTGTTAAAACACTCATGCAGTCTGGTCTTTTGTTCATGTTGACATTGTGGATTGCACCCTTGACAAGAGGTTGAATTTATGTCTTCCATGCGGTACAATGGAGACTCTCCTCTTGCTGTGGGTATGGAAAAACTGAGGGGAGAATCTCTAGATAAGGGCTAGCTCCCTTTGATGCATCTCTTAGTTATTAAGTTGAAAAGAGACAAGGATTACTGAAAACAGAACCTAGACTAATACAGTGATGCACCAAAAAAGTTTGATCTACTCATTTACTCACACTTCAGACTAGAAGAGGACATACATACACTTTATCTGATGAAAAAAATATACTGTAGGGAGCTTAACAGGGAGGTTTAATGAAAACACAGAAAAATGAACTTACCACAGGCGCTGTAGGAAAACACTCTGTCTGGTAACCCTCCTCTGTCTCTACACTCCATATACAACACTTCTTATTATCTGCAGAAATGGTGATTTGTCTATACCAAGTATGTTGGTGTCAAACTTGTGAAAGCATCATGAAAAATGACTGAACACAAGGTTGATATTCAGACACACTCAGAGATATATCCAGCCGGATAGAGGTAAAAAATGCATTCTATTGATTCAAGGTGAAAATTTGGTAGGGCTTCACCTTACAAAATGAGAGATATCCTCTCAAATGAGAGTTTACAATATATATGGAGAAGGACGAAGCAATGGTGCCCCTTTTTTACAAGTGGCCCATGCTGTGTTGAAAACATTGGGAAGAGGAAGTCGTTGAAAGAACATGTGTTAGTTGCCAGTCTTGACTTTGGCTTCTCAATTCTTTCGGACAAAATGTCCGAAGGAAATGTTCCTTTCATGTTTTGCCGCTTGTTTCTTTCAGTCGGGCTTTTCCTTCGGACTTTTTCTCCTTAAGAATTTGCCTTTGCCATTTTGCCGCGGATTTCCTTCCAAAGGGTAATCTTTCATTTGGCTCTTTACCTTGTGAATTTGTTTGGACAAAAGTCCAAAGGAAGTCCTTCGGGCATTTTGTCCGAAGGAATTCATCCTTGCTTCTCATGGATTTTCTTCAGACAAAAAGTCCGAATAAATCCTTTGCATCTTTTCCTTCGGACAGAAAGTCCGAAGGAATTATTTGCCTTGGTCTTTCTTTTTTTGAAGGAAACTGACCCTCGAAAAAGGTACTTTGGGTCTTGAACAGCCCCTTCGGAACTTCTGATTTGGTCCTGCCGTAGACCAAAGTGCCCTTCGAAGAAAATTTGTTGCCCCTTTTGCGAACTGTGTAGGCCATTTTGGGCTTTTTAGCTATGACTTTGAACCTTTCGATTGAACTTGAACCTTTTTTGGAGTTCAAAGGTTCAACGGTTCAACTGTTCAATACTCTGTTTTGCAAAGAGTCGGGTTCATTCCGTTTCCTTATAAATTCAGTGCATCGTTGAACCTACTGTTTGAACCTACTGTTTGAACCTACCGCTTGAACCTACATAGCGGAGTTCAATGGTTCAATGGTTCAATAGTTCAATACTCCAAAGTTCAAAGTTCAAAGCTCCTCTTTTCCGCCTTGTTCACTTTCTTGAAGGTGCTCACTGCCTTCTGCCAGGGCACTTTGCCTTTGGAGCCTACTGAAAGACTTGCATCCCTTTGGAACCGGTCCATTCCCTTTGCCGAAAAGAACTGTGCAAGGCAATCGCTCAAAGTGAAATAAGCTCCATATTGAACCAAAAACCTACAAGTCTTGGATCTCTCAACTCTTTATAAGACCAGGACTATTGCAAAGGAAAAAAACCACGATTGCAGCAAGGTGAAAACATCAAAGATTGGGAGTTTTCCTCATTTTTACCTCAGTTTTGTCCACCTTTGATATCTTACCTCCTTGCTGCACTTGTTGCTTAGTTGGCTGATCTGAATTTGTCAAGACAACACCTTCTTTCTCAACTGGTTTTGGAAACAATTCAAAAGCTAAAAGTTCTTGAATGAGTTTATCATTTTGCCCTGGAATTGAAAGAGAATCCCACATGCTAACGCTGATGTTAGACTTCTTCATTTGATCTACAACATTGAACTGAGATGCACTAACCTTTGATTGCGTTTTTTGTGGTTCTTGCTGCTCATGAATTAGAGGTATTTGCTGCACTTTACTAACCTCTATATTTTGATTTTTTTGCGCTGTGGGAGCAGCAAGCTGCTCTTTTGTACCTTGAGCAATAATACTGAGAGCACTTGAAGTATTTGCTACTGCTTGGGCTTCTTCAACAGCTCTTCTTTTAGTTCTCTAATAGGTTATAGCTACAACTTGACCATTTGAAACGTTAATTTCAACATCTTGAGTAAAAGCGACATGATCATCTACCTGTCAATTTATATTAATAGCATCAGGCTGCCCTTGAGTCGCTCTTTGTGATGTCAAACTTGTTTCTTGATATTTACCCCCTTGAAAAGAGAACTCTTCTTGTGTCATCTATGGCATGGTGATGTTCGGTGATACCAAATTCTGGTTTTGAACATCATTGAGATTTGAGGACTGCCAACCTGAATCTTGCACCAAACTATTTTGAGGTGGGGTTGGAACAATGGCTTTTGAAGTGGAAGGTGTTGACCATTTTGGTCTTGTAGGCCAAAATCGATCCCCCCTTTTTCCCCTGCCGTTCTGAGCCAATACATTTTTGATTTTGCACAAGTCTTGGAAGTTTCTACGAGCTCTGCAGGCATTTCTACGAACTTTGCAAGTGTTTCTACGGACTCTGCAAGTAGAGACAAGTTCTCACTTAGGCGCAAAATGGACCATTCGAAGTGCCCTTGCGGAGGGCAGTTCTGGATTCAAGTGCCCCTGCGGAGGGCAAGGAACATTTGCAAAGAGGCCACAGAGAAAAGGCTGAAAAGGTAAGTTTCTTTCGAAAATTTGTTTAAGGCAAGGGAAGGACCCTTCGGAAGGGTCGTTTCCAATTTTTTCGAAGGGCACTTTTCGAAGACAGTTGAGAGAAAAGACAAGGACATAATTCATTCGGACTTTTTGTCCGAAGGAATTCCTTTAGACAAAAAGTCCGAAGAAATTCGGAAGGGCTATGAGCAAGAAAGCCCAAAGTTTTAAAAGCAAGTAAAAAGACCAAGGCATAGAACGATTTCTTTCGGACTTTTTGTCCGAAGGAATTCCTTCGGACAAAAAGTCCGAAGAAATTCGGAAGAAAAATAGCCGCGGCAGGAAAAAACCAGAGGAAAAGCTCCGAAGAAAAGAAGCGGGTGAGACAATTCTTGCAGACATTTTGTTGGCAAAAAAATAGCCAAAGAGAAAAGGCCATCGAAGGACCCCAAAGGGCAGGTGCCCTTGCGGGGGACTCTCAGCCAAAATGAAGGACACTTCTCCAAAAGCCGAAGGGTCATCTTCCCTTCGGGAGGGTTCAAAACAAGAAGCCGAAAGAAAGGAAAAGGCCGAAGAAATTTCAAGGGGTGACAGGCCCGAAGACGTCAAAATCAAACTAGTCGTTGGAAGTTCAAATGCGGTGATGAGTGCGCAGGCGTCAAATTTAAGGCTCGTGAAATAGCCATTGATTTTGAAAATCTTAAAGAAGAGCCCAAAGAACTCAGCGACCCGCCAAGAAGATAGCCTCGAGGGCCGAAGGAGCCAAAAAGAGAAAACCAGGAAGAGACAAAGTGCAAAAACGGACAAACAGTTCAGGTGGCAAAGAGAGGTGTCGACTCCAAAATTTATTCCTGCAGTTGGAACAGTGCTTGCCAAGTGGTCATCAAATGGTGCAAACAATAAGCGGTGCAGCCTGTTTTCTCCACTTTGCATTAATGAGTAGACAAACCGCGTGAATATCTGGAAAGAGCAGTCTTGTTTACAAAAAAGAGGCGCGACCCGTGCTTTCACATTAATGTTTCAACGCCAAAGTCAAGACCAGCGATTACACAACATGGTTCTAGCAGGCCTCTTCTAGAAGAATGACATCAGCAACAGTGACTTCCTCTTTTCGATGCTCACAAATGCACATGGGCTAGCTTGTCAAGGACACCAAAAAGTCTTTTTCAAAAGGGGCGCCTTTACTTCTTCTCCTCTTTCTATATATTGTAAAATTTCTCATTTTTGAAGGGGGATCTCTTAGCTTGTACGGCAAAGCTCTGCCCAAAAATTTCTAGGTTTGTAAGGCAGAAGTCTACCAGATTTTACCTTGAATCAAGACTTAGCAATTTTTACCTCCATTTGATCTTGCACTTAACGCATATGTCTATGTTTTTTTTTAAGTCATTTTTTTTATGCTTTCACAGAATGATTCCAGCATGTATAGTGCATTGTGAAGTTTCCTCTTCTGCAGGTCTGCCAAAAGTGTCTATAGCAAGAATATAGGCACATGTGAATACGCTGCCAAAGTGTGTCTCAGAACACCTTTGATAGTTCTTCCTCCCTGTATCTCTATGGACCCCTGACTCACTGATACAGAAGAGTCTCCCACATTAGATGAAGTGTATGACAGCGTCTTGGTGAAAAGTGTAAGTTCGGACTGAGTGGATCAAATTTTTTGGCGTATCACCTTTTAGTTTAGGTTTGGGTTCTGTTTTTAGCATCTTTCTCCCTTTTCATCCCCCCCTTTTTTTCATTTATTTGTTAGCAGTAAGGAATCCATGACCTAAAAGATACATCGAAGGGAGCTAGCCCTTATCTAGAGACTCTCCCCCCAGTTTTGCCAGGCCCACAGGCAAGAGGGGAGTTTCCATTTTGACGTGTGGAAGACAGGTGTTCAGCGTTCTGTCCAGGGTGCAATCCACTGCGTCAACAGAAGGAGCATTCGGATCAAGAGCAGCATATGGCTTAGCTGGAGTTATCGCTCCTTGTGCTTGATAGGGTGGTCTATTTTCTCTGAAACTCTGATAAGAAGACCTTTGATCTTTGAAGCACTGATAGTTGTTCTGATTTTGCTATTGATAGGGCCTATTTGACTGAAATTGTTGCCTTTTGAGTTGTACTATTTCATTTCCAAAAGATTGTAGCAAGCTTTTCAACTCTCCTATCTCACTAGATGGACTAGCAGGAGCTGCATATGAACTTTAGGTGCTGGAATTGGAGCCAAGGATGGAATTTGAGAAACTTGAGGGGCTAGTACAGAACTTATTTCTAGAAATATGGGCATTGGAGGTCTTGGAGAAAGCTTACATGCTTGTATCAAACTATTTTCTGCCCATATTGCAATTTCATAAGCATCTAGCAAAGTAGTACCATCCATTGACTGTATCATCACACTAATATCATAATTAAGAGCTTTTAAAAAATACATAAATGCATATTCAGGGGATGGCCTAATCTAAACTGGTATCCTGGTCCATGTCTTCTAGAATTTGAGATTAAAATCGGACATGAACTCATGAGGAGCTCTCTGTATGGCAGTTAATTGCTCAACTAAAGATAAGTGATCAGATTTGTCTTCAAAATGCTTGACTAAGGCTGCACCCAATTCATCCCAAGTGGAAATGGATCTAAGTGGGATGGTTCTATACCACTGTAATGCTTTTCCTTTGAAAGAAGCAGCAAGCAATTTGATAGCAACATTATCCTCAACAACATTATGAACTGAACAAAGATTAGCCACATCCTGGATATGCTCAATAGGGGTTGTTTGATTTTCTCCTGAGAAGAATGGAATACTTTTGAGGGCAGATACAGGAATGTCGTCTAACTGTGCTAGATGCAGTAGAATTCCTCTATTGAATGGAGCAAACACTTGATTTCTAATGACCATTTGGATGGATAGACCATTTGGATGTTGGGGATTGCAGTGTCTAGAACGATAGGATGAGGGGGAGGTAAATATTCCCCTTGAGGATATGGATTTGCCCTCCTAGACCTTGCTCTTTTATAAGTTACAAATTCAAAAAGAATACCTTTACTTGCTGATCTTGTGGTAACTATTGTCAATCTGGAGTTGCAACTTGAATCGAAGACGTGCTGAAATGGCCAATCCTCTCTCTAATTGAAACAATGAGATCTTCTCACAAGGGTGGGTGCCTCAATGGTGAGAAGAACCTCTAAAGAAGGCTAGTTCCTGTAAGATATATCAATGGATCTCTACTCTGTGCTACGAATTCACCATGGAAAAGAGAGAATGAAACTTGAAAGGAAAATCCTACCTAATGACGGTGATACACCAAAATGTTGATCCACTCTACTTGGAAACCTAAACACTGAATCAAACAAGGGAAAAAGAAGACCCTTGGTTTCAATTGATCACTATGCATAAATATTTCATACGAAGGTTCGATCCAATGACCGAAATGTGAGGGAAAATGATGGAGAGAGGTCTGATAAAAGACACTTTGCAGCCACCTAACATCCACTTACAGCTTCAACAAAAGACATATAGAACACTGAACATGACCTGCATAATATGATAAGCTAGCAACTAGGTATGAATCAGAATTTGGAAAGAGAGAGAAATCTACCACATATGCAAATTGTTGAATGAATATACACTATGCCAGCACTTGAAATCTGAAAGTATAGTCCTATTGATTGAAGAGGTTACACAACTCACCAAAGACAGATTCTGGTCTTGCCAAGAGAGGGATACAATTCAAGGCTAAAAATCCAACTTATATAGAAAATTAGAACAGCCAACAGTTAACATTTGAAAAATAGGAGAGAGCTAAATTCGTCCAACTCAGCCTTTACAAAAAGTCTATTTTCCTTGCATGAAGCTCCTTAGTGTTAGAGGAAATAGACGGTGAGTTTGTTGAAAGTCAAACTCTTATCATGCAAAAATGCTATGCCCACCTCCAAATATGGGCTTCCTCTTGAGCCGTTTGATCGTTTGAAAGCACGAGATAACGAGAGCATGCATGAAATCCACGCCATGCTAAAATTAGAACTCGAATTGAAACATTGGAAGCTGAGTTGGAATGTTTGAAAGCACGAGTTTGACTCGGAGATGAGCTTAACTTCAACAACCAGTGAACTGAAGCTTTGACCAATCAATCAAAAATAGCTTTTACTTGCATGGATTTCCACGTTGACTCCATCTTTTGTTTTGGTCTGCTTGTTCATGTTCATTTTTTGCGGACTTCTACATTCTATCCAAGTCCAATTATTCCTTTGAAATTCTATCTTGCCTTTGTTGTCTGTGGATTTTATTTCTTGGCTTTTTGTTGACTTCACCTTGGTCTTGGATTTTTATTTTCTGTAGACCTTTTGGATTTCCTTCTTGGCTTATTCCCTTTGATTTTCTTCAGAATTTTCGTTTGACAATTTTTTTCTAGGGACTTTTCTGTTTATCTCCCTAGCCTTACTTTGGTTGTATTTCCTCGGGCTATATTCTCTCAGACTTCTTGTTATGCAATTTTCCCGAATTAATCCTTCAGACTTTTTGTTCGAAGGATATCCTTCCTCCAATTTTTTTCTCTTTGCCTTTGTGTATTTTCCATTGAGTTTTTCTTTGTCCCAAATTTCTTCGGACTTTTTGTCCGAAGGAATTAGTCTCCTTTGTCTTTATTTTGCCACTAGCCAAGCGCCCTTCGATAAAATTGGAAAGGTCCTGCCACCGAACAAGTGCCCTCCGCAATTGCTTGTCCTTCCTCTATGCCCTTCGGGAAAATTGGAAAGGCCCTGTCACCGACCAAGTGCCCTCCGAAAGGGCTTGTGTCCTTTGTGCCCTTCGGGAAAATTGGAAAGGTCTTGCCACAAACAAGTGCCCTCCACAAGGGCTTTTGTCTCTTCAGAACTGGGTTTTTGAAAGAATTGAAGGGCACCCGGGTTTTTTGTAGGGTACCCGGGCTTTTTGTAGGGCACTTGGGCTTTCTATCTCCTTAATTCCTTCGGACAAAAAGTCTGAAGGAATTGAATACTGTGTAAATTGTCCCTTTGAAATTCTCTCGGACTTCTCCCAAGTCCTTTGAAAAATCTTTTGCCTCGGACAAAAAGTCCGAGGAAATTGTCCATCTCTTAGCCTGACAAAATTTTGAGAAGACAACACTTTGGAAAGATAGCACTTGGGGAAGAGAATAGTCGTTGTAAGTTTGAAAAACAAACCTGTATTCCGTAGGTGTGAGAAAGAAAACACTCACCTTCATTTATAAGTGAACCTACAGGCTTGTAGGTTAACCTTAAGGGTGGTTGTAGGTGTACATTGCCAAATCTGAAAACGAGAACGCCCTTTCGAATCCTTTGAAGGACCAAAACTTTACCTAGCTATAGGCTCTTTCCTTGGTTTATACCTGGCTGTAGATGACTCCTTGGGTCGCTGTAGGTATGCATTTAGGCTTGATTGAACTTTGCAAAACCTTTTTCTTTTCATTATTCAGTTCCCAAAACTGATTCACAAGACAAACTGGTACCATAACACCATCTTTCGAATAGGAAGGTTGACAATATTTTGGCCTATGGAAGAATGGTCAACATTTCTGGCAACTCAGCTAACCCAACATGCCTGCTATGCTTGAGAACTCAGACCATGTACATATTTTGAACTCTCGAAATAATGATAAACTTGATTTCTGACTAAAAATCTCCTCTTGACCATGGCTGAAACAACCTACCTCCTTCAAAATAAGAAGGGAAACACACGAAAGCAAGAAAACTAACTAGGAAGCAAAATGTGCAAACAAGCACTTATTGAACAAAATTGAAGCAAACTATTGTGCTTGAACATCACTTGGAAGAAATCAAAAGCAACTATGTACATAGAGCTTTGCTCTTCAATAGCAATGTTTTAGATGTATCCCATTGACTGGGATTGGAAGCTCTTGACCGTCTATCTTGATAAGTTGGAAGGCGTTGTAGGATTTGCAGCTGGAGATCTTGTATGGGCCACTCCAAAGAGAATCAAACTTTGTGTGCCTTCTTGGTTTGGCTCGATCCTCATCCCACTTGAGGACCAAATCTCCTTCATTGAAGCTTCGTGAGGAAGCTCCTTTGTCAAATGTTCTTGTCACCTGTGCCTGATGACTTTCCATGGCTAGCATGGCTTGATTTTTTGTCTCTTCCAACTCCATAAGGTCTGCATACTTGATCTCCACAGGGTCATTTTCCAACAACTCAAGTTGATGCATTAGTTCCAAAGCTGGAAACTCGAGAGAAATAGGTAACCTTGCTTCCTTACCATAGACTAGTTTGTAGGGAGAGTTGGCTATTGATCTCTTATAGGTGATCCTAACAGCCCATAGAGCTAACTTCAACTTGAGATGCCATGACCTCTGATTGTCTTCAATAGTCCTTTGTATGATTTTTAAGAGGTTCTTGTTTGTAGATTCAGCAAGGCCATTTCCTTGTGGATAATAGTTTGATGAAGTGCTAAGATAAACTCCATGTTGGACAGCCCATTGGTTGATCCTAGATCCCACAGCCATTGCATTGTCAGAAATAATGGTCGAAAAAACTCCAAACCTAGTAAGCAAACCTTCATAGAAATCAAGAACGCTAGTTTCGTTTGCTTCTTTCAATGCAATTGCTTCCGTCAAACGTGTGAAGTAATCCGTAGCTATTAGAATCCACTTATGCCCTGAACTCGAAGGAGGGTTAATGAGACCAATAAAGTCTAATCCCCACTGGACAAAAGACTAACATACTGCAATTGGCTGAAGGGGTAGGGCTGCAAGTTTAACTTTTCCTACAAACATAGCACATTGTTTGCACTTCCTAACCCATGTATGGCAATTGCCAAATATAGTAGGCCAATATTACCCACCTCTCATGATTTTAAGTGTTGTAGTTCTTGCGAAAAAGTGTTCCCCACCCTGTCCATCATGGAATTCTTCAAGTAATCTTTGATTTTGGCTTGGTTCCACACACCTTAGTAACATTTCATTAATAACCTTTTTGAACAAAACACCATCAACGAGCAAGAATGGAATTGATTTTAATCTAAAATACCTTTTTGAAGCACTTAGGTGAGAAAGGTAAAAACAATCTTGTAGATAGCTTACCAAATCACGAAACCAGCTAGAAGGTGAGGTGTGAACAACAACAATCTCTTCATCATTTAACACTAAAACAACTTCATTAGTTTCTTGCAAGTCCTCAGCTAGATGCTCGTAAAGTCGTTTGCCTCTAACCATATTTGTAACCTTAATTCCCACTTCATATTCCACTACCTTGGTTATCCAACCAACTCTCTTCTCATTTATGTCTTTGTTCAGAAGAAATTCTTTGATGCTTGGATGAGCAACCATTAGATGTGTTTTATTATTAGACAAGAAATTCCTAAATTTCTTCAGAGATCTTAAAACTAAAAGGACATGTTTTTCAACAAAAGAATACCTTGTCTCATACTCCTCCAAGCTTTAGCTGTAGAAAGCTATTTGCTGCTCCAAATCTTCATGATTTTGTTGCATAAGAATGCCTAAAATGGTGTCCACATTAACATACGTATACAAAATGAAATTTTTCATAAAATCTAGATTTAAAAGCATAGGAGTACTTTTTATGGCTTTCTTAAAATCTTCAAACCTTGTTATTCCCTCCTTGGACCAATTGAAGTTCTAATTTTCCTTTAACATGGTTGTAAGTGGTTTAGCTAGAGTAGCAAAATCTGAAATGTATCTCCTTATAAAATTAATTTTTTTAAAGAAACTTTGCAAAGCCATTTTGCTCTTAGGCAAGGAGAGTGCAAGAATGGATTGAATCCTTTTAGAATCTATGTTTAAATCGTGCTTTGAAACAAGATGTCCAAAAAGCTTACCTTCATGAACTGAAAATACACACTTTTTGGGATTTAGAGATATCTCAAATTGTCTACACCTTTCAAAAACTTGCTTGAGGTGAACCATGTGATCTGCATCTTTTGAAAACACTGTTATATCATCCAAATAGACAAGCACAAACTTGTTAAGAAAGCCTTGGAAGGCCATATCCATGGCTCTCTGAAAGGTTGCTCCAGTATTCGACAAACCGAATGGCATCTTTCTGTATGCAAATGTCTACCACTTAGTCGTGAAGGTTGTCTTGAATTGGTCTACTTCTTTGACCCAAATATGATTGTAACCACTATATCCATCCAACAAGGAAAACCTCTCTGAACCTGCAATAAGTTGTAAAATTTGTTCCATTGATGGCAATGGATAGTGGTTTTTAAGCGAAGCCCTATTTAAATCACAAAAATCAACACACAAACGAATCTCACCATTCTTTTTCCGTACTAGAACGAGGTTTGCCACCCAAGTTGAGTGCTTGATTGGAAATATGATAACTGATTCTATGAGCTTGTGAAGCTAATATTTCATTAAAGGCTCAAGCTTTGGATTGATTGGCCTTTGTCTTTGTCTTACTGGTTTAGTTTCGTCTTCTAACTCAATAGTGTGTTGAGCCAAACTTGGATCAAAACCTTTGAGATCACTATACTGCCATGCGAATATATCAACAAAACTTGTGCATAAATCAATGAAAGCTTTCTTTTGTGGAGTGCATACCTTGCCCAATTTCAAAATTTTACCAGCTGCAATTTCTACTTTGGCATAGTGCTCTTCATTTGTTGACAAGGATGGTTTCTCTTTCTTTATCTCATCTTCACTGAAAATATTTTCAAGAGTGACCAATCCCTTGGGTAGCTTATTAGTTTTAAGTTGTACAATCTGATCACCATACTATTGTAAGCGTTTTGACTGATTTCTTAAAGAAAACTCAGCGTCTTCTTGCAAAAATCTCACAATTTGATTGTCATTTTCAAACACCTGCAAATTTTCTTGGTCATCTGGAACAAAAGGCCTTACAACTCTTTATATGTGATTGAAAAATGTCACTTTTTACATCTGCTGGGATATCAAATTGTGCCCTGACAACAGCCAACCTATCAGCATGTTTATTCCTATCTCTTGGTATTGCCTGAATATTAAAAAATTGAAAATCTTCAAGTAAATCCCAAACTCTGTGTCTATAAGATTTAGGCAACATATTCTTGCATATATTCAAGCCTGTTACTTGGTGGAATACAAGTTCACTATCTCCAAATATTTGCAAACAATTTACTTTCATCTTCCTAGCCCACTGCAAACTGTGAACTAGTGCTTCATATTCATCAACATTGTTTGAACAGCCAAACTAAAATTTAATAGAGGAGAAATACATTTGTTCTTTAGGAGAAATTAACATCATTCCATCTCTGGTTTCATGCTTATTTCTTTATCCATCAAATTATAATTGCCACAAGCCTTCATTAGATTCGTCCTCTTTGACCATGGCTGGAATTGGTGCGTCGTTCTCATGAAGACAATACACACGAAGACCTTCTTCAATCAGGTTGTAGAGATCATGCTCGTGCAAAGTGGAAGCCCACTCATTAAGAAACAAATTTGGAACTTCACCCAAAGGCGTCCAACTTTGATATCTTATCTCCTTGCTGCACCTGTTGCTTAGTTGGCTGATCTGAATTTGTCAAGACAGCACCTTTTCTGAATCGGTTTTGGAGATAATTCAAGAGCTGAATGTTCTTGAATGAGTTTATCCTTTTGCTCTGAAATTGAAAGAGAATCCTACATGCTAATGCTGATGCTAGACTTCTTCATTTGATCTACAATACTGAACTAAGATGCACTAACCTTTGATTGCACTTTTTGTGGTACTTGCTGCTCACGAATTAGAGGTATTTGTTTACTTTTACTAACCTCTATATTCTGATTTTTTGGGGCTGTGAGAGCAGCAAGCTACTTTTTTGTACTTTGAGCAATAATACTAGGAGCACTTGAAGTGTTTGCTACTGCGTGGGCTTCCTCAACAGCTCTTCTTTTAGTTCTCTGATAGGTTATAGATGCAACTTGACCATTTGAAACAATTGTTTTAACATCCTGAGTAAAAATGACATCATCTACCTGCCAATTTACATTAATAGCATCAGGCTGCCCTTGAGTCGCTCCTTGTGATGTCAAACTTGTTTCTTGATATTGACCCCCTTGAAAAGAGAACTCTTCTTGTGTCATCTGTGGCATGGTGATGTTCGTTGATACCAAGTTCTGGTTTTGAACATCATTGAAATTTGAGGGCTGCCAACCTAAATCCTGCACCAAAGTATTTTGAGGTGGGGTTGGAACAATGGCTTTTGAAGTGAAAGGAGCATTTGGATCAAGAGCAGCATATGACTTAGCTAGAGTTATGGCTCCTTGTGCTTGATAGGGTGGTCTATTTTCTTTGAAACCCTGATAAGGAGACTTTTGATCTTTGAAGGGCTGATAGTTGTTCTGATTTTGCTGTTGATAGGGCCTATTTGACTGAAATTTTTACTTTTTGAGCTATACTATTTCATTTTAAAAAGATTGTAGCAAACTTTTCAACTCTCTTATCTCACTAGATTGAATAGTAGGGGCTGCAATAGGAACTTGAGGTGCTGGAATTAAAGCCAATGATGGAATTTGAAGAACTTGAGGCGCTGGTACATAACTTATTTTTGGAAATATGGGCATTGGAGGTCTTAGGAAAAGCTTATCTGCTTGTATCAAACTATTTTTTGCCCTTATTGCAACTTCATACGCATCTGGTAAAGTAGTGCCACCTATTGATTGTATCATCACACATGTCAGAATTGAGAGCTTTCAAAAAATACATAAATGCATATTCAAGGGATGGCCTACTCAGAATCGGTATCCTGGTCTATGTTTTATGGAATTTGAGATTACAATCAGACATGAACTCATGAGCTCTCTGTATGGCAGTTAATTGCTCAACTAAAGATAAGTGATCAAATTTGTCTTCAAATTGCTTAACTAAGGCTGCACCCAATTCATCCTAGGTGGAAACGAATCTAAGTGAGAGGGTTCTATACCACTGTAATGCTTTTCCTTTGAAAGAAACAACAAGCAATCTGATAGCAACATTATCCTCAACAACATTATGAACTAAACAAAGATTAGCCACATCCTGGATATTCTCAATAGGGGTTTGATTTTCTCTTGAGAAGAATGGAATACTTTTGAAGGAAGATACAGGAATGTCATCTAACTGTGCTAGATTCAGTGGACTTCCTTTATTGATGGAGCAAACACTTGATTTCTAACAACCATCTGGATGGTAGGGATTGTAGTGTCTAGAATGACAGGATGAGGGGGACGTAAATATTCCCTTTGAGGATATGGATTTGCCCTCCTAGATCTTGCTCTTTTATAAGTTACAAATTCAAAAGGAATACATTTATTTGTTGATCTTGTGTTAACTATTGTCAACCTAGAGTTGCACCCTAAATCGAAAACATGCTAAAATGACCAATCCTCTCTCCAATTGAAACAATGGGATCTTCTTACGAGGGTAGTGTTGACGAAGAAGATTGCACCCTTGGCAGGAGGTCGAGCTTCTGCCTTCTTCACGCAACAATGGAAACTCCCCTCTCCCCTGTGGGACCGGCGAAGCTGGAGGGGAGAGTCTCTAGATGAGGGCTAGCTCCCTCTGATGTATCTTTTAGGCCCTGGTTTCTCTTACTGCTAACAAATAAAATGTAAAAAGGGGGGATGAAAAGGGAGAAGGAGATGCAGAAAACAAAGCCTAAGCCTTAAAAAAGAAAGGTGATACACCAAATAAAGCGACCCACTTAGGCCCGAACATACACTTTTCACCAAAAGAAGCGCCTATACACTTCATCCGTCATGAGAGAACCTTCTGCATCAGTGGGTCAGAGGTCCGTGGAGATACAAGGAGGAAATAACTACTAGAGGCATTTTGAGACACACTGCAGCAGCCTATCCACTTCACCTATACTCCTCTAGGGACACTTCTGACAGACCTGTAAAAGAAAAATTCAAAAATGCACCAGACGTGCTGAAATCATTCTGCAGAAGCATTAAGAAAATGACTTAATACAGAATCAAGGCATAGACACATACTAAAGATGCAAAACTAAAAATGGATGTAAAAATGCTATGTTTTGATTCAAGGTAAAATTCTGGCAGCTCTGCCTTACAAGCCCAAGAGATTTTTGGGCAGAGTTTTGCCTTAAGGCCGAGAGTCAGATTTCTTTCTCAAAAGAGAAGTTTACAATATATAGGAAGATGAAATATCTCGAGCCAAATTTTTGATTTTTTAATTAACAGATTTCAACATTACAAGCAAGTGCCCGTTAAGGTTAGAAGATAAACCCAAATGTACTGAAACAACTCTAACCAGAATGGCGCCGATGATGGCGAGCATTGGTCAGAGGATCTGCTATTCTAAAAAGCCGGAAAAGGAACTCGACGTCAAGTATGTGCTACCCAATCCAATGCGGAGTGAGGGGCGACCATATGACGGAGTGATTACAATAAAATTGCTTGAAAGGGAAATGCTGAAAGATGAAACTACTCCACACCCAGCATGTGCTTGCTAACCCAAAGAGGGAAAGTAGCTACCATAGGGCGGAGCTCAACACCCAGAATGTGCTTGCTAACCCCAAGAAGGAAAGTAGCTACCATAGGGTGGAGCTATAACTAATACAATGACTTAAATTGAAACTGAACATTACAATCAGATTTGAACAATTTTGAGAATTACTGCCAGTTTACAAAATGAAACTCATTCGCCTGCCAAGAGCATAGGATTTGAAAGATTAGCATTACATCATATAAAGAACTCTCCTTGGCTTGATTAGAGATGCCGAAACAATAACTCTCTCAGTGACCAAATAATAATTCTGTTTTTCTTTACAAATCTGCACTTTAAATTAAAAAAACCAGCAACCTATGAATTAACTCATATGCTATAACTCTCTCATTTCTCACCCAAATGATCACAAATCTGATGCAATAGACCCTCAAAATGATGGCGCCTAACTTAGTAATAAGAAATGGCATCTAAAAATGGTTATTAATTACTGACACGAATCCCAATGCACTCTAGAAAGAACAGCGTTCAAGGAATGACGGATTTGCATTATAAAATCATAAGCTTCGTATTAAAATTTGCAAATATTCATGAAGGGGCGCCCAGCCAAGACATGAAGAAAGAAACAATACCCAGAACAATTTTTTTGGTATTTTTGGATTTACAAATTAAAACTCGAATCTGCTGTAGCTAAAATGCAAAATCTGGAAACCTCTAATATGCAAAATCAGAAACTAATTAGACACAATGCAGATTACAATGCACAAAACTCAAAGCAAACTCACAAACTAGACTAAATCACCACTAGTCGTTGTATTGCAAGTAGGAAGCGATGCCCAAGCTAGGAGGCCTTCATTCCTCGAAGCGATTCCAGAGCCAATGCGGCAGCATAACAATGTAATAGACAAAGATGAATCAAATGATAACCCAATGCTTTCTTTTATAGGCTTCAGTTGGCCTCCCTTGAAGCCTTAAAAAGTGGCTCCCTTTCCCAAGCAATGATGGCGCCCCCCTTCAAGTCCACCTTTTAAAATAACATTAAGTTATTTCGACTAGGCCAAGGTCATAATGTTAAAATATAATGTTATTTTTAAGTGAAATAAACTTATTTCTCCAAAACCGCATTCTGAAGCCCAAAACTAAATGAGTCAACTCAGAGGGAAAGTTAACTCCTTGAGACAACCCCGCTAGCTGCCAAAAATAGAATTTACTAAAAATAGTAAATTCCTGTAAATGCTCAGAAAGCCGAAACAAACATACCTCCGCAAAGCTCTCGAAAAACCCAGAAAGAATCCGGCATCAAAACTCCGAGCAAGGACATCCTAAAAAATAAGAAACCCTAATTTGCACCTTCCGAATAGCCTGCAGATTTCCAAAACTAGGCCAACGGTCACTGTAAAATCAGATTTGAGAAGGGGACATTACAGAAGAGGAAGAAAACTTGGTGCTTCCTGAAAGATTTTTTTGGCGCTCATTTCTGCAAGTGGCCCATGTGCGTTCTGCACCTTGGGAGGAGGAAAACACTGTTATTGATGTCATCCTTCAGAAGAGGCCTGCTGGAACCATGCTGCACAATCACCCAAATTTGACTTTGGCATTCAAGCATTAATGAAACAACATGGCCTTGCCTCAGCAGTCTGCAAACAGACTGCAGTTTGTCCCCTCATCAATGCCAATTGTAGAAAAACAGGTCGCATAGCTCATCTGCAATAACTCACCTACCTTTCGCCACTTGAATGGCCTTGTCTTTTCTGCACTTTGTCTTCTTCCTGCTTTTTCAGCCCTCGAGACGATCTTCTGGCGGGTCGTTGCGCTCCTTGGGGCTCTTTCCATGATTTGGTGCTAAGGTAGTTCAAAAACAACGGCTACTTCACTATGTTAAATTTGATGTCCGCACGGCCGTCACCCAACGGCTAGTTTGTTTGCTTAAAATTGACGGCTTTCGGGACGTCACCGTCCTCGGCAAAAGTCATCGGGCTTTTCTGCGGCTTTTTTCCCGTGGGTCTTTTGTTTCGGGCTTTTCCTGCGGACAAAAAGTCCACAAGAATTGTCCCAGTCTTTGTCTTTGTCTTTCGGGCTCTTTGAAGCTCTTTCTGCCCTCTGCAAGGGCTTTCGGACCTTGAACTGCCCTCCGCAAGGGCTTCTGGGCCTTCGGTTGTGTCCTTCAGCTTTTTTGGTCTTCTTGCCCTCCTCAAGGGCATTTGGATCTCGAACTGCCCTCCGGTTGTAGGGCACACCCTTGAACCAAGCCGTTGAACCAAAATTGGTTCAACAGTTCAACCACTGCGCGCCGATGCCGTTGAACTTAAGCTTTTGAACTGTCCGGTTGAACTGGAAGCCGCTGAACTGATGCTGAATGAACCAATTGGTTGAACCGGTTCAACGATTCAAAGCTGCGTGCCAATGAATCTAGTGGTTGAACCAATCGTTGAACCAACTGGCGATGAACTTTGCGCTGAGCTTGAAGCGATGAACCAGGCATTGAACCAAGGCCGATTGAACCAGCCGAAGCGTTGAACCAAGGTTGAACCAAGTGCCGATGAACTTTAAACGTTGAACCAAGGCCTTGAACCAGTTCAATGGTTCAAAGACGCCAATTTTTCTGTGATTTCCTTCAGACTAGAGCCCGAAGAAGCCTTGTAAAACCCGGAACTCTCTGAACCGATCCTTCATGCGCCAAAGGACTAACCTGCTGAGTCCGTAGAAATCGCCAGAACCTGCAGAGTCCGTAGAAATCCCCATATTCATGCAAAATCGAAAAATGAAAATGGCCTAGCACAGCAGGAGCAGAGGGGGACCGATTTTTGGCTTGTTGGGCAAAAAATGGTCAACAGGTAGGTGCCTCAATGGTGAGAACTTTCAAATAAAGCTGGTTCCTGTAAGATGTATCAATGGATCTCTACTCTATGCTGCGAATCTACCATGGAAAAGAGAGAATGAAACTTGAAAGGGAAATCCTACCTAATGACGGTGATACACCAAAACATTGATCCACTCTACTTAGAACCCTGAACACTGAATCAAACAAGGGAAAAAGAAGACCTTTGATTTCAATTGATCACTATGCATAAATATTTCATGAGAAGGTTCGATCCAATGACCAAAACGTGAGGGAAAACGATGAAGAGAGGTCTGATACAAGACACTTTGCAGCCACCTAACATCCACTTACAGCTTCAATAAAAGACATATAGAACATTGAACATGACCTGCATAATTTGATAAGCTAGCAACTAGGTATGAATCAGAATTTGGAAAGGGAGAGAAATCTACCACATATGCAAATTGCTGAATGAATAAACACTATGCCAGCACTTGAAATATGGAAGTACAGTCCTATTGATTGAAGAGGTTACACAACTCACCAATGGCAAAGTCTGGGCTTGCCAAGAGAGGGATACAATTCAAGGCTAAAAAGCCAACTTATATATAAAATTACAGCAGCCAAGAGTTGGCGTTTGAAAAATAGGAGAGAGGCTAAATTCGTCCAACTCAGCCTTTACACAAAGTCTATTTGCCTTGCATGAAGCTCCTTGGTGTTAGAGGAAAGGACGGTGAGTTTGTTGAAAGTCAAACTCTTATCATGCAAAAATGCTACGCCCACCTCCAAATATGGACTTCCTCTTGAGCCGTTTGATCGTTTGAAAGCACGAGATAACGAGAGCGTGCATGAATTCCATGCTGTGCTAAAATTAGAACTTGAATTAAAATGTTGGAAGCTGAGTTGGAATGTTTGAAAGCACGAGTTTGACCCAGAGATGAGCTTGACTTCAACAACCAGTGAACTAAAGCTTTGACCAGTCAATCGAAAATAGTCTTTGCTTGCATTGATTTCCACATTGACTCCATCTCTTGTTTTGGTCCGCCTGTTCATGTTCATTTTCTGCGGACTTCTATTTTCTGTCCAAGTCCAATTATTCCTTCGGAATTTTGTCTTGCCTTTGTTGTCTGCAGATTTTATTTCCTGGCTTTTCGTTGACTTCACCTTGGTCTTGGATTTTTGTTTTCTACAGACATTTGTTTTTCTACGGACCTTTTGGATTTCCTTCTTGTCTTATTCCCTTTGATTTTCTTGAGAATTTTTGTTTGACAATTTTTTTCCACGGGCTTTTCTATTTATCTCCCTAGCCTTACATTGGTTGTATTTCCTCGGGCTATATTATCTCGGACTTCTTGTTATGCAATTTTCCTGAATTAATCCTTCGGACAAAAAGTCCGAAGGAATTCCTTCAAAAATTTTGACCGAAGGATATCCTTCCTCTAATTTTTTTCTCTTTGCCTTTGTGTATTTTCCATCGGGTTTTTCTTTGTCCTGAATTTCTTTGGACTTTTTGTCCGAAGGAATTCCTTCGGACAAAATCCCTGAAGGAATTAATCTCCTTTGTCTTTATTCTACCACCGGCCAAATGCCCTTCGGAAAAATTGGAAAGGTCCTGACACCGACCAAGTTCCCTCCGCAAGGGCTTGTGTCCTTCCTCTGTGCCCTTCGGGAAAATTGGAAAGGCCCTGTCACCAACCAATTGCCCTCCGCAAGGGCTTGTGTCCTTTGTGCCCTTCAGGGAAATTGGAAAGGTCCTGCCACCGACCAAGTGCCTTTTGCAAGGGCTTCTGTCTCTTCGGAACTAGCTTTTTGGAAGAATTGAAGGGCAACCTGGATTTTTGTAGGTCACCCGAGCTTTTTGTAGGGCACACAGGATTTTTGTAGGGAACCCAAGTTTTTTCTCATTAATTTCTTCAAACAAAAAGTCCGAAGGAATTGAATACTTTGTAAATTGTCCCTTTGAAATTCTCTCGGACTTCTCCTAAGTCCTTTGAAAAATATTTTCCCTCGGACAAAAAGTCTGAGGAAATTGTCCATCTCTTAGCACGACAAAATTTTGAGAAGACAACACTTTGGAAAGAAAGCACTTGGCGAAGAGAATAGTTGTTGTAAGTCTGAAAAACAAACTTGTATTCCATAAGTGTGAGAAAGAAAACACTCGCCTTCATTCATAAGCGAACCTACAGGCTTGTAAGTTAACCTTAAGGATGGTTGTAGGTGGACATTGCCAAATCTGAAAACAACAACGCCCCTTCGAATCCTTTGAATGACCAAAACTTTCCCTGGTTGTAGGCTCTTTCCTTAGCTTATACCTGGTTGTAGATGGCTCCTTGGGTCGTTGTAGATATGCATTTAGGCTTGATTGAACTTTGCAAAACCTTTTCATTATTCAGTACCCAAAATTGATTCACAAGACAAACTACTACCATAAGACCATCTTTCGAATAGGAAGGTTGACAATTTTTTAGCCTGTGGAAGAATTGTCAACAGTAACCTTTGGCATGAATGGATTGCCTGAATGATGCTATGAACTCTGCAACTGGATGTAGATAAATATCCTCCGCTGCTGCTAAAGCTCTATGCTAAGAACTTTTTCGTGGTCCCATCAGGGGTGCCAAAAACTGTTGTCAACCTGGAATTGCACTCTGAATCGAAGACGTGCTGGAATGGCCTATTCTCTCTCCAATTGAAACAATGGGATCTTCTCACAAGGGTGGGTGCCTCAATGGTGAGAAGAACCTCCAGAGAAGGCTGGTTCCTGTAAGATGTATCAATGGATCTCTACTCTGTGCTGCAAATCTACCATGGAATAGAGAGAATGAAACTTGAAAGGGAAATCCTACCTAATGACAGTGATACACCAAAATGTTGATCCACTCTACTTGGAACCTTGAACATTGATCAAACAAGGGAAAAAGAAGACCTTTGATTTCAGTTGATCACTATACATAAATATTTCATGAGAAAGTTCGATCCAGTGACCAAAACATGAGGGGAAACGGTGGAGAGAGGTCTGATACAAGACACTTTGCAGCCACCTAACATCCACTTACAGCTTCAGCAAAAAGACATATAGAACACTGAACATGACCTGTATAATATGATAAGCTAGCAACTAGGTACGAATCAAAATTTGGAAAGAGAGAGAAATCTACCATATATGCAAATTGTTGAATGAATATACACTATGCCAGCACTTGAAATCTGAAAGTACAATCCTTCTATTGATTGAAGAGGTTACACAACTCACCAATGGCAGAGTCTGGTCTTGCCAAGAGAGGGATACAATTCAAGGCTAAAAAGCCAACTTATATAGAAAATTACAACAGCCAAAAGTTGGCGTTGGAAAAATAGGAGAGAGGCTAAATCCGTCCAACTCAGCCTTTACAAAAAGTCTATTTGTCTTACATGAAGCTCCTTAGCGTTAAAGGAAATGGATGGTGAGTTTGTTGAAAGTCAAACTCTTATCATGCAAAAATGCTACGCCCACCTCCAAATATGGACTTCCTCTTGAGCCATTTGATCATTTGAAAGCAAGTGATAACGAGAGTATGCATGAAATCCATGCCATGCTAAACTTAGAACTCGAATTGAAAAGTTGGAAGCTGAGTTGGAGCGTTTGAAAGCACGAGTTGATTTGGAGATGAGCTTGACTTCAACAACCATTCAACTAAAGCTTTGACCAATCAATCAAAAATAGCCTTTGCTTGCATGGATTTCCACGTTGACTCCATCTCTTGTTTTGGTCTGCCTGTTTGTGCCGTGTCTATTTTTGGTGGGATTCTATATTTGGATTTGTTTTGTCTACATTAGTCTATATTTCCTCGGATTTCTTGGCTATCTCCTTAGCCTTTATTTCTGGCTTTTTTGTTGACTTTATGCTTTTCTCTTTGTTTTTTCTTCGGACTATCTCCTATCGACTCATCTTTTTTCTGCGGGCTTTTGTGTATGCAATTTTCCCGAACTTTATCTTAGTTGCATTTCCTTCAGACTATGTTTTCTCACTTTCCTACGGGCTTTTGTGTCCTTCGGATTTCTGCGGACTTTATTTCCTTCCCCTATGGATTTTACCATTGACTTCGCTTTTGGTTTATAATTTTATGCAGACAATTCCTTGTCCTTTCCTTCGGGCTATATTCTCTCAAGTTTATTTTCCATTCCTTCAAGCTTTTATGTTTTGCTTTACCTTTGATTTCCTTCGGACTTTTTGTCCGAAGGATATCCTTCCAATTTTTTCTCTTTGCCTTTGTTTATTTTCCATCGGGTTTTTCTTTGTTCCAAATTTCTTCAGACTTTTTGTCCGAAGGAATTAGTCTCCTTTGTCTTTATTCTGCCACTGGCCAAATGCTCTTCGGGAAAATTGGAAAGGTCCTGCCACCGACCAAGTGCCCTCTGCAAGGGCTTGTGTCCTTCCTTTGTGCCCTTCGGGAAAATTGGAAAGGTCCTGCCACCGACCAAGTGCCCTTCGCAAGGGCTTGTGTCCTTCCTCTGTGCCCTTCAAGAAAATTGGAAAGGTCCTACCACCGACCAAGTGCCCTCCGCAAGGGCTTGGTGCTCTCTGAAACTGTGTTTTCAGAAGAATTGAAGGGCACCCGGATTTTTTGTAGGGCACCTGGAATTTTTGTCTCCTTAATTCCTTTGGACAAAAAGTCCGAAGGAATTGAATACTTTGTAAATTGTCCCTTTGAAATTCTCTCGGACTTCTCCCAAGTCCTTTGAAAAATGTTTCCCCTCAGACAAAAAGTCCGAGGAAATTGCCCATCTCTTAGCCCGACAAAATTTTGAGAAGACAACACTTTGGAAAGAAAGCACTTGGGAAAGAGAATAGTTGTAAGTCTGAAAAACAAACCTGTTTTCCGTAGGTGTCCGAAAGAAAACACTCGCCTTCATTCATAAGCGAACCTATAGGGTTATAGGTTAACCTTAAGGATGGCTGTAGGTGGACATTGCCAAATCTGAAAATGAGAACTCCCCTTCGAATCCTTTGAATGACCAAAACTTTACCTGGCCATAGACTCTTTCCTTGGCTTATACCTGGCTATAGACTCTTTCCTTGGCTTATACCTGGTTGTAGATGGCTCCTTGGGTCACTCTAGGTATGCATTTAGGCTTGATTGAACTTTGCAAAACCTTTTCCTTTTCATTATTCAATATCCAAAACTGATTCACAAGACAAACTGGTACCATAAGACCATCTTCTGAATAGTAAGGTTGACAATTTTTTGGCCTGTGGAAGAATTGTCAATAGTTTCCAAACATAAACATTACTTTATTCCAAGGAAAAACTTCCAGGAAGATTTCCATAGACTAAAACATCAAACTCATCCCATAACTATTAGTCTAGGGGCTCTTTACTTCATTGAAAGAATTAGTTCTTTACATGACTGAGAGCTAGGATAATGAAATAAATTTGAGGGCACAATGCGAGTCATGATGAAGACATCATATGTAATAGATAAACTAGCTTACAGCTCTTTTTTTAAACGTGCAGAGCTAGTAGCTACTTTTTACCTTTTACAATTTTAATAGGCTGTTGACAGTACCTAGCAATTGAAAATGTGTGGTATACTTTTCATAATTCACACTACAGAATTTACACTCGTCTACAATGTACATGTGAAGTGGGTGTCTAAGGGTAGTTTTAGCCCATGATTTATGTACCCATTGTATTGTAATACTACTTGGACGGATTCCTATTGATGTCCCTGTTGACAATTCTTCCACAAGTCAGATTATCTCTCACCATTCAGAAAATTCACGTCTCTAGCCAAGGAAGAAGAGTACATTGTTTTGGTAGGGTCCTTGCTACAAAGGATGAATTCCTTTGAAAGTGTTCAACAAAAAGGTTTTAACTTCGGATAAAGAAGACCTTCGGACTTTTGTCTGAAGGAATTCCTTCAGACAAAAAGTCCGAAGAAATTCGAAAGACCACAGAGAAAAAAGTACGCACAAGGAAAAGCCAAGGAATTAATTCGGAAGAGGCATTTTCAAGAATTTCGAAGGGCAGGGTACCCTTCGGAAGGGTCACTTTCAAAAAAGCCGAAGGGCACCTACCCTTCGGGTAGGCACAAGACCAAATTCAGCAACCGTTTCAAAAAGCCCTAGTGCCCTCCAATTTTTCCGAAGGGCACGGGCAAAGGACACTTGGTCGGTGGAATGGACCATGACAAATTTCCCAAAGGGCACATTTCAAAGGGCGAAGGGCATAAGCAAAGGAAAAGGCAAGGGAAGATATCCTTCGGACTTTTTGTCCAAAGGAATTCCTTCGGACAAAAAGTCCGAAGGAACAAAAGAAGAGAACGAACAAGAAAATGAATTCTTTCGGACTTTTGTCCGAAGGAATTCCTTCGGACAAAGGTCCGTTAAATAAACGCGACGGAAGAAATCCCCAATAAATTCAAAAATGTTGCAAAGCGAAGGCGAAGGCAGATAATGAATTCTTCGGACTTTTGTCTAAAGGAATTCCTTCGGACAAAAAGTCCGAAGAAATTCGGAAGGCCACGAAGCAAGAAGGCTCAAAGAAAAATAGGAAAAAGCTAAGGCAAAAGAAGGAAGAATATCCTTCAGACTTTTGTCCAAAGGAATTCCTTCGGACAAAAAGTCCGAAGGAATTCGGAGAAAAGACCGACGAAAAAACCCAAAAGAATTCTGAAGGCCACAGACCGAGATAATTCTTGTAGACATTTTGTCCGCAGGAAAGATGCGAAGCCAATAAAGCCGAAGGAAAGAAAGCCATGGAAAAGTGGCAAGACGGAAGTCCGAAGGAATAAAGCTTCCGGTGACGTCCCGCGAGCCGTCAAATTTTGACCGTGGGAAGTAACCGTTGAAACCAAAGAGACAAGAAAACCGAAATAAATGGAAGCCGACTGTGCAAAAGAGAATAGAAAATAGATAATCCGATGAAAGAGTTGAGTACGGAATCCTGCCATAAATAGACACGAACAGGAAGACCAGAATAGAATGAAATACATGCAAACATCGAAGCTATTTTCGAACATCGGAGCTATTTTCCAACATCAGTCAAAGCTTTAGTTGACCGGCAGCTAAAGTCCTGTTCGTCTCCAGTCAGCTCATGCATTCGAAGGTCTAACTCAGCTTCAACAAGAGTTCCAAATTTGAACAACGAGTTGACTATTCTAGATTTAGAGTTGACTGATTGATTAAAACACCGCATCTGCTAGAAGCTTTCCATGTGAATGAAAATGATCTATTCGTCCAACTCAGCGTAAATAACAGTTAACTCAATTTTCAAATGCTACAACTCGGCATCAAGCAACTCACATGGAGTTCTAAATTTAACATTTGCGTAGATTTCCATGCAAAAAGAGGTGGGCAGTTCATAACAAAGATAAGTTTGCTTCATCAAGCGAAGAAGCTTCATGCAAGGACAAAAGGGAAAATATATTTTATTGAAAGGCCAAGTAAAGCCTTGAGTTAACCAAAGTGAATCTTTCTCTTCAAGTTTCTACGCCAATCTTTGGCCTCTTATAATTTTCTATATAATGGTTTTCAGCCTTGATTAAAAATCATCCAATCTCTCTTGGTTAGACCAGACTCTGCCATTGGTGAGTTGTGTAACCTCTTCGATCAATAAGAAGGACTGTACTTTCAGATTTCAAGCGTTGGCATAGTGTATATTTCTTCAGCAATTTACATAAGTGGTAGACTTATCTCCCTTCCCAAATTCTGTTTCATACCTAGGTGCTAAATTATCCTTGTGTTGGTCATGTTCAATGTTCTTTATTGTCTTTTGTTGAAACTGTAAGTGGATGTTAGGTGGCCGCAAAGTGTCTTTTATCAGACCTCTCTCCATCATTTTTCCTCAGGTTTTAGTTATTGGATCGAACCTCTGCATGAAATACTTATGCATAAGTGATTAATTGAAGTCTAAGGTCTTCTTTCTCCCTTGTTCGTTTAGTGTTCAAAGTTCCAAGTTGAGTGGATCAAAATTCTGGTGTATCACCCCCTTTAGGTAAGATTTCCCCTTTAAGTTTCCATTCTCCCTTTTCCACGGTAGTCCGCAGCATAGAGTAGAGGTCCTAATTGATACATCATACAGGAACCAGCGTTCTCTGGAGGTTCTTCTCACTATTGAGGCACCCACCCTCGTGAGAAGATCCCATTGTTTTAGCTGGATAGAGGACTGACAGTTTCACGCACATCTTCAAATCAGGGTGCAGCTCCAGGTTGACAACAATTTTTGGCACGCCCAATGGGACACAAAAAAATTTCTTTATAGAAAATCTTCGCAGCAAAGGAAGATGCCCATTTGCAGCGAACGGAAGAGTTCATAGCATCATTCAAACAATCAGTTCATGCCAAAAGTTACTACAAGATCAGCAAGCAAATGTATTCCTTTTGAATTTTTAACTTATAAAAGAGCAAGATCTAGGAGGGCAAGTCCATATCCTCAAAGGGAATATTTAGCTCCCCCTCATCCTATTGTTTTAGACACTGAAATTCTCATCATGCAAAGGGCCAATAGAAATCAAGTATTTGCTCCGTTTAATGGAGGGAGCCCACTTAATCTAGCACAATTAAATGATATACCTATATCTGCCCTCAAAAGTATTCCATTCTTCTCAGGAGAAAATCAAACAACCCCTATTGAGCATATACAGGGTGTTGCCAATCTTTGTTCAATTCATAATGTAACTGAAGATAATGTTGCTATCAGATTATTAGCTGCTTCTTTCAAAAGAAAAGTATTACAGTGGTATAGAACCTTTCCACTTAGATCTATCTCTACTTGGGATGAATTAGGCGTTGCTTTGGTCAAACAGTATAAGGACCAGTCTGACCACTTATCTTTGGTTGAGCAATTAACTGCCATATAGAGAGCTCCTCATGAATTCATGTCCGATTTTAATCTCAGATTCCAAAAGACATGGCACAGAATACCGGTTCTAATTAGGCCATCACCAGAATATGCATTTTTATATTTTTTGAAAGCTCTAAATTCTGATATTAGTGTGACGATATAGTCAATGGGCGGCACTACTTTGCCAGATGCCTATAAAGTTGCAATAAGAGCAGAAAATACTCTGATTCAGGTAGGAAAGCTTGCTCCAAGGCCTCCAATGCCCATATTTTCTGAGATAAGTTCAGTACCAGCCCTTCATGTTCCTCCAGTTCCATCCTTGGCTCCAATTCCAGTGCCTCAACATCCTATTGCAGCCTCTACTAGTCAATCTAGTGAGATAGGAGCGCTGAAAAGCCTGTTACAATCTTTTGGAAATGAAATAGTATAGCTTAAAAGGCAGCAATTTTAATCAAATAGGCCTTATCAAAATCAGAACTATCAGTGCTTCAAAGATCAAAGATCTCCTTATCAGGGTTTCAGAGAAAACAGACCACCCTATGAAGCACAAGGGCCCATAACTCCAACTAAGCCATATGTTGCTCTCGATCCAAATGCCCCTTCCACTTCAAAAGCCATTGTTCCAACTCCACCTCAGAACAATTTAGTACAAGATTCAGGTTGGCAGCATTCTAATCTCAATGATTTTCAAAATCAGGATTTAGTATCATCAAACAGTGCCTTGCCATAGATGACACGAGGAATTCTCTTTTTAGGAGAGCCAATATCAAAATACAGGATTGGCATCACAAGAAGCGACCCAAGGGCAACCTGATGTTGTTAATGTAAATTGGCAGGTAGATGATCATATTGTTTTTATTCAGGATGTTAAAACTAACTTCAAATGATCAAGTTACAGCGCTAACTTATCAGAGAAATAAAAGAAGCGCTGTTGGAGAAGCTCAAGCAGTGGAAAATATGTCAAATACTCCTAATACTATTGCTCAAGGTACGAAAGAACAGCTTGCTGCCCCCATAGTCACAAAAAATCAGAGTGTAGAGGTTGGCAAAGTGTAGCAAATACCTCGAATTCGTGAGCAGCAAGTAACACAAAAGGTGCAATCAAAGGTTAGTCCATCCCAGTTCAATATTGTAGATCAGATGAAAAGGTCTAACGTCAATATTAGCATGTGGGATACTCTTTCAATTCTAAGCCAAAAGGACAAACTCATTCAAGAACTTTCAGCTCTTGAATTGTCCCCAAAATTAGTAGACAAAGAAGGTGTTGTTTTGACAAACTCAGATCTACCAACTAAGTAGCAGGTATAGCAAGGAAATAAGATATCAAATATAGACAAAACTGAGGTAAAAGTAAAGAAAACTCCTCCGTTTTATCTTTCTTTGATAGTAGGAGACACCTTAGTTCATAATTGTATGGTAGATAGTGGAGCCAGCAGTACAGTCATGCCTAAACAGATTGTAGACAAGCTTGGCCTTGTTTATGAGCCAAATACTAAAGGGGTACTGCAATTGGATGGTTCACCCGCAAAGACGGTAGGGATTATCAAAGATTTGAAATTAATATTACATCCCTGTCCTAATGTAACTATTCAGCAGGATGTTGTAGTAGTAGATCTACCTCCTTATTTCGCCATGTGCCTTTAAGAGATTTCACCTCAAAGATTGGGGTATATCTATCAGTTGATTGGACATACTTGTTGTTCAGAACCAGATATGGCACAAAAGTAACCATTCATTCAAAACCTATTGCACGTTTTCACATGGAACCTTATACACCAAGTGTGGTCAATGCAAATTGTATCATTTCAGATGAAGTAGTACAAACTAGTGATGTAGAAAAGGACTCACTTTTGGATGGAGTTCCAGATTTATTTCTTGATGAGTGGGCTTCCACCTTGCATGAGCATGATCCCTACAAGTTGATTGAAGAAGAAGGCCCTGGTGTGTATTGTCTCCATGACAACGATGCACCAATCCCAACTATGGTCAAAGAAGGCAAATCTAATGAAGGCTTGTGGCAATTATAATTCGATGGATCAAGAAATAAACATAGGATAGAAGCTGGAATGATGTTAGTTTCTCCTACGAAACAAAGGTATTTCTCATTTATTAAATTTCAGTTTGGCTATTCAAATAACATTGCTGAATATGAAGCACTAGTCCACGGTTTGCAATGGGCTAGGAAGATGAAAGCAAGTTGTTTACAAGTGTTTGGAGATAGTGAACTAGTAGTTCACCAAGTAAGAGGCTTAAACGTATGCAAGAATATGTTACTTAAATCCTAGACACAGGGTATGGAATTTACTTGAAGATTTTCAGGATTTTAATATTCAGGCGATACGACGAGATAGAAATAAACATGCTAATAGGTTGGCTGTTGTTGGGGCACAATTTGATATCTCAGCTAACGTTAAAAGTGACGTTTCTCAGTCACATATTAAGATAGTCGTAAGGCCTTCTGTCCCAGATAACCAAGAAAATTGGCAGGTATTTGAAAGTGACAATCAAATTGTGAGATTTTTACAGGAAGAAGCTGAGTTTTCTCTAAAAAATAGGCAAAACGCTTACAGCAGTATGGTGATCAGATTGTGCAGCTGAAAACCAATAAACTACCTAAGGGATTGGTTGTTGGAATATTGTCATTGATGTCAAATGAACTATTGCCGAAAGTGAATGGAATTGATTGTCGGAAGTGAACAGAATTGATGACCATAAGTGAACGGAAATGTCGACGGAAGTGAACGGAATTGTTGACGGAAGTAAACGGAATTGTTGCTGGAAATGAACGAAAATGTCGACGAAAGTGAATGGAATTGTCGACGGAAGTGAACAGAATTGTTGACAGAAATGTCGATGGAAGTGAACGGAATTGTCGACGGAAATGTTGATGGAATTGTCAACCTTGGCCGACTTATTGGGAGGAGTTGTGACCGTTTGAAAGGACCTTTTCACTTGAAGAGTCACGACCTTAATTTGTGGTTTTCCGTGGGTTATAAATAAGTGCATAATGAATGGCAAAAGAATAGATTCAAAAGTAGAAGATATATAAAAGAAAAACAGAATTTTTAAAGGCAAATTTTGTGAGAATATTGAAAAGAAAAAATCAGCAAGTACAAGGAAGAGTATAGCAGCGAAAACACTCAAGTGTAGATCGAATCTAAAGGAAATAAAGCAAGTGTTCTATCATCCATTGTTTTGACAACAAATTTGAGATAAAAGAGTGAATTTTTCTGAGAAGGATGGTTCCTTCATTTTGAAGAGATTGGTGTCTCTTGCTGAGTTGGTGCTCAGTGAAAGGGGTTGGTGCTCCTGTAGGTTGGTGCCTACAAAATTGTTTTTGGAGTTGGTGCTCCAGTAAGTTGGTGCCTATGAATATTTATATTAAGAGAATTTTTCCGTGGTTTTCTCCCGAAAGGGTTTCCACGCAAATCTGTGTATTTGCATTGTGTGGTTTTGCATTCTATTCTTTGATTGCTTTGAATATATTAATTACGGAGTAATTTGAGGTTTTAAATTTAAGATTAATAGTCGAAAGTTAAAAAATATCTTATACTGATTCACCCCCCCTCTCAGTATAAGCTGGTGCTTAACAATTGGTATCAAAGCCGGTTCCTTCGGTGTTAGCACAACTGCTAGAAGGTAGATCTTGGAAAGCACATATGGCAGGATCTCAAGTGCTAGATGGTTACTCCACTAACAAGGCTCCTTTGTTCGATGGAACGAATTACGCATTTTGGAGCATAAGAATGAAGACTTACTTGATGGCCCTAGGTTTTGATATTTGGCAAGCAGTGGTAATAGAATACACAACGCCACAAATTGCACCAATGCATGCCATCGAAAAAAAGCCAGTGAGAACAATGTGAAAGCTATGAATGCAATCTTATGCAGCGTTTCAGAAAATGAGTTTGTTAAGGTTATGCATTGTGAATCTGCAAAAGAGATTTGGGATAAACTCAACACTATTTATGAAGGTGATAGTAAGGTTAGAAAAACAAAACTCCAAACCCATCGGAGGCAGTTTGAAAGTTTAAAAATGAAGAATGATGAAAACATTGTTGGGTATCTTCTTCGTGTCGATGAGATTGTTAATGTCCTTCGAGGACTCGGAGAGAAAATTGAAGAATCTGTGATCGTTTAGAAAGTCCTAAGATCCCTACCATTGAGATTTGATGCGAAGGTCTCTGCCATTGAAGAAATGAAGGATTTAAACACGATGAAAATGGACGAGCTCCATGGAATTCTTACGGCCTACGAAATGAGAACTGAATCTGAGAGACAGTCGAAGAAGGAAGCATCATTCAAGGTCTCGAAGAAAGAGAAGATCAAAGAACTAGAATCAAGTGAAAATTCAAGTAGTGAAGAAGATGAAAATGAAGCTCTATTCATTCGGAAGCTAAGGAAAGGATCGGGCAAATATGAAGGAAAGTTACCATTTAAATGCTTTAATTGTTGTAAAATTGATCATTTTGCAGCCAAATGTTCAAATAAAGGAAATAGCGATGATGAGAGAAAAAAATCAAAGTACAAAAAGGGATTCCAGCCGAACAAAGACAAGCAAAGATTTGAGAAACAAAAGAAAAGCCTATACTCCAAGAGGTATAGCAGCTCATCCGAAGAAAACAAAGTGATGTTGAGAGTGATAATGAAGAGATTTTGTTCATGGCTACAGAAGAAAATGCCACCACCAACAAAGATAATTTGGAGGAAGACGAAGACATGGAAGAAGAAGGTGAAGTGAACCTTGAAGAACTTATTTGTGCGTTGGAAGAAATAAAAACATTTAAGAAGAAGAATCAGAAACTAAAGTTACAACTCCGAAAATATGAAGAAGAGAATCGAGACTTCAAAACGAAAACATCACAAGTCTTTGAGGAATCAAACAAGGTAATTGCTGATCTAAAAGTCCAAATTGAAGAAGCAAAGAAAATTGAAGATCTAACGGATCAACTAAAGAAGAAAAGAAAAGACTGTGAAAGGTATGAATTTGAAATAGATATTTTAAAAAGGGATCTAGAAAAGGCGAATTCTAAAATAACAAGTGAATTGAAATATGAGAAAAGCACTCAAGTATTGAATAAGATTCTAGAGAGTCAAAGATCACCATCTAACAAGTCAGGCATTGGGTATGAGAAGGAAAAAGGAAAGCTAAGAGCTATGTTGAAACTCTTAAAGAACCAATGAAAAAGGAGACCAAGAAGGAAGAAGCCAAGAATACAAAAACCAACTCTATCAACAAAGAAAGCAAAGGAGAACAAAGCTTTAGAAGACCATTTGCTCCAATATATACAAATAAAACCAGGTTTGGTAATTATTTTGATGGATATTGTTATTATTGCAATCATTTTGGTCATAAGAAATTAGATTGTAGAAAGAGAGCCAAGGATATTGAAGTCAGGAGCAGAAACAAAAGAACCTATGGAGTTTCGAACAGAAACTACAATTCGTTTGCTCCCTTATCAAACTTTGATGAAGTTATAGTTTGTTACAAGTGCAACAACTATGGACATATAGCACACTATTGTAGAAGTGTCTTTGAATCTGTAAGACAAGATCAAAAGTTCAAAGCTCCAGTGATAAAGAAAAGAGAACCATCAAAGACCTGGAAGAAGAAGCAAGAAGAATCCATGATTGTTCAAACAACATTCCATGCTAGAGATGAAGGACAACAATGGTTTATTCATAGTGGATGTTCGAGACACATGAATGGAGATAAAAGCAAATTCATCTCGTTAAAAAAGGTCAATGAAGGCACGGTGAAGTTCGGAGACAACACTACAGTCAGAATAACGAGATAATGTACACTTAGTCTCGATAATGGAAAAACCAAAACAGAAAATGTGTTATATGTGGAAGGGTTAAAGCATAATCTTCTAAGTGTTAGCCAAATGTGTGATCAAGGACACACACTCAAGTTCTTTTTTGAAGTTTGTGAGATCAGAAAAAGAGACACGGGAGAACTAATTGCAGATGCTCATAGAACCACAAACAACCTATACATGCTTGGAGAAATGAGAGGAGAGAAATGTTGTCTGAGTCAAGTTGAAGAAAGTTGGCTATGGCATATAAGGTTAGGGCACATAAATTTTGATAATCTTGTGAAAATCAGCAACAAGCAGGCTGTGCGAGATATGCCCAAGATAACAAAACCTTCAAGCACTCTATGCAAGCAATGCCAACACGGGAAGCAAACCAGAACAAGGTTCAGAACGAAAGAATATTCAACCACCAAACCACTAGAGCTGATTCATATGGATCTTTGTGGTCCTACCAAAACTGAAAGCATGCAAGGTGAGAGCTACTTTATGTTGCTCATTGATGATCATACTAGAATGACATGGGTAGCCTTTCTAAAAGAAAAATCAGAAGCATTCGAAAAGTTTAAAGCTTTCAAGGCATTAGTAGAAAATGAAAAAGAGCTGAAAATAAAATGTCTAAGGTCAGATCGAGGAGGTGAGTTTATTTCAAATGAATTCATTGAGTTTTGCAAAGATTATGGAATTAAGAGACAATACTCAGCTGCAAGGACTCCACAACAAAATGGAGTGGTGGAAAGGAAAAATCGAACCGTTCAAGAGATGGCTAGAACTATGTTGAATGAATCTAAGCTATCAGATAGATTCTGGAGAGAAACAGTTAATACAGCAGTATATATCTTGAATAGAGGGCAAATCAAAGTTAATAATGACAAAACTTCTTACGAATTGTGGAAAGGAAGACCAGCTTCGGTCAAACATTTCAAAGTGTTTGGAAGTAAATGTTTTATCAATAGGAATGAAGAAAACTTGGGCAAATTTGATTCAAGAGATGACGAAGGAATTTTTCTTGGTTACTCCATCAAAAGCAAAGCCTATAGATGTTATAACAAAAGGCTACAAACTATCGTAAAAAGTGCTAGTGTTAGAATAAATGAGATCATGAATCAAAAGGCAAAAGAACCTTCAGAAGAGCCTCTAGAAATACCCAATCTTGTAGAAGAAGGGGAGAAAGAAAATGTAGAAAAATTGAGTGAATCTGAAACGCAAGACACCAAAGCACCATCTCGCTTTGTTCAGAAGAATCATGCTGAAAGTCAGATCATTGGCAACATTGATGCTGGGGTGCAAACCAGAAGAAAAATTGTAAGTATCCCTGAGCATGTAAATTTTTCTTTGTTATCCAAGGTAGAGCCTAAGAATTTTTCTGAAGCTAGTCATGATAAACATTGGGTAAAAGCAATGGAAGAAGAGTTAGATCAAATTAAGAAGAATGAGACTTGGGAACTTGTGCCCAGGCCAATGGATCAGAATGTAATTGGCACTAAGTGGGTTTTTCGAAACAAATTGAATGAAAATGGCCAAGTCACTCGAAACAAAGCAAGGTTGGTATGTAAGGGGTATGCTCAAGTAGAAGGTGTAGATTTTGAAGAGACTTTTACTCCTGTTGCTAGATTATAAGCAATTCGAATATTTCTTGCATTTTCAGTATTCAAAAATTTCAAAGTTTATCAAATGGATGTTAAATCAGCATTTCTAAATGGCAATCTAGAAGAGGAAGTTTACATAGAACAGCTAGAAGGATTTCTCTTATCAGAAAACAAGGATTATGTGTGTAAGTTGAAGAAGGCTTTATACGGATTGAAACAAGCTCCTAGAGCATGGTATGCTAGGCTTGATAAATACCTACAAGACCAAGGATTCAAGAGAGGATATGCTGATAGTAATCTTTACATGAAAACTGAAGGAGATCACCAGTTAATTGTTGTGGTGTATGTAGATGATATAATCTTTGGAGGAGGCAATGAGGAAATGTCTAAGATATTTGTCGAAGATATGCAAAAGGAATTTGAGATGTCCATGTTAGGTGAGTTGTCATTTTTCTTTGGTTTACAAATCTCTCAATCTAACAAAGGAATATTCATATCCCAAAGCAAGTATGTGAAGGAGATGTTGAAGAAATTCCATATGGAGGAGTGTGCCCCTGTTAGCACACCTATGGCTACAAGTACGAAGTTGAGCAAAGATGATGAATCTCCGAATATTGATCAAACTCTTTACTGATCAATGATTGGGAGTTTAATATATGTGATGGCATCTAGGCCAGATATCATGCAAGCAGTAGGTATGGTTGCACGATTTCAAGCAGCTCCAAAAGAAACACACGTGCAAGCCGTGAAACGTATATTTAGATATTTAAAGAGAACCTTGGATTATGGATTGTGGTACCCAAGAGGTAAAGACTTCACATTGGTAGCTTACACGGATTCAGATTGGGCAGGTTATGTAGATGATAGAAAAAGTACAAGTGGAGGAGCATTCTTTCTTGGAGATAGCCTAGTATCTTGGTTGAGTAAGAAGTAGAATTCGGTATCTCTATCCACAGCAGAAGTAGAGTACATAGAGGTAGTGCTATGTTGTACACAAGTTCTATGGATGAAACAAACCTTGAAAGATATCAAAGTAGAATATAATCATCCAATCTCCATATTCTGCAATAATACTAGTGTGATAAATATTTCAAAGAATCCAATTATGCATTCCAGAACTAAGCATATCCCTATACAGTATCATTACTTGAGAGAACAGGTGGCAAAACAAGTAAAATTGGAATATGTTTCTACATCCGAACAGATGGCAGATATCTTCACTAAGCCACTTCCAAAGGAAACATTTGAGTACCTACAACAGAAGTTGGGAGTAATTTCTTTTGCGTCTTGCCACTGAAGGGAAGCATCAGCTAAGGGGGAGCTAAGTACTAGCTCTTAAATAGACCCTTTGCCATTGATGTCAAAGGGGGAGAAGTACAGAAAGAGGATGTCACAGAAAGGGGGAGCTACAGCAAAAAAAGGATTCAGACAGAAGAGACAGTGTAGCAAGGGGGAGCAGTTTCAGTATGTGGTTGCCATCAATGACAAAGGGGGAGATTGTTGGAATATTGTCATTGATGTCAAATGAACTATTGCCAAAAGTGAATGGAATTGATTGCCGAAAGTGAACAAAATTGATGGCCGTAAGTGAATGAAAATGTCGACGGAAGTGAATGGAATTGTTGACAGAAGTGAACGGAATTGTTGCTAGAATTGAACGAAAATGTCGACGAAAGTGAATGGAAATGTCGACGGAAGTGAACGGAATTGTTGACGAAAATGTCAACGGAAGTGAACGGAATTGTCGACGGAAATGCCGATGGAATTGTCAACCTTGGCCGACCTATTGGGAGTTGTGACCGTTCGAAAGGACCTTTTCACTTGAAGAGTCACGAACTTAATTCGTGGTTTTTCGTGGGTTATAAATAAGTGCATAACGAATGGCAAAAGATTAGATTCGAAAGTAGAAGATATATAAAAGAAGAGCAGAATTTTTAAAGGCAAATTTTTGTGAGAATATTGAAAAGAAAAAATCAGCAAGTGTAAGGAAGAGTATAGCAGCGAAAACACTAAAGTGTAGATCGAATCTAAAGGAGATAAAGCAAGTGTTCTATCATCCATTGTTTTGACAACAAATTTGAGATAGAAGAGTGATTTTTTCTGAGAAGGTTGGTGCCTTCGTTTTGAAGAGATTGGTGTCTCTTGTTGAGTTGGTGCTCAGTGAAAAGGGTCGGTGCTCCTGTAGGTTGGTGCCTACAAAATTGTTTTTGGGGTTGGTGCTCCAGTAGATTTGTGCCTACGAATATTTATATTAAGAGAATTTCTCCGTGGTTTTCTCCTGAAAGGATTTCCACGCAAATCTGTGTCTATTTGCATTGTGTGGTTTTGCATTGTATTCTTTGATTGCTTTGAATATATTAATTGCGGAGTAATTTGAGGTTTTGAATTTAAGATTAATAGTCGAAAGTTAAAAAATATCTTATACTGATTCACCCCCCCTCAGTATAAGCTTGTGCTTAACATTGGTTACCCTTAAAAATATTTTCAGTGAAGATGATGAATTAAAGAAAAAGAAACCAGCCTTATCAACAAAAAAAGAGCACTATGCCAATGTAGAGATTGCAACTGGGAAGATTTTGAAATTGGGCAAGGTATGCACTCCACTACAAAATAAAGCTTTTGTTGAATTATGCCAAAATTTTGCTGATATATTCGCATGGCAATATAGCGATCTCAAAGGGTTTGATCTAAGCTTGGCTCAACACACTATTGAGCTAGAAGACGAAACTAAATTAGTATGACAAAGACAAAGGCCAATCAATCCAAACTGGAACCTTTAATGAAAGCTGAGCTTCTCAAGCTTATAGAGTCGACTGTTATATTTCCAATCAAGCACTCAACTTGGGTGGCAAACCTTGTTCTAGTATGGAAAAAGAACGGTGAGATTCGTTTGTGTGTTGATTTTCGTGACTTAAACAGGGTCTCGCTTAAAGACCACTATCCATTGCCATCAATGGAACAAATCTTACAGCTTGTTTCAGGTTCAGAGAGGTTTTCCTTATTAGACGGGTACAGTGGCTATAATCAGATTTCGGTCAAAGAAGAGGAGCAATTCAAGACAGCTTTCACAACCAAGTGGAGAACATTCGCATACAGAAAGATGTCGTTCGATTTGTCCAATGCTGGTTCAACCTTTCAGAGAGCCATGGATATGGCCTTCCAAGGCCTTAACAAATTTGTGCTTGTCTATTTAGATGATATAAAAGTATTCTCAAAGAATGCAGAAGATCACATGGTACATCTCCAGCATGTTTTTGAAAGGTGCAGGGAATTTGGGATATCCCTAAATCCCAAAAAGTGTGTATTTTCAGTTCATGAAGGTAAGCTTCTTGGACATATCGTTTTAAAGCACGGTTTAAACATAGATTCTGAAAGGGTTCAATCCATTCTTGCACTCTCCTTGCCTAAGAGCAAAAAGGCTTTGCAAAGTTTCTTTGGAAAGATCAATTTTATAAGGAGATACATTTCAGATTTTGCTACTGTAGCTAAACCACTTACAGCCATGTTAAAGAAAAATCAGAACTTCAGCTGGTCCAAGAAGGGAATAACAGGATTTGAAGATGTTAAGAAAGCCATAGCAAGTGCCCCTACGCTCTTGAATCCAGATTTCAAGAAAGATTTCATTCTGTATACATATGCTAATGTGGACACCATTTCAGGCATTCTTATGCAGCAGAACCATGAGGACTTGGAACAGCCAATAGCCTTCTACAGCCAAGGCCTGCAGGAGTATGAGACAAGGTACTCTTTTGTTGAAAAACACGTCCTTTCAAGTATAAGATCTCTGAAGAAATTTAGGCACGTACTGTCTAATAATAAAATACTTCTAATGGTTGCTCATCCAAGCAGACATAAATGAGAAAAGGGCTGGTTGGATAACCAAAGTGATGCAATATGATATAGAAATTAAGATCACGAAACTGATTAGAGGCAAAGGATTTTGTGAGCATCTAGCTCAAGACTTACAAGAAACCAACGAAGTTGTTCTAGTGTCAAATGATGTAGAAATTGCTGCGGTACAGACCTCACCTTCCAGCTGGCTTCACGATCTGGTAAGCTATCTTCAGGAAGGTCATTACCCATCCCACCTAAGTGCTTCAAGAACAAGGTATTTTAGACTGCAATCAATTCCATTTTTGCTTGTTGATGATGTCTTGTTCAAGAAGGATATCAATGGAATGTTACTAAGGTGTGTGGAGCCAAGCCATACTCGAAGATTACTTGAAGAATTCCATGATGGATTTGGTGGAGGACACTTTTCTGCCAGAACTACAGCACTCAAAATCATGAGAGGTGGGTACTTTTGGCCTACTATATTTGGTGACTGCCATGCATGGGTTAGGAAGTGCAAACAATGCGCTATGTTTGTAGGAAAAATTAAACTAGCAGCCCTGCCCCTACAGCCAATTACAGTGGATAAGCCATTTATCCAGTGGGGATTAGACTTTATTGGTCTCATTAACCCTCCTTCCAGTTCAGGGCATAAGTGGATTCTAATAGCCATGGACTACTTCACACGTTGGATAGAAGCAGTTGCATTAAAGGAGGCAAACGAAACTAGCGTCTCTGATTTCTATGAAGGTTTGGTCACTAGGCTTGGAGTCCCTTCAACCATTATTTATGACAATGCAATGGCTTTTGTGGGATCTAGGATCAGCGAATGGGCTGTCCAACATGGAATCTATCTCAGCACTTCATCAAATTATTATCGACAAGGAAATGTCCTTGTTGAGTCTACAAACAAGATTCTTTTGAGGATCATACGAAGGACCATTGAAGACAGTCAGAGATCATGGTACCTCAAGTTGAAGTCAGCACTATGGGCTGATAGGATCACCTACAAGAGGTCAATAGCCAACTCTCCCTACAAGCTGGTCTATGGTAGGGAAGCAAGGTTACCGATCTCTCTCAAATTTTCAGCTTTAGAATTTATGCATCAACTTGAATTGTTAGAAAACGAGCCTATGGAGATCAGGTATGCAGAACTTATGGAGTTGGAAGAGACAATAAATCAAGCCATGCTAGCCATGGAAAGTCATCAAGCACAGGTGAAAAAGACATTCGACAAAGGAGCTTCCTCATGAAGCTTCAATGAAGGAGATTTGGTCCTCAAGTGGGATGAGGATCGGGCCAAACCAAGAAGGCACGCAAAGTTTGATTCACTTTGGAGTGGCCCATATACAATCTTCAGCTGCAAATCCCACAACGCCTTCCAACTTGCTAAGATGGACGGCCAAGAGCTTCCAATCCCAGTCAATGGGATAAATTTGAAACATTGCTATTAAAGAGCAAAATTCTATGTACATATTTAGTTATTTTCTCGCTTTCCTCCAAGTGTTGTTCAAGCATAGTAGTTTGCTTCAGTTTTGGACCAATAAGTGCTTGTTTGCACATTTGCATTTTAGTTAGTTTTCTGCTTTCGTGTTTTTCCTTCTTATTTTTGAAGCAAGAGATTACTACAGCCATGATTAGAGCAGATTTTTAAATCAGAAATCAGATTCACCATCTAGGAATTCAAATAGCATTTATATATGGCCTGGGTTCTCAAGCATAGCAGGGATGCTGAGTCAGCTGAGTCGCTAGAAATGTTTACAATTCTTCCACAAGTCAGATTATCTCTCACCATTCAGAAAATTCACGTCTCTAGCCAAGGAAGAAGAGTACATTGTTTTGGTAGGGTCCTTGCTACAAAGGATGAATTCCTTCGGAAGGGTTCAACAAAAAGGTTTTAACTTCGAATAAAGAAGACCTTCGGACTTTTGTCCGAAGGAATTCCTTCAGACAAAAAGTCCGAAGAAATTTGGAAGACCACAGAGACAAAAAAGTCCGCACAAGGAAAAGCCAAAGAATTAATTCCGAAGAGGCATTTTGAAGAATTCCGAAGGGCAAGGTACCTTTCGAAAGGGTCACTTTCAAAAAATCCGAAGGGCACCTATCCTTTGAGTAGGCAATTGACCAAATTCAGTGACCGTTGCAAAAAGCTTGGGTGCCCTCCAATTTTTCCAAAGGGCATGGGCGGAGGACACTTGGTCGGCAGAATGGACCATGACAAATTTCTTGAAGGGCACAAGCAAAGGAAAAGGCAAGGGAAGATATCCTTTGGACTTTTTGTTCAAAGGAATTCCTTCGGACAAAAAGTCCGAAGGAATTCGAAAGAGACAAGGAGGGACCAAAAGAAGAAAACGAACAAGAAAATGAATTCTTTCAAACTTTTGTCCGAAGGAATTCCTTTGAACAAAAAGTCCGAAGAAATTCGGACAAAGGTCCGTTAAATAACCCTAATGGAAGAAATCTCGAATAAATTCGAAAAAGTTGCAAAGCGAAGGCGAACGCAGATAATGAATTCTTTCAGACTTTTGTCTGAAGGAATTCCTTCAGACAAAAATTCTGAAGAAATTCGGAAGGCCACGAAACAAGAAGGTCCAAAGAAAACTAGGAAAAAGCTAAGGCAAAAGAAGGAAGAATATCCTTCGGACTTTTGTCCGAAGGAATTCGGAGAAAAGACCGATGAAAAAACCCGAAAGAATTTCGAAGGCCAAAGACCGAGATAATTCTTGCGGACATTTTGTCCACGGGAAAGATGCGAAGCCAATAAAGCCGAAGGAAAGAAAGCCACGGAAAAGTGGCAAGACGGAAGTCCGAAGGAATAAAGCTTCCGGTGACGTCCCATAAGCCGTCAAATTTTGACCACATGAAGTAACCGTTGAAACCAAAGAGACAAGAAAACCGAAATAAATGGAAGCCGACTGTGCAAAAGAGAATAGAAAATAGATAATCCGACGAAAGAGTTGAATACGGAATCCTGCCAGAAATAGACACGAACAGGAAGACCAGAATAGAACGAAATACATGCAAACATCGGAGCTATTTTCGAACATCGGAGCTATTTTCCAACATCAGTCAAAGCTTCAGTTGACTGATTGCTGAAGTCCTGTTCATCTCCAGTCAGCTTATGCATTGGAAGGTCTAATTCAGCTTCAACAGGAGTTCCAGATTCGAACGACGAGTTGACTATTCCAGATTTAGAGTTGACTTATTGATTAAAACGCCGCATCCGCTAGAAGCTTTCCATGTGAATGAAAATGATCTATTCGTCCAACTCAGCTTAAATAACAGTTAACTCAGTTTTCAAACACTACAACTCGGCATCAAACAACTCACATGGAGTTCTAAATTTAACATTTGCGTAGATTTCCATGCAAAAAGAGGTGGGTAGTTCATAACAAAGATAAGTTCGCTTCATCAAGCGAAGAAGCTTCATGCAAGGACAAAAGGGAAAATATATTCTATTGAAAAGCCAGGTAAAGCCTTGAGTTAACCAAAGTGAAGCTTTCTCTTCAAGTTTCTATGCCAATCTTTGGCCTCTTGTAATTTTCTATATAATGGTTTTCAGCCTTGATTAAAAATCATCCAATCTCTCTTGGTTAGACCAGACTCTGCCATTGGTGAGTTGTGTAACGTCTTCGATCAATAAGAAGGATTGCACTTTCAGATTTCAAGCGTTGGCATAGTGTATATATCTTCAGCGATTTGCATGAGTGGTAGACTTCTCTCCCTTCCCAAATTTTGTTTCATACCTAGTTGCTAGATTATCCTTGTGCTGGTCATGTTCAGTGTTTTTTATTGTCTTTTGCTGAAATTGTAAGTGGATGTTAGGTGGCTGCAAAGTGTCTTTTATCAGACCTCTCTCCATCATTTTCCCTCAGATTTTAGTTATTGGATCGAACCTCTGCATGAAATACTTATGCATAAGTGATTAATTGAAGTCTAAGGTCTTCCTTCTCCCTTGTTTGTTCAGTGTTCAAGGTTCCAAGTTGAGTGGATCAAAATTCTGGTGTATCACCCCCTTTAGGTAGGATTTCCCCTTTAAGTTTCCATTCCGCAGCGTAGAGTAAAGGTCCTAATTGATACATCATACAAGAACCAGCCTTCTCTGGAGGTTCTTCTCACTATTGAGGCACCCACCCTCGTGAGAAGATCCCATTGTTTCAATCGAATAGAGGACTGGCCGTTTCGCGCACGTCTTCGAATGAGGGTGCAGCTCCAGGTTGACAACAGTGCCTACAAATAATTGCAGATGCATTAGAGTAAAGCAATAAATTGGAAGTACATTATTGTATTGTAAACGATTGAGTGTATGCAATGAAGAAGGTGGTTTTTGTGCTGGGTTTTTCTCGAAAGGGTTTTCCCAGGGGAAAATATTGTGTATCGTGTGTGTGCCATTTTTCTTTCTATTATAGCTTTAGACTTTGTAAGCATTTTTTCTCTTGCATTAGTTTATCAATCTATTTTCTCTTCATTTGGGTTATGGGTCCACCATGCTTCCGCTGTGCTGCTCACAGACCAGCTGGCTTACAGCTGTTTTGGAAGACTTGCATTGCTACTAGATACCTTTTACAACTCTAATGCATAGTTGGCAGTACCTAGCTTCCATTGCTTGTACACTATCACTCACAATAAAAGGTGGATTTTACTTATTTATATAGATTATAGTTACGTACTTGATTTGTTTATGTGAACCACCTGAAAGGGCATTGGAGATGGCCCATGCCACCTGTTTCCTGATGTTGAATTCCGCATTTTGGAACAACTGCATAAGAGTTGGAATAATATTTGCATCAATGACAGCCTGCAGACGTAAAGGTAAAACAATCAGTAGACATATAAATTGGAAAACAAAATATAGCTAGTAATAGTATTAAACTTGGCAGATAAATCCACTCGCATTCAACAACAAACTAACCTGTATCTGTTTTTTGTTGCCTGCTGTGATATTTGAAATCGCCCAACATGTGTGTTTCTTGATTCTTTTCGGATGATTTTCTGTCAGGAGAGTAAAAAGGCATGGAAGCACTTGATTGTCGATCATGATCTGAAACATAATTCCATTATATATTTACAAGGTAAGATCACCTACTAATAGCAAGAAAAAAGCTTTTGTCACATTTAGTTAATAATTTTCAATAGATCATTATGAAGAATCACAGACTGGACAATACGTTGAGTTCAAAACCTATTGGCAATGTCTGCATATAAGATCTCATGAACTCAAATCCACTTTCAATAAACGGAAGCTCAATAAAACTTGGCTCAATCAGATGCAAAAACAAACACCAGACATGTAAATGCCAGTTTACAAGGAGTGACATCGTCTATGAAGTATGAACAAATACATAAACAAAATGCCAAACAAAACATTGTTTACTTGCATGTCTGCTACAAGATGATATATTGTACTGTATGGAACAAACAACAGAAAATTCTACAGTACAGATAAGAATGGATTTCTGAAACTGTGTTTTTAACAATTTTTTTTATTTGTGATATCTCCTTTTCATATAATTTTAATAATTAATAAAATTGCCCCAATAGTGATTTTAATCATTCGAAAATATAAGGCAATTAATTAATTATTAAAATATAACTATCTTCGATAATTATTCGAATTACCGGAAAAGTGGTTTTAACCATTTGGAAAATTAAGGTAACTTTTATAGTTATTCTAAGAGGCTTTATAATTAATAAATTGCTTGAAAAGTGATTATTATCACTGTTGAGCACAGACTAATATTGAGAGAGGGGGTAAGTCAGTATTATATATTCTTTTCTTTTCTAACACTTAATCACTTATTCCAATTAAGATATTCAAAGCAAACAAATCACAACACAAGATAACACAATGCAAAGTGACACCAGATATACGTGGAAACCCTTTCGGGAGAAAACCACGGAGAAATCTTTCTCAATATAAATATTCCTAGGCACCAATCTACTGGAGCACCAACTCAGCAAGAGACACCAATCTCTTCAAAACGAAGGCACCAACCTTCTCACAAGAATCACTCTTCTATCTCTGATTTGTTGCTAACACAACGGATGATAGAACATTGTCTTATTTCCTTTTGATTCGATCTACACTTGAGTGTTTTCGTTCTATGCTCTACCTTATACTTGTTGGTTTTTCCTTTCAATATTTTCACAAAAATCTGCCTTCAAATATTTATGCTCTTCTTTTAAATCTTCCACTTTCGAATCTACAAATTTGCCACTCGTTATGCACTTATTTATAACCCACAAAAAGCCACAAATTAAGGTCATAACTCTTCAAACGAAAAGGTCCATTCAAACGGTCACAACTCCTCCCAATAGGTCGGCCAAGGTTGAGGACTATTTTAGCCTTTAAAACTGTCTTGAAACCTTCGCCATAATTATCTCTTTAAGCCTGTAAGATAGTTAATTTACTTTGATTCCACGCAAAGATATGACCGTTATTTGCATGATTAATTGCCTCAATTAAATTAAATATTCTTAATTTAATTTAATTTAATTTAATTTTTTTATTGAAATAATTTGCCATCAATTAGATTCATGATTACTTTTTCACATCAATGACAATATTTCCAACAATCTCCCCCTTTGTCATTGATGGCAACTGTTGACCAAATTTTGCCCACAGGTAAAATTTTTTGGTCCCCTTCCTCCCTTGCTATTCATGCCAGTTATATTTCAGGTTGTTCAAGTTCAACATTCTCTGTTTCATGCCCTGGTTCAATTTCGAGTTCGGTTTCTTGGTTCAATAATGGTTGAACCTAACCGTTGAACCAAATTCTGGTTAAACAAACTTGGTTCAACGGATTCAGTTCAGTGGCTTGGTTCAAAGCGTCGGGCTTGGCCTTGGGAATTTGGCGCGCTTGGTTGAACCTTTGAACCGTTGAACCTTATGGTTCAACGGCCCGGTTCAAAGGTATGCCCCAAGCCGAAAGGGCAGTTCAAAGCAATAAAGGGACTTCCGGTCGAGTTCAAAGGCTTTTTCAAAGGGACAGGTGCCGGGAGATTTTCAAGACAGACAAGTGCCGAGAGAATGCCACGTGGACCCGACTGACATGGCAATGGATCCGATGACATTTTGAAGAGCCCGATGACGTCCCGGTGGACGTCAAATTTAGCAGAACGCTTTAACCGTTGGATCTCAAGCAATGACGCTCGAAAAGCCGTCAATTTCAAGAGAATGGAATATCCGTTGATTTTTAAAGCTTGATGGCCGGATGAGCGTCAAATTTAGCAGAATAAAATGGCCTTTGTTTCCAACTGAGAAAGTATTGCCAAGGAGCCCAGAATGCAGCAACCTACTGAAAGTTTGCTCTTGGGGGGCCGAACAAGCCAGATAGAGACAAATTTGATAAAAGACAAGAAGACACGGAATGAGTAGACAGTTAAGTCCAAGCGACGCCAATTTGAAGAGGTGACTCCAGTAGGTGAAAAGTTCTTTCGAATTGCCCATGAGAAGACGCAGCAGCGAAGTAATGTAACCGGTTTCTTCATTTTACATTTAATGGGTGGACAAACTGCGTTTTGACATTAAAAATGCGGACTTCAAGCAGGCAAAGCACACAGCTCATTAATATTTCGAGCGGCTTGTTTCTTTTCATGAACAGACGCAATAGGCCACTTGTAAAAAAAAGAGCGCCAAATGAGCCTCTTGGACTTTCCATATATATTTGATACTTGTCATTTTTGTAATTATCTTTTCACAATTTTTGTAAAGCGCAGCTCTGCTGAAATTTCTACTTGAATCTATAAAGACAGTTTTTACCTCTTCTTGGATGGATATTCTGTGTATGTTTTGAGTGTTTGAGTTGTGTCTAGTCATTGTCTTTTGATGCTCTCACAGGTTCAGCACCAACACACTAGTTATCCACAAAGCACCATTGTCTGCAGTTGACAGGAGAAGAGTTCCATTTAGAGATATAGGACAGAGGAAGTCACTTACAGTATGTATTTCGCAGCATCTTGGTGAGTCCCTGTTCTTGTGTTTTCATAAGAACCTCCCTGCCATTTTCTTGCAGCTTGGTCTTCCTGCCAAATCTGAGTGTATGTTTGTTGTCTTTGTTCGATTCTAAGAGTGGGTGTGAGAAGGTCACCTTGTTTTGGTGTATCACCTCCTTAAAGTAGTTTGTTTTCCTATATCTCTTTTCCCTTTTCATCCCCCCAATTTATATAGCTATATATATATACACCTATACCTGTATGTATTTGCACTCGCTGAAACAAACATGATACACCAGAGGGAACTAGCCCTTACCTAGAGACTCTCCTCTCCTGCTTCGCCGTCCCACAGGCGAGAGGAGTTTCCATGTTGCGGGGAGAGGGCAGGAACTTGTTTTCCTGCCATTGGGTGCAATCTCCAGCGTCAACAGTTCTGGCACGCCCGGTGGAACCCACAGTTTAATAACTCAGAAAGGTTTCAGGATTGATGCTGGTCCTGTCACAGCAATTTCAAAGTTTTCCAGCATCTGGCGACTCCACTAGTAAGAGTTTTAGTTTTCATATTAAGACCAATTGTTTAACTTTCTATGCCTAAAGTCACCACAAGGTCTGCTTCAAGAGGGGTTCCTTTCGAATTCGTTGAATTACCTTTCAATTCTGTTAAAAGACTACGATTTGAGAGAACTCATCTTTATCCAACAAGCAATCCTCCTAGGCTTGTTATAAGAGGCACAGCGACAGCAGAACCTTAGTTATAGCCAATCCCAGCCATGGCTTTGCCATTCGCAGCTTTTCGTGGTGAGAGCCCCTTGAATCTCCCACAATATGACCCAATCCTAGGTGCAGCTCTAAAAATGTGCCTTCTTTCGATGGAGTGGGGCCCATTACAGTTGTTGAGCATATTAAGAATATTGCTAACCTCTGTAATATCCACAATGTAACAGAAGAAAATATTGCCATCAGATTGCTAGCATTGTCTCTGAAAGGCAAAGCTCTTGACTGGTACGGGACTTTCCCTGTGAACTCAATACATTCTTGGAACGAATTAGGTGTTCAGTTGACAGATCGTTTTGGAGAAAAAAGTGATGACCTCTCACTTGCTGAGCAGCTGACAACCATAAAAAGAGCTCTGCACGAGTATATGCAAGACTTCAACACGCGGTTTCAAAAGACTTGGGATAGAATTCCCATCCTGGTAAGGCCGACTCCTAGCTACGCTTTCTTGTACTATTTAAAAGCATTAAACATCGACATTGCAGTGATGATACAATCTATGGGAGGGCATATATTGCCTGCTGCTTATGACATTGTCATAGCCGCTGAAAATTGCTTAGTTCAAGCTGAAAAAATCGCCCCTAGGCCTCACATGCCACTTTTCTCAGACATGCTGCCCCCAACTTAGACCGTTGCTCCCACATTGGCTCCTCTGCCTGCTATCGAAAAACCAGCTGTTGTTTCGTCAAACGAGCTTCATGAAGTTAAGAGTATGTTGCAGATCATGTCTAACGAACTTGTTGCCATTAAAAGGCAGCAAGCTCAAGGCAACAGACCAAATCAGGGACACCAAAATTATGGTCAAGCCCCTAGACCCTCCTTTCAGAATTATAATCAAGGTTAGGGGCAGCTCACTACAACCAGGCCATTTCAAAATTACAACACCGGTCCCTCCTCATCATCTAAGGCCATAGTGCCTGTTCAGAATAATCTTGTACAAGAGCAACCTAGCTGTTCGACCATGGGATATGGTCAAGAACAGGCCATTTACACAAATGAGATGAATTATCTCCAGAATATAGAAAATCAGGCTACTGCTCTTTCCCAATTTTTTGAGGCTCCAGCTCAACCCAGCACGAGTGGCAATCAGGCCCAGCGGGATTGTGCTCTTATGAATCACCTAGAGGGCGAGTTTTGTGCAATCAATCATGGGGGCGCTGCAGACAATCACGCTGATTGTGTTGCAGCGAATACAAGATTTAAGAGGAAGGCAGTGGGAGAGGTGCAGGCTACCGCTCAGGCAGTTGCAGCACCTCCTCCATCACACTCATTTCAAAAGGCCCCAATTTTCAAACAGCCGCTTGCACCTTCAGCGCCCCAGCCTACAGCTCCAGTTGGGATCAGCCCAAAAGAAAACGTGAAGGGAGGCAGTCCCCAAGTCAATATAGTAGACCAGATGAAGAAGTTGCACGTGAGCATCTCTTTATGGTATTCATTGTCTCTTCCAGGGCAGAAAGACATATTGAAGAAAGAATTGCATGAGATGGATCAGCAAACTGCTCCAGCAAACATTGATAATGTCTTGATGACAAATGGACAGCCTTCCACTTCAGGACAGGTAAAGAAGGAAGAGAAGACCCCCTTTCTACGTATCTTTGATCATTGGAGACTTCTTGGTACACAACTGCATAATTGACAGCGGGGCCAGTACATCAGTAATGCCTAAGTGCATTGCTGATAAGATGGGATTGAAGTATGAAAAAATGAAAAAGGGAGTCTTACAGCTAGATGGGACACCTGCAAAAACAGTTGGAATTTTGAAGGATTTAGACTTGACATTGCATGCTTGCCCAACCTTCTCAATTCCCCATGATATTGTAGTAGCGAATGTTCCTCCGTTTTTTGCAATGTGCCTGTCCAAGGACTTCACGTCCAAAATAGGTGGCTATCTAGCAGCGAATTGGTCATATCTGGTTTTCAGAACCAAGTATGGGACCAATGTGAAAATCGAGTCTGAGCCACTCTACAAGGACCATCTAGAACCATACACTCCCAAGGCAGCGAATGTCAGTTACACAATCATCGACCTAGAAGAGTCCCAGACAGACCAAGCTCCGTCCTCTGCTCTTGAAGGAGTCGCAGACCTACTCTTGGATGAGTGGAGAAATGATAACTTCGAACATGATCCATACAAGTTTATAGAGGAGACAGACCTTGGAGTCTATTGCATGCACGAAGAAGGTGCCTTCATGCCGAATTTGATGAAGATAGAACAAGAGGACCTTGGCCTATGGCAGCTGTATTTTGACGGTTTCAGAAATAAGCTGGGCGCTGGAGGTGGGGCGATGCTGGTCTCCCCTTCAAAAGAAAGGTACTTTTCAGCCTTCTGTTTTCATTTCTATTGCACAAGTAATGTTGCAGAATATGAGTCTTTGATCCATGGGCTGGAATGTGCAAGAAAAAGAGGGATTAAGGAGTTGCAGGTATTGGGGGACAGCGAGCTAATTGTGAATCAGGTGAAGGGCCGGAATCTAACAAAGAACTCCTTGCTGAAGTCTTACAAGCACAGGGTCTGGGACTTGATGGAAGATTTCCTTGTTTTCAACATTGCCTCGATTCCCAGGGAGCAGAACAAACACACGGACAGGCTGGTAGCAATTGGCGCTCAGTTTGATGTTTCAAGGGAAATAAGCCGAGATTGTGGTTCACGCCACTTGAAAGTGGTAGTTCGACCCTATGTCCCAGACAACATTACAAATTGGCAAGTGTTCGAAAGTGACCAGCAGATAACTCTCTTCCTCCAAGAAGAAGCTGAGTTCACAATACACAACCAGGGAAAATTGCAGCAGCAATATGGAAATCAGATTGTTCAGTTGAAGAACAATAAACTCCCTAAAGGTCTGGTCACGCTTGAAAGCATTTTCAACGGAGATGAACAACTGAGAAACGACAAGGCATGCATCACGACCAAAGAGGAGAATTACGAAAAGGTCGAAATCTTCAAGGACAAGCTGCTGGCGCTTGGCAAGGTCTGCACGTTTCAAGAAAGGCGAGCTTTCATTTTGCTATGTCAAGAGTTTGCTGATGTGTTTGCATGGGATTACAGCGACTTGAAGGGCTTCGACCCAAGGCTTGCCCAGCGCACCATTGAATTAGAAGAAGGCGCTAGGCCAGTCACACAAAAGCAAAGGCCTGTCAATCCTACAATTGAGCCCCTCATGCAAAGAGAATTGGCCAAATTGATTGAGTCCGGAATTATATTTCCAATCAAACATTCCTCATGGCTGGCCAACCTTGTTCCTGTTAGAAAGAAAAATGGGGAGATCAGGCTGTGTGTCGACTTCAGAGACCTTAATAAAGTCTCTCTAAAGGATCATTATCCCCTTCCAAGCATGGAGCGGATTCTTCAAAAAGTAACTGGTAGCGAGCGTTTCTCCCTCCTGGATAGCTATTCAGGTTATAATCAGATTTTGGTGCAAGGCTGTGATCGGTACAAAACAGCCTTCACCACCAAATAGAGAACGTTTGCCTACAAGAAGATGCCATTCGGGTAATCCAATACTGGTGCTACCTTTCAGCGAGCCATGGACATAGCTTTTGGTGGCTTAATAAATAACGTGCTGGTATATCTCGATGATATAACGGTATTCTCCAAAGAAGCGAGCCAGCACATAGAACACCTCAAGCAGATTTTTGAGAGGTGCAGGGAATTTGGCATCTCTCTTAATTCAAAGAAATACGTGTTTGTTGTTCATGAGGGGAAACTTTTTGGCCACATCGTGTCCAAGGAAGGCTTGTCCATTGACCCCGAGAGAGTTCGCTCCATTCTGGAGATGTCCCTACCAAAGCACAAGAAAGGCCTACAGAGTTTCTTTGGCAGGATAAACTTTATTCGGAGATTCATTCCGAATTTCGTTGAGATAGTTAAGCCCCTGACCTCTATGTTGAGGAAAGGTGAAGAATTCAAGTGGACAGCGCAAAGAAAAGACAGCTTTGAAGCCATCAAGCAAGCTTTAGCCCAGGCGCCTGCTCTGATCAGCCCCGACTTCAGTAAAGACTTCAACCTCTATACATTCAGCAATGAAGAAGTGATATCCGCCATGCTTACTCAAGCAAATGGCGACGACCTCGAGCAGCCACTCGCCTTCTTCAGCCAAGGTTAGAGGACTTCGAAGTCAGGTACACGTATGTAGAAAAGCAAGTCCTGGGAGTAGTGCGGAGCCTGAAGAAATTCAGGTATATGTTGTCTAACAGCAGGATTCATCTTATGGTCCCACATCCTGGCGTCAAGGATTTTTTGACCAATCGAGATTTAAACGAGAAAAAGACGGGATAGATCACCAAAGTGATGGAGTACGATGTAGACATTAAAATCACCAAGTTGGTGAGGGGCAGAGGCCTGTGCGAATAGCTGGCTGCAGGTTTCAAACAAAAGGGGAAAAACTTGCTAATCCATGATGCAGCCACTGCAGAAGAACCAGCTATCATAAAGGATTGCACGCTGGACATGAAGCGTTTCCTTCTCACGGGTGAGTGTCCACAGGGTCTTGATAAGACCGGAAGGAGGTATTTTAAACTCTAGTCCCTCCCTTATGTTCTGATTGATGAATTATTATTTAAGAAGGATCTCTCTGGGGTTCTTCTAAGATGCATTGACCCTAATCAGGCTGATAGGATATTGGCTAAGTTTCATGATGGGCCAGCTGATGGTCATTTTGCTCCCAGAGCTACGGCAACAAAGATAATGAGAGCTGGCTATTTCTGGCCTACTCTTTTCAAGGACACCCATGCTTGGGTAAGAAAGTGCCAGAAGTGTGCACTTTTTGATGGAAAACAGTGATTGGCTGCCATGTCTCTACAGCCCATTCAAGTTGAGCAACCATTCATGCAGTGGGGCCTGGATTTTATAGGGATGATCAATCCTCCCTCCAGTGCTGGGCACAAGTGGGTACTGACTGCCACGGATTATTTCACCAGGTGGGTGGAGGCCGTTGCTTTGAAGGAGGCGAATGAGAGCGCAATCCTGGAGTTTTATGAGGATCTGGTAACGAGATTTGGGGTCCCAGCCACCATAATCTCAGATAACGCCTTAGCTTTTCTGAGAATCAAAACTAGTGAATGGGCGCTGAAGTATGGCATATACCTCAGCACTTCATCAAACTATTATCCGTAGGAAAATGGGCTAGCTGAGTCCACCAACAAAAATCTGATTAGAATTATAAAGAGGACTATGGAAGAAAATCAGAGGACTAGGCATGCCAAGCTAAAGACAGCTCTATGGGCCGACTGAATTACTCCAAAGAGGGCAATCAAAAATATTCCATATACGCTCGTATATGGAAGGGAAGCTAGGCTTCCCATCTCGCTGGAATTGCCAGCATTGGATCTCTCCCACCAACTGCAACTAGAAGAAGGAACCAACATGGAGGTCACTAATGGAGCTCCAAGAAGTAAGGGATCGGGCTATGGCTTCTCTGGCAAGTCGCCAACAGCAAGTAAAAGGGCACTTCGACAAGAAATCTTTGTCAAGAGATTTTTCTGAATGAGATATTGTCCTGAAATGGGACGAAGATCGAGCTAAACCCGAAAAACATGCAAAATTCGACGCCCTATTGAGCGGTCTTTATGTGATTACTCAGTGCAAGCAGCATAATGCGTTCCAACTTTCAAGGTTGGACGGCAAAGAACTACGTATCCCAGTTAATGGGATACATCTGAAGCGTTGCCACTGATTTTTGGGGTTCGCCTATACATATTTTCCTTTCTTTTCTTTCCTGTTTTCCCTAAGTGTTGTTGCACAAGTAGTAGTTTTCTTAGTCTTGCGTGTGTTTTCGTTTCATGGGGGTAGATCTGCGTGGCTGGTCCTAAGTTTTGACAAAGCTCTTGCTGGGTTTCAAAGTTATCATCCGACTCCATGCCCAATGGATTGCAAGGCAACTAGTCTCTAAGCATAGCAGGCATGCTTCCCCTGGGAGCCGCCAATTTGTTGACCAAATTTTGCCCACAGGTAAAATTTTTTGGTCTCCTTCCTCCCTTGGTATTCATGCCAGTTATATTTCAGGTTGTTCAGGTTCAGCATTCTCTGTTTCATGGCTTGGTTCAATTTCGAGTTCGGTTTCTTGGTTCAATAATGGTTGAACCTAACTGTTGAACCAAATTTTGGTTCAACGGACTTGGTTCAACGAGTTCAGTTCAGCGGCTTGGTTCAAAGCGTCGGGCTTGGCCTTGGGAATTTGGCGCGCTTGGTTGAACCTTTGAACCGTTGAACCTTTTGGGCAGTTCAAAGCAATAAAGGGACTTTCGGCCGAGTCCAAAGGCTTTTTCAAAGGGACAGGTGCCGAGAGATTTTCAAGACAGACAAGTGCCGAGAGAATGCCACGTGGACCCGACTGACATGGCAATGAATCCGATGACATTTTGAAGAGCCCGATGATGTCCTGATGGACGTCAAATTTAGCAGAACGGTTTAGCCGTTGGATCTCAAGCGATGACACTCGAAAAGCCGTCAATTTCAAGAGAATGGAATATCCGTTGATTTTTAAAGCTTGACGGCCGGATGAGCGTCAAATTTAGCAGAATAAAATGGCCTTTGTTTCCAATTGAGAAAGTATTGCCAAGGAGCCCATAATGCAGCAACCTGCTAAAAGTTCTCTCATAGGAGGCCGAACAAGCCAGATAGAGACAAATTCGATAAAAGACAAGAAGACACATGAAATGAGCAAACAGTTAAGTCCAAGCGGCGCCAATTTGAAGAGGTGACTCTAGTAGGTGAAACAGTTCTTTCGAATTGACCATGAGAAGACACAGCAGCTAAGTAATGTAACCGGTTTCTTCATTTTACATTTAATGGGTGGACAAACTGCGTTTTGACATTAAAAATGCGGACTTCGAGCAGGCAAAGCACATGGCTCATTAATATTTCGAGCGGCTTGTTTCTTTTCATGAACAGATGCAATAGGCCACTTGTAAAAAAAAAGAGCGCCAAATGAGCCTCTTGGACTTTCCATATATATTTGATACTTGTCATTTTTGTAATCATCTTTTCACAATTTTTGTAAGGCGCAGCCCTGCTGAAATTTCTACCTGAATGTATAAAGACAGTTTTTACCTCTTCTTGGACGGATATTCTATGTATGTTCTGAGTGTTTGAGTTGTGTCTAGTCATTGTCTTTTGATGCTCTCACAGGTTCAGCACCAACACACCAGTTATCCACAAGGCACCATTGTCTGCAGCTGATAGGAGAAGAGTTCCATTTGGAGATATACGACAGAGGAAGTCACTTACAGTATGTATTTCGCAGCATCTTGGTGAGTCCTTGTTCCTGTGTTTTCATAAGAACCTCCCTGCCATTTTCTTGTAGCCTGGTCTTCCTGCCAAGTTTGAGTGTATGTTTGTTGTCTTTGTTCGATTCTAAGAGTGGGTGTGAGAAGGTCACCTTGTTTTGGTGTATCACCTCCTTAGAGTAGTTTGTTTTTCTGTATCTCTTTTCCCTTTTCATCCCCCCAATTTATATAGCTATATATATATACACCTATACCTGTATGTATTTGCACTCACTGAAACAAACATGATACACCAGAGGGAACTAGCCCTTACCTAGAGACTCTCCTCTCCTGCTTCGCCGTCCCACAGGCGAGAGAGGAGTTTCCATGTTGCGGAGAGAGGGCAAGAACTTGTTTTCCTGCCACTGGGTGCAATCTCCAGCGTCAACAGCAACCATGCACTAAATCTGCTCCCCCTTGCTGTACTGTTTCTTCTATCTGAGATCTTTTTTGTAGCTCCTTTTTGTGACTCCCTCTTTCTACACTTCTCCCCCTTTGACATCAATGGCAAAGGGACTATCCATGAGCTAGATAATGCAATGCTTAGCTCCCCCTTAATCAATACTTCCCTTCAGTGGCAGGAAGCAAAAGAGATTACCCTGAGTTCTCACGTAGGTATTCAAATGTGTCCTTTGTAAGTGGCTTGGTGAAAATGTCCGTTGTCTGCTCTATGGTGGCAATATATTCCAATTTTACTTGTTATTTTGCAACTTGCTCTCTCAGGAAATGGTATCTGATTGGAATGTGCTTTGTTTTGGAATGCATCAATGGATTCTTTGAGATGTTGATTGTTGACCAATTTTGGTCCTGCAGGCCAAAAATTGGGCTCCCCTCTTTCTTTCCTTGCTAGACCTATTAGCCAGTCTTTGATGAATTCACCTTACTGCAATTTTGCGTTTTCTTTTTGTGACAGGCCTGTTTCTATAAAGAACCAAGTGGTTTGAGTCTTGCAGGTATTTTGAGTTGATCTAGGGCTCATTTCGTTTCAAGCAAATTACCTCGAACAAGCCTTTTATTGGCAAAAGGATGGGTCAGTTTCAAAGAAGTACAAGTCTTTTACAAAACTTCGAAGGTCAATTGCCCTTTTGGAGGGGAGGAAAGTAACAAATGAGACCGTTCAAGCAAGCTCCAAAGGACAACTTTGGACCCATAGTGCCCTTGCGAAGGGTAAAAGGTGCATTCGCAAAAGATCAAGGCAGAAGCCTGAAAAGGAATTTTCCTTCGAAGAAAGTGACAAGTCAAACAATGAATTTCTTCGAACATTTTGTCCGAAGAAAATCCATGAAGAAACTAAGGGGCGAATTTCTTCAGACAAAATTTCCAAAGAAAATTACCAAAGGAAAGCCGAGACACTGAAGACATGAATTCCTTCAGAAAAAATGTCAGAAGGAATTCCTTCGGACATTTTGTCCGAATAAATTTGAAAGGCAAAGAAACCTGAAGGGTAAGTGCCTTTGCGGGGGACTCTTGGCTATCAAAAAGGACTTTTTTCCTTTTTTCGAAGCGTCACTTTCCCTTCGAAAAAGTTCATTTGAAAAAGCTGAGGAAATTGCTAAAGGATAATGACGGGCCCAAGAACGTCAACTTGAACATGGTGAACTAGCCGTTGAAGGTTCAAACGTCTAGTGATGGGCCCACGAACGTCAAATTCAAGGTAGTAAAAGAGACGTTGATTTTCAAATGATGACGGGCCCGCAAGCGTCAAATTCAAGAAGATGAGTTAACCGTCGGAGAAAAGCTAAAGGACATTTCCTTTGGACAAAATGTCCAAAGGAATTCCTTTGAACATTTTGCCCAAAAGAATTCAAAGGCTGAGCGACCCCCCAAGAAAGGAGCCAAAAGGAGGCAAAGAATAGCCCGAGAGCTCGAATTGCCAAGAAAAGACAAGTAGCAAGAAAAGAGAGCGGAACAGTAAATCCAGAACGCGGCTACGCACACATAAGACAATGCTTGGAACGTTCCAGAAGACACATTCAGCTAAGCGCAGGCATGAACCAGATCAGCCCAAGTGGCAAAAGAGGTGTCGACAGGAGAAGTAATTGCTTGCAGATGGAATAGTCTCCATCAAACAGCCATCAAAAGGAGCGCGAGCATTCAATAGAGCGGCCTGTTTTTCTTTGTTTAGCATTAATAAGTAGATAGTTGCACGAGTTTTCAAGGGAGGCGGCCTTGTCATTTAAAGAATAAAGCAACCCATGCTTTAGCAGGAACATTAAATGCAATTTGAGTAGCAAAGTCAATATCTATGACATATACAGTGTGGTTCTTCCAGGTGTATTTATGGAAAGATGACAGCAACATGAGCAGATTTCTCTTACCAAGGTGTTTAATTTAGTATGGGCCGCCAGTTCCTTGAAAAGAATAAAAGTCTTTCTCTAAATTCTATATATTGTAACCTCTCAATTGGAAAAAGGGATCTCTCACTTGTGTATGGCGAAGCCCTCACAATTTTACCTTTTAAAAAAAATGTGTTTTACCTCCATTTGATTTGTTATACTTCTGAATATGCCTGTGTATCATCATTATGTTTAGTCATTTTATCGTAATGCTTTCATAGGTCGATGCCAGCTTATCTACTATATCCAAGCCCATCTTTTGTAGGTTAATAGGAAGTGCCCATGTCGGCAACCATCAGACAGTGTGCTTCTAGAGCACCTATGGTAGGTTCTTCTTCATTGTATCTCCATTAAAACCCCTTGTTGAAACACTCATGCAGTCTGGTCTTTTGTTCAAAAGGAGCGATGTTGATAAAAGATGAGTAGATCGAATCATTTGGTGCATCACCATTTTAGTTAGGTTCTGCTTTTGTAACATCCTTTTCTCTTTTCACCCCCCCATTATTAGCAGTAGCAGTTAAGGACCTCAAAGGTGCATCAAGGGGAGCTAGACCTTAATCTAGAGATTCATTCCTCAAATTTGCCAAGCCCATAGCAAGAGGAATGTCTCCATTGTGCCACGTGAAAGAAACAAGCCAAGCCTTCTTTTAAAGGGTGCAATCTACAATGTCAACATTGATAGCACTAGTATTGTCGCAGTATATTGAAATTGGATGATCATATTCTACCTTGATATCTTTAAGGGTTTGCTTCATCCAAAGAACCTAAGTGCAACATAATATTGTTGTTATGTACTCTGCCTCTACTGTGGATAAGAAAACTGAATTATGCTTCTTACTTAGCCAAGACACTAGGCTATCTCCAAGGAAAAATGCTCCTCCGCTTGTGCTTTTTCTGTCATCTAGGCATCTTGCCCAGTCTGAGTCTGTATATGCTACCAATGTGAAATCCTTCCCTGTAGGATACCATAATCCATAGTCCAGGGTCCCTTTTAGATATCTGAATATTCACTTCACCGCTTGCACATGTGTTTCTTTAGGAGTTGCCTGATAGTGTGCTACCATGCCCACTACTTGCATGATATCCAACCTGGATGTCAGTATGTACTAAAAGATACCAATCATTGATCTTTAGAGGGACTGATCTGTATTCGGTGATTCATCATCCTTACTCAACTTGGTCCCTGTAGCCATGGGTGTGCCAAACGATGCACAGTTTTTCATTCCAAATTTCTTCAACATTTCTTTAGCATACTTGGTCTGGGAGATGAATATTCCTTTATTGGACTGAGATATTTGCAATCCAAGAAAGAATGATAGCTCACCAAGCATGGACATCTCAAATTCCTTCTGCATGTATTCGGTGAATCTTTTGGACAACTTCTCATGATCTCCTCCAAAGATTATATCATCAACATAAACTACAACAATTAATTGATGCTCACCTTCAGTTTTGATGTACAAATTGTTGTCAGCAAATCCTTTCATGAATCCCTGGTCTTGTAGATACTTGTCAAGTCTTGAATACCAAGCTTTGGGGGCTTGCTTCAATCCATACAAGGCTTTCTTCAATTTGCATACATATTTGCTATCTTCTGACAGGAGGAATCCTTCTAGTTGTTCAATGTACACTTCCTCTTCTAATTTACCATTCAGAAAAGCAAATTTTACATCCATTTGATATACCTTGAAGTTCTTGAAAATAGCATAGGCAAAAAACATTCCGATTGCCTCTAATTTTGCCACAGGAGCGAAGGTGTCTTCAAATTCAATACCTTTGATTTAAGCGTATCCTTTGCATATCAATCGAGCCTTGTTTCGCATAACTTGACCATCCTCATTTAGTTTGTTCTTGTATACCCATTTGGTGTCGATCACATTCTAATTCTTTGGTCTGGGTACCAGCGCCCACATCTCATTCTTCTCAATTTGGTTTAGCTCTTCTTCCATTGCTTTTACCCAATGTTCATCATAGCTCGCTTCTGAAAAATTCTTAGGCTGTATTTTAGATAACAAAGAAAAATTTACTTCTTCAAAATTTCTTACAATCCTTCTTTTGGTCTGTACTCTAGCATCTATATTACCAATGATTTGGATTTCGGCATGGTTCTTCTGAACAAAACGAGATGGTGCCTTTGTGTCTTGTCATTCATCTTCATCCATCTTCTCTACTTCAACATCTTCTTCAATGATATCTGGTTCGTCTAATGGATCACTTGCCTTCTGAGTTCCAGTTTCATCTACTCTGACACTGGCACTTTCTACAATAGTTTGCGTTCTCTTGTTGTGGCATTTGTTGGCCTTGCTTTTGGTGGAATATCCCAGAAAAATTGCTTCATCGGTTCTGGAGTCAAATTTTCCCAAATCATCTTCGATCCTCTTAATAAAACACTTACTTCCAAATACTTTGAAATATTTGACGAAAGTTGGTTGTCCCGTCCATAACTCATATGGGGTCTTGTCATTGTTGACTCTGATCTACCCTCTATTTAGGATATATACAGCTATGTGGATTGCTTCTCTCCAATATTTGTTTGATAACTTGGATTCGTTCAACATTGTCCTAGCCATTTCTTGGACAGTCTTATTGTTTCATTCTACTACCCCATTCTATTGTGGGGTTCTTGTAGCTGAATACCATCTTTTTATCCCATGGTCTTCACAATACTCAATGAATTCATTTGACATGAACTCACCACCTCTATCTAACCTTAAGCATTTGATCCTTAAACCGGTTTCATTTACAATTATTGTTTTAAATGCTTTGAATTTGCTAAAGGCCTCAAATTTTTCTTTCAGAAATGCAACCCATGTCATTCTAGTGTAATCATCAATTAGCAGCATAAAATACCTCTCACCTTGTATATTTTGTGTTTTAATGGGTCCACATAGATCTGTATGAATGAGCTCTAATTTCTTCGTGGTAGAATATTCCTTCGTTCTGAATCTTGTCCTAATCTGCTTCCCATGCTGGAATTGCTTACAAAGTGTGCTTGATGGTTTTGTTATCTTTGGAATGTCCCTTATAGTTTGCTTCTTGCTAATATTCACAAGGTTATCAAAAAATTTATGGCCCATTCTTTTGTGCCATAACCAACTTTCTTCAACTTGACTTAGACAACACTTCTCTCCTTTGATTTCTGTAAGCATGTATAGATTGTTTGTTGTCCTGTGAGCATCTGCAATTAGTTCTCCCATGTCTCTTTTTCTTATCTCACAACCTTCAGCAAAGAACTTGAGTGTGTGTCCTTGTCACACATTTGGCTCACACTTAGAAGACTATGCTTTAACCCTTCCACATATAACACATTCTCTGTTTTGGTTCTTCCATTAGCAAGACTAAGCATACCTTTTTCTGTTATTCTAGCTGTAGTGTTGTCTTTGAACTTCACGTTGCCTTCATTGACCTTTTTTAACGAAATGAAATTGATTTTATCTCCAGTCATGTGTCTCGAACACCCACTGTCAATGAGCAATTGTTGTCCATCTCTAGCATGGAATATTGTTTGAACGATCATGGATTCTTCTTGCTTCTTATTCGTTGGTTCCCTTTTCTTTATCACTAGAACTTTGAACTTTTGATTTTGTCTTACAGATTCGAAAACACTTCTACAATAGCGTGCTATATGTCCATAGTTATTGCACTTGTAACAGACTATAGCTTCTTCATCAAAGTTTGATAGGGGAGCAAACGAATTGTAGCTTCTATTCGAAGCTCCATATGTTCCTTTGTTTCTGCTCCAGACTTCAATATCCTTGGCTCTTTTTCTACAATCTAATTTCTTATGACCAAAATGATTGCAATAATAACAATATCCGTCAAAATAATTACCAAACCTGGTTTTGTTGGCATATCTTGGAGCAACTGGTCTCCTGAAGTTTTGTTCTCCTTTGCTTTCTTTGCTGATAGAGCTGGTTTTTGTATTCTGGCTTTCTTCCTTTTTGGTTTCCTTTTTCATAGGTTCCTTAAGAGTTTCAACATAACTCTTAGCTTTCTCTTTTTCCTTCTCATACCCAATGCCTGACTTGTTAGATGGTGATCTTTGAATTTTCAAAATCTTATTCAAAACTTGGGTGTTTTTCTTAGATTCAAGTCACTTGCTATTTCAGTATTTGCCTTTTCTAGATCCCCTTTTAAAGCAGCAATCTTAGATTCATACCTTTCACAATCTTCTCCTTTCTTCTTTAGCTGATTTGTTAGATCTTCTTCAATTTTCTGTGCCACTTCGATTTGGACTTTTAGATCAGCAATTATCTTCTTTGATTCCTCAAGACCTTGTGATATTTTGGCTTTTGAGTCCTGACTCTCGTTTTCATATTTCTGAATCAAAAGTTTTTGTTTCATGTTTTTTTTCTTAAGATTTTTTTATCTCTCCTAAGGCATAGATAAGCTCTTCTTCGAGATTTACCTCGCCTTCGTCTTCTTCTTCCTCCAAGTTGTTTCTACTTGTGGAAGCATTGTCTTCTATGGTCATGAACAATGTTTCCTCGTCATCATTGTCGAAATCACTAGCTCTGCTTTCCTTGAAAGAGCTATAGTTTCTCCTAGAACATAAGCTTGAAGACATATCTAATGGCTCTTGGGTTCGATATTTGGCAAGCAGTAATAACCGGGTACCAAATGCCACTAGCAAATGCTATTGGAAAGAAAGCTAGTGAGAACAATGCTAAAGCAATGAATGCCATCCTATGCGGCCTTTCAGAATCTAAATTCGTAAAAGTCATGCATTGTGATTTTGCGAAAGAGATTTGGGAAAAACTTAAAACTATCTATGAGGGTGATAGCAAGGTAAGACAAGAAAAACTCCAAACTCAGGAGATTTGAGAGTTTAAAGATGAAGGAAGAAGAAAACATTGCAGGATACCTACTCCAAGTTGATGAAATAATCAATGTTATTCGAGGACTTGGAGAAACCGTGGAAAAGTCTACAATCGTCCAAAAGGTGTTGAGGTCCTTACCATTGAGGTTTGATGCAAAAGTCTCTGTGGTTGAAGAAATGAAAGATTTGGATAAATTAAAGATGGACGAGTTGCATGGAATCCTCATAGCATATGAAATGAGGATTGAATCCGAAAGACCATTGAAAAGAGAAGCAACGTTCAAAGCATTACAAAAGGAGAAAGTCAAGGAACTTGAGCCAAGTGATAGCTCAAGCAGCGAAGAAGATGAAAAGGAGGATCTGATACCAATTGTTAGAAAGGAACGCTTGCCGTTGCGCCAAAATATCAACCTGTTAACGCTAGATAAGTACCCACGGGAGGCTGTTAGTCCATGTCACGAATCCCTGAGGGGGACCTTAGCGATTAGTCCAAGACCCTTTTGAAGGGATGCCCTGGAGAAGACCCTCTCCGAGGGAAACGTCCCGAGGATGGCGGAGGTATGTAGCGGAGGTGGCGGGATGGTTGGGGGATGTCCCTGTCCCAAAAACACGAGGTTTTTCGAGGGGGGGTGTCCCTGTGAAACATTGGATTAAATCACTTTTGGGCAAACAATTAATTAAAATACCTCATCCAATTATTATTCAAACTCTCAAGTGCAATAGTGGTTAACACCACTTTTATAAAATACTTTAGTGGTAAAAACCACTTTTTAATAATATTCTATTAACTAACTAAAATTGTCTTATATGGTCAAATGATCAAAATCACTATTGGGGCAATTTTAATCAATTAATAAAATAAAACCCCCAAAAATTATCCCTTAGTCTATAGGAAAAAGCAGACTAAAGGTTTCAATACCTATTTATTTGTGAGCCAAAAATAAGGAGAATACATTCAACAAGTGATAGTCTATGCGTATTTTCATTGTCCCATTCTTCTTCTTCACAAGTACAACCGAAGAAGCAAAAGGACTAGAACTAGGCCTTATGTGACCCATCTCCAAAAGCTCTTTGATAGCTTTTTAAATTTCTTCATTGTAGGCCCTAGGGTGGCGGTAAGGTGTATTAATTATCACTTTGGTGCCCGGTTCCCATTCAATGATGTGTTCAAAAGCCCTAACCATAGGTAGCTGATGAGGAATACTACCAAACACCTTTGCATGCCTATCAAGGATGGGCTGAATATCCAAGTGTTGATACTGTTGTGCCAAATCAAACTTTTTATTACTTACAAAACATTCAGCGGCCCAAGCAATCTGTCCTCTGCAAAAGGATCTTTCCATCCTCTTTGAAGTCACCACCATGGGTGCTCCATTGTTCAAACCATGTAGCACTACTTCCTTACCGACTGCCCTAAATTTTAATTGCATAGTTTGATAATTTTGGGTGAATTTTCCAAGTGAGTGCAACCATTGTACTCCAACAACTAAATCAGTTTCCCCTATGCCAACTACATAGAAATCTTTTTATGCTTACCCAATGTAATGTTCAACGTTGGAATCTTCTTGGTGCAAGGGTTGGTGAAGCCATCCGCCACAATCACATTAAAGCCTCTAAAATTAGTAGTTTGCAGCCCACATATCACTGTCAATCCTTCATCAATAAAGTTGTGGGTGGCCCCACTATCAATGAGCACGATGACCTTCTTACCTTGCAAGACCCCTCTTACTCTAAAGGGGTGGTATCTAGGAACTCCAGATAAGGTGGCAAGGGTGTCATCCAAGTTATCATCTTCTCTCTTTTCCACTTGTTTCTCCTCATAGGTGGTTGCCCCTACCTCTTCCTCTACTTCTCCATCTGAAATCACTTCTATGTAATGAACTCGCCCCTTTCCAAGACAACGATGCCCCGTTGTTCAAGGATTCTTGCATGAAAAACACAATTTTTTTCTTCTTAATTCATTTCTTGACTCTCCCCCATCCTTGTTCATCTTTAGCAGCTCTTTTTGCTGCCCAAACCCTTCTTGATAAGGCTTCCTTTGTTGTCCAAAGGGGACTGATTTTAACTGCTCCAAAGAAGTTGTCCTAGGCTACCCATGAGTGTTTGTCCTTTGCTGTCCAAAGGGCCCAAAAGTATTAGTTTTTTGCGGTCCCAAAGGTAGCATTTTGCCCCTAGGAGTTGTACATTCAAGGTCAAAATACTTTTGAATGGCCTCTTGAAGTGTGAGAGGGTTGAATGCCTTGACTAAACCCCTGGGTAGGTCAGCCAACCCCTCTATGAACAAAACTACAAGTCTTCTTTCTAACACATCCATTACCATAATTGAAACCCTCTAAAAATCAGCCACATACTCCACAGAAGCCTTTTGTTTCAATTGAGCCAATTCTTTGAAATGAAAATCTAGATCAGCCCTATCAAATCTTTAAATTATTCTTCTATTGAATTCCTCATAGGTGTTTATGAAGTGGTGCCCTTGTGTTATCAAATTGTGGTATCACTACTCATGGGCAGCTCCCTCCAAATGCAAAGTAGCGAATTTTATGGCGTCACCCTCCATTGTAAGATGAAGTACAAGGTATATGTCTACCTTTTGTACCCATGCCCTGGCTAAATTTTTGGTACATCCATCAAAAGTGGAAAGTGTGAGCTTCTCCAAAGCATATTGAAGGTCTCTTTGGCAATGTTACCGGTTCATTTTTGGTTCTAGTGCGGATTCGAAGAACCCGGTTCGTCGGGACGGCGATTTTTTTTCCTTGGGTTCGTCTATACAAAAATATATATAAAAAATAAAAAATATAGAAATTCTATCCTGATACATAGGAAATATAAAAATCCTAGCCTAATAATAAGAAAATTAGAAAAATAAGAGCCAAGTGTTTTTCCTTTTGTCACTTTGTTCTTCTCATTTGTGTTGAAGTATGCTTTTGCTTTTGGATTTTAGGGTTGAGGAAGGTGTTTTTAATTATTTAAATGCATCGGATTTGGTGAAAAAGGAAAAAAAATAAAAAAATATTTTTTGCCAGCTTTTGGGTGCCGACAACTGCGGGTTCGCTGCCCCAACGCCCAAGGTTCGCCCCTGGGCACCCAGGTCCATTGGGGGTTCTTCCCAAAAGAACCCCCAACACACTCGGGTGCCCAAGGACGAACCCTAGGTGTTGGGGCAGCGAACCGGTCCCCGCACTAGCACCAGGTTCGAACTTGGGTGCCCAATGCAAGCCTAGGGCCACGAACTGGTAACGTTACTCCTTGGTTGTTCTTTGGTTTATGACCAGACCTTGAACTGCCCTTGCCTTTCTTCAATGCCACGAAATCAGCAAGGCCCATTCGCCTTTTGATTTCAAGTGGAAAAATCATATACTCCTTATAGCTTGCAGCCACATCATCCCGTACAGAAGCTTGTTTGTCCCTTTCTATAATGACTTCCTCTCTACAAAGGAAATTGCGCTGATTAGGTCTTTGTGTAGATCCAAATGTCACCTTTGGTGGAGGGAAAGGTTTGTTGTATGTACCTAAATTACTAGGCTTACCATTGGGTGACCTATGTCCATTCATATTCTTCATGGTTTGGATGAACTCAGCCATCATATCTATCAACCACTCTTGAGTTTAAGCAAATTTATCAAACCTGGCTCTATTCAGGTCATCCATCTCACTATGTCTTGGTTGTTCCAAGTTTTGCCTTGGCTATTCTGGATCTTCTACCTGATTGTCTTTTTTTCTGTTTCCTTTCATAGTATCTCACTTCCCTATCGCTATTTGACATGAAGCCATTCAAACCACCACAACGATCCAAGAATTTGGCTTTGATACCATTGTAATGTCCCCTTTAGGACATATTATGCAAATCTAAAAATTAACCACAAACCCTAACACCAACATACGCACTTTCTGATTTTTATGTCAAACTCTAACCATAAATTTCAAAATTCTGGAAATATGAATTCAAGGCACCAATTGCAATATTTTATTATCAAAAATACTTGCCAAAATTCTAGAAATATTACAATCCATAAAATACCTTCAAATCTATTTTTTGCATGCAAATATAGGTCTGAAAATTTACAAATAAATCGCAGTTGAATGTTTAACTGAAAATATATCAAAATCTCCAACAAGCTGCCCCAAAAACTATAGATTTTGTCTCCCAAGTGGGTCGCCACCCTAGGGAAGTGTAATGTCTCTCCTAGGGCAGAATTAGAACAAATAGGGTTTTCGAACAAACCCTAACAATAAATGCACTTTTTATTTCTTTATCAAACCCTAACAAAATTCAGAATTCTGGAAATACACATTTGACACCAATTAAATTCTTGCCAAAAATTTCATAATAATTACAGCTCATTAAACACCTTCAAATCTGATTTTTGCATACAAGTGTAGGGATGAAAAATCACAAATAAATATCAGCTGATTATTTGACTGTAAATAAAACAAAATCTCTAATAATCTGCCCTTAAAATTGTAGATTTTCTTCCCAAAGTGGGCCGCCACTCCAAGATAGACCCCTCAAGTGGGTCATTGACTTAAAAGGGTCTTGGAATGTAGTTTGCCACCCTCCAAAGGGTATTCAACAGCCACATCTCCCTCTCTGAACCTTGCAAACTGCTGCGCACCACCAACTAATGCCCTAGAAAACCACCAACTAAAATCTTCTATTTGCAACCTTTGAAATGAAGCTGCCCAAATGAGGTTAAGTGTTTTCATCTTTAATTTCAGGTTTTCAATGAAGGTTGTTGTCTTCAATGGAGATAAGGCAAACATTTCATGCTCAAACTCAAAATTCAATTCATCAAACATGGTAACCAAAATGAACCTTCTTTCTTTCTTTTATATCCTTTCTTTCCAAAAGTCAATTCTATTACTTTCTAAATTAAGGGCCGACATACATCAAATTAGAGGAGTCCTATTCTTTATTACAAATCAATTTAGAAATAAGTTGCCGATATGTTACTTTTTGGCAACTAAGACATAATATTATTTTACTTTGTATTTAAAAAATATATATTTTAACAATAATATTATTCTAATTTCAAAAAAGGGGACATTATAGTCCACCCTTCCTAAATTTGCTTGCCTTCAAGCAAATGCAAGTTTCATTTTCACTCCTTGTACCCTTCCACAAATACCAAGATTCCAAATCAACCTCAGGGATTCTTCAAAGTGTGGACAAACTTTAGCAACCTATTCCACCCTTGCTGTAACAACATACTCTTGTATCCTTCCACAAATACTAGGATTCCAAATCAACCTCAAGGATTCTTCAAAGTGTGGACAAACTTTAGCAACCTATTCCACCCTTGCTTGGGTTGATAACAAACTCAACTGCTCCCAATCATGCTTGTTACGTGCCATGATCATTATACTTTCCTTGGACATATGCAAAGTATGCACTCTTTGACTCATGAGAATCTCTTTATCAACACTCATGGGTTGTTCCTATTTTTAAACCTGCACATGGAATAAACATGTCAATAAAATAAAGAGATCCATGTACCACTCCTTCAATCGCTTCAGCGTGCCTCATAGGCATGTTGTTCAACTCTTCTCCAATGTTGTTCTGAAAATCAGTCAATGGCTCATCCTTAGGAAGTTTGAAGAATGGTGCATGCTCTTCCACTTTGAGGTCTTCGTATTCAATAAGTGAAGCCTTGTCCCCCTTGATTCCATCCATATTTTGTTGACACATGCATGGAGTCTTTTCTTGGTTCTTGCCAGGGTCATGAACCCCATAAACTAGCTTCTTATTGATTGTTGTTTTGGAAATTTCATCAAGTTGAACATCAACATTATCATCCAACAATTGGGCTTTAACCACAAAATTCTCTCCTCGATCTTGTAATTTTGACTTTCCTTCTTCCTTGGGCTCCTTTGTAGGGCTTTGAAATTCAAACCTTGACTTTTTCATTTCCTTTTGTTCTACCTAAATATTTTTTACATTTAAATCCATATATTTCCCATTGAAGGCCTCTTCGTTTTCAATTTGCATGGTGGATTCCTCTATGGACAGCTTGATCTTTTGTGGTAATGAAGTATTCATCACTTATGTTGGTCCTTTTCCTTCTTCTAATGGAGACTATGGAGGTCTAGAGCTTAACCTTACAAACTTCATCCATGCCTTGGGACCCATTGCCCTTAGTTCCCTCTAAGATTCTTGCATAGATTGCAGCGTCTCTTCCATGGCTTCCAGTGTTGTCCTCATTTTTTTTGTTACTGTTTGGCATAAAGACAACTCAAATCTAAAAACACAAAAAACTTGAAACTTTGATTGAAAACCTAGCTGTAAAAGGCACAGTTACTGATCTGGAGCTGCACAGACTGGAATCTACCCCGTTTGATAGGATACAACTATCATACATACTCGTACAGATATGTTTTTTTTAATTTATTTTATTCCTCCATAGATTAATGAAAATCATGGCTCTGATACCACTATAATGTCCTTCCTAGGGCAAAATTACAACAAATAGGGTTTTCTAACAAACCCTAATAATAAATGCAATTTTTTAATTTTTATATCAAACCCCAACAAAAATTCAGAATTTTGGAAATACATATTTATGGCACCAATTGCAATATTTTATTATCAAAATACTTGTCAAAAATTTCGGAATAATTACAACTCATGAAACATCTTCAAATCTGATTTTTGCATACAAGTGTAGGGCTAAAAAATCACAAATAAACACAAGCTAATTATTTGACTATAAATAGATCAAAATCTCCAATAACCTACCCTAAAAATTATAGATTTGCTTCCCAAAGTGGGTCATCACCCAGGATAGACCCCTCAAGTGGGTCGCTAACCTATAAAAGGGTCTTGTTATGTAGTTCGCCACTCTCCAAAGGGTCTTCAACAACCACATGTCCCTCTCTAAACCTTGCAAATTGTTGCGCACCAACAGATGATACCCTAGAAAACCACCAACTACTCAAATTTGCCCTTTACAACCTCTTAAATGAAGCTGCCCAAATGAGGTTAAAGGTTTTCGTCCTTAACTTCAGGTTTACAGTGAAGGTTTTTATCTTCAATGAAGATAAGCCAAACATTTCGTGCTCAAACTCAAAATTCAATTCATCAAACATGGTAACTGTTGACGCTGTGGAGTGCACCCTTGAGAGAAGGTTGGGCTTCTCTCTTCCACATGGCACAATGGAAACTCCTCTCTTGCCTGTGGGTCTGGCAAAACTGAGGGGAGAGTCTCGAGATAAGGGCTAGCTCCCTTTGATGCATCTCTGATTTATTCCAGTACATTTGCTAATATATATATAATGGGGGGGTTGAAAAGAGAGAAAGATACTGAAACAGAACCTAAACTAAGAGGGTGATGCACCAAAAAAGTTCGATCTACTTAGTTTGAGCATACACTTTCCACCGAGAACAAGCTGATGTACACTTCATTTGATATGAGAAATTCTCCCGCATCAGTGAGCTAGGGGTCCTCTGGAGATACAGGGAGGAAGAACTACCAGAGGTGTTCTAAGACACACTATGGCAACCTGTTCACGTGCACTTATACTTTGTTGTAGACACTTCTGGCTAACCTGTAAAAGAAGAACTCACAATACACTAGACATGTTGGAATCATTCTATGAAAGCATAAGGAAAAATGACTTAATACAAGACAAAGCCATAGACATATGCAAAAGTGCAAGCTCAAATGGAGGCAAAAATGCTTCTTTTTGATTCAAGGTAAATTTCGGCAGGGCTCCGCCTTACAAACTGAAAGATATCTTCTCAAAATGAGAGATTACAATATATATAGAGAAAGAGAAAGAAAAAGGTGCCCCTTTTTGGAAAAGACTTTGGTGCCCTTTTACAAGTGGCCCATGTGCGTTGAGAGCATCGGGAAGAAGAAGCCGCTTGATAGATAATGTTGTGTCAGCGCCAGTTTTGACTTTAGGCATTTAAAATATATTAAACGCCATATGTGAAATCATGGACCACGCCATTTGTCTATAAACAAGACCGCTCCTTCAAGACATTCATGCAGTTTGTCTGCTTATCAATGCAAAGTGGAGAAAAACAGGTCACGCTGTTCACTGTTTGCGCTCCTTGATGACCACTTGGCGGAGACTATTTCAACTGCAGGAATAACTCGCCTCCCCTGTGCCACCTAGGCTGTTTTGTCCATATTCATAATTTTGTCTCTTCCTGGCTGTCTTTTCCTGAAATTTGAGCTCTCGGGGCTATCTTATCGTCTTTTGCTGGCTCCTTGGGCTCTTTCATCAACAGGTCGCTGAGTTCATTCTTAACTTTTGTCTTTTTCCAGCTTTGTCTTTTCCTGGTTTTGTCTTTTCCTCTCTTGACTCCTAGCAATCTGAGCCCTTGGGGCTATCTTCTATCAATCTTTGGCTCTTCGGGCTCCCTTCTCGTCGGTCTCTTCCTTTTGGCCTTAAGGCCTTTGAATTCCTTCGGGTTCACGCTCAAGCATTTAAAGGTCAACGGATATTTTATTGCCCTAAATTTGACGTCTTCGGGGACATCATTTGACGTCCAGATTCCAACGGCTAGTTCATGATGTCCAATTTTGACGTTTGCGAGCCCATCACCCCTTTGAATTCCTTCGACTTTCTTTTCTTCGGCCTTTCTCCTGAATTGTTCCCTCAGACTTTCTCCCAAAGGATATCTCTCTCTTCTTTTCTTCTGTCCGGGCTTTTGTCGTTGAAACCTCCCGAAAGGAAGGTGTCCCTTCGGGGCTTGGGGAAGGTCCTCCTTTTGGCAGCCAAGAGTCCCCCGCAAGGGCACTTGCCCTTTGGGGTTCTTCGGGCTGCCTTGGTCTTGAAATCCTTCGGACATTTTGTCTGAAGGAAATCTTTCCTTTGTCTTTCTTGCTTGCTGCTTTCTATCGAGATTTTTCATCGGGTGAATTCCTTCGGACAAAAAGTATGAAGGAATTCCTTTGGACTTTTGTCCGAAATAATTCACTTTGTTCACTTTGCTGCGGGAACTTTTCCGAAAGAATTCCTTGCTCTTTATCTTGTGAATTTCTTCGAACAAAATGTCAGAAGGAATTCCTTCGGGCATTTTGCCCAAAAAAATAAACTTTTGTCTTTGGCTATCTTCCTTTTTGCCTTTAACTTCATGGATTTTCTTCGGACATTTTGTCCGAAGAAATCCTTTGCAATGTATTTCCTTCGGACAAAAAGTCCGAAGGAATCCTTTGCCTTGGTCTTTCTTCTCGAAGGAACTCACCTTTCGGCCTTTTGACTAGCTACCCTCCGCAAAGGTAAATCAAGTTCAAAGTAACCCTTTGGATCTTTTGCAATGGCCCGTCTTGCTCATCATCTGCCCTTCGCAAGGGTTGTTTAACCTTCGGAGCTTTGTAAGAGACTTGCTTGAACTAGCCGATTGAACCTGAACCTGAACCCTTTTGATTGAACCAACCTATTGAACCAACGGTGGTTCAAAGTTTTTTGGAAAGATCCTACCGTTGAACCCCGACGTTGAACCATTGAATTGGTTCATCCTTTTGCCGAAAGACTTGTGCAAACCAAATTTGAACTGGCTCAGAACAGCAAGGGAAGGAGACCGATTTTGGCCTGCAGGGCCAAAATGGTCAATAGTAACCAAAATGAACCTTCTTTTCTTCTTTTATATCCTTTCTCTCCAAAAATCACTTCCATTTCTTTCTAAATTAAGGGCCGACTTACATCAAATTAAAGGAGTCCCCTTCTTTATGACAAATCAATTGAGAAAGAAGTTGCCGACATATTGCTTTTTGCCAATTAAGACATAATATTATTTTACTTTAAATATTTAAAAATATTTTTTATTTTAATAATAATAATATTCTAATTTCAAAAAAGGGGACATTACAGGAAGACCTTCCAAATGGGTCGCTAACCTAAAAAGGTCCTACAAAGAGGTTTGCCACCCTCCAAAGGGTCTCCAATAGCTACGCCCCTCTCCCAAAACTCTGCAAACTGCTACACTCCACAAGATGATGCCCTAAAAATCACAAACTGATGAATTCTACTCTTTGGAACCCCTGAAATGAAGTTGCCCAACTGAAAGTTAAGGGCTTCCATCCTTAACTTCATATTTTCCTATGAAGGTTTGTCATTTTCAATGGAGATAAGCAATTCTTGCTCAAACTCAAAATTTCAATTCATAAACATGGTAACCTTTCAAAATGAACCTCCTTCCCCTTTTTATATCATTCTCTTCTAAAAGCCCTTCCAAAAAGAGCATTCCACTTGGAGGGAATATTAGAACATTTTTAATAGTACATGCCTTATAACTTCACTTAAAGACTAAACTAGCCTATAATCAAAAAGCCCCCTTTTAAAGTCAAAATTGGAAAAGATTTATCAATAGTACCTTTTTACAACTTGAAAAAGAGAACCAAAGTTTCCCCTTTGAATTTTCATTCCCTTAATCTATTTGAATTTTCAATCCCTTAATCAATACTTACCCGCTTAGGTTAAAAAATTCTAATAGTCCGGTAAACACTAAATATGGCATCACTTCTAAAAAAAGATTATAATTCTTTTGAGACGCATCTAGATCACTGTTTTCTATTTCTATTCATATTACCAATGGTTAAAATTCAATTAGTTTTGATGCACAACATGTGCGATCTAGTGGGATATCCTCTGTTTTTCCTATTTTGGCTATTGCAACAGTTGCAATGCCATATATAACTACGATAATCTTGTAAAAAACAATCAACCTAGCAACTATTCTAGGATGGACCCTAGAATGACAAGATTAGGATGACTACAAGCCCTGCAATGCTTGCTAATTTCTACAAAGGAAACATTTCAAAATACCCTAATTTGGCCAGCACATTCACAAATTTATTTCATCCTAATACATACCTCAAAAACACATTGTTTTGCTTTAGAGACTAGTGTCAAGAAATTAAAAGCACGTTTAATTGAGGACTATTCGTAAATTTGAAAACCGTAGATATATGCTTTGATCTATACCTGTGTTTGCACATCATCTCCAGAAACAATATTGCTCACTGCTTGAAGAGCAGCGGAAACAATGGTAGGAGATTTATGTCTAGCAACAAAAAAACAAGAAATCTTGTAAGTCCAAAACAAAAGTGAAATAGGTAAAATCTGAAAAGAAACAAAGATAGAGAAATATGCTTTATATTTTTGTAGATTAAGTAATTTTTAGTAGTGTTGAATATATGAAAAACCCCTAATAGCCATTGTGGAGGTAGTAAAAAGATATAGCATAGCTAGAGTATATGCCATGGATCTACCACAAGACCCCGATGAAAAACAAGCCAAAACAATCAAGAGTGTCACTATACTTAATAGTATTATACCAATATCCATCCAATGGCCCTATTCAGAAATGATTTAAGACACAACCTACAGTGCCATGACAGAGAAACTTGTGACTAAAGCACTTGGATACATTATTACACTAGTGCAGGACCTTGTCAAAGTAATTAATTACAGACAAATCCAGTACAGGGAGAGATCTAGAACAATCTAGGAACTATTTTCAGCATAGATTTGAAGCTAAATCTAACAGGTCTTTATCTTGTGAACTAAACTTAAGGAAAAAATAGATGTAAACTACTTCATGATATCAGCACAAACAAGAGATAAAAAAACCTGAAGTAGAAAGTTTTGAAGCGAAACCTAACAGGTCTTTATCTTAGTGAACTAAACTTAAGGAAAAACTAGATGTAAAGCACTTCATGATATCAGCATAAACAAGAGATAAAAAAACCTAAAGTAAGTAGAGATTAGCCTCAATTGTGCATTCTCCTTAAAAACAAGATCACCAATAGCTGAATTGAACATGCTCTCCACATGGCTACCATCTAGATTTATAGGAACAGTATACATACAGCAGAAGTTCAACAATTCTGCGACATACACCAGCCTCTATTACAGCTTGAATTTTGCCATTGGTTCCATCTGTTAAGTGGGACAAAGCACAACATGAATTTGTCAATACTTCCTCATCATCTGAGAGAATAAGGTGTTCAAGAGCTGTAAGTGCTGGCTTTATCTGTGCATCAAACAAGACAAAGTTAGGTGGAATATACAGACTTCTATTATACACAATAGCTTATGATCAAAGTTTCTCAATTCTCTACATTATCAAATACCAGAAAACACTGCCCAGAATTTACACCTGCTCAAATGATGGTGCCTGTGGCTCGTTATTGCAGAAATTAGATACTGCCCAGCTGGAATTTCTCAGCATTGAGGGTGTGGTATGTGCATTCAGTTGAGCCAGGATTGGCATAAGGGCACCATGACTGAGGACTAGATCTCTAAAATTTGCATTATCACCAGCTATATTCGCCAGAGCCCAAACAGCCTGCAACAATGTAAGAAGGTTGATGGTTAAAAAATATGAAAGAAAGCTAGCAAGTGTAAATGATGCCAGATAAGTAACGCAGTGGCATGTGAAAAAGTTCAAGTCGTCACCTGTTCTTGGACAATTGCATTTGGCGACCCAAGAAGCTGCACAAAGTTAGGCACAGCTCCATGCTCAATCACAAGTCTTGCATGTTCTGCGGTTCCTGATACTATGTTTGATAAAGCCCATGCTGCAAAAAACTATACCATGACAAATGAAACGCATATAAAATTACTGAGACATATTTCTCATTAATTGATAATAAAGAATTAACCAAAAACTTCGAAATTCCACCTGAAGTAGAGGTACGTTGTGCCATGTAAGGAATTCTACAAACCGAGGGACAACACCCGCATTGACAACTTCATCAATGGGGGGATACTCTTCTGTTACACGTATTTTTGAAGATGATCAGCTTTCTGAAACAAGAAAAAAAAGACTCGTGTAAAAACAATGAATGGAACACACTTACCAAATGCAAGAAGATACCTAATTTGACTAGTTGCTTCCAATTGCAAATCAAGATCATCCGAAAAAACTCCTGCCACCATTGCAGGGAGACTCTCCAACTGAAAATTTCCAAGTTAAAAAAGGTAAGAAAACTTCCATCCTCTTAAACTGAAAACAAATGTTTTCACTGCTCTGAGAACCACTAATTTCTTGTAGAACACAGTTCGGACAAGCAGAATTTGTTGAGTCAAGCAGATTATCGAACGATATCTGCACAATCCATGGAAACTTATCCTATGAGCACATGAAGTAGGTTATAGAACCTTACACCTGATTACACTTCTACATTTGAAATTGAGGTTAGAAATAAGTCCTACCCTCAATAAACATGATACACGTAACAAGATAGGATACATAAAAATAACAACGCCGTGTAATCCAGGAATATTGTTTCGAAATTGCTTCCTGAAGAAATCTTAGATCTTAAGTTAGAATACACTCATAATCAACAAAAAAAACCATTGAAACATGCAATCCAGCAATATGCGCAATAGTTAGCACATAAAGTAGGTTATAGACCCTTACACTTGATTAAAATTTTAATTTAAGGTTAGAAATAATCCAAATTGGATCATTCATACTTGATGTAATTCAGTCGTATCAATGATAGAGGCAAACAAATAAATGAACAAAATGTGCAGGGAAATAAACAGTATTGATTGGAGGGAAAGAAGGCCCTGAGGATCGTTGAGATCCTCAAGGACCATTCCAACATTGAAAACACATTTATCGGGCAAATTCAGCACCTGCCAAATAGATCTGTAACAAGCAGATTTGGCGCCCAATGATTCTAACCAATCTAAATCAGATGAATCAGTTATATTCGGCATCCACCAAATGTGACCTGCTCAATACTGCCAAGACTGTCCGAATAGGAATAATGAAGAACTCAACGTCCCAAAATGGAAGCCATGGCACTCTGCCTTTTGAATGTTGAACTGGAAAAGCATTTGGATTTTTGTGTAACATTAGGGTGATTATGTATAAGCATAAATATATCCATTGGGCTCCTGTAAAATCACCTAGAGTTATAGAATGTTTGCACAACTAAGAGTAGGAGTGACGTAAGCTGTTTTGATTGAGTTTTAGAGCAGGGAAATCTTTTGAGAGCATCATAGAAATGTTCTAATAGTCCCACAGTGTTCTTGCAAGTTCCATGGAAGCAATTGGCCTATAATCCTTGGTGACTTTAGTTGTGATAAGGACGCACAATCCAGATTTGCTGGAGTTTTCCACATTGGATTTCTCCACGGTAAATTTTGTGTCTTGTCTCTCGTGTATTTGATTCTTGCATAATTTACTTATGCAGTTTATGCTATGCAATTGCTGTCGTAAATACCAACACTTGGATAGCTCATAATTCTATGTGACTGTTTAAATCATAGTTACCCAGTCTGAAAACCTGGATCCGTTCCAGAGAGAAAACAATCGGAAAATTTGGAATTCTTAAAAAACCCGGAGAAATCCAGTCTGGAATATATATATAAACATAATTTTATAAATATGAAAAATTGAGAAATACAATGAAAACAATTAATTACTTACTATAAAATGTTATTATATTTAAAATTATACTATATATAAGGTTGTTTGGTGTTTTTTTTGACAGAAAATTTGAAAAAAAATAAAAAACAGGTCCATCCCGAACCGAACTTATCCGAGGCAGCCAAAAAAATCCGGATTGGTCAGATTTGTTAACTATGATTTAAATTTGTTTTTAAGCAAAGCACTTAAAGAACATTACTGCAAATCAGCTTTAAGCATGTTAGGGTCTGCGTTGATGAATTAGAAATGCAACATGTATCCTACCTTCAATATAAGTTATGTAATACGTTCGTAATCACCAGAAAACCAACAAAACATGAATTACAAAGTTAAAAACATAAGATTAACATATAAACATGTAGGACGGGTCCAATGGAAGGGTCTACAGCTCCATATCACTTCACAATTAGGTTACAGGGTTTCGTGGAAGAAACTACTGCTCTAGTTTGATTTTAAGGGTGTTCCCATGAAAATTTTCATCCAAATGCAAATAACCAAAACAGCTAGATATTGTTTGTTAAATGGGATGATTTCAAGTGGTAAATCACCAGGATTTTTATAGTAAAGATTCATATTCAAATCTCCAAGAGACGTGTTACATGTTAAAATGTACAAATGTTGAATATTGACATTGAGTAGACTAACCCATCCAATTCTGAATGTGGCATATTTTAAGGACAAATTTAAATGCAAGTCCTTAATGAATTTGATGAAAAAGATACCCCTTGGTTGTTGCACCTCAGCTGAAGGACAGCCCATGAAGACAATTCACTAAATCAAAAAAACAAAAACAACAGGATATCATCATTAAAAAGAGAAGGCATCGCACAAAAGAAGAGGTAAGAATTAAGATATTCTTGATTGAACTGCACCCTTTGCCTGTTGATTGAATCCTTTGGGCTAGCCCTTGATTAAGAGCAGCAATTTTAAGGGTTGAGAGAAAAAAAAATCTGGGTGAAAAATGTGTGAAAGAATGTTTAACATCAACCTTTCGGACCACTCAATTCGTGCTGATGATTGTGTTAGAAATTTTTTCATGCAATTTTCAATCAATTTTTTTTTCTCGTTACTATGAACTTTGGCAGCATCATATCTCCCAATTTTAAGGGTTGATAGAAGACAAATACAAATTATGATCAAGTCATAGTGATTTCTGGTAGAAAGTAAATTTCAAGGCAGAATTGGGCAAAAGTGAATAATTGAACATACTTTTTTCTCAATATCAAGAGGTTGTGTTTCCTCATCAACCTGCATTCCTTGTCTTCTCTTCTTAAGTAGATTATCTTCCTTCTTAATTTTCCTAATTTCAATTAGGGTTTCCTCTCTCTTGTGGCGACCTGCCACTGCCTCGACACCCACCTTGTAAGACTTTCTCCTTTCCACGGCCCGTGAATTGGGTGTTTGCGACATGCTGAAATATAAATTGGGTGCCCCAAAATTCTGATTGAAATCCCAGTTTCCGAAAAGCTCGGTTTTCTAATAATTTGAGGGTTTCAATGAATTGAATAATGAAAAAAGAATAAAGAATAAAACACTCGGAAGGGTTTAATGGCAGCTCTGGAAGGAGCTCATAACAGAAATGAAACAGATAAATATGGCGGTTAAATGAGGATTTAAATTTTCTGTCAAATGACGGAATCTTGATTTTAAGTCAACTGTGAGCGCGATAAGTTGAATTCTGTCAGTTGATGTGAAATTCAGGGGCTCCGAATTTTAAATTTTAAGTCAACTGTGGGCGACGATAAGTTGAATTCTGTCAGTTATTGTGAAATTCAGTGGCTCCAAGATCGTACAAGTGCTGTAAAAGTTTAATACTGTAAAAATGTTACAAATTGGAATTTGAATAAGTTTTAAATATTGTTTACAAATTGAAATTTGAGTCCGTTTTAAATACTTTTCAGACATATGATCTAATCTGTTATACATGATCTAAAATATGGATGATGATATTTATGTAATTTTTATATCTAATAATAAGTGAATAAATTAATAATTGTATGAAATTATAAAATAAATTATGAGGAATGAGATTTTATAAAATATATGTTGAAAAATAAATTTTTTATATAATTCATTTACATGAATACTATTTATTATTATATTATGAAAAAAATTAACTTTCAAAATATATGTTATGTATAAGCTCTTCCCATGTCAACTCAATCGTCACAAGTCTATACATGGTTTGTTAATTTTGTTATATGCAAATAATAATTAAATTCATACCATCCATTTCTCAGGGTATAGATCCCTAGATCCCTCTAGGTCCCTGATATGGAGAGTCAAACAGTTAAGCTCAGGGCTCTGCTCTGGGTGACTTTGAAGGTGTGGATGCTTTTTAATCATCGTTTTTTAGTCGAAGGAACTCGCTGATTTAGATGTGCACTTACTCATCATTGTAATCAGCGATATGTTTATTTTCGAAATATGGGTTGAGATGCCAATATTCTATGTAATTCAATTATTTCATGTGAATGCTACCTGTTGAGGCACACAAAAAAAATCATACCATTTAATGAACATTAAAGGTTTTACATCCTTATATGGATATCGTTTATTAATCCACAATCTTTTGACTTAATTTTAGATTATCAAATACCTTTGTAATAATACGTGTTGTATTGATGTTCATAGTACATTAAACTTAAGAGGTGTTTTCTATACGCTTCTTGTCAATACCTATGTGTAAGAACCCTTGCTTATTCTGCTATAATTTTTCAGTTTAGGTTGTTTGACACACTTAGCATGCCACTGAAGAGTACTGATTTTTTGAATGTTTGCTTGAAGTTTTGATGAGATGTTTGATTGTTTTCAGTTTGATATTTATAAAACAATTGCATATAATGATAGCAAATAAACATAGATTGCAAAACAAATGGAAGAACACACATCAACCTCTTATTTCTCTTCAATAGAAATGAAATTACAATGAAAATCAGATCTGATATAGTTTTAGTTTTATTGTTACAGCGAGGTATATCTCCCTACATTTAACTTGTTATTGATTCCCAATAGAAATACAAACATACCCGGATCATAGGTTGCAATATTAAACACTTTGATCAATGAAAATGATGGAATGTACGCTGAAAATGTACTATTGTAGGTGATGTCTTCAGATCAGCCAACAACCATTGAAAATGCACTGAAAATTATTCAAATAAATCTACAATAATAATACCTTTAAACCCTAAAGGCACTTGAGTTGAAATGATGATTTCTCTTTCAAACTTCACCAAACCCTAAAGTCCATGTGTGGAAATAAATATATAAAATATTTCTTAGTTGTTACAACTCTAAAAGCCTCATCAAAAGCTTCCAAAAAAATTTCAAATAAGTTGTCTTTATGCATAAATAATTTATAAAATATTTGGTACTCAAAATTTGCAAAAATATTTTCAAAATAGGGTCATAAACCCTAATAGCCAGCCCTATAAATTTGCTCCAACACTATAAACCCTAGTTGTCTAGTATATCATGAAGATATGACCATTACATAACTAAATCTAAAACAATATGTCTTCAACTTGCAAATAGACTTTAAACCCTAGTTGATTGAAATCTTAAAATTATGAATAACTCACAAATATGTTCAATGATGAATCTTGAATGAATTCACCTCACAAAGTAGAGTTGGGTTTTCATTCAATCTATTGATTCTTGAAGGTTTTCATCCTTAGAAATGGTTGCACCTATAGTGATCCGCTGAAAATGAAGAAATATTAAATATGTCAAATCAAGAATATGAAACTGGGAAGAGATAGAGGGCCTTTTATAAAAAAATTATAAACCTCTTTTGGACCCCAAAAGTCCATAAATGATTTTTAATAATTTTTTTCCCTTCCATCCCTAGGTGTCCACTTTTGGGGAATAATTATTATATTTAAATTTTTTTCACCTTTTCCCTCCATAAAGTCACTTTATAATTTTATTTTATTTTCTCAAGTGGCTTAAATAATATTATTTTATAAAGGCTCAGATAAAATAATATTTTAATTTCTCCATGGCCAATTTTTTTTTTTTTCGTGGCCAAAATATTAACAGGTACAACAACTCATTCCCTTTCCAATTGGATTACCCTATGGGAAAGGCTAATAGGCTAATCAACCCTCTTGAATGGTGATTATTGATGCGATGGATTGCACCTTGTGAAGGAAGGTTCAACGCTCTTCATCCACACGACACAATAGAGACATCCCTCTTGCTGTGGGTGGTAAGCGTGAGGGATGAATCTCTAAATTAGGGGCTAGCTCCCCTTAATGCACCTTGAGACCCTAGATTTCTTACTGCTAACAATGGGGGATGAAAAGGGAGAGAAATACTGAAAATCAAAACTTAAATTAAAGCGATGATGCACCAAAATGATTGGTCTACTCAGCTTTGGCATACACTTTGAACCATGGATAACAAGCATACACTAGCATTCAAGATGAGAAACTCTCCTCCATTAGTATTTCAATAGGAGGCCCTATAGAGATATAGGGAGGAAGAACTATTAGAGGTGTTCTAAGACATACTATGGTAGCGTGTTCACATACGTCTATACTCTACTATGGACACTTCTTGTTGACCTGCAAGAAAGAGCTCACAATACACTAGATATGTTGGAATAAACTTATGAAAGCATGAAAAAAAATGACTTAACATAAGATAAAACCAGAGACCTATGCAAAAGTACAAGCTCAAATGAAAGTAAAAATGCTTTTTCTGATTCAAAGTAAATTCTTTCAGGGCTTCGCCATACAAGCTGAGAGATCTTTTTTTCAAAATGAGAAGTTACAATTATATAGAGCGAGATGCTGATAGAACAAGGATAGGAGACCCATGCTAGAGTCAAACACTTCTAAGACAGGAGACCATGCTGTTGTCATATTCTTCAAACTGCATATGGGAGATCCATGTTGTAGATGTCCAAGCCACCATCTTTATTGTCATGGGTATGCAAAAGCATGGGATACTTCTAGCAACTGACAAAGCCATCCCCAAGTTATTGTAGTTGGACTATAAACTCTTCAATACCTAGACGCAACTGGTTGTGCATTAATGATGAAGCGTGAAAAACATGAGATGTTGATCTCTATAGTTCAAAAACCAATCTATTTATTAGTTTTCGGTAGATATATTCTACCTAAATGTATTAATTCCTTCTATTGAGTTGTCTATGCCACTTGTCTTGGTCTGAGTGGTCATTGATTTCACCCTTTGTCTTTGTCAGCAACTAGAACTGTTATAAGTTTTATCTTTTCCACTTTGTCCTTGCCTGTGTTTTATCTCTTTCCTTCGACTTCTCCTTTGCCTTGGTTTTCCCTGTTTTGTCTTTACTCATTCGGGGCTTTGATTTCTCAACGAGTTTCTACTCCTCAGGGCTTTGCTTTTTTCTTGCTTGGTCTTTGCAAATCCTTTTTTTCAGGAGTCAGATTTTTGAAACATTGATTTGTTTCGAACAAAATGTTCGAAGGGATTTCCTTCAGACATTTTGTCTGAAGGAAATCATCATTTGGATCTTCTTTGTCTTCGTTTCTTTTCAATGCTTTGGGCGTTGGCCTTTTACTTTCAATGGGCTTTTGTCTGAATTCCTTCAGACAAATGTCTGAAAGAATTCATTCGGACATTTGTTTGAAATAAATTCTCTCTTTGGCTTGTTTCCTTTTCCTGAAGGGAAAGTGCCCTTTGGGACTTTGCAATGGTCTTCATCTTTCTCAAGGTGCCCTCCACAAGGGCACTTTGTACCTCAAAATGCCTCTTTGAAACTTTTGATTTGGTCCTGCCACCGACCAAGGTGCCCTCCGCAAGGACACTTTGAGTCCAAAGTTGCCTTCTGGAAGAATTGTAAGGGTCTTGTGCGTCACCTAAGTTCCCTCCAAAAGGGCACATACCCTTTGAGAATTCTGCAAAGACCCTTTGAAAAAGTGAAGAAGTCCTCTTTCTTTTCCCAAGTGCCTTTCGGAAAGACATTTACCCTTCAAACTTTTTGCAAACGTCCTTCAAGTTGTCAAAATGCCCTCCGAAGAGAATCCTCAATCGCTTCTACTTATTAAAGTAGACAAGTAATGCACTTGCACAAACCCAATTTGCACTAGATAGACCATTTCAGACATCACATGAGCTTCTACTTCGGGTTTTACATCAACTTCAACTGATAAGGCAAATAAGTAAAGACACTTGGAAAACCCGACTTGGTCTGTCAAGACCAAATCGGGTTTATCAAGTGACTTGACTTATGAAAATTTCACAAAAAAAGTCATTTAGAAAACCCGAAACACACTACTGTAGGTGAAGTAATTGCTCTTGACAAACCCAAAATACATATGGTAAAGCAGAATGAGGGAAACACCTAGCTTTTTCATGAGAAAGGTATGACAGAGAACATTTTGCACAAGACAGTTGAGGGATGATCTAGCCAAAACATGGATTGAATGACTCTTGCAAAGAAAAAGGAGGGGGTGCCCAATTTTGGCTTGTAGGACCAAAAATTGGTCAACATTAATCATATAAAAAATAGGGACATGGTAGTGCTCCCTTCCCAGTATTGCTTTTCTTCAAGCAATTGCAACTCTGGACACTATAAAATTTGCTCTTCTTCCCACATAACATCCTCAAGTGGTAAATCTCGCCATTTAACCAAATACTCTTTGATCACCCTATTTCTCAAATGGTACTCCCTCATATCCAAGATAGTGTCAGGAACTAAAACCAATCTACCTTCCTCATCCAATGGAGGAAGCTTTGGAGAAGATACAACATTCTATCCCAATTCCTTCTTGAAACATGATACACGGAAAACATTGTGAATCTTACAATCCACTGGCAACTCAAGTTCATATGCCATTTCTCTAATCCTCCTTAGAATCTTGTAAGAGTCATAGAATATGGGCTTAAGTTTTTTTGCACCACTCTTTTTCAATGTAGACTTTTTATATGCCTAAAGGTGCAAAAACACTAAGTCACCCCCCTTAAATGATCTCTTTGCCCTGTGTCTATCAATGTACATCTTTTGTTGATTCTAAGCCTGCTAAATATTATCCTTAAGTGCCTTAAGGATATCCTAACTATCGTGCATAAAATGCTTATCTATGGGAGCTCTATCGAGGGCCAAGTATATGAAAGATAAGGCATCATAACCATACAAGGCCTTGAATGGTGTCATCCCAATAGACATGTGATAGGTGGTATTATAGCAATGCTCACCCAAATACAACCACCTAGTCCAAGCTCTCTGCTACCCCATAAAATAATAACGTAAATATCCTTCCACCCACTTATTCACAATCTCGATCTAGGCATATGTCTATGGATGGTAGCTAGTGCTCAGGCTCAACTCGGTATTGGTTAATCAGAATAACTTCTACCAAAACACACTAAAAAACCTGTTATCCTGAACATTGACAATGGTCTTAAAGAGTCCATGCAATTGAAACACCTCATGAAAGAACAATTATACTACCTGAGATGTGTAATTAGTTGCAATGATAAAAAAGTGTGCAAATTTTGTCAGCTGATCAACAACCACATATATGCAATCCTTCCCATGGACTCTCAGAAGACCTATAATGAAATCCATATAAATACTCTACCACTTCTGATCTGAAATCAGTAAAGGCTGAAATAATCCCACTGATAAAGTATGCTTTGACTTATTCTACTAACAAGTCAAACACTCACACACATGACATAGGACATCATTCTTGAGACCCTTCCTTCAGAATCTCTCTAATCTACCTGTATGTCTTGAATAATCTTGGATGCCCTACTAGAGGAGTATCATTGATAGCTCTCATAATTTTACTCTTCATTTTAGATTTAGGAAACAAGTACATCCTATCCTTAAAGTAGATCACATCATCAATCACCTTATAATGATCATCCTAAATCTTACGATCCATGAGCTCGCATGCAAATGTATTCTTGGAATACTCAACCAAAACTTAAGATTTCAATTCAACTGAAATCTCTGACATAAAGCAAAGTGTAGATCACTTAGATAATACATCAACAAAAACATTATTATTACCCTTCACATAATCAATATCAAAATCATAAGCCTAAATCTTGCTGACCCATTTCTATTGTCTCTCTTTAAGATCCTTTTGCTCTAGAAAATATTTCAAGTTGTTGTGGTCCATGCTAACCATAAACTTACCACCTACCAAATAGTGTCTAAACTTTGCCAACGCATGCATGATGGCAAGCATCTCCTTATCATAGGTTGCTTATATTCTCTCTACATCCCTCAATTTCCTGCTCTCATATGCTATGGGATGTCGATTCTGCATCAACACGGCTCCTATGCCCTCTCTTGAAACATCACATTCTAACACAAATGGTTGCCTGAAATCTAATAATGCCAAAATAGGACAAGTACTCATCACACCCTTGAGCCGATAAAAAATAACTTAGGCCTCATCTGACCAACATAATGCCCCCTTCTTAGTGATATTTTTAAGAGGAGATGTTAACTGTGAAAACCCCTTCACAAACCTCATATAATAGCTGCATAAACCCAAGAAACCTCTCAAATTTGAAACATTCCTTGGTGGTTGCCAATCCAAGATGGCTCTAGTCTTCCCCTGATGTTCCTACACTCCATTTGCACCAATCATATGGCCCGAGTACAAAATATCTTACAATCCAAACTCACATTTGGATGCCTTAGCAAAAAGGGATTATGCCTCCATGATGCCTAGTACCTCATCAAGATGTCTAAGGTGATCCTCCCATGTTTTGTTGTATATCAAAATATCATCAAAGAATACCAATACAAACTTACGCAACTACTTATTGAAGATGTGATTCATACATGACTAAAATGTAGTAGGAGCGTTAGTAAGACCAAATGGCATGACCAAGAATTCATAGTGTCCATAGTGACATCTGAATGCAGTTTTGCGAATATCCTTCACATGGACATGAATTTGATGATACATTGAACGAAGATCGATTTTGAAGAAGTAAACTACTCCATGTAACTCATCTGGTAACTGTTGACGCTATGGATTGCACCCTTTGAGGGAAGGCTGGGCTTCTCTCTTCCACACGGCACAATGGAGACTCCTCTCTTGCCTGTGGGTCTGGCAAAACTGAGAGGAGAATCTCTAGATAAGGGCTAGCTCCCTTTGATGCATCTCTGGGTTATTTCACTACTACTGCTAATATATAAAAGGGGGGGTTGAAAAAAGAGAAGGTTTACTGAGAACAGAACCTAAACTAAATGGTGATGCACCAAAAATGGTTGATCTACTTCGCTTGAACATACACTTTCCACCAAGAACAAGCTGATATACACTTCATTTGATATGAGAAATTCTTCTGCATCAATGAGCTAGGGGTCCTCTGGAGATATAGGGAGGAAGAACTACCGGAAGTGTTCTAAGACACACTATGGCAACGTGTTCACATGCACCTATACTCTGTTGTGGACACTTCTGGCTAACCTGCAAAAGAAGAACTCACAATACAATAGACATGTTGGAATCATTTTGTGAAAGCATGAAGGAAAATGACTTAACATAAGACAAAGCCATAGACATATGTAAAAGTGTAAGCTCAAATGGAGTCAAAAATGCTTCTTTTTTATTCAAGGTAAATTTCGGTAGAACTCTGCCTTACAAGCTAAGAGATCATTTTTCTCAAATGAGAGATTACAATATATAGCCTTTAGGAAAAGACTTTGGCACTTTCTAGAAAATAAATGACCCATGTTGCATTGAATTCCTTGGGAAGAGGAAATCATTGTTGCAGATATCATCCTTCTAGAAATGGCCTGACAGAACCATGTTGTGTAGTCGTTAGTCTTGACTTTAGTGCTTAAAACGTATTAAATGCTATTGCAAAAGCATGGGTCTCTCGATTATTTTAATGACAAGGCCGCCCCTCTTTAAGACTTATGCGATTGTCTACTCATTAATGAAAAATGAGGAAAAATAGGTTGTGACATTTACTGTTTGCACTCCTTGATGACCACTTGGTGGAGATTGTTTCAACTGTTGGAATAATTACTTTGTTGACGCTTTTCTTTTGCCACCTGGGCTGTTCCCACCTTTCCTTATTATTTTTGTTTCTTCCTGGCTTTGTTAGCACTCGAGGCTATCTTCTTGACGGGTCGTTGAGTTCACTTGCGGCCTGTCCTTTAGCATTTCAAAATCAATGGCTATTTTACCGCCTTAAATTTGATGTTCACGCGGGCCCGTTACCCCCCTTTGCCAATTTCTTTGGCTTTTTTTCCTTCATCTTTTTCCCTTTGTTCTTTTTGTTCCTTCGAATTTTTTCCTTTGTCCGGGCCTGTCTTTTTAACCCTCCCAAAGGGAAGGTGTCCCTTCGGGGCTTGGAAAAAGGTCCCTTTTGGCAGCCGAGAGTCCCCCACAAGGGCACTTGCCCTTCGGGGTCCTTTGGTTGGGATTTATTGGTCCTCAAATCCTTCAGATTGTTCAAAGAAAATCTTCCCTTCATATTTTGTCGATTGTTTCTTTTGGTGGGCTTTTCCTTCGGGCAAATTCCTTCGGACAAAATGTCTGAAGGAATTCCTTCAGAGTTTTGTTTGAAAGAATTCACCGTCATTTTGCCATGGAATTTTTCTGAAAGATAATCTTTTTTGTTCTTTGCCTTGTGAATTTCTTCGGACAAAATGTCTGAAGGAATTCCTTCGGGTATTTTGCCTAAAGAAATTCAACCTTTGTTTGCCTTGTCTTTTGATTCTTTCACAAGGGTTCCTTGTCCTGCGCAAGGGCACTTGGACCCCAAGATGTCCTTCAGAACCTGCTTGAAACAACCCCATTCGGCACTTGCCTCCCCTCCGCAAGGGCATTTGCCCTTCATAGCTGTGTAAGAGACTCATATTCCTGCTGGCCCATTTCCTTGCCGAAAGTTTGTCTACGGCATTTGCACAAAGCAAAAAGCTCCATACTAAATTAAAACCTACAATTCCTTAGATCTTTTCAATGTTTTATAAGAACAGGGCTTATTGCAAAGAAAAAAGGAATTCTGCAGAAGGTGGGTACATGACTAGACTGAGGGTTCAAAATGGTAGGGAAGGAAGGAGAGTGATTTTGGCTTGTAGGGCCAAAAATGGTTAACAAATTGGTGATTCCCAGGGGAAGCATGCCTGTTATACTTAAGAAACTAGTATCCTTAAAGTCCATTGGGCACGGAGTCAGAACGCAGCTTGAAAAAGTTAGCAACAACCTATAGAGATCCAAGAATCACTCATGAAGCTTTTACCCCAAACACAAAGGAAAACACACACAATAAAGGCTAAAAAACACTACCTATGCAAACAACACTTAGGGAAAATAGGGAAAGAAAAACTGAAAGCAAACTACTATGTACATCTAACTAGGTATATTTGCCTCCCTCTTGGATCAAAGGGAAAACTTCTTAAGTCTCCTTCATGACAAGAAAACTTATTGTGCCAGACAAGTGACTAAATGGAATGGAGGTTTGGTGACTTGCTCTTCTTGCCTGCAACCTTGATTGGCTTGTATCCAAATGAATCAAGGGCAAACATGCTTCCAACATATATGTATTCTTCTTGTTCTTAGAATCTTGCCTCCTTCTGGTTCTTCATGTTGGTGTGTTTCATCAAGAAATCAATGGTTGTTAGCTCATCACCATAAGCCCTTTGATATGCATCATGGATTGGCTTGTCTCCTTCTGCCTCATTGAAGACGCTGTCAAACTCATCTTCTATTTGATCATGGCTTTCTTAAAGAAGGGTGACTATTGTGGTGTCTGAAATGAGATCACAGACTGATTTCTCATCCCACAGAACATCACCTTGTGTAAGGCTCTCTTCTTCAAAGCTTTCCAAAAGATGGATAGGCCTCCCCTTTTCTTGCTCAAAGACTGGAGTCTCTAGTTATTCCCTGACATGCCCCTGATCCTCCTCCAACTCGAGTTCCATGGCATGGTCATCCTCCTTGATGACTTCAAAAATATCATCTTCAGATTCACCGACCTCTTGAAAGGATAAATTTGAAAGCTTGCAGCCCCTTTGCATACTTATTTGAGTCCCAATGCTACCTTCTCCACCCTTAGCCAGCTCATAGCCTCCTTGAAGAAGAGTGTAACCTACCCCAATGACTTCAAACAAATCATTCAAAACATGATCAAGAATATGTCCATGCTCCTCCATGACGTATTGCAAAGTGAGAGAAGAGTCAAAGATCATCTCTTCCTCATCAAAGATAGAGGCAAAAATTTGTGACTTGTCTTCTTGTTCATCAAAGGGGGTACCTATGGTGATCTTCTCCTCATCTGCACTCATGAAGTCTCCCTGATCAGTCATGAATTGAGCATACTCCTCTTCACTTGCTACCTTTAAGATGGATTCCTCAACACAAGCGAAACATTCTTCATTTACCAGAGAAAGAGGTGGAACACAAGGATTGTCAAAATCAAGTTGGGAATGAAAAGTAGGGGATCTTTTGAAAACTTATGAGAAAACAGGGGCAGACCTTGGGCCAAAATCACTTGATTTTCATCCCTCCACTTGACCAACACTTCATTAATATCAAAATTAGCTTGAGGATTGGTAGAAGGGGTGTCTTTTGGCATAGGCTCCTCTCTAAGGTCTGAAACCTCCATCTCTCTTTCACTAAGTAACCTCACATTTGCCTCTAACTCCTCAATTTGCTTAGCTAAATTTTCTTGAAAGAGCCTTTATTGGAACTCATAGGAATCATCATGGAAATGGGGAGTGCATGAAGGCTGCCATGGGGTACAAGAAGCTTCTTGAGGAAGAGTGGGAGGGACTTGAAAAGGACTAGCCTCATTTTGTACCTCACACTCTTGGACAATGTCTTTCTCCTCCTTTTTGTTCCATGACTCAATGACTTTACTCCCGCTCATGATATTAGGACTAGAAATCTCTTTTTGGGGTGATGGGGATGCAATGTGAGAGGGTAGTGAGGGTTTGGATTCCACTTCCCTTGTTGCCAACATAGACTACTGCATTTGAAGATTTGCCAATTAAATCTGCTTATCAAGATTGGCCTTAAACACAAGATTTATTGTTTTAAAACTCTCCTCAACATGATTGGGGAAAGGGCTTTGATAGGTTTGACTTGGCTCATGAGTAGGGACCGTGTATGTCTGATATGAAACTTGAGGCAGTGGGTATGCAGGTTGATAGACTTGGTAAGGCTGCCTCTCATGACTACTCAACTTCTCTTTCAAAGATGCAATTAAACCACTCACATCCAACATCTCATTTGTAAGCTTTTGCCAATTGGCTTTTTCAATAAGAGTCCATTCACTCTTAACTAGATCTAATGCATTTCTCACTTGATGGATGGAATGATCAGGAATTTCTTGGCCACATCCCCTTCTAGTGTCAAGCTCCACTACATACTTTTCATATCCTAGTAGTGCTTGTTTGAAGGTGGAAATGGGCTGATTGGCAAAAAGATTAGGTTGAGTAGGAGAAGTAACACATTGAGAAGACTGGGCACAAGACTGATATAGCTCATGATAGGGCTGATAGTAGTCATATTGGACCTGATAAGGATCAACACAACGCAGGTAAGGATCATAGCTAGGTTGGCCAAGGACTTGTTCAAACTGAGGAGGAAGAGGCAAAGCTTGAAATATTTCACCAGCCTGTAAAGGGAAAAACTCATAACCATATGCATCCTTGTTGCTTGAGATGATTCCATGAATAACCTGAGCTTGATCAAAACTATATGAAGGAACACAAGACCCATGGTTCTAAGCAATGAAATTATACATACCAAAATATGATTTGTTGATGGCACTAGGACTGCTTAACCAACTGATTCAACTTGGAGTCACCATTGGTGTTGATGAAAAAGCCTCCAAAGGCTGGCTGGTTGAAGAACACACCAAAATTCTTCAACTCTTTGGATAAAAAATTGGTCCCACTTGGCGTGCCAAAACCTATTGATGTTGTGGATTGCACCCTTTGAGGGGAAGGCTGGGCTTCTCTTTTCCACACGACACAGTGGAGACTCATCTCGTGCCTGTGGGTCTGGCAAAACTGAGGGGAGAATCTCTAGATAAGGGCTAGGTCCCTTTGATGCATTTATAGGTTATTTCACTACTACTGCTAATATATAAAAAGGGGGGTTGAAAAGAGAGAAGGGTTACTGAGAATAGAACCTAAACTAAATGGTTATGCACCAAAAATGGTTGATCTACTTAGCTTGAACATACACTTTCCACCAAGAACAAGCTGATATACACTTCATTTGATATGAGAAATTCTTCTACATCAATGAGCTAGGGGTCCTCTGGAGATATAGGGAGGAAGAACTACCGGAGGTGTTCTAAGACACACTATGGCAGCCTGTTCACATGCACCTATACTCTATTGTGGACACTTCTGGCTAACCTGTAAAAGAATAACTCACAATACACTAAACATGCTGAAATCATTATGTGAAAGCATGAAGGAAAATTACTTAACACAAGACAAATCCATAGACATATGTAAAAGTGCAAGCTCAAATGGAGGAAAAAATGCTTCTTTTTTATTCAAGGTAAATTTCAGCAGAGCTCCGTCTTACAAGCTGAGAGATCTTTTTTCTCAAATGAGATATTACAATATATAGCCTTTAGGAAAAGACTTTGGCACTTTATAGAAAATAAATGACCCATGTTGCATTGAATGCCTTGGGAAGAGGAAGTCACTATTGTTGATATCATCCTTTTAGAAATGGCCTGACAGAACCATGTGTGTAGTCGCCAGTCTTGACTTTAGCGCTTAAAACATATTAAACATTGCTATAGAAGCATGGGTCTCCTGATTGTTTTAATGACAAGGCAGCCCCTCTTTAAAACTTATGTAATTGTCTTCTCATTAATGAAAAATGAGGAAAAATAGGCCACACCATTTACTGTTTGCACTCTTTGATGACCACTTGGCAGAGACTGTTTCAACTGCTTGAATAACTCCTCTGTCGACCTTTTTTTTTGCCACCTGGGCTGTTCTCACCTTTCCTTGTTATTTTTATTTCTTCTTAGCTTTGTCTTTTCCTGTCTTTGTGAGCACTTGGGGCTATCTTCTCGATGGGTCGCTGAGTTCACTTGCGGCCTGTCCTTAAGCATTTCAAAATCAACGGCTATTTCACCGCCTTAAATCTGATGTTTGTGCGGGCCCGTCACCCCCCTTTGGAAATTTCTTTGGCTTTTTTTCCTTTAGCTTTTTCACTTTGTCCTTTTTGTTCCTTCAGATTTTTTCCTTTATCCAAGCCTTTGTCTTTTTAACCCTCCCAAAGGGAAGGTGTCCCTTCGGGGCTTGGAAAAAGGTCCCTTTTGGCAACCAAGAGTCCCCTGCAAGGGCACTTGCCCTTCGGAGTTCTTCAATCAGGATTTCTTGGTCCTCAAATCCTTCAGACATTTTATCTGAAGGAAATCTTCCCTTCATATTTTGTCGATTATTTCTTTCAGCAGGCTTTTCCTTCGGACAAAATGTCTAAAGGAATTCCTTCAGAGTTTTGTCTAAAAGAATTCGCCTTGTCATTTTGCCGCAGAATTTTTTTCGAAAGATAATCCTTTTTGTTCTTTGCCTTGTGAATTTCTTCAGACAAAATGTTCGAAGGAATTCCTTCAAGCATTTTGCCCGAATAAATTGAACCTTTGTTTGCCTTGTCTTTTGATTCCTCCGCAAGGGTTCTTTGCCATCCACAAGGGCACTTGGACCCCAAGATGTCCTTCAAAACCTGCTTGAAACAACCCCATTTGGCACCTACCTACCCTCTACAAGGGCATTTGTCCTTCGGAGCTTTGTAAGAGACTCATATTCTTGCTGGCCCATTTCCTTGCCGAAAGTTTGTCTAAGGCATTTGCACAAAGCAAAAAGCTCCATACTAAACCGAAACCTACAGGTCCTTAGATTTTTTCAATGTTTTATAAGAATAGGGCTTATTGCAAAGAAAAAAGGAATTTTGCAGAAGGTGGGTACATGACTAGATTGAGGGTTCAAAATGGTAGGGAAAGGACACCGATTTTGCCCTATAGGGCCAAAAATAGTCAACAAATTGGCGATTCCTAGGGGAAGCATGCTTACTATGCTTAAGAAACCAGTAGCCTCAAAGTCCATTAGGCACAGAGTCAGAGCACAGCTTGAAAAAGTTAGCAACAACATCAAGAGATCCAATAATCAATCATAAAGCTTTTACCCCAAACACAAAGGAAAACACACACAACAAAGGCTAAAAAACACTACCTATGTAAACAACACTTAGGGAAAATAGGGAAAGAAAAATTGAAAGCAAACTACTATGTACAACTAACCAGGTATATTTGCCTCCATCCTAGATCAAAGGGAAAACTTCTTAAGTCTCCTTCATGACAAGAAAACTTATGGTGCCAGACAAGTGACTGAATGGAATGGAGGTTTGGTGACTTTCTCTTCTTGCCTGCCACCGTGATTGGCTTGTATCCAAATGAATTGGGGGCAAACATGTTTCCAACATATATGTATTTTTTTTGTTCTTGGAAGCTTGCCTCCTGTTGGTTCTTCATGATGGTGTGTTTCATCAGAAATCAATGGCTGCTAGCTCATCACCATAAGCCCTTTGATATGCATCATGGATTGGCTTGTCTCCTTCTGCCTCATTGAAGATGCTGTCAAACTCATCTTTTGTTTGATCATGGATTTATTGAAGAAGAGTGACTATTGTGGTGTCTGAAATGAGATCACAAACTAATTGCTCATCCCACAAAACATCACCTTCTTGTGCAAGGCTCTCTTCTTTAAAGCTTTCCTCAAGATGGACAGGGCTCTCCTTTTCTTGCTCAACGACCGGAGTCCCTAGTTGTTCCCGACATGCTCCTAATCCTCCTCCAACTCGAGTTCCATGGCATGGTCATCCTCCTTGATGACTTCAAAAATATCATCATCAGATTCACTAACCTCTTGAAAGGATAAATCTGAAAGCTTGCAGCCCCTTTGCATACTTATTTGAGTCCCAATGCTGCCTTCTCCACCCTTAGCCAGCACATAGCCTCCTTGAAGAAGAGTGTAACCTGCCCCAATGACTTCAAACAAATCATTCAAAACATGATCAAGAATCTGTCCATGCTCCTCCATGACGTCTTGCAAAGTGAGTGATGAGTCAAAGATCATCTCTTCCTCATTAGAGATAGAGGCAAAATTTTGTGACTTGTCTTCTTGTTCATCAAAGGGGGTACCTATGGTGATCTCCTCCTCATCTGCATTCATGAAGTCTCCCTGATCAGTCATGAACTGAGCATACTCCTCTTCACTTGCTTCTTTTAAGATGGATTCCTCAACACAAGAGAAACATTCTTTATTTACCAGGCAAAGAGGTGGAACACAAGGATTGTCAAAATCAGGTTGGGAATGGAAAGTAGGGGATCTTTTTGAAAACTTATGAGAAAACAGGGGCAGACCTTGGGCCAAAATCACTTGATTTTCATCTCTCCACTTGACCAACACTTCATTAATATCAAAATTAGCTTGAGGATTGGTAGAAGGGGTGTATTTTGGCATAGGATCCTCTCTAAGGTTTGAAACCTCTATCTCTCTTTCACTAAGCAACCTCGCCTTTGCCTCTAATTCCTTAATTTGCTTAGCTAGATTTTCTTGAAAGAGCCTCTCTTGGAGCTCATAGGAATCATCATGGAAATGGGGAGTGCATGAAGACTGCCATGGGGTACAAGAAGCTTCTTGAGGAAGAGTGGGAGGGATTTAAAAAGAACTAGCCTCATTTTGTACCTCACACTCTCTGACAATGTCTTTCTCCTCCTTGTTCCATGACTCAATGACTTTACTCTAGCTTATGATATTAGGACTGTAAATCTCTTTTTGGGGTGATGGGGCTGTAATGTGAAAGGGTAGTGAGGGTTTGGATTCCACTTTCCTTGCTGCCAATATAGACTACCGTATTTGAATATTTGCCAATTCAATCTACTTATCAAGATTGGCCTTAAACATAAGATTTATTGTTTCAGAACTCTCCTCAACATGATTGGGGAAAGGACTTTGACAGGTTTGACTTGGCTCATGAGTAGGGACCGCGTATGTCTGATATGAAACTTGGGGCATTAGGTATGTAGGCTGATAGACTTGGTAAGGCTACCTCTCATGACTATTCAGCTTCTCTTCCAAAGATGCAATCAAACCACTCACATCCAACATCTCATTTGTAAGCCTTTGCCAATTGGATCTTTCAATAGGAGTCCATTCACTCTTAACTAGATCTTATGAATTTCTCACTTGATGGATGGAATGATCAAGAATTTCTTGGCCACATCCCCTTCTAGTGTCAAGCTCCACTACATACTTTTCATATCCTAGTTGTGCTTGTTTGAAGGTGGAAATGGGTTGATTGGCAAAAAGATGAGGTTGAGTAGGAGAAGTAACACATTGAGAAGACTGGGCACAAGACTAATATAGCTCATGATAGGGCTGAGACGGGTCATATTGGACCCGATAATGATCAACACAAAGCTGGTAAGGATCATAGCCAGGTTGGCCAAGGACTCACTCAAACTGAGGAGGAAGAGGCAAAGCCCAAAATATTTCACCAGCCTGCAAAGGGCAAAACTCATAACCGTATGCATCTTTGTTGCTTGAGATGATTCCATGAACAACCTAAGGTTGATCAAAACTATATGAAGGAACACAAGACCCATGGTTCTAAGCAATGGAATTATACATACCAAAATATGATTTTCTGATGGCACCAGGACTGCTTAACTAGCTAATTCAACTCAGAGTCACCATTGGTGTTGATGAAAAAGCCTCTAAAGGCTAGCTGGTTAAAGAACACACCAAAATTCAACTCTTTGGATAAAAATTGGTCCCATTGGGCATGCCAAAAACTGTTGATGTTGTGGATTGCACCCTTTGAGGGAACGCTGGGCTTCTCTCTTCCACGCGACACAATGGAGACTCTTCTCTTACCTGTGGGTCTGGAAAAATAGAGAGGAGAATCTCTAGATAAGGGCTAGATCCCTTTGATGCATCTCTAGGTTATTTCACTACTACTGCTAATATATTAAAGGGGGGGTTGAAAAGAGAGAAGGGTTACTGAGAACAGAACCTAAACTAAATGGTGATGCACCAAAAATGGTTGATCTACTTAGTTTGAACATACACTTTCCACCAAGAACAAGCTGATATACACTTCATTTGATATGATAAATTCTTCTGCATCAGTGAGCTAGGGGTCCTTTGGAGATACAAGGAGGAAGAACTACCAGAGGTGTTCTAAGACACACTATGGCAACCTGTTCACATGCACTTATACTCTACTGTTGACACTTCTGGCTAACCTGCAAAAGAACTCATAATACACTAGACATGCTGGAATCATTTTGTGAAAACATGAAGGAAAAATGACTTAACACAAGACAAAGCCATAAACATATGTAAAAGTGCAAGCTCAAATGGAGACAAAAATGCTTCTTTTTGATTCAAGGTAAATTTCGGCAAAGCTCTGCCTTACAAGCTAAGAGATCCTTTTTCTCAAATGAGAGATTACGATATATAGCCTTTAGGAAAAGACTTTAGCACTTTCTAGAAAATAAATGACCAATGCTACATTGAATGCCTTGGGAAGAGGAAGTCGATGTTACTGATATCATCCTTTTAGAAACAGCTTGACAGAACCATGCTATGTAGTTGCCAGTCTTGACTTTAGCGATTAAAACGTATTAAACACTGCTGCAGAAGCATGGGTTGCCCAATTGTTTTAATGAAAACGCTGCCCCTCTTTAAGACTTATGCAATTATCTGCTCATTAATGCAAAATGAGGAAAAATAGGCCGCATCGTTTACTGTTTGCACTCCTTGATGACCACTTGGCAGAGACTATTTCAATTGCTGGAATAACTCCTCTGTCGACGCTTTCTTTTTGCCACCTGGGCTGTTCTCACATTTCCTTGTTATTTTTGTTTCTTCCTGGCTTTGTCTTTTTTTGGCTTTGTGAGCACTTGGGGCTATCTTCTCAGTGGGTTGTTGAGTTCACTTGCAGCCTGTCCTTAAGAATTTCAAAATCAATGACTATTTCACCACCTTAAATTTGACGTTCGCGTGGGCCCATCACCCCCCTTTGGAAATTTCTTTGGCTTTTTTTCCTTCAGATTTTTCCCGTTGTCCTTTTTGTTCCTTTGGCTTTTTTCCTTTGTCTGGGCCTTTGTCTTTTTAACCCTCTCGAAGGGAAGGTGTCCCTTCGGGGCTTGGAGAAAGGTCCCTTTTGGCAGCCAAGATTCCCCCACAAGGGCACTTTCCCTTCGAGGTCCTTCGGTCGGGATTTCTTAGTCCTCAAATCCTTCAGACAAAATGTCCGAAGGAATTCCTTCAGACATTTTGTCTGAAGGAAATCTTCCCTTCATATTTTGTCGATTGTTTCTTTCTGCGGGCTTTTCCTTCAGACAAAATGTCTGAAGGAATTCCTTCAGACTTTTGTCCGAAAGATTTTGCCTTGTCATTTTATCGTGGGATTTTTTCTGAAAGATAATCCTTTTTGTTCTTTGCCTTGTGAATTTCTTCGGACAAACTGTCCGAAGGAATTCCTTCAAGCATTTTGCCTGAAGAAATTCAACCTTTGTTTGCCTTGTCTTTTGATTCCTCTGCATGGGCACTTGGACCCCAAGATATCCTTCGAAACCTACTTGAAACAACCCCATTCGGCACCTGCCTGCCCTCTGCAAGGGCATTTGCCCTTCGGAGCTTTGTAAGAGACTTGTATTCCTGTTGGCCCATTTCCTGCCGAAAGTTTGTCTAAGGCATTTGCATAAAGCGAAAAGCTCCATACTGAACCGAAACCTGCAGGTTCTTAGATCTTTTCAATGTTTTATACGAACATGGCTTATTGCAAAGAAAAAATGAATTTTGCAGAGGGTGGGTACATGACTAAACCGAGGGTTCAAAATGGTAGGGAAGGAAGGAGACCGATTTTGGCCTATAAGGCCAAAAATGGTCAACAGTAACTCATCAATACTAGGTATGGGATACTTGTTCTTGATTTTCTTCTTGTTCAAAGCTATGTAGTTAATGCACATTCTCATGTTGCCATCCTTTTTCTTCACCAAAACCACTTATGAGGCAAAGGGACTAGAACTAGGCCAAATGTGTCCCATATCTAACAACTCCTCAATTATCTTCTCAGCCTCTTCTTTGAAATTCCTTAGATGAAGATAAGGTGTGGTGATAATGGGCTTGGAACCCTCCTCTAACTCGATGACATGATCAAACCCATGATTAGGTCGTAAACCAAGAGGAATGTCTCCAAATCCTATTCTATGCTGATCAGGAACTATTTGAATATCAACATGATGCTACAACTTACCACTAGAAGGAGACTTGGATGATATAAGACATTGATCCACCCACACTACATCACCATGTCTAAACAAGGCCTCCATCCTCCTAGCCAAAACAACCCTAGGTTTCCCATCAAATAAAGCTTTTAGCACAATCTTTTTCCCATCTGATACAAACTCTAGCTCCATCTACTGGAAATATTGGATATATCTCCCAAGTGACTGTAACCATTGAATACCTAAAACAACATAAATCTCACCAAGTCCAAGCACATAGAAATCATCAGTCAGGGTATAATCACCCATCTTAATGTTAAGTTGTGAAACCTTCCTAGTGTAACTCATAGAGAATCCATCTGCAATTGTCACATTAAACCTTGAGAACTCTTTTTCCTGTAGTCCCCTCTTCACAACCCGACCCTCATCAATGAAATTATGAGTAGCTCCACTATCAACCAAATAAGTGACATGATATGCATTAAGAACTCCAAACAAGTGACACGCTGCCCATTTAGAACTCCCTTAAAATGAAAGGAATGATACCTAGGGACTCCTGAAAGTGAGGCTATAGTAGCATGCTTAGTATCCCCTGTAGGTGTGAGCTCAAGATCAACATGAGGGGGTTACTCCCCATGCTCTCCATCACTATCCGAACTAGTATCATGGACCTTCTCATTATCCACATCATATGTGACCTCAATGTAGTGTACTTTGCCTTTGTCAAGGCATTTATGTCCTAGTTCCCATGGTTTTTTGCAAGAAAAGCAAAGTTTATTTCCCATTAATTTGTTCTGTGTCTCAAATTCCATCCTAGGTGGTGTATGCTTGGGCTAATTAAAAGATTTTTTATTTGATTTGAAGCCCTTAAAGTTTTTCTTAGTTGGCTGATATGAAGAAGATGAAGTGTCAAGATCTAAAGCCAACTAGATATCATCATGGAGAGTGATAGGCTTAAGTTTCTTGACTAGTCCTCTCATACTATCATTTAAACCTTCAATAAACATCATTACCACCCTCTTTTCAGTCATTTTGGGAACCATAACAACAATATTTTGAAATTCATTAATATATGTATCCACATGCCCACTATGTTTCAATTTTGCTAGCTCTCTATAGTACACCTCCACATCCTTCCTGTCAAACCAAGCAATTAATTTGCTATTGAACTCATCATAGGAGTGAATCAATCCATGGTTTTGTATGACTACTCTATGATGCCACCAATCATAAGCAATGCCCTCAAGGTGTATAGTTGTAAATTTAATTGCTTCATCATCTTGCATTGGTCTACGTGTCAAGAAGGTGTCCAACTTGTGAATGCATGCTCTAGCACTAATCTTCCCACTACCATCAAATATAAGAAGAGTGAGTTTACTTGTAGATTGTTTTAAGTCCTTATTTTGATTCTTGGGTTTTCGTTCTTTCCTTGTTCTTATATTATCTCTTCATTGTCCCATATATTGGTGGAAAGGTAAGACATCCTTGACATGTTGAGGAAGAGCGTCCCACTCATCATGCATAGTCATAACATTGTCTATAAATGATACTTATTCATCAACAACCTCCTCTTTTGTTTCATTCTTACATAAGAAAGTAGGCATTAATGGTCTATCTGAAGTGCATGTAGGAGTCCTACCCACTCGTGGTATACCTACTACACTATCATTATCTGAATGCTCATTATTGTTTCTCTTGGGACCCATGTTCATTTGTTGGATATCTATTATAAGTTGTAAAACATTGGACACATGTTGCTACCCATATGCAATACCTTTCATGATTTCCCTTGCTTCTCTATCCTCATGTGGTGGACCGTTATCTCTCATTTCCCTATCTATATCACACTGATTTGTACCTGCAATTGGAGCCTCCTCTTATTGATTTTCTTGTTGTCTTGGTATTTTATGGAAGTAATACTTGTGAGGACCAACTTCATGTGGATGCATATAACCAAACTAACCCCCTACGCTAGCAAGATCCAAGCTCTGACACCATTGTTAAAACCTTTGCTTATTTTTCCCTGATTTTTCAGTTTAAGTTGTTTGACATTTTGTCAAACACTTGACATGCAACTAAAAAGATCTGATTTTTTAAGTGTTTGCTTGAAGTTTTGATAAGATGTTTGATTGTTTTTAGTTTGATATTTGTAAAGTAATTACATATAATGATATCAAAAAAATATAAATTTCAAAACAAGTGGAAGAACACACATCAACCTCTTATTTCCCCTTAATAGAAATAAAATTACAATGGAAATCAAATCTAATATAGTTTTAGTTTTATTGTTACAACAAGGTATATCTTCCTACATTCAACTTGTTATTGATTCCCAATGGAAATACAAACATACCTGGATCATAGACTGTAATATTGAACACTTTGATCAATGGAAATGATGGAATGTAAGCTGAAAATGTACTTTTATAGGTGATGTCTTTTGATCAGCCAACAACCCTTTGAAAGGCGCTGAAAATTATTCAAATAAATCTATAATAATAATAATAATAATAATAATAATAATAATAATACCTTTAAACCCTAAAGGCACTTGAGTTGAAATGATGATTTCTCTTTCAAACTTCACCAAACCCTAGTGCCCAATATAAAATATTTTTCAGCTATTATAATTCTGAAACCCTCATCAAAAGCTTCTAAAATTTATCCAAACAAGTTGCCCTTATGCAAAAATTATTTATAAAGTATTTGGTACTCAAAATCTGCAAAAATGTCTCCAAAATAGTGTCATAAACCCTAGGGACCAGCTTTATAAATTTACTCCAACACTATAAACCCTAGCCATCTAATATATCATGAAGATATGACCATTAAATATATAGATTTGAAACAATATGTCTTCAACCTGCAAATATACTTCAAACCCTAGCTGATTGAAGCCTCAAAATGATGAATAACTTACAAATATGCTCAATGATGAATCCTAGATGAATTCACCTCACAAAGTAGAGTTGGGTTTTCATCCAATCCACTGATTCTTAAAGGTTTTCATCCTAAAAAATGGCTACCCCTATAGTGATCAACTGAAAATGGAGAAATATCAAATATGCCAAATCAAGAATATGAGTTTGGGAAGACATAGAGGGCCTTTTATAAAAAAATTATAAACTTCTTTTAGACCCCAAAACTCCACAAATAATTTTTAACATTTTTTTCCCTTCCAACCCTAAGCATCCACTTTTAGGGAACAATTATTTTATTTTAATTTATTTTTCACTTTTTTCCCCAATAAAGTCACTTTATAATTTTTATTTTATTTTATTTCTCAAGTGACTTAAATAATATTTTTTTATAAAGGCTCAAATAAAATAATATTTTAAATTTTTCCATCGCCAAATAATATTATTTTTTTTTTAATTTTTTTTTCCATGGCCAAAATATTAATAGGTACAACAACTCATTCCCTTTCCAATTTGATTAGCCTACGGGAATGGCTAATAGGCTAATCAACCCCCCTGAATGGTGATCACGTCATAAATGGGGACATGACACTCTACATTTATATATTTAAATATGTTTATTTGTATTTAATCATATAGTTAAATATGTTCATTAAATAATGAGGATATACGTTATATGATATTTGAATTTAGGTTGGCTTGAGGGTGATGCTCAATCATAATAATTCAAGGGCTTTATCCCACATTGATCCAGTAAGGAGAAGTATGGGTTTTATATGTAATTTGATTTTTTTTTTTAGTTTCTTATCCTTTTATCTTATGGGACCTATTGAATTTTTAAGTCCTCCCCAGTTCGTGCAAGGCTCACTGAGGTCCTGTTGAAGAGTTGCACCCCTGTGAGGTCCCATGCACTTCAAGTACAATGTGCACATGCACTTCCCACCTATGCCCAAGCCCAAGATAGAGGTACAAGTCTACGCAAGAGCAAGGGGATGGTTCATGCTCACTAAAAGTTTCTAGTGCATGCTTGTGCATAGGATTATATGGTGCACAACTCAAGAGGTGCAAAGGCACATGACTCCAGGATTCTAGATGATCAAGCAAAGGAAGTGTTGACGCAGTGGAGTGCACCCTGGGCAGGAGGCCGAGCTCCTGCCTTCCACATGCAACAATGGAAACTCCCCTCTTGCCTGTGGGACCGGCGAAGCTGGAGGTGAGAGTCTTTAGATAGGGCTAGCTCCCTCTGATGTATCTTTTAGGTCCTAGACTTCCTACTGCTAACAAATAAAATAAAAAAAAGGGGGGATGAAAAGGGAGAAAGATGCTAAAAACAAAAACTAAACCTAAATTAAAAAAGGTGATACACCAAAAAAGATGACCCACCCAGCCCGAATATACACTTTTCACCAAGAAGAAGCTCCTATACACTTCATTTGATATGAGAAATCCTTCTGCATTAGTGAGCTAGGGGTCCGTAGAAATATAGGGAGGAAGAAACTACCAGAGGCATCCTCAGACACACTTATGACAACCTATTCACAGGCACCTACACTCCTCTAGGGACACTTCTAGCAACCCTGCAAAAGAGAAACTCTCAATGCACTAGACATGTTGAAATCACCCTGTGAAAGCATAAGGAAAATGACTTAACACAGAACAAAGGCATAGACACATCCAAAAGTGCAAGCTCAAATAGAGGTAAAAATGCTAAGCCCTGATTCAAGGTAAAATCTGGCAGAGTTCTGCCTTACAAGCCCAAGAGATTTTTGGACAGAGTTTTGCTTTAAGGCTGAGAAATGGATCCTTCTCAAATGAGAAATTTTACAATATATAGAAAGAGGGGAAGAGAACTTGGTGCTTCCTTTGAAAAGACATTGGTGCTCTTTGACAAGCTGGCCCATGTGCGCTGAAAACATCGGGAAGAGGGAGTCACTATTACTGATGTCATTCTTCTAGAAGAGGCCTGCTAGAACCATGTTGTATAATCGCCAAACTTCACTTTGGCGTTCAAGCATTAATGTGAAAGCACGAGCTACGCCTCTTTTCTGTAAGCAGACTGCTCTTTCTAGATATTCACATGGTTTGTCCCCTTATAAATGCAAAATGGAGAAGACAGGCTGCACGGTTTGGTGACCATCTAGCAATAACTCGCCTCCCCTTTGCCACTTGGATTGCTTTGTCTTTTCCTGCACTTTGTCTCTTTCTAGCTCCTTCAGCCCCCCGGGGCTATCTTTTGGCAAGTCGCTGCATTCCTTGGGCTCTTTTCTGGTTGGCGCTCAAGCATTTTAAAAACGAATGGCTATTTCTCTGCCTTGAATTTGACGTTCGCGCACTCGTCATTGCTTTTGAATTTCCAACGGCTAGTTCATTGTGTTTGACTTTGATATCCTTGGGCCCGTCACCCCTTGGACTTTCTTCAGCTTTCTTCTTTCTTTCAGCTTTTTTCTCGCGGGCTTTTTTCGCGGACTTTTTCCCCGCGGGCTTTTATCCCGTGGATAAAATTCTGCAAGAATTGCCTTGTCACTTTTTCGGAGTTCTTCCCCGGGCTTTTTTGGGCTTGCGGCTTTCTTTCCAAATTTCTTCAAACTTTTTCTCTGAAGGAATTCCTTCAGACAAAAGTCTGAAGAAATTATTTTTCTTGCCTTGGTCTTTCTGCGCGTTTTGAATTCCTTCGGCTACCTTCAAAGTGCCTTTCCAAATTCCTTCGGACTTTTTGTCCGAAGGAATTCCTTCGGACAAAATTTTGAAGGAATTATGCCTTTGCCTTAACAAAATTTTGAAAGAACTTACCTTTGCAACTTTAGGAATTCCTTCGGACAAAATTTCGAAGGAATTATGCCTTTGCCTTAACAAAATTCTGAAAGAACTTACCTTTGCAACTTTATCTTTGTGGCCTCTTCGAAAGTTTTCCCTACCCTCTGCAAGGGCTCTTGAACCCAAAACTACCCTCTGCAAGGGCACTTATCCTTCGGGATACTTCAACTTTTGATTGAACCGCTCCTTTGAACCAACCATTGAAATAATTGATTGAACCGATTCAATGGTTCAAACGGTTGTTGAACCAAGGCATGAACCATGCTTTGAACCGAGCGTTAAACCAAGCTCATTGAATCATTCGATTGAACCAAGCTTTAAACCAAGCTGATGAACCCTTTGATTGAACCAAAATCCGTTGAACTGTTTGATGAACCGATTGAGTGAACTGAGTGATTGAACCGAAGCATTTGAACTTTGGCGATTGAACTTTGTGTTGAAACAAAGCGATGAACCAAGCTGACTAAACCAAGTTGTTGAACCTCAACCGTTGAACCATTTGATTGAACCAACGTGATGAATCAAAGCGTTGAACCGATTCAGTGGTTCAACGGTTCAAAGATGCTAACTTTTGGAAAGATTATGTCATTGAACCACTCTTCCAACCTTAAGAAAAAGTGTCTTTGAACCATTTTAGCTCTCTTTCCTTATGAATTTCTTCAAACAAGAGTCCGAAGAAGCTTTGTAAAACCTTGCACTCTCTGAACTGGTTCTTCATCTATCGAAATACTACACCTGCAGAGTTCGTAGAAGTCCCTATGAAGTCCGTAGAAAACCTACAGAGTCTGTAGAAATGGACTTGCAGAGTCCGTAGAAAACTTCACTGCTGAGTCCGTAGAAATCCAAGCTCTGCAAAGTCCATAGAAATGGATCTACAAAGTTCGTAGAAAACCTGCAGAGTTCGTAGAAATTTGCAAGACTCGTGCAAAATCAAAAGTACTGGCTCAAAATAGTAGGTTAAGAAGGCGACCCATTTTTTGACCTGTTGGACCAAAAAATGGTCAAAAAATTGGCGACTCCCAGGGGAAGCATACCTGATGTGCTTAGAGACCAGTTGCCTTTTAGTCCATTGGGTATGAAGTCAGAATGCAACTTTGAAGAAAGGTTAGCAACAGCCCCAAAAGGTCCAAGAATCAAACATGAAGATTTTTACCATATACACAAGGGAAAGCACACACAAGTCTAAAAACACTACTTGTGCAAACTGCACTTAGGGAAAACAAGAAAGAAAAAATTAAAATCAAACTACTATATACAGCTAACCAGGTATATTTGCCTTCCTCCTGGATCAAAGAGAAAACTTCTTAAGTCCCCCTCTTGGCAAGAAGACTTATGGTGCCAGACAAGTGGCTGAATGAAAAGGAGATTTGGTGACCTGTTCCTCTTGCCTATCACCTTGATTGGCCTGCATCTGAGTGGATCAGATTCAAACATGCTTCCAACATACATATATTCCTTTTGTTCCTGGAAGCTTGTTGAATGATGGTCCTTCATGCTAGTGTATTTCACCAAGAAATCTGTGGCTGTTGGCTCATCACCATAAGCCCTTTGATGTGCATAGTCCCTTTGCAATGCATCATGGTTTGACTTGTTCCCTTCTGCTTCGTTGAAGACCCTGTCAAACTCATCTTCTGCTTCCTCTTGGCCTTTTTGAAGAAGGGTGATTGTTGTGATGTTTGAAATGGTATCACAAATTGATTGTTCATCCCACAGAACATCACCTCTTTGTTCAAAGCTTTCTTCTTCAAGGCTTTCCTCAAGGTAGATAGACGTCTCCTTTTCCTGCTCAAGGACCAGAGTTTCTAGATGCTCAAAGGCATCCATATCCTCCTCCAACTCAGGCTCCTCAATGTAGTCGTCCTCCTCATCGAAACAAGGAAGTTCATCAAACAAAGGGGGAGAGAGCTCACCATGCTTAAGTTCCTCCTCGTATTGCTGGAACATCTGCATGTATGCGTGACTTGAGTCTTCTCCATTGCTGATGATGTATTCACAAGGAGCATCGATGATGATTTATTCTTTATTGTCACTCATGATAACCTCTTGGAGAGCTACAAATTGGATCTTTTCTTCCTCACTCGCCTCCTGCAAAATAGGTTCCTCCTTGAGAAGGGGTGAAGGAAAAAACCATGTGGAAGGGGAGGTAGTCCTTGAGCTATAATCGAATGATTGTCCTCCTTCTATCTGGGTAATACTTCATCAATATCAGGTATGGCCTGATAGCTCTCTTGGAGGTGTGTAGGTGGGGTGTGTTCAAACATGGAATGTGCCATTGGGTCTGAACCATCCATCACACATTGGTTGAGGAATCTCTCTCTGGATTCCAACTCTGTAATTCTTCTGGCTATTTTCTCTTAGAAAAGCCTTTCTTGGAGGTCACCAACATCATCATGAGTAGGAGCAGTCTCATCTTCTTTAAGGTTTTGAGCAAAACCTTTTTTCTCCTTCTTCCTGCCCCAAGATTCTACTGTTTGCTTCCAGTTCAGGATCTCAGAATTAGAATTTTGCTCCTGTGAACAAGCAGCAACTTTGTTTTCTCCAAGGTCCTGGGGCTCCTCTACAAGGTCTGAAAGTTCCATCTCTCTTTCACGAAGCAGTCTCACCTTAGCTTCTAATTCCTTAATTTGCTTAGCTAGGTTATCCTGAAAGAGTCTTTCTTGGAGGTCACCAACATCATCATGATGAGTAGGAGCAGTTTCGAGAGAGATGTGCTGGTTCATAATGTTTCCCCCAAAAGAAGATTCACAATCTAAAGAATTTAGAAGGTTCATCTCCATGGGAGGTTGTTCTAGTTCCCTTTGATGTTTGAAGGCTAGGCATACAGGGTCAAGAGCAGGGTTGATTGATGCATCAGATGAGCTGGAATGAGCAAGTGCTATCTGATAGAAAGGATTTGATGCACAAGAGGGGGCTTTCTTTAGAATAGGAGGGGGCATGCAAGGATGACTACTTTGAATGAATGGATTCCTCCGTTTTGCTACCTCTTCCTCCATGGATTGTAAGGCTTGAGCTTACCTGAAGAAACACTCATCTTTATACATTAGCTCCTACTGATATCCATACTGCTCATCCAGTCTGTCGATTTCCATTACCTGCTTCTCAAACTCCAGCACCACCTCCCTTATCATTGAAGGGCAACTAGGAGAGCTACTTGAGGGGATTCCTTGAACATTTTGAGCTTGATCAAAGATATATGAAGGAATACAAGGTCCATGATGCTGGGTGAAGGGATTATACATATAAAAATGAGATTTTTGATGGCTCCAAAACTGCTTAACCAGCTGATTCAACTTGGAGTCGACATTGGTGTTGGTAGAAAAGCCTCCAAAGGCTAGTCGATTGAAGAACACACCAAAAATTCTTCAACTCTTTGGACACAACTTGTCCTAGTTGGTCCCACTAGGCGTGCAAAAAACTGTTGATGCAGTGGATTGCACCCTAGGCAAGAGGCTAAGCTCCTGCCTTCCACACGCAACAATGGAAACTCCCCTCTCTCCTGTGGGACCGGCGAAGCTAGAGGGGATAGTCTCTAGATAGGGCTAGCTCCCTTTGATGTATCTTTTAGGTCTTCGACTTCCTACTGATAACAAATAAAATAAAAAAGGGGGGGATAAAAGGGAGAAAGATGCTGAAAATATAACCTAAACCTAAACTAAAAAAGGTGATACACCAAAAAAGATGACCCACCCAGCCTGAATATACACTTTTCACCAAGAAGAAGCTCCTATACACTTCATTTGATACGAGAAATCCTTCTGCATTAGTGAGCTAGGGGTCCATAGAAATACAGGGAGGAAGAAACTACCAGAGGCATCCTTAGACACACTTATGGCAGCCTATTCACAGGCACCTACACTCCTCTAGGGATACTTCTGGCAAACCTGCAAAAGAGAAACTCTCAATGCACTATACATGCTGAAATCACCTTGTGAAAGCATAAGAAAAATGACTTAACACAGAACAAATGCATGGACACATGCAAAAGTGCAAGTTCAAATAGAGGTAAAAATGCTAAGTCTTGATTCAAGGTAAAATCTGGCAGAGTTCTACCTTACAAGCCCGAGATATTTTTGGGCAGAGTTTTGCCTTAAGGCTGAGAGATAGATCCTTCTCAAATGAGAAATTTTACAATATATAGAAAGAGGGGAAGAGAACTTGGCGCTTCCTTTGAAAAGACTTTGGCGCTCTTTGACAAGCTGGCCCATGTGCACCGAAAACATTAGGAAGAGGTAGTCACTATTGCTGATGTCATTCTTCTAGAAGAGGCCTGCTAGAACCATGTTGTATAATCGCTGAACTTGACTTTGGTGTTTAAGCATTAATGTGAAAGCACGGGCTGAGCCTCTTTTCTGCAAACATATTGCTCTTTCCAGATATTCACACAGTTTGTCCCCTTATAAATACAAAATGGAGAAGACAGGCCACGCCATTTACTGTTTGCGTCATTTGGTGACCATCTAGCAATGACTCGCCTCCCCTTTGCCACTTGGACTACTTTGTCTTTTCCTACACTTTGTCTCTTTCTGGCTCTTTCAGCCCCCCAGGGCTATCTTTTGGCGGGTCGTTGCATTCCTTGGGCTCTTTTTTGGTTGGCACTCAAGCATTTTAAAAACAAACAGCTATTTCTCTGCCTTGAATTTGACGTCCGCGCACCTGTCACTACTTTTGAATTTCCAACAGCTATTTCACAGTGTTTGACTTTGACATCCTTGGGCCCATCACCCCTTGGACTTTCTTTGGCTTTCTTCTTTCTTTTGGCTTTTTTCTGGTGAGCTTTTCTCTCACAGACAAAAGTCTGCAAGAATTGCCTTGTCACTTTTTCGGAGTTCTTCCCCGAGCTTTTATGGGCTTGTGGCTTCCTTTCCAAATTTCTTCAGACTTTTTGTCTGAAGGAATTCCTTCGAATAAAAGTTCAAAGAAATTATTTTTCTTACCTTGTCTTTCTGTGCTTTTTGAATTCCTTCGGCTGCCTTCAAAGTGCCCTTCTGAATTCCTTCAGACTTTTTGTCCGAAGGAATTATGCCTTTGCCTTAACTTACCTTTGCGGCTTTCTCTTTGTGGCCTCTTTGAAAGTGTTCCCTACCCTTTGTAAGGGCTTTTGAATCTAGAACTGCCCTCCACAAGGGCACTTGTCCTTCGGGAGACTTGAACTTTTGATTGAACCGCTCCTTTGAACCAACCGTTGAACCAATTGATTGAACCGGTTCAATGGTTCAAATGGTTGTTGAACCAAGGCATGAACCAAGCTTTGAACTGAGCGTTAAACCAAGCTCATTGAACCGTCTGATTGAACCAAGCTTTGAACCAAGCCGATGAACCCTTTGATTGAACCAAAAGCCATTGAACCGTTTGATAGATCGACTGAGTGAACCATCTGATTGAACCGAAGCATTTGAACTTTGCTGATTGAACTTTGCGTTGAAACAAAGTGATGAACCAAGCCGAATGAACCAAGTTGTTGAACCTCAACCATTGAACCATTTGATTGAACCAATGCGTTGAACCGGTTCAATGGTTCAACAGTTCAAAGATGCTAACTCTTGGAAAGATTATGTCATTGAACCACTCTTCCAACCTTAAGAAAAAGTGTCTTTGAACCATTTTAGCTCTCTTTCCTTATGAATTTCTTCAGACAAGAGTCTGAAGAAGCTTTGTAAAACCTTGCACTCTCTGAACTGGTTTTTCATCTGCCTAAAGACTACACCTGCAGAGTTTGTAGAAGTCCCTATGAAGTCTGTAGAAAACCTGCAGAGTCTATAGAAATGGACCTACAGAGTTTGTAGAAAACTTCACTACTGAGTCCATAGAAATCCAAGCTCTGGAGAGTCCATAGAAATGGACCTATAGTTTGTATAAAAACTACAGAGTCCGTAGAAATTTTCAAGACTCGTGTAAAATCAAAAGTACTGGCTCAAAACAGCAGGAAAAGAAGGGGATCCATTTTTTGGCCTGTTGGACCAAAAAGTGGTCAACAAGGAGTGCATAGGGAGCAATTACCAAATCATGAGGTGTGCACCTAAGACTTCTAGTCTTCATACACACTCTTATTTAGAAGCTTCCCCATGCTTATCTAATGGATTTTTGTGCCAGTTCATAAAGTCACACATCCACACCCTATCACTGTGCATGAGCATAATCTAAAGCCATGTGTTGCCTTAACCTAAAGCACAAGGAATCTCATGCATACCTTGGTGTAAGAGTCCTCCCAAATTAAAGGCATGTAATATTCATTTCATCACTACCACGTGGCATCCTAGTGCTTATTCTACACAAAGGAACTTTTGGTTCACCCAAGATAAGTGTTAGCCTTCCACATGTCAAGTCCATGTTGATCCTACCCAACAATATAAAAGACTCTTCTAAGAGCCTATCGAGATGACACGTGTTCCCTTATAGAGATGTATCTGAGACCAATCATGAAGCACCACATGCCAGGTAGCAACATAATATGAAGAATTGTTTTGGAGTTAGTTGAGAAGAGTTTGAGGCACTGTCAAAGAAAGTAAATGTAGAAGTGGCTATCAAACATTAGGACTTTAGTACATGCCACTCTCTGACTCCATGGAAATCTTATGTTTCCCTATACATATATATTTAGAGATGATCATGACACCAACCTTAAATCCAATCACCGAGTAGAATTTAAGAATCATGGTCGCAATGCCACAAAGGAATTTAAAGCTATATCCACTACCCCAAGTGGCACATTAATTATAAAATAGGTTTGTTCTCTATAAAATCCTATCTTTCCATTATAAAATAATCAACACATTTTAACAACCTTAAATTTTTGAAATTACCCTCCATGAACACTTGTATTGGCTAAAATCTGCATGTTAATGAGAATTAGGTTCACCTTTTTTCATTATTTTGATGATTTATGTGTTATTTTGTGTCTGTTGATCTTTGTTTGTGGGTATTATTTTCCCCTCTCATTGTCGTCCATTCCCAACATCTCCTCATTGAACTCAGAGCTCACTTGTAGGTCATATCCTATGCATTCCAAGCTTTGCATAAGCTTTATTTTTGGATAATCTTCATCCCTCTCGATGTTGTATTATGTTCCCATGCCTTTATGTGAAACACTTATGCATTTGGAGTGACTTGGTGGAAACTGTGTGATTTTGTTTTATTCTCATAGGTTTGCACTATGTTTATAATAGTAGGAGCACTCACTTTATTCTAGGTTCATCACCTTTTAATTTTAACATTCTCTTACCTTCTCCATCATTTTTACCTCAAGATCATAGGTATAGATTAGCAGTAGTTTACCTTTTTACTCTTTAGGCCTATGTGTTGGTCTTAAACTAGGTGCACTTAGAATAGAAGGAATCTAGCCTACTCCAGAGGCTCATCCCAAAGAGCGCAAGGGTCTTACACTTTGGGGACGTTCCCATCATTGTGATGGGACAATTGATGCTCATGCATGCAACTATGTAGTAATACTTCCATACCCAATGCCTTAGACTTACCTATGCAAGGCCTTTGCACTGATCACTCCACTGTAAAGCTTCCCCATATTGTAGGGCATCCATAGGTGTATGTTTCAAATGAAAATAGTTTCTAGCATGCCTAGTGAGACCAATTTTCATCTAATGAAGAATTTTTGGTATTGTTTTTCAGTATACTAGCCTTTGGAGGCAATTTCATAAGCATCAATGGTGACTCTGAGTATCTATAAGTTGGTTAAGCATCCTAACTAAGTGCATGTTGGCCATTTTTGGCCCACATACAAGCTCTTGCATATTTCAATGAAGTAGTGGATCAAAGGCTTAAAAATGGATCCAACATTTGCAAATAAAGAGGATCCAAGTAAGGATTTCTAAGGATCTAGCAACATTGTTCAAAGATAAGCCTGCAAGCCAGAAGCTAAGTGCAAATTTTTTTATTCAGCTAGGTCTTTACTTGTTCATTCTTTTGGACTTTGCAGGGACTAAGTGTTTCTTTTCTTTCAGGACCCTTTTTGGCTAATTGTTGAATTCTTTCAAAAAAGTTGTTCAAGACAAAGTTTTCAAAGGGATAATTCTTTTGGACAAAATGTTTGAAGCAAAAGACAAAGACCTTTTTTTTGGGAAAATTGTTTGGGACAATTTTCCCGAAGGGTAACTCTTCAATAAAATGATCTTTTTTATAATTCCCAAAGGAATTCTTCTACATCTAAAATGTCCTATACACTTTCCCAAAGAGTACTTTTTTTCTTTCAGACATGGCACTTTTCAAAAGTTTTGAAGGATATATTTTTTGAAAAAGTGCCCAAGGGAAAATTCTGAAGGAATTCCTTCGGGAAAAAGAGGCAAAGGCCACTTGAATTTTTCTGAAGGGATTTTCCAAAGGCAAAAGGGTTATTTTCAAAAAAAATGAAAGGTACTTTCCTTTCGAAAAAGATATTTTTGAGGTTTCTGAAAGATCATTTCAAGAAAGCCAAAGGGTACTTTCCTTTCAAAAAAGGAATTTCAAGTGGAAATCAGGGCACTTTTCAAAAATATAAAGGTCCATTTTTGAAAAAACAACTGAGGAAATTATTCAAGTCTAAAGCAAAAGAATGAATTCTTTCAAGAGAAAAGGCCCGAAACAAAAGGTGCAAAGACATGATTTCCTTTGAACATTTTATCTGCAAAAATTGTTCAAGGCAATAAGTCAAAAGAATGAATTCTTTCAGGCAAAAAGTCTGAATAAATTCCTCTGAAGTAATAATCCCAAAGAAATGTCAATGAATTCTTTCAAAAAAAGGCTCGAAACAAAAATCCTCAAAGAATTATTTCTGAAACAAATGGTCTGAAGAAATAGGTTCGAGAAATAGCTCGAGGAAATTCATCTAAAAGAGTTGATAATAGTTGTGTGGATGTTAACTTTAGCCTCATAAAATGGCTATTGGGATTCAAATATCCCATGACAGGCCCACAAACATCAAAATATGAACCCCTGCAAGTAGCCATTTAGATTTATAAGGACTTACATTGACATAAATGGATATAGGAAAACTAATGTCCTTAGATTGGTTTTTCATCTATAAGAAAGATTTGGTCCAGGTTTCAAGGCAAGAGTTGGTAGAAGAAATTAATGGAGAGGTCCTCATCCTTTGGCAATGCCATCATCTCTAACAAATATCCATTTAATGCAAAAGTATCATAGCTTGGTCTAAATTTAGAGTTATGGGGATTTTGTCCTTATACGTGCAAGATACGTGAAAGATGGCATGGGAATGAAAGGTGAAGAGCAAGTGATTAGAAAAGGTAGCTCGAGCATTAAAGATGTTCTTAGAGAAGTTATTATCTTCTATCATTTTTGCTAATTGATGAGGGGCTCAAGGAGATTTATGATGAGCTTGAACGATTCATTTCATGGTCAAGGTAGTTACACACTCTGAATACAAAAGAGTTCAAAGACATAGTGGTGGTTACAACCATTTATGACCCCTCTCTCTATTTTCTCATGTAAGACCCCTCTTCTCTCATCCCTTTCTACTCTATATACAGGTTTCTGAGCCTAAAAAATGATCCCTTGATTGGTGATAGAGTTACTCTATCAAAATTGCCTTGTAAACATTCTCTTGAAGCAATAAGATAAACTTTTTTGATTCTAGTTTGAAGTCAAGTATACATTATTGGGGTTTAAATTACAGATATGTCCCTTTTCATCATCTCTAGATTCTCTACATATCTTGATTTAATTTTTTTTTGGTTCCTTGTAGGTTGTGTGAAGTGTTAGACATTGGTCCCTTTCTTGAAGTGTCACAAGTTTATAGTTTATCATACAGACCTATTTCTTTTTGTCCTTCAACTTGCAGGGTTTCCCTTCGACCTCCACACAAAATAGTTATGCTTGTGACCTTGAGATAGGATTAGATTAGTCTTTGTCTTGGTTAGATTCACTAGTAGTTGTTAAGGTTCCCAAGTTGAAAGTGGATCATTTCATATTTAGTGCATCACCATCCTTAGCTTAGGTTCCCTTTTCATGTTATCTTTCTCTCCCTTTTCGTTAGTCAACAATATATTTTAGTGTGGGAAGAAGTTGAAGTGAAGCATCTAAGGAGCTATCCTCACTAAAAATCCTAGAGGTTCAACCTCATTACAGGATACCCACAGCCTAAGGTTGTTTCAATATTATAGCTGGAAGTGAGAGAGCCTAAAAAAATTTCCCACAAGGGTACAATTTCTAGCCCACAACTATCTTTGGCATGCCTAATGAGACAATTTTTGAGGAAGATTGGTCAAGTTTGATGTTGGTTTGATCAAGTTATAGTGGTTATAACTTTCATCTTTCAGTATCTAGTAGCTTCGAAGAACACTCAACAATCTGGTGGCATAACGGTAACTATCCTTCATGCCAAAGGTGACTACAAGATTAACTTCTAGAGGTATTCCTTTTGAGTTTGTTGAACTACCTTCAAATTTAACCAAAAAGTTAAGGTTCACCCCCATACAGAGGAAACCATATTCCTAAACTAGTTGTGAGGTATACCTACGTAAAAAGACCTTTTTTGTCCCCTTTTGCTACCATGATTCCCCAAAGAGCTTTTGTAAGCTTCAGTGGCCAAAGTCCTTTGAATCTACCACAATATGACCCTATGCCAGTACCATCTCTCAAAATCATCTCATATTTTATAGGAGACCAAGCCACAACCCCTTTTGAACACATCAATGATAACTAATTTTTGCAATATCCATAATGTCATTGCAAAAAATATAGCTATTAGACTGTTAGTTGTATCCCTTAAGGGAAAAGCTTTAGATTGGTATAGAGGCTTAGCTCCTAATTCTATTTAATCATGGAATTAGCTAGGAGAGGATTTGTGTAAAATATTTGTAGATAAGAGTGACCATTTGTCACTAGTAGAACAACTTACCACAATCAAGAGAGCCCCCCATGAAGTCATGCAAGACTTCAACAAATTATTCTAAAAAGCTTGGGATAGAATTCCTGCCTTTGTTAGACCATCCCCTAACTTTTCATTCCTATAATACTTGAATGCTCTAAATAAAAATATAGTTTTAATGATCTAATCTATGGGAGGGGACATATTGCCAAATGCTTATGAGATAGATATTAAAGCAGAAAATTACCTAGTTCAGGCTAGCAAGCTTACTCATAGACCCTTAATGCCTCTTTTCCTTGAAATTAGACCACCCCCTGTGGTTATTACCCCACTTGATGTTATTCTTCCAACTCCAACAATTGTTGTTATACCTTCGCCTAAGTAGGAAAAGGCCTCCACTAGCGGGTCAAGTGATTCCCAAAATAAAAAAACTATCTAGAACTTAAGAGCTTGCTCTAATCCTTGGGAAATGATGTAGTAAATGTTAAAAGACAACAAGATCAGTTAAATAAACCTTATCAAGCTCCATATCGACCTCAACAAAAATATTATCAAGGGAATAAACCACCCTTCAAAGGAAATTTCCAAAACTAGAACTGTGAGCAAGGGCAAGGACAACCTAGCTACAATAAGCAGAGTAGCTATAACCCAAATGTCACAGGCTCTTCTAAGTCCTTGGTTCCTATTCAAAATAATATGGATCAAGAAGCTAAAGGGACCATACCTTGGGATCAATCTTTTGGGCAATCCATTGTCCCAACTAATGTTTTTAACTAAGCCTTCAATGACCAATGACATCAGGCTATTGCTTATGGATACAATCAAGCCTTAATGTCTCAAAACATAGAGATCCCCATGATGACAAAACTAGGACAACCTCTACAAGACCAAGGATTTGATCAGGTACCAAACCAGATGGATGCCACAATGGTCATCAATTATCAAGAAGAGTGCTATACACTCAATCAGTAGGCTAGTTTTAGCTAAGCATACATTCTAGTGGTAGGTAATACAAGATTCAAAATATGGAATGTGAGTGACAACTAGCAAGCATTCAAAGAACCTCCTATCATTACTCCTTCATTGTCTAAGCCTAATGATCCTACTATCACTCCAAAAGTCCTTTCACCTCCTAAAAATCAAAATCAAAGGGCCCATTTTGTTCCACTAAACTCATAAATTTAACAAACAACAGTAGTGGCCACCAAAGCATAGGCGAAGGTTGGTGGTCTACCAATCAACATTATTGAACAAGTGAAGAAATCTAGTGTGAGTGTACCAATGTGGGACATTCTTTCCATGCTTGATCAAGTGGATATCCTTTAGGAAAGTTTGTCTAATATAGGTGTTACAACAACTGCAAGCAAACAACCAAGCAAAGAAAATGAGGTCCTCACCAATACAACCCAAGGTCTTATGGGAGAAGGATCAAGTAGGGTGGTCAAACCTCCTTCATTTTACATTTCATTAATCATTGGTGATTCCTTGGTGCATAATTGCTTGATAAATAGTGGATTTAGCACTTCAATAATGCCAAAGTCTATAGTTGATCAGTTGAACCTCAAGTATGAACCTCAATCTAAGGGAGTTTTTCAAATTGATGGTTCTTCCACAAAGCCATTTGGTATCATCAAGGATTTGAGCTTGACTCTGAATGCTTGTCCTAGTGTTTTGGTGGTTTAGGATGTGTTGATCCTTGATGTAACTCCTCGCTTTGTGTTATGCCTTTCTAGAGAATTCACAACCAAAATTGGGGGTTATCTAGCAGCAGATTGGTCATACATGGCATTTAGAACAAGGTATGGGACCAAGGTATCAATTAAGGCTGATCTCATGACACAATTTCACATTGAACCCCATCAGCCAGATAGCATATACCTCAATTGTACTATCCTTGATGAGGATGAATTTACAATTGATCAAGAACTGAATACTTATCCTGAAGAGATTCCAAACTTATTCTTGGATGAGCTATGGGGGGATAATCAATTTCTCAACCCTTTAGAAGGTGTTGAAGAAAGAGACATGGGTGTCTATTTGCTACATGAATAAAATCAACGCATGCCTTCCCTCATTGGACCTAAAGAAGACCTCAATGGTATGTGTAAGTTGTTCTTTGATGGTTCAAGGAGAAAAAATGGAGTAGGTGCAGGAGTAATGCTGATTTGTCCTTCAGATGATAAATATTTCTCTTCTTATAGTTTTCATTTTAGTTTCTCTTCTAAAAGAATAGAATATGAAGGTTTAATCCATGGCCTCCAATGGGCTACTAAGAGGGGAATCAAGTAGTTGCAAGCATATGGAGACAATGAGATTATAGTGAACCAAGTCAAGGGCCTAAACATTACAAAGAATCCCATAATTAGGTCCTAAAAAAATAGAGTATAGGACCTAATTGAATATTTTGAAGCCTTCAACATTCAAGCTATGCCAAGGAACCAGAATCAACATGCTGACAGATTGGCAGTTGTGGGATCCTAGTTTGATATTCCAAATAAGCTAAAAGAGGCCAAGGATTAGCCACATGTCAAGGTGGTGGTGAGGCCATCAATACTAGATAATGAATCCCACTGGTAGGTCTTAAAAAATGACAAACAAATTGCTTATTTCTTATAGTAGGAAGCAGAGTTTTTCTCAATGAACCAAGGTAAATTTTAACATCAATATGAGGATCAAATTGTTCAACTGAGGTCTAACAAGCTTCCTAAAGGGCTAGTCACCCTTGAAGGTCTTTTCCATGAGGGAGATCATATGAATAAAGACAAGGTAGTGATGCCAATTGATGAGGAGAATTATGAAAGGGTCCTTATTTTTGAGGACAAGCTCCTAAATCTTGGGAAGGAAAATAATGAGGCAGAAATGCATGCTTTCATTAAACTTTGTAAGGGATATTCAAACATCTTAGCTTGGAAATATACTAATCTAAAAGGTTTTGATCTAAAGTTAGCCTAGCATACTATAAAATTGGAGGCCAATGTTAATCCTATGAGGCAAAAATAAAGGCCCATTAACTTCAAAATTGAAGAGCTAATGAAGAAAGAATTGACCAAATTTATTGAATCTAAGATCATCTTTTCCATCAAGCACTCATCATGGGTAGCCAATTTGGTGCCTGTAAGGAAAAAGAATGGGGAGATTAGGCTATGTGTTGACTTCAAAGATTTGAACATGGTCTCTTTGAAGGACCATTACCCTCTGCCATCCATTTCAAATAGTTACAAGTTTAAAACATTTTTCTCTTTTAGATGGATATTCAGGTTACAACCAAGTATTAGTAAAGAAAGACGATCAGTACAAGACTGCCTTCACCACCAAATGGGGCTTATATGCTCATCATAAGATGCCTTTTGGCTTATAATATGCTGGAGCCACTTTTTAAATAGTAATGGACATGGCCTTCCAAGGATTGCTAAATTAAATGGTGCTAGTCTACTTGGATGACATCATAGTTTTCTCCAAAGATGCCAACGAACACATAAACCACCTGAGGTTAATCTTTGAGAGATGCAGAGATATTGGGATCTCTTTGAATCCCAAGAAATATGTGTTTTTTGCCCATGAGGGCAAACTCTTGGGTCATATTATCTCAAAGTAAGGATTAAATATTGATTCTGATAGAATAAGTACCATCTTAGCCTTATCCTTACCTGAGCATAATAAAGGACTCTAAATTTTTCTAGAGAAAATAAACTTTGTTAGAAGGTTTATACCTAGTTTTACAAATTTGGTCAAACCCATCACTTCTATGCTGAAGAAGAACCAAGTGTTCACTTTCTTAAATGAAGGTAAATCAACATTTGAAGCTATCAAGTAAGCCATTACCCGAGCACCCACACTTAATATCAAGCAAGCCATTGCACAAGCACCCACACTTATGAATCCTTATTTATCAAGGGATTTCATATTGTATGCTTTTGCCAATATTGATAATACACCAACTATGTTGATGCAAAATAGTGGTGAAGGACTTGAGTAGTCAATAGCATTTTTCGGTTAGGGGCTTGAGGGGTATGAGGTGAGGTATACTTTTGTATAAAAACAAGTCCTTGCAACGGTAAGAAGCTTTAAAATTTTTAGGCCAATGCTCTTTAATAGCAAAATCTATCTTATGGTGTCTCATCCTAGAGTGAGAGACTTCCTTCTTAACAAAGACTTGAATGAAAAGAGGGCTGGTTGGATTACCAAGGTCATGGAGTATGATGTAGAGATCAATGTCACTAAGCTATTAAGAGGTAAACTTGTGTGAGCATATGGTCAATGACCTACTTGAAGATAAAGAGGTTATCTTGGTAACACAAGATAACTCACAGACAGATACAACTCCACCTCACATTGGTTGGCTCCAGGATATGACATGTTTCTTGATAACAAGTGAGTGCCCACAAGGTCTAGATAAGGTAAAAAGAAGGTATTTCAAACTTTATTCCATACCTTATGCATTAGTATGTGGTAATCTTTTTAGAAGAGACCTAAATGGGGTACTCCTTAGGTGCATAGATAATGACTAGGTGACCAAAATTTTGGAGCAATTCCATGATGGACCTGCAGGGGGTCATTTTGCACCTAGAACCACAGTGACAAAGATAATGAGGGATAGTTATTACTAGCCCACCCTCTTCAAAGATGCATATGTATGACTAAGAAAGTGTCAAAAGTGTGCTTTCTTCATGGGTAAGAAAAGATTGGCATCCCTTCCTCTCAACCCAATTTAGGTAGAGCAACCCTTCATGCAATAGGAGCTAGATTTCATAGGAATGATCAACCCTCCATCAAGTGTATGGCATAAATGGCTGCTTCCTACAACCAACTTATTCACTAGGTGGGTGGAAGCCATTGCATTGAAAGAAGATAATGAAGATGCAGTCCTAGACTTCTATGACAACATTGTGACTAGCTTTGGTGTTCTATTTACTATCATTTTTTATAATGCATTAGCATTCCTCAGTCTAAAAATGAGTGAATGGGATATCAAAATGGGCATCTACCTTAGCACCTCTTCTAACTATTATCCTCAAGTAAATGGATTGGTTGAGTCTATAAATAAAAATTTACTAAGAATCATCAGAACTATGGAAGAGAATCAAAGGACATGACACACTAAACTAAAGATGACCTTGTGGGCTAACAAGGTGACTCCTAAAACTGCCATTGGCAATTCTCCATATGTCTTAGTATATGGAAGGGAAGCCAAGTTGCTCATTTCTCTTGAGTTTCCTGCATTAGAACTAGCCCATCAACTAGAGTTGATGGAAGATGAACCCATACATGTAAAACTTGCAGAACTCATGGAGCTTGAATAAATGAGAGACATTGCAATGAAAACATTAGAGTCACATCAAGCTCAAGTCAAGAAAACCCTTGACAAGAGAGCCATAGCAAGGGATTTAAAAGAAGATGATACAGTCTTGAAGTGGGATTCAAACAAGGTCAAGTTAGGCAATCATACCAAATTTGACAGCTTGTGGAGTGGTCCTTATTTGATTCATGGATGCAAACAACATAATGCTTTTTAGTTGGCACAAATAGATGGAGGGGTATTACCCATCCTAGTTAATGGGATTCATATAAATCCTTGATATTAGAAGAGTTTGCACCCATTATAAATATTCTACTTTTGTATAGTTTTTCCATCTTTTTTCCTAGGTGCTTTATGCACTTTCCTTTTCAATTATGTGTTTCCCTTCCCTAAGTGCATTGGGCACAGTGTTTGTTTTATTCTTGTTGTCCTTATTGATTCAAGAGGAAGTTCTAAAAAGGGTCAGCCTTGTATCCAATTTTAGATCGGCTCAGTTGCAGAAGCTAATGAATCCATGCCCAATGGACTAGACAAGGCAACTTGGTCTAGGTTCTCTTGCATCGACAGGCATGCAACCCCTGTGAGTCGCTAAAGATGTTGGCCATTGTTGGCCCACATATAAAGCTATTGCATAGTTAGATGAAGTAGTGGATCAAAGGCTTAGAAATGGATCCAACATTTTCAAATAGAGAGAATCCAATCAAGGTTTTCTAAGGATCCAACAACATTGTTCAAGGATAAGCCTGCAAGCAAGAAGCTAAGTGCAAAATATTTTATTTAGCTAAGTCTTTTATTCAGCTAGGTCTTTACTTATTCATTATTTCAAACTTTATGGGGACTAATTATTAATTTTATTTTGTAACCCTTTTTGGATAATTATTGAATTTTTTTGGAAAAGTTGTCCAAGGCAAAGTTTTCGAAGGGATAATTCTTTCAGACAAAATGTCTGAAGCAAAAGACTAAGACCTTTTCTTTCAAGAAAATTGCCTGGGACAATTTTCCTTAAGGGTAAATCTCAATAAAATGATCCTTTTTAGAATTCTCAAAGGAATTCTTCTACAGCAAAAATGTCCTATACACTTTCTTGAAGGGTACTTTTTTCTTTCAAATAGGGCACTTTTCAAAAGTTTTGAAGGATATCTTTTTTGAAAAAGTGCCCAAGGAATTTTTTTGAAGGAATTCTTATTGTCAATCAGACTATCACCCTTATGAAGGTAGTTTTAGGCCTTCACAATCTGCTAAAACATGGAAATAATTTTAAGTTGTGGGTAACGTAATTAGTGGATTGAATCTCTAGATTATAAGGGCTAGCTCCCTTTGGTGTATCGATTAGGATCTCTACTCTATGCTACGAACTGCCTAGGAAAAGGGAAAAAGAAATTTGAAGGAAAATCCTATCTAATGATGGTGATACACTTGAATTTTTATTTGATCCACTCAATCTAAGATCCTAAAAAACATTGATCTAGACAAGAAAAGCGCTAAACTTTCAACTCTAATTCACTGTTATGCATAAGTATTTCATGAAAAGGTTTTTATTTGTTAATTAAAGACTAATCGAAATGATGGAATAGCCCTGATTTAAGGCACTAAAAACCCACTTGCATCAACTGTAACTTTAGCCAAAAGACATCAAACATAGAACATGACCTGCATAATCTAATCAACTAGTAACTAGGTAAGAATTAGGGCTTGTCAAAGAAAAAAAATTCTATCACATGTGCAAATCACTGACATAAATAACTAAACCAACAACTAAAAATTAAAAATAGTCCTTATATTAATCTAAAAAAGGGTTACAACTCAATATTTGGTAGAATTTTTGGTCTTGACAAAAGATGGATACAATTCAAAGCTGAAAAGCCAACTCATATAGAAAAACACACACAAGCCAAGAGGTTGGCACTGAAAATAGAAAAGGAGGTCAACTCAATCCAACTTGTTCTATCACAACGTTTAAATAAATTCTATTTTTGTCTTATGACTTGCATGAAAATCTCTTTGGCATTGGAAATGATGGAGAATTCAAGTTTGAGTCAAACTTTCCTCATGCAAAATGCTACACCAATCTCCAGATATAGACTTAGTTAAAACTGCCTAAAACATGAGAACAATCTCCTTTGCATGAAATCAATACCAATGCTGAACTTAGAATTCCAATTGAACTATTAGAAATGTTGAAAGCCTTTAACAAAATAAACAAGAGCACATGCATGAAATCAACACATTATTGACATTTGAAGGGATGAGGTGGACCCAAATTTGACAAGTCAAACTCTTGCATGGAAAGCCATGCCATAATCTTCAATGAAATATGCCTATTGATTAATATTGTAGCTAAGTTGGATCATTGAATGCATGAGATGACTCGGAGATAAGCCTAACTTTAACAAACAATTAATTGAATCTTTGACCAATCAACTGTAAATAACCTTTGCTTGCATGAATGATGAAAGGTGCATTCAGATTGAACTCCTTGTTATCTCTCCACCTTGTGATGCTAGCTCTTCATATTTTGTGCATGTATTCCTTTTGTATTGTTTCAAGTTTTTATCTTCATCTATTCCCTTTGGCCTTTAGCTCTATTTCTTCCCATGGAATTATTTTTGGCTTTTGTTTGGTCCTTATTTCTTCAGATAAAATGTCTGAGATTTTTCCCTTTGGACTTTCTTTCTTTCATTTCCTTTCCTTCAAACAAAAAATATGAAGGAATTCATGTATTCCTTCAAGCCTTTGGCTCAGGTAATTTCTCTCTCAGAGAATTCCTTCAGATAAAAGTCCAAAGGAATTAGGTCTTCATGCATTGTCTTGGACCATTCCTTTAGACAAATTATCTAAAGGAATTAGGTCTTTCAAAAAATTTCCTTGGATAACAAGTTCGAATTATTTCCTTCTTGTATTTCCTTCAGAAAAAAAGTCTGAAGGAATTCTTTCCTTTCTGAAACAACCCTCCAGGATTTCAAAGTGTCCCCTTGGTTTTTTTTTGAACTTTCCCAAAGGGTAAATATCCTTTGGGTTTCTGCAAATGGCCACTTTAGATTTTTCTCAATTGTCCTTTTTCAAAGGGATAATAACCCTTCGGATTTTGTAAAGTGTATTTTTGGCAATTTTAAAGTGCCTCTCAAAAAAATTTCCAACTGATTTTTTTGAAGGGAAAGTAACCCCTTGAATTTTTTGGAATCGAACCTTCCCGAAGGGAAAGAGCCCTTCAAGATTCTCAAAAGTGTCTCTCAGAACTTCAAAGTGTCCCTTCGTTGAATGGAAATCTACCCTTGAGGACTTTGTAAATGGTCCTTCAGACTTTTGTTTGGTTCATCTGCCTTGCTAACCAAGACAAAAAACCCTTCAACTTTATGGAAAAGGACCTTCAAAAATATTGAAAAAGTCCTCATATCCTTTGGAAAACTTCAATGAACCTTCATCTTTTCTATTAAGTGCCTTTTCTCCTTGAAAATAACCTTACCGAAGGAAACATACCCTTTGAAATAAATGAAATGCACCTTTGTGTTTGTGAAAAATAACCCTTTCGAAGAGAAAAAGACCTTTGAACTTTTGCAAATGGTCCCTCTAAACTAGGAAATGGTCTTTTGGGAAAATGAAATAGAACCCTTCGAAAAAGTTGTCTTGGAAAATTCTTCAGACAAAAAGTATGAAATAATTTGGGAAAGGACAAAACCTGAAAGAATTCCTTCTGAAAATAAATAGGCATTGTTATTTTACCATGGGCTCTTTGTGGAAAACTTCTATGGAAGGAAAACTTGAATGCCAACACTTCGCCTGAAGGTTGAAGATGTATACACATTGGCCTCTTCTGGACCTATCCCTGCAATTACTTTGAACACCTCAACAAAACTACTTAGATCCTACTACTTCAATGACATAAAAATATTTCAATGATAAGGGTGGCAATTTGACCTGTGGGGTCAAAATTGTCAACAATTCCTTTAGGAAAAAGAGTCATAGGCCACTTGCATTTTTTTGAAGGGATTTTCCAAAGGAAAAAGGGTTCTTTTCAAAAATTCCAAAAGGTTGTTTCGTTTCGAAAAAGATATTTTTGAAGTTTCTGAAAGATCATTTCAAAAAATCTGAAGGGTACTTTCCTTTCAAAAAGGGCATTTCAAGTAGAAAGCAATGCACTTTTCAAAAATTTGAACTTCCATTTTCAAAAAAATGTCTGAGGAAATTGTTCAAGTCCAAAGCAAAAGTATGAATTATTTCAGGAGAAAAGGCCTAAAAGAAAAGGCCCGAAGACATGATTTCCTTCAGACATTTTGTCTGTGGAAAATTTTCAAGGTAAAAAGTCAAAAAAATGAATTTTTTTAGGAAAAAAGTCCAAATAAATTCCTCTAAAGGAATAAGCCCAAAGAAAAGTCAATGAATTCTTTCAGAAAAAGGCCTAAAATAAAAAACTCGAAATAATTATTGCTGAAACAAATGGTTCAAAGAAATAGGTTCAAGAAATAACCTAAGGAAATTCATCTAAAAGAGTTAATGACAGTTGCGTGAACTTCAACTTTAGCCTTATAAAATAGCCATTAGGAATCAAATATCCCATGACATGCCCACAAACATCAAAATATAAACCCTTGTAAGTAACCGTTTGGATTTGGATGGACTTACATTGACATAAATGGATATAGGAAAACCAATGTCCTTAGATTGGTTTTCCATCTATAGGAATGATCTGGTCTAGGGTTCAAGGTAGGCGCTGGTAGGTGAAATTAATGGAGAGGTCATCATCCTTTGGCATGGCCATCATCTTTGATAAAAACCCATTTAATGTAGAAGTAGCATGGCTCAGTCTAGATTCAAAGTTATGGGGATTTTATCCTTATACATGCAAGACAAGTGAATTATGGCATGTTAATGAAAGGTGAAGAACAGGTGATTAGAAAAGGTATCCTGAACATTAAAGATATTCTTAGAGAAGTTCTTGTTTTCTAGCATGTTTGCTAATCGATGAGGGGCTTGAAGAAATTTACAATGATCTTAGACAGTTCATTTCATGGTCAAGGCAGTTGCATGCTCTGAATGCAAAAGAGTTTAAGGTCATCCTAGTGGTTGCATCTATTTATGACCCCTCTCTTTTTTCTTATGTAAGCCCCCTCTTCTCTCATCCCTTTTTTCTATATATACAGGCTTCTGAGCCTAAAAGGGATCCCTCATTTGGTGATAGAGTTACTCTACCAAAATCACCTTGTAAACATTCTCTTAAAGCAATAAGATTAACTTTTTTGATTCTGGTTTGAAGTCAAGTATACATTATTGGGGTTTAACTTGCAGATGTATGTCCCTTTTCATCATCTATAGATTCTCTATGTATCTTGCTTTAATTATTATTTTTATTCCGTGCAGGTTGTGTGAAGTGTTAGACATTGGTCCATTTCTTGAAGTGTCACAAGTTTATAGTGTCTCATATAGACCTATTTCTTTTTGTCCTTCGAATTGCAAGGTTTCCCTTCAACCTGTTGACGCAGTGGATTGCACCCGGGGTAGGACACCTAGCTCCCGTCCTTTCACATGCAACAATGGAAACTCCCCTCTTGCCTGTGGGACCGGCAAAGCTGGAGGGGAGAGTCTCTAGATAAGGGCTAGCTCCCTCTGATGTATCTTTCAGGCCCTGGTTTCTCCTACTGCTAACAAACAAATGTAAAAAAATGGGGGTGAAAAGGAAGAGAGAGACGTTGAAAATAGAACCTAAGCCTAAAAATGAAAAGGTGATACACCAAAAAAGTTGACCCACCCAGCTCGAACATACACTTTTCACCAGGAAGAAATGCCCATACACTTCATATGACGTGGGAAACTCTTTTGTTTCAGTGAGTCAGGGGTCCGTAGAGATACAGGGAGGAAGGAACTAGCAAAGGTGTTCTAAGACACTTTTACAGCCTATTCACATGCACCTATATTCTTGCTGTAGACACTTCTAACAGACCCACAGAAAAGAGACTTCACAATGCACTGGACATGTTGTAATCGATTTGTGAAAAGCATGAAAGACAATGACTTAAACACAAAAGAAGAACACAGACATATACTTTAAAGTGCAAGTCCAAATAGAGGTAGAAATGCTAAGTCTTGATTCAAGGTAAAATCTGGCAGAGCTCTGCCTTACAAGCCTCGAGAGATTTTTGGGCAGAGTTTTGCCTTAAGGCTGAGAGAATGGATCCTTCTCAAATGAGAAGTTTTACAATATATAGAGAAAGGGGAAGAGAACTTGGCACTTCCTTGACAAGCTCGGCCCATGTGCGCTAAAAGCATCGGGAAGAAGAAGTCACTGTTGCTGATGCCATTCTTCTAGAAAAAGCCTGTTGGAAACATGTATAATCGCTGAATTTGACTTTGGAATTTAAGCATTAATGTAAAAGCACGGGCCACGCCTCTTTTCCTGCAAACAGACTATGATTTGTCCCCTCAAATTCCAAATGGAGAAAGTAGGCCACGCCGCTCACTGTTTGTGCCGTTTGATGACCATCTAGAAATAACTCGCCTCTCCTCACCACATGGACTGCTTTGTCTTTTCCTGCACTTCGTCTTCCTCTGGCTCTTCTCTTTCTAGCTTTGTCATTGCGTTCCTTATGCTCTTTTCTGCTTGCCTTGTCTACTTTTCACTGATTTTCAAATAAGTGACATGTGTCGCATTTCATTGTGAAACGGGCAGGACACGTGGCAACATCCGCTTAGCTTGAGATGTCTCTTGAGGGCTCCACAGAAGGTGACACTTGGTGCACTTTGCTTACTCCTTTCCTTGATGATTCCTTTGTTGCAAATTTTGACATCTGTGCACCCATCGCTTTAAAACTCATAAGGCACTTTGAAATGCTAATGCTGATGCGTGGCGGCTTCCACTGAGTTTATGATGGGACATGTGGTGGTATCCGCTAGCTTGTAAAAAACTCTCTACTTGCCTTAGAAATATTCAGGACTCATTTGATTCTCGCAAATAGTGACACATGGCATACTCCGCATAGCCTTTAGCAGCTTACTCGGGCCCACCACAGTCTTCTCTTGAATAATGAACCTGAAAAGAGAGACCCACAGAAGCTGACACGTGGCCACTTCTACTTTCTCTTTTCCTTGTTGATTCTTGCATGCCTTTCATTTACTTGATCAATCCCTTCGGCCTTTTCCTTGGGTCCCCTTTGCAAGGGTTCTCTGTCCTCTGCAAGGGCACTCATCTTTTGGCTTTAGGACGCTCCTTTGAACCAAGCCGTTGAATCGACTGATTGAACCAAAAATGGTTCAATGATTTAACGGTTCAACGGTTCAACACTATTTGCCACTCATTTGTTGAACCGAGCCTTTGAACCTACCGCTTGAACCCAGAAAGGTTCAACGGTTCAATGGTTCAATGCTTTGCACCATTTGTTGAACTTTGCCGATTAAAACCAAGCCCCTTTGAACCTTCCGCGATAACCATTTGATTGAACCAAGCGATGAACTGAGGCGTTGAACTGAAATGATGAACCAAGGCCGATGAACTTGAGCTTTGAACCAAATTGTTGAACTCTGCCATTGAACTCTGCCGTTGAATTTGAGCGATGAACTGAACCAAGGCATAAAATTAAGGCAATGAACCAAAGTGTTGAATCAGTTCAATGGTTCAACAGTTCAATGCTGCTAACTCTTTGAACGATCATGCTGTTGAACTGCTTTAAGCTCACTTTCCTTATGAATTTCTTTGGACAAGAGTCCGAAAAAGCTTTGTAAAACCTTGCACTCTTTGACTGGTTCTTCATCTGCCGAAAGACTACACCTGTAGAGTCCATAGAAATTCTGCAGTCTAGAAATTACAAGACTCATGCAAAATCAAAAGTACTGGCTCAGAACAACATAAAAAAAAGGGGGACTAATTTTTTGGCCCATTGGGCAAAAAATGGTCAACAAATTGGCGACTCCCAGGGGAAGCATGCCTGTTATGCTTAGAGACCAGTTGCCTTGTAGTCCATTGGGCACAGAGTCAGATGCAACTTTGAAAGAGCTAGCAACCACCTTGATAGATCCAAGAATCAAACATGAAGCCTTTTACATTAGACAAAAGGGAAAACACACACAAGACTAAAAACACTACTTGTGCAAATTGCACTTAGGGAAAGCAGGAAAAGAAACTAAAAGCAAACTAGTATATACAGCTAACCAGGAAAAATTGCCTCCCTCCTGGATCAAAGAAAAAACTTCTTAAGTCCCCTCCTTGGCAATGAAACTTATGGTGCCAGACAAGTGGCTGAATGAAAAGGAGATTTGGTGACTTGCTCCTCTTTCCTGGCACTTGGATTGACTTGTATCCGAGTGGATTAGATTCAAACATGCTTCTAACATACATGTATTCCTTTTGTTCCTGGAAGCTTGTTGAATGTTGGTCCTTCATGCTGGTGCATTTCACCAAGAAATCAATGGCTACTGGCTCATCACCATAAGCCCTTTGATATGTATAGCTCCCTTGCAGTGCATTATGGTCCGACCCATTTCCTTTTGCTTCATTGTAGACTTTGTCAGACTCATCCTCTGCTTCCTCTTGGCCTTCTTGAAGAAGGGTGATTGTGGTGATGTCTGAAATGGAATCACAAACTGATTGCTTATCCCACAGAGCATCACCTCTCTGTTCAAAACTTTCTTCTTCAAGGCTTTCCTCAAGGAAGACAGACCTCTCCTTTTCCTCCTCAAAGATCAGGATCTTTAGATGTTCAAATATATTCTCCTGATTCTCTTCCAACTCAGGCTCCTTAGCATAGTAGTCCTCGTCGAAACAACAAAGAAGTTCATCAAACAAAGGGGGAGAGAGCTCACCATGCTTATGTTCCTCCTCGTATTGCTGGAACATCTGCATGTATGCATGCCCTATGTCTTCTCCATTGCTGATGAGGTCTTCACAAGGAGCATCGATGATGATTTCTTCTTCATTGTTGCTCATGATAGCCTCTTGGAGAACTGTAGATTGGATCTTCTGCTCCTCACTTGCCTCCTGCAGAATAGGTTCCTCCTTGAGAAGGGGTGAAGTGGAAAACCATGTGGAAGAGGAGGCAGTCCTTGAGCTAGAATCGAATGATTCTCCTTCCATTTGGTCAGTACTTCATTAATATCAGGTGTAGCCTGATAGCTCTCTTGGAAGTGTGTAGATGGGGTGTGTTCAGACATGGAATGTGCTGTTGGATCTGAACCATCCATCACACATTAGCTGAGAAATCTCTCTCTGGATTCCAACTCTGCAATTCTCCTGGCTATGTTTTCTTGGAAGAGCCTTTCTTGGAGATCATAGGAATCATGGGTAGGAGCAACTTTATCTTTTTTAAGGTTTTGAGCAAAACCTTTCTCCTCTTTCCTGCCCCATGATTCCACTATTTTCTTCTAGTTTAGGATCTCGAAACTAGAATTTTGCTCTTGTGAACAGGCAACAAATTTGTTTTCTCCAAGGTCCTGGGGCTCCTCCACAAGGTCTGAAAGTTCTCTCTTTCATGAAGCAGCCTCATCCTAGCCTCTAAATCTTCAATTTGCTTGGCTAGATTATCCTGAAAGAGTCTTTTTTGGAGGTCACAAACATCATCATGTTGAGTAGGAGTAGTTTTGAGAGAGATGTACTGGTTCATAATGTTCCCCCCAAAGGAAGATTCACAATATAAGGTACTTAGAAGGTTCATCTCCATGGGAGGTTATTCTAGTTCCCTTTGATGCTTGAAGGCTAGGTGCACGGGGTCAAGAGCAGGGTTGATTGATGCATCGAATGAGCCAAAATGAGCAAGTGCCATCTAGTAGAAAGGATTTAGTGCACAAGAGGGGGCTTTTTTTAGGATAGGAGGGGGTGTGCAACGCTGACTACCTTGAATTAATGGATTCCTCCATTTTGCTACCTCCTCCATGGACTACAAGCCCTGAGCTTGCCTGAACAAGCACTCCTTGTTATACATCATCTCCTACTGATATCCATACTGCTCATCCAATTTATCGATTTCCATTACCTGCTTCTCAAACTCTAGCGTCACCTCCCTTATCATTGAAGGGAAACTAGGAGGGCTGCTTGAGGTGATTGCATGAAAATTCTGGTTCTGATCGAAGTCATATGAAGGAATACAAGGTTCATGATTTTGTGCAAAGGAATTATACATACAAAAGTGTGATTTTTGATGGCACCAGGTTGCTTAACCAGTTGATTCAACTCAGAGTCACCATTGGTGTTAATGCAAAATCCTGCAAAGGTTGGTCAGTTGAAGAACACACCAAAAATTCTTCAACTCTTTGGACACAACTTGTCCTAGTTAGTCCCACCGGGCGTGCCAAAAACTGTTGACACAGTGGATTGCACCCGGGGCAAGACGCCTAGCTCCCACCCTTCCACATGCAACAATGGAAACTCCCCTCTTGCCTGTGGGACCGGCAAAGCTGGAGGGGAGAGTCTCTAGATAAGGGCTAGCTCCCTCTGATGTATCTTTTAGGCCCTAGTTTCTCTTCTAACAAACAAATGTAAAAAAAAGGGGGTGAAAAGGGAGAGAGAGAGATGCTGAAAATAGAACCTAAGCCTGAAAATGAAAAGGTGATACACCAAAAAAGTTGATCCACCCAGCCTGAACATACACTTTTCACTAGGAAGAAATGCCCATACACTTCATCTAACGTGAAAAACTCTTCTATTTCAGTGAGTCAGGGGTCCATAGAGATACATGGAGGAAGGAACTAGCAAAGGTGTTCTGAGACACACTTTGACAGCCTATCCACATGCGCATATATTCTTGTTGTAGACACTTCTGACAGACCTGCAGAAAAGAGACTTCACAATGCTTAGGTTCATGGTTAGGTTCATTATTAGTTGTCAAGGTTTCTAGGCTGAAAGTGGATCATTTCATATTTGGTGCATCAACATCCTTAGCTTAGGTTCCCCTTTCATGTTATCCTTCTCTCTTTTCCATAGTCAACAATAAATTTTAGTGTGGGAAGAAGCTGAAGTGAAGTATCTTAGGAGATAGCCTCATTAGAAAGCTGAGAGGTTTAACCTAATTACAAAATACCCACAACCTGAGGTTGTTCCAATATTGTAGCTAGAAGTGAGAGAGCTTGAAAAACTTTTCCACAAGGGTGCAATTTGTAGCCTACTACAATGCCTAGTCATCATGATTTAACATGTACATCAACCATATTTTAATCAGTGTGATTTTTTCTACCCGTACACATGACCAAGGATAACCTTCATGAACCTGCTATGAAGGTCAAGGTTAGCTAGTACAACTTAGAAGATCAATGGTGGCATTTATGCTTGAGTTTCTTGAGTGAGATAGAGCAGCCCAATGTTACAAACTTGCCTAGAGGGGACAATACTCAAGTTGATGCCTCCATATTTGAAGGTATGTGTCTCTATGAAGCAGACTCTAATACCTCCATTTTTGAGGGGATGTGTATCCATGAGGTAGAATTTCATTGGAATAATAAAGGTCCATGCTTAAATGCTCAAGAGATGCAGTTTGATGAACATACCAATGAAGATCCTGAAGAGTTATGCCATAACTAAAGAATTTGAAGAGGCTCAGATACATGTCCTTATTAAAAGAACCTATGATCCTCCTGATCTAAGCATGATCAGACTTAATTTTATCAAGGACAAGGGGGAAGGATATGATCTTTTTGAACCATCAAATGAATCAAGTGTCAGGCACCTAGAACAAAAACAACTCTGATGCCAACTTGTTAGGATCTTGCTCTCCACAATAAGAGCATAATATGATTACCTCTGTATTAGCAACTGAACAGGGAATTTAACCAGAATGATAAATAACTAGAAATATGAAACAACACAGGATATGAGAGACAATACACAATCTTGTATTAATACTTATCTAGAAGGAAATACAATAAAGAAGTCGCCACACTTCTTCTCACACCTCTAGAGCTCCCACACTTTTAGGGTTCACAAGTAATTCTCCTCCTACACTTCACTCTCTCAATCACGGTCACAACAATCAACTCAAACATAGAGTTGATGTTCACCTCCACCAGTCACTAACAACGCTGCCAGTACACCAAGCACATAACCGTACTCCAAGTAGATCTTCCCTTCTATTGCTGCCACCTGCAAATGAACAGACCTTACTTATCATGTAGATATCTCTACACCCTGAAGAACCCTTGTCCTTGCCTCACCAAGTCCTTATGATTCTTCAACCAGTACCCCGGTGGATCTTCTAGTAGAACTTGCACAACCTGCAACTCTCTCTGATCATACACACTCAGCGCCCCTTTTGAAACTAGGAGGAACACACCATGCTCTCTTCACTCTGAAAGAGCTAATTTTTGCTCTCTTACTCTCTAGCACACTTTTACAATACAACCCATGAGTCTATTATATAGATCTTATGCTTACAATAATTAGACTTTCTTAATTACAATAATTAGACTCGCAACTCAAGACCAAAAATAGTCTTTACATGCAAACTCTCGGTTCAACGAATTAACTGTCCGTGCAACAAACAGTTTTGGAACCGCCACAGGCGATCGACGTCAGTCCCTGTCTACCTGAAAGTGACCGATGTCGGTCGACTCCTGCCGATGCCGGTTGTCTTTTTGTCCACACTTGTCGATGTCGGTTTCCCTCTGCACTAAACTCTGTCGACACCGGTCTCCTTGGAACTCAGCAAGCTCCTCCATGTTTGCAACAGTTGAAGCTTTTAGCTCCATAACCTAACAATCTCCCACTTGGAGATAAATAGCTGCAACTGTACCTGTACCTATACACCGTCTAATTTGTTCCCTGGCTTGTATCCCTCTTCAAGCTCAATCTTGAAGACCAACCACCACACACCCTGTGGTGCACTACCTTGTCATCCAAGTAACCTGCCACATTCGAACCTACAACTCCATGTAGTGAAGACCTTGACATGTTAACCTGCTGCTAGTCCCTCTCAGATACTTGAGAATCCACTAAACTGCTCTCCAGTACTTCTTTTCTGAATTAGCTCCAAACTTTCTGACAACTCCCACTGCTTGGAAAAACTCAGGTCTACACTAGACCTCATGTGATTTCGAACACTATTCTAAGCTCTGCTTGAACTGTCCAGCCCTTGGTGTGCTTATCGATTCTGCATCCTGCATCTTGAACCTCGCTAACACCTTCTTCACATCAGTGCCCTCTGGAGACAAAATCAACCTGTGATTTTTCATGTCTCTTATGCCAAAGAATTTTGCTACTCCCAAATTCTCCATGACATACCTCTGAACTAGCTTTACCTTTAGCTCAAAAATTTCCTGCATGTGTAACCCTACAACAAGCAACCACACCACATACAGTAATAAGATAATGTCGCGACTCATCATCCACTTGGTAAAGTAAACACAATGGTTACATTGACCTTGACCAAAGCCATGCTTTGTCATACACCTGTCAAACCTATACCACTGTCATGCAGCTTGCTCAAGACCATATACCTTGGCCTTCCGTCTCACATGTCCATTCCCGCTCTTCTTTATCCTGAAAATCCATTCGTCTCTCAGTGCTTTCTTCTAGCGGGCAACTCCACCAAAAAATCCCATTTGATTCTTCTCCAAGGAATCACAATCCTCATCCATGCCAAGCTCCCACTGTTTCCTGGATCTACCTGTTATGTTTCTTTAATGACTTCCTGATTCTTGACCATCAGTGAGCAACAAGTAGCGTAAAGAAGGGAAATGATGAATTTGAGGCTTATTTACCCTTTCAATCCTCCATATGGGCGCTTGAGACTCCTTGATAGCTTGCTGTCTGCTTAAAATTCGTCTCAGTGACCAATGTTGGTCACATCTCAGTCTACCCCCGACCGTTGTCAGTTCCATGCGATTGCCTCATCGCCGACGTCGGTTCCCTTGGCCGACGCCAGTGTTTATTTGGTCCCTGAGTTGCCGACATCGGTCTGCACATAGCCGACGTCGGTCCCTTTTGGACGCCGACGTCGATTTTCTAACTGACGTCGGTCTCTGTGTTTTGCTTGTGAGCGATGACATATACCCGTGAGCTCCTTTTGGATCAAACCCCTGTCCAAATCAACCCTGCTCTACTCAGAATAATTCAGTCCCCTTAGCTAATCTCTGTCCGTCATCTCCTCCATGAAAACCAAGGCTTTCCAGTTCTTAAGTTTGTCAAAAACATCTGTCTTCCACTTAAGAACATGCATTCCCTTCTTACATATGTGACCAAGCCTACAAAGCCACATCTCTGCAACAGAAGGTGAATCAGCAATATAAGTAGATAGATAAAAGATACATACTTTCTTACCACCATTTAATTCAAGTGCATCCACTGTGAGAGTTACTGTGCATCTCTCATCACCCAACTTTCTTGAAGAAATTAGACTTATCTCCAAGACTGGAACCTGTATGACCTTCTTCAACACCCGTGTGTTATCCGTCTGCAATTTCAGCTTCACTTCCCCTTTGTCAATAATCTGACAAGGCTCACCAACCCCTAAATAAATATTTTCAAAGTCTCCCTGAACATACTCATGAAAAGATGCTCTATTTCGGGCTGCATGGAAAGAGGCACCAGAATCTGTAAACCAAGATTCTACTTTATCCAGAGCAACCTGTGCAACATATGCTCCTTCAGTTCCTTCATGTTGATCTTCTACCAACCAACAATCTGTCTTTACCTACTCTTTCTTTCCATCAATCAGACCATTCGTGCTATTCAGTTTCTCCATTCGTAGCTTACTTTCTTCTGTCATTGCTATACTCCCACTCAATCAGAAACCCCTGTGAGTACTCTGTAATCAACAAACACTACCCAGATCTGAACCAACCTGTTAGTAAACCCAACCAAAAAATCTGATACCAATTGTCAGGGACTTAGAACAACAAACAGCTCTGATGCCAACTTGTCAGAATCTTGCTCTCCACAATAAGAGCATAATATGATTACCTCTGTATAAGCAACTAAACACAGAATTTAACCAGAATGATAAGTAACTAGAAATATGAAACAACACAGGATATGAGGGACAATACACAATCTTGTATTAATACTTATCCAGAAGGAAATACAATAAAGAAGTCGTCACACTTCTTCTCACACCTCTAGATCTCCCACACTTCTAGGGTTCACTAGTAATTTTCCTCCTACACTTCACTCTCTCAATCACGGTCACAACAATCACCTGAAACATAGAGTTGATGTTCACCTCCACCAGTCAGTAACAACGCTGCCAATACACCAAGCACACAACCATACTCCAAGTAGATCTTCCTTTTTCTTGCTGCCACCTGCAAATGAACATACCTTACTTACCATGTAGATATCTCTACACCCTGAAGAACCCTTGTCCTTGCCTCACCAAGTCTTTATGATTCTTCAACCAGTACTCCGGTGGATCTTCTAGTAGAACTTGCACAACCTGCAACTCTCCCTGATCATACACACTCAGCACCCCTTTTGGAACTAGAAGGAACACACCATGCTCTTTTCACTCTGAAGGAGCTAATTTTTGCTCTCTTACTCTCTAACACACTTTTACAATAGAGCCCATGAGTCTATTATATAGATCTCATGCTTATAATAATTAGACTTTCTTAATTACAATAATTAGACTCGCAACTCAAGACCAAAAATAGTCTTTACATGCAAACTCTCGGTTCAAAGAATTAACTGTCTGTGCAACGAACAGTTCTGAAACCGCCACAGGCGACCAACGTCGGTCCTTGTCTGCCTGGAGGTGATCGACGTCGGCCAACTCCTGACGATGCCGATTGTCTTTCTGTTCACACTTATCGATGTCAGTTTTCCTCTGCACTAAACTCTGCCGACGCCGGTCTCCCTGGAACTCAGCAACCTCCTTCATGTTTGCAACAGTTGAAGTTTTTATCTCCACAACCTAACATCAAGTGCAGTTGCTCCCAAGAGCCTGAATGAAGTCTCCATCCAAGGCTTTCTCAAGGGTGGTGAGCAATATCAAACAAGTGTACATGTTGTCCAACATGAACCAAACTTGGATCAATATGTCTTAATTGGAGACATGTTTGTTCCTTTTCATCTACTAGAGGGCACATCAAAAGGATTGGCCATCAAGCTACTTGGTTGCCTAATTTTGGTACCTCCAAAGCAAGGTATCTTTCATCTTAGTTTGTTACAAGTGAATGATACTCAGTTTTCCATTTGATCTAGGGGGGAGGTGCTTGTAAATTTTTGTAAAATATTATATATATTAGATTATCTTGTATTGCATTTCCCTAAGTGCCTATGTGTACATTCTATAGTTTAGTTTAGTTTTCCTCTATGTGTGTTTTGGATATCTGTCATTTGTTCTTTTCCCTTTTGTTTTGCTAAGGGCATGACTCAATCTAGTTAATTCAAGCACAAGGCCAAGCAACTTGCATCTTGAAATGACTCCATGCCTAATAGATCACTTCAAATGCTAATGGATTCATACTTAGTAGGCAAGTGGCCCATAAAGGTTTTCAAAAGTGTTGACTTTTTATGTCATCCCTAGTTAGTGCAAGGCTCACCAAGGTCCTGCTAAAGAGTTGCACACCTATGAGGTCCCATGCACTTCAAGTAAAATGTGCACAGGTGCTTACTTCCTATATCCAAACCCAAGATAGAGGTGCAAGTATGCATAGGATAAGAGGATGGTTCAAGCTCACTAAAGGTTCTTGATGTGTACTTATGTGCAGGATTCTGTGGTGCATAACTCAAGAGGCATAAATGCACAAGACTTGAGGATTCTAGATGGTCAAGCAAAGGAAGTACACAAGGATCATTTACCAAATCATGAGGAGTGCACATAAGACTTCCAATCTTCATACACACTCTTATTCAGAGGCTTTCCCATACTTATCTAATGGAGTTTTTTGTTAGTTCATAGAGTCACACATCCACACCCTATCACTACACAAGAGTGCAATATAAATCCATGAGCTTCCTTAACCTCAAGCATAATAACTCTCATGCGTACCTTGGTACAAGAGTCCTCCCAAATCAAAGGCATGAACATAGTCCATCATGCACATAACATATAAAAAAAGAAGCATGCAATGTTCCTTCCACCACTACCACATGGCAGCTTGATGCTTGTTCTACATAAAAGAATTCTTGGTTCATCCAAGCAAGCGTCAGCATTCCACATGCTAACTTTGCATTATTACTACCCAACAAGCCAAAAGACTCTTCTGAGAGCCCATTGAGATGATGCATGTCCCATCATAGAGTTGTACTCAAGACCAATCATGAAGTACCATGTGTCAGGTAGCATCATGATATGAAAAAGGTTATTGGAGTTGGTTGAGAAGAGTTCGAGGCACTTCAATGCAAGTAAATACAAAAGAAACTATTAGACATCGAGACTTGAGTAGACACCGCTCTCTAACTCCATCAGGGAAATCTTCCATTTCTTTATGCACGTGTATCTAGAGATGATCATGCTACCAACCCCAGATCCAATCACCAAGAAGATTTCAAGAAGCATGGTCACAACGTTGGAAAGAAATTTAAAGCTATATTCACCACCCTAAGTGGCATATTAATTATAAAATTGGCTTGTTCTCTATAAAAGTATGGTTTTATATTGTAAAATGGTTGACACATTTTAGCAACCTTATGCTACTAAAATTACCCTCCATGAGCAATGGTATTGGGTAAACCCTACATGCTAATGATAATTAAGTTAACCTCTTTTTGTTATTCTTATGATCTATATGTTATTTCTTGTTTGTTGATCTTTGTCTATGGGTATTATTTACCCCTCTCATCATCATCCATTCCCAACACATCTTCATTGAACTCAAAGCTCACTTGCAGGTCATATCCTGTACATACTAGGGTCTGCGTAAGCTTTGTCTATGGATAATCTTTATCCCTCTCAATGCTTTATTGTGTTCCTGTGCCTCTATGTGAAACACTTATGCATTTGGAGTGACTTGGTGGAAACTATGTGATATTATCTTATTCTTAAAGGTTTGCACTATGTTTATGGTAGTAGGAGCACTAGCTTTATTCTAGGTGCATCACCTTTTACTTTGATCATTCTCTTACCTTATCCCTCCTTTTTCCCTCAAGATCCTAGGTTTAGATTAGTGATAGTTTACCTTTCTACTCTTAGGCTTACATGCTAGTTTTAAACCAAGTACACTTAGAATAAAAGGAATCTAGCCTACTTCAGAGGCTCTTCCCAAGGAGTGTAAGGGTCCCACATCTTAGGGACATTCTCATCATTGCAACGAGACAACCGATGCTTATGTGTATAGCTATGCAATAATACTTCCATGTCCAACACCTTAGAATCTTTCACCCCACGCAAGGCCTTCACAATTAGTGCCCTATTGCAAAGCTTCTTTGTGCCATAGAGCATCTACGGGTGCACATTTCAAATGACAATAAGACCCATTAAACCTAGAAGCTCAAAGTATGAGATCATACCATGTCGTACAATCTTGAAAGGATGAGTAGTTCACAAACTAACATCTATAAGTGTGGTAAAATTGCATATTATGAGTAAGTAGGATTTTTATGCATGGTATTGTAGTATTAAAGCATGAAAGGATGAGGATATCGGTTGTTTATGGATGCATGATAATACAATTGTGTGATGTAACTAGAAGTGATAATTATAGGAATAAGAGCTATGAGCTTTTAACACTTTTTACAATATCACAACCACATAGGACAGAGAGAATCAAAATACAAAAAACCTTGCATGAAGATGTCTACATGGAGTGAACAAGTTTGGTCTTTCCATGTGTCTCTATATCACATTCTCACAACACAACACGTTGAAATCCCAAAATCTAGAGCATAATACAATGCATGATTTGGATGAGTGATGTCTTGAAATGTGTCAGCATTTCATAGTCTTACAACCCACGTTATATATGTAAGTGGGTAAGTGGAATGTGATAGTAAAAAATAATAAGAAAATATATGTGTGTGTGTGTGTGTAGGGGTGGGTGGATGGGGGTAATATGGGTATAAGTATGTACATAATTATTTTACCCTAATTAGATTAAGATGGTTACTTAATCTAATTTAGATAGAAACTAGTATGTAAATTCAGATTACTAAATATGGTATTTAAGCATGAATCTGGATTTATATGATTTAAATAAATTATAATGATTTGACATGTGACATATGCCAAATATAATAGGTAGAACAAAGGGATAAGTGCTTAGCTTTTTAGATTGACTGTCTTACTATGCCTAACTTATAATGATGAAAAATAGAGTGAACTAGGCATGTGATTCGCTAGGTTCAAGAATTGTATATTTGTCTACTCAGGGCCAATTACATCTGATTTGGGTTAATATCAACTATCAATATTGATCTATGGTGGTTAGTAGTGGCTTATTCCAAAGGAGGGTTCTATTATTGCATGGTCATCTTCACATTATTTGAAAGCTTTATATGTACAATGATAGACTCTGATGATACATGTAACTCCAAAAATCAGCCTCCTTCACCTTGAAACCTTAAGTGTGCTTATGAGGGCTATAAATTTTCAAAAACTAGGAAAGTGTAATGGGTTGAGATGATCCCGACCATTCTCATTGATGATTGATTGTTCTTACATACTCGATACTCTAAGGAGGGAAATCAAGTCACAAGTAGTTCTCTCAGCAAGTGTGATTTTTCAATTGTGCTCCTTCACTATATGAATGTAACTAATGATTTTGCTTTGATACTTGATTAATATTTCTTTGACTTCACTTTGGTATGCCTTAGACTTGGATTTTTACTGCTCCTAGTGATTGGTTTAAAATTTGGGAGGAATAGGGAAATTTTAATCAATGTGCAATATTTTTATAAATGTGTACTAGATAAGTGCCCAATTCCAAATCAACCAAGGCCTTAATATATATATATATATATATATATATATATATATATATATATATATATATATATGTATATATATATATATGAAATTTTAATCAATGTGCAATATTTTATAAATGTGTACTAGATAAGTGCCCAATTCCAAATCAACCAAGGCCTTATATATATATATATATATATATATATATATATATATATATATATATATATATATATATATATATATAAGTCCAATTAGGTAATTTATCATGTCACTAACACATTAGGTAGATGAGCTGACCCTAAGGAAATATTTGATTTTATAAATTTGTCATTCTATGAGAGGGTCATTATCATCAGATGCATGTCAAAACTAACTAGCCATATTGATCTAGTGTGATAATAATGACCCATACACAGAAGGGCTGAATTGAAGGTTTGTGGATGTTTATATGGGATAATAAGTTGGTTTGACATAGACTACAAGGTACATGTAGGTGTTTGACATCAAACGGAGAGGGTTAAACTCATAAGGGAGCATGTAGGTGTGAGAGGATGGAAAGTTAGAATCACACTTATGTACACAAGTCATCTGTGGTAGATGCATGTCAATATTTTCATTGTCAAGTACTTAATACCATATTTTAATATCTAAAAATGCCCACTTTTATTATATTAGTGCAATTTATAGAGTAAAAATAAAAGGTATACTCGAGTTTTCAACACACTTTATCTTTGGTAGGAACTTCCAATTGTGCGGGCCACTTAAAATCAAAACCTACAACAAACATATGGTAGTCAATGTCCATATTTAAATTTAAAATATGAATTTGAAAATTGAAAATTAAAGATCAATAAAAGGAGTATGCATGCGAGTTTATGAAAACCATGTTCCCTTACAATATAATGTAGATGTTCCTTCCTTGTTTAAGCATTAGAGAAAGGTGTTTTCTATTGAAGCACTTAGAGAGTGGTTCCTTTTTATTGAACCATGGATAAATTGAGGGTGATCAAACCTAATTTTGATAGCTATGTAAGCCCTTGGGTTGGGAAGATAACATGCCCAAACTCTCATAAATGTGGGGACACGTACATAATGTACAACTAATCGAGTCTGATAAAGATGGGAATCACATGATGGGTTAAATAGAAGTGATCCCATGGCTATTGAGTTTCATTGAACCTCAACATACATTACCCATAAAAACATGAATAAAATTAATACAAACATATTTTATATTCAAGGTTGTTCACTATTTAATGTGGATCGAGAAAATGTTTTCAAATAAACAACTTTAATAGTACTCACTACAAAATGTGTAAATGTGCATGAATCAATATCATGCCCCTTTTGGAACTGTGCCAACTATAAACTATCATAGTATGTATGTCCATGAACCAATATCATGCCTCATGAATCTAAAAGTGTGTTTATGTGCATAAACCAATATCATGCCTTATAAACCTATACTAACTGATATAGAATGTTATGCATTTATAAGTTGAACTTGTATCTCAAGTAAATGTATGTGTAAACCTGCAATTCGTGTTCATGTAAAATGTGTACATATGCCCATGCATATACACCCAAGTGTGTATGTATATTTACTCAAGTCTTTGTAAAGTAAGTGTATATGCATGGAACATGCCCCCATAATCTATACTGATATGTAGGATATCGGTCATGCGACTAAACCATCTATTATTTGAACCATTATGAATCTTTGAAATTTGTACTCTGAATCCAAAATCTGATTTTTTATTTATGGAGGCTTATGTCTCTATGACAATCCCACTATTATGCCCCATTTTAAGATGATGAATGTGTTTTGTAAATTACTCATCTCAAAACAAACATTAATTATATCAAGTCATGTATAAAGATAGCTTGATGTATAGTCATGTGAACATGTGGAGAGTAAGTCATCATAGTAATGTATATGTTAATCAAGGCATGTGTGTAACATATGTAATGTAGTAAGTGTCATGTCTAGATAGATGTATCAATGAAACACGTAGTTGTCAGCATCATTGAAAGGATACCATAATAAAACTATGTAGTAAAGGTGCATGTATGAATCATGACACCACCCAATCTTAGTAATATCAACAAGTGCAACAAGCTCTAAAAGCTCAAGATTTAGTGTTACACATAAGTCTAAGGGATGTTTATAAGGGACATGAATATATCAAAAAAACAAGGCCAAGAGCCACATGAAAGGGACTAAAATATGTTACAAATGAGCGACAAAAATATGTTACATCAAACAAGGCCAAAGCCCACACGTAAGGGACATAAAGATGATGTAAACAAGGTCAAGGGGACACAAACCATAGATAAACGTGAACTAGCTTATCATGCAAGAGGGTAACAACATCAATGAAGCATAGAATAATTAAATACTAGTCTATATCATCAATATGTATCAATGTCACATCCTAATGAAATAACATATCCATGTAACATTGTGTACGATATGAGAAACTAGCAAGACATGTAATAAATATATGTAGCTCAACATGGTAAATAGGATAGAAAAAGATATAACATGTGATAGTGAAACTTGTTGAATATGATGCCCCTAGTATTTTCATGGCCACTAAAGAGGAAACTCTAACACCTATATGTCTATGTGTAACATGTATGTCCTTCATTGCACTCATATATTGTGAAATTCATGTGTATGAAAATAATGTGTCATATACAAAACATGTGATGAATAACATATCTAAGTAGTATAATCTAGTAATCATGTCATGATTAGGTCATGTTTTTTACTATTTGACTATTTTGATTATTTTTGTATTTTCTTGAAATATTTGATTTTTTTGTATTTTTAAACTATATGAAATTATTCAAGTAAGGCCATGTGGAAATGGTTTGGAAAATAGAAGAATGGGAGGGATATGATCAATCTAAAACATGTGTCAAGGCATAATGTGTACTAGATGTGATAGCATGGTAATGTGGAGGAAGTGAAAGCAATCAATATGTCCCCATTATATGTTTCAACATCAAGGTACAAAAATATGTAGGAGGTAGAGGGGGATGTGGAGCAATGAATGTACATCCTCATTTCATAAGATGCAATTCTATATTTTTTCATGTATGTGCAATGTATATGATAATTATATTTAACTTCAGATAATCTTATTTTGTACATTGTGTTTTTTTGTGACAGGCATCAAATTCAATGTATATTATGGCTCTATAGACTTAGCAGTGGAGACAATTATGAAAAATACTATAGGTTGATTCTATTAAGTACATACAAAAATGATTATCAACTATGACTTAGGTTACTAGAAGTGACTGTGATGGAAAAGATAATTTGTTTCCATAAATATTCTACATGCATGGGTTGCCATGAAAGATAGAGCAATATAGGATCATTGTTTTGGATAGTTCAAATCAGGTAAGAAAACATGAGTCAAAGGTTCATATAGATAAAAAAAATCCAATGGATATAATAATGACCAAGGCCATGCCATATGTACAAGATAAAATGATATCAAAGGATGATCAAACAAACAACCGTGAAGAAACTATATATTATGATGTGTAACAACCAACTAAAAGAGCCCATGTGGATGTCATGTATCTGGTGGTACCAATGTATCATTGTATTGCTAAATTTTATCATATATATCTAATGTAATTGTATCTCTATTTGAATCTTAATATGAAACTATACATTAATCATGTAGAGTATGATACTCGTATTTATCATGATTAAGTTGATTGAATGTATATGTTGAGTGTTTGTAGTAATTGTGACAGGATCTTAATTATGATTATCATTCCATTGTAATATTGAATCTTATGAAGGTGTATCAATCTCAAACATATTATTATAAATAATATCTTGTATTTTATGCCTTAGCTTGAAACAATTATTTGTGGAATGTCCAACATGACTGTGATAGTCATAATATGCTTTGTTAACATATTTCTCTGGTATAGACCTATTTGGATCAAACTCTTGAGGAGAAAGAAGAGTGATAAGGTTGCATTCAAGTAGATTTTTTAATAATACATGAGAAGGTGATGGTAATTTATAAAATTATCTCTTCTGATGACCCATTTTATCAAGAAAAGTAAAAAGTGGTGGTAAATTATAATACTTGAAAGGCTCATTGTTTGTTGTATATGTATATATATGTCCAACATGTGTAAATATAACACACATATGTAATGTATATGGTATTAATTTCATAATATGTATCTAATGTTTTCCCAAAATTAGGTTTTAATTTGTAGCATTAAGTGTGACTTGAAATAAGTAATGCACCCTCTTTGGTCTTAGTGTCACATCCATTGAGTTTGTGACAAGTGGTGGCCATAGCCCATGATCTAGTAATAATGTGATCTAATATTATCATATTTTTCATATCCACCCATAATTTATGAAAGAATGAGTTGCAAATATTTTCAGTTGATTTAACATCAATAATGACTCAATTGATGAACTTGTGTGACATTACTCCTTAGATAAATAGTTCATCATATTGGCCCACTATATACTTGATACTTGCACTATTTTGTAATTCTCTCATGATGGATGTATCTTTAATATAGTAATATTTTGGAGTGTTGGACATATGTGTATCATAAGAGTCAATATGAGCTTCTTTTATTGATTTTAGGATGTGTATATGATTATGTGTATTTGAATTTTTATTTTCCTTATTATATTTTTGAACCTGCTATGTATCCAAGAGATTGCCACCATTTGTGTGTAGTCAATGAAATGAGTAAAATAATACCTTGTTCATATTTACTTAATCCTTTTCCTAGCTATCCCAATTTTGTAAATATCTCAATCCAAAATCGTATTGGGTCAAATTTGTGTCATTGGTTCTATAAGCAATTTTGTTACCAAGTGTTTGAATATCGATTGAATTTGACCTTGCATAATTTAGATATAGTACTAATCATATCATGGTCATTTTTGAGATGCCCCCTAAATTTTGGGATAGTGGCAGCATAGACCTCCTTAGAGGGAAAGTAACTACCACCAACTTGAGGAGAGTTGGAAGAAAAAATATAAGAATTTATAATAGGAGAGTGGCTAGGGTTTTTAGGATGCTTAGGTATATAAAGTTCATGAAACCCTAGAATAATGATGAATATAATTAGAAGGATGACCCCTAAAATCAAATGGGACATAAATGAATAAAAATTGGGTATGAGAAACCTAAAACTAAAAAATGAAACCCTAAGGGATACCTAGCATTTGACATGGTTCAAGCAATGTATGGGTCCATCAATATGTTTTACCATAATTTAGCTTAAGATAAGTTAATAAAATTAAGATAGAAACTAGCATGTGAATTTAGATTACTAATTATTTCATTTAAATACAAATATGAATCTAAAAGTTTGAAATAGATTGCAATGATTTGTCAAGTGTCATATGCTAAATACAGTAATTACAACAAAGGGATAAGTAATTAACTTTTCTAATTGACTATTTAACTATGACTAAATTTTAACAATGGAACTGACTGAAATAGGTATGTGACTGATTAGGTTTAAGAATTATATCTATGTTTGTGCAAGGTTAGTTTCATTAGATCTAGGTTAGTATAATTTTTTGATACTAAGCTATGGTGGTTGGTAGTGACCTGTGCTATAATAAGGGTCTATGATCTTAAAATCACCTTCACCTATCTCTAAAATATTTGTATGTGCAATGGTGAACCCCTATGATGCACTCAACTCTAAAAATTATCTTCCTTCACCTGAAACCTTAGGTGTGCTTGTGAGGGATAGAAACCTACAAAAATCAAGAAAGTGTAATGGACTGAGGAGACCCTAAACACACTTATTGATGATTTTTTGTTAACTATGTACCCAATACTTCAAAGAGGGAAATCAAGCCACATGTAGTTCTTCCACCTAGTGTGATTATGTAATTGTGCTCCTTCACTATATGGATACAACCAATGATTTAGATTTAATACTTGGTAATGCTTAGTTTGACTTGGATTTGTTATGATTCAAACTTGGTTGTGACTAATCCTAGTGATTGGTTTTGAATTTGGGAGGAATAGGGTATTTTCTCTCAATGTGCAATAGTGTATAAATGTGTACCAAATAATGCCTATGCATAGTGTATAGATGCATGTCAAATAAGTGCCTAGTTCCATATCAAGTAAGGCCTTGATTTGTATATATGAGTATAAATGGGTAATTTATCATGCCACTGACATGCTAGGTAGATGAGCCAACTCTAAGGAAATATTAGATTTTAAATATTTCTCATTGATGGGAGAGGGTCACTATCATCAAGCATATGTTAGTATCGATTAGAGATATCAACCTAGTTGACATTAATTGCCTATGCATAAAAAGACTTAAATAAAGGTCAAGGACATCTGGATGAGATAATAAGTTGGTTTGGCACAAACTATAAGGTTCATGTAGGTGTTTGATAGGAAACTGATAGGTTCAAACTCGTAAGGTAAAATGTATGTGTGAGAGGATTGTGAGTTAGGATCATAATCGTGTGTGCAAGTCATGTGTGGTCGATGTATGCCAATCTTATCATGTTGTTATTTACTTTATTTTATATTTTAGTATATATAATAATAAATGTAACTGGTACCTTATGAGCATGTTATCAACTTTTGCACCCAATGTTCATTTCAGGAAAATGAAGTCATTTTATGGATTTTTTTTACCCTGAATCTATTGGTAGGTTCATTTAGGGCATTGGAGTATTCCATACCTAGTTGACCCACCAATTTATCATAGTAAACCAAATAAGTCAATAAAGTGTTTACTTGATCCAACACAATCTTCCATCCAAACTTGTTGAAGATGAATGGTTTTGTATGATCCCCTTGACACTCACATAACAGGTGCATGGGTCCATAAATGGGTTTTAAGAATTATCTATAATATTTCCATTATCAAATTGTACATTTGAACTAAATTTTTAAGACATAAGTATTTAAACAATTTCATGGGAATATTATTAAAACTTTATATTTATTGTAAAAATGGTGGAAGAGGTTTTGAAAAGAGTATGGCTTCCTCTTATTTTATAATATTTATCTATTTATTAACCTTCATTATTACATACCAATCGAAGGGAAATGTATGAAAGATATGAAGGTCACATAGTGAACACACTCTTTATACTATAGTGAAGGTCAATCTTTAATGATCAATGTTTATAATATCTATCATTGCCTTATTTAATTGCACACCTTGTGATTTATATATTATAAGCACCCATACCATTTTGAGTGATTTTTTTATGACTCCCCCATGTAACCAGAGGAATTTTAAAATGTGTGTGGCTATTGATATTCCATGGTTGGACAAAATATTTCTTGAAGTCAACAAAAACAAATATGGGAAAATCATGGGGTTTTCACCCTAGATTGTAGATAATGTAAACATATTGTCCAATAAATCCATTAATAAACCTTGATTTAACCCACAAATTGGATGTCAACATAATTTTTTTTCCTTTACATAATGATATTATAGTCTCTAATTGAGTGTCATTGAGGTTAGGCAAGACTTGTCTACTTTTTTCTAGTTTGATTATTGCAATTATGATGTGTAACAATTTTAGTGTTTGCTTATTAAGCAATTTGGCTTAGTTGTTAGTTGCCGAAAAATGTCTTGAGGTTTTAAGGGGTTCTTATTCTTCTAGAAACATGGAGTTTTTTTGTGATATGAGAATATTACAATTCTCTTTTGTTGGCAACTTATGAACATTAATTGGGGGTGTTGTAAACTTATTGATGGAAATTTATGTCAATTGTTATAATTTTTCCAAATGTTTGCCATAATATGTGCCCAAATGACTTTCCTACATATGTTGTTGTGTCCTTAATAGGATAAAATAGCCTAGGTCACCAATATGCATAATAAAACAACCTCCAAAATATTTGTTGTTATGTTTAGGGAAGGCCTCATGAAAATGACAATTTATATTAATGATCATTTTGGGCTTGTGATTTGTATTCTATGACTTGTTGGTTATTGGAAATTTTATAGTGCTTGTCCCTTTAGGGCCTTCATTTTGTGTGTAAGAATTTGAATACATTAATGTATAGTTGAGGCATTAATGTTGAATGTTTCCACACCTATTGGAGAGAGGAGAAATAGGAAATACTTGATTCTTCTTGGAAGTCCATATAGTGCATTCTTGATGTTGCTAATCAAGTGTAAATTCATTGTACCTTTTGTTATTAAATAATCATTTTTAGTGGTGGAGTTTGACCATATTTCTTAGTGTGGTCCAAAACACTTTTGAAGACAACTTATTTTTTATCAGACACACTGATTGGTAATGTTTGCATGGAACACTCAACTTTAGGAAACTGGGTGTTGATGCACTTTAATTCTATGGTACTACGTTATTTTTGTGTCAATTTTGGTCAATAAAAAGACCTAATTGCACAAAAAATGAGATTAATGGATGGTTGGGTGTGCATGGGTCACTAATTCAACTTATGTTTCCCTCATCACAACTATTTTGGACCCATTTTGAAATTATAAATAAGTTTATTGCTCACAAATGTGCCCCAACTCATCTGCATTTGCCTCAATTTCAAGTGGATATGTTTTTGTTGTGTCAATTGTGTCCTATCACAAACCTAATTACATGCAAAATTGACATTACAAGGTGGTTAGGTATGCATAGGTAACTAATTCAAACTATGTTTCCCTAATCCCACCTTTTTGGGCCTAAATTCAACAAAATTTAGCCCAATCATGTAAAAATGTGCCCTAAATCATAAGAATTTACATCAGTCATAAGTAATTATGGTGTTGGTGTGTCGATTTTGGTCTATAAGAGACCTAATCACATGTAAAATTGACATAAAGGGGTGTTTAGGTGTGCACATGTCACCAAATTTTTAGGTGTAGGGTGTAGGGTTTAGAGTTTAATGTTTATTGTCTTCAATTGTGACTATATAATTCAATATGGAAAGGAAACTAAACAATATCCATTAAGAATGAATATTGGTTGAAAATTGATATCTATTTATTTTAAACATAAAACTTAGCTTCCTACTACTCAAAGATCCCACAATATTTTCTCCAACAAAAAAACATGGCAGATAACTATTTTACAATGATATACACAATCATAGATAATTATTATAATATATAGTGATCATTCCCATCATATTTCAGAGATTTATTCACCATTTTTGCATTGGAAGTTGGACAAACTTGTGTCATCTTAAGATGTTCTTCTCAAAACAAATAAAAGTGACAACAAAGGCAAACCTTAGAAGAAAAGGAAGTTCTTCGAGAGAAACATAGAGAGTGAAAAGTGATAGCAATGGAAATGGAAAATGCTGCCAAAAAGGTGAAGGTATGTCTTCCACTCTAAATTTGGGTCCCACCAACAATGAAACTAAAATCAATATGAATATAGAAACTACTAATGGACATAAAAAAAAACAATAATAAAACCACAAAATTATGATGCCTATGGATCTCCAAGATTTTCCATGTAAAATGAATGAATTGAAGAACCAATTAATGTAATAATTGAACCTACAATTTTAATTGAATAAATTAATCATCACCATAGTGAAGAATATATTGAATCAATTAAAAGATGAGATGATCTCCTTGAGGTAAGACATACTCTTAATGTGGCACTCATTATTAAATCATCCCCCCACCTTTGGTTGCTGAAGAAACACCTAAAAAATGTAAATGAACACCAAAGTTGTTACTAAAAATTGATGAGAATATCTTGAAAAGAATGAATGCTAAAAAACATGAATATATTGTCAGGGAATGGACTTTCAAACTATTCAAACAATTATTTAAAGGATTTTTTTTACTTAAGTACTATTTTGTTGTTCAATGTTTGAGAATGTATAAAATGAGAAATATGATGAAAACATTAATAATGATGACAAATATTGTAAGTGACTAAAATACCACTATTGTGTAAAATGTTATCAATGTAGTTGATTCTGTTAGAAAATGTAGTCGAGAGAAAGACAAAAATGCAACACGTAGAGTAATGAAAACTTATATTGTTATAAGTAAGTTGTTAAAAAAAAGGCCAAAATTTGAGGAAAACTTGTATAATTCTTGATATAAATAGGAAAGCACTCTCTAGAGTTTTTGTAAGAAGAATGATAGATGATCATAATATAAAAATATTATTGGGATTTGAGTGGTAGGTCTCCACATTATGATAAAAATCTAACTATTGGTACTAAGGGTTTATTAAAAGAATTTTGTCATGAAAAAGTGAGGGTGTCACCGAAAGTTAAGGTTGTACTAAAATTTAAACATAGAAGCCAAGATCATACACCCTATACAAAATACTTATTGGAATCTAGCCAAACAAAATTGTGCAAGAGATATTGCGAGATGTATTCATGTTTTAATATTTACCAAAAGTCATTTTAGTCTTGTAAATTTGATTATTGTGCACCTAATCTATTTGCACAACATTTTATTGTAAGCATCATGTTGAATTTTCCATGTATCATGAGTTGTTTTTATCATATATGCTATATTTTACATACTAATGCGATGTTACATGAGTCTCAAGTGATACAACCTCCTAAGTCACCTAGAAATTTTCTTGATTACATTTTATTTAAAATGTTTGAAGGCCATCAATTTTATAGTCAAGAGTGGTTGAACAAATTTTTTTTTGTATGTGGTGGCTTAGAAAATTTGAAGCCATATCTGCATGAAGGCAATTCTCATGGTGTTGGGAAACAATTAGTTGAAAGAATAAAGTATGAAATAATTAAATACATGTTAAAGAGCATGAGAGAAGGATCAAGGTGTGGACTGGTGAAAAATAAAATAAGTGTCTCAGATTTCATTATATATTTTATGAAAAAAATAGTGTAAAAATATGTAAAGCACACACATAGATCTTATTGGCTTGACTAACAATTTTTTATATGTGGGAACACGTTTCCTATGGATATAATATTATCTGTTGTTGAATTTGTAGAAAATTATACATTTTAAACCTAGAATAAAGTCAATACACAAAACTATATTTTTGTTCTTTCCATTTTTTGTGCACACTACATTTAGGATTGCACTTCCCAGTACATAAGAGAACATGAAGATTCCAAGTATGTATCATTTTTACATGAGTGACAATCGATCACATTTTCTAGCGTTCATCCATTACAATTTTAGTGGGTTCTATGATTTTTTAAGGCAAAAGACATTATAATGAATTAAATTTTTATTTGGTCTTAATTGCATAGGACAATTTAAGAATTTTGGAATGCTCTATTAGTTTAGCAGAAGCATGAAGAGTATAATGTTCCTCATATATGGGGTTTATTTGAGATAAGTAATGGAAAAGTGGAGCACAATGGAGCATATGTGTGTGTTAAGAAGGCCTTGGTGAAAAAACACATGAATATTTATGGTGCCACTAATTTCATAGATATAAATTCTATTATATGCTAGTGTAACCACTCATTGACACTAGGATTTAAATAGAATTTAGATGTGTGAAGATTATTTTTGTTGGTGGAGGAAGATAATTTGGGATAGAAAATAGAATGTGACAGTTAAGAACGCCATCAAAATGTATTCATTCATGAGCTAAAATGCAAGTGCATGGAATATTTGGATATAATAATCGACATGTTTTTGTGAAATTTTTGTGGCATGGGATTGGGATCATTGTGATAATTCATATGGATTTATTATTGGTGTCAATTTACCCTAACCCATATGAAATTGATTCAACCATGCCATGATGAAAAATAGAAATCTCTTCAGACTATGATCACATATTAGATCTTTTCAAACATGGACATGTCTATGTAGTCATCGTACCTCAAGGAAATGTTGATAAATTAGACTTTAGTTGGCACATTATTTGAATTGAAAACATAAATTTGAAAGGGACACAACATATGGAGATGGATTTACATATCCAATTAGGTCAATGGTTTTAACATGAACTTGGTTGAGGCCGTACTTGAAATAGAAAAATGGAATTCCACCATTTGAGGAGTATGAGACATAAAATAATATTTTCAGATATTCACACTTGATTATTTCCATGAATGTTTAGTTGGTTATGCATGTTTCCAAGCCAAATACAAAGCAATTATGGATACTTTTAAATAATAATTATGAAGCAATATTGAAAACTCTGAATATTAGAGATGACTCAAAAGGTGAAATTGAATGATAAATTAGGCTTTCACATTCTTATATTTTTAAATTAATTTTTTTGTAAATTTTAATTCTTTGTTCATTTATTTAGTAATCAATACTAGAATTCATATTGTCAAGAATGTCCTTCTCTATACCAAAAAAATTAGTCGATAGAAAATTTTGTTGCCTCTAATAGACATTTTTGCTTCTTGAACCTCCCCTTTCAAATCTATTACTTCCAAAAAATATAGATAATAAAATTACTCTATGCCCAAGAACAAAACCTCAAAACACACCTAGAATAAAGTTTCTCTTATTCATTTAGTGTGTAAACACATTGACAATAAAAGTTGTTAGGTTTTAAGGCGTAATTTGAGATCTCTACCTCAGATTATTTGCAGTTGAAAATTGGTAATGCCACCACATCAGGGATGCTGAATAATGTGAAGGACCACATTCTTAACTTCCAACTATGCTCATTTACAAGATGGGCTACATATTTTTTGGCCTTAAGAACATCCTTCTCTATTCAAAACAAATGTAGTTTTTAAGGAAAAATTTAGGCACTCATAAAACAAAAATCATAAGTCATCTAGTCAAATATAAATAACCATTAGGTATGTGTCATTTTATAAATTGGAGTACATAAATCAAGAATAAGAAATGGATATGTGGCAAATGATTTAGTAATCAGTCCTAAAATGTTGTTTTAATGCAATCAAGAGATAAGTTTTTTGCCTCCACTAGGCATTTACAATTTTGGGACCTTTCATTTTAAATAAGTTAGTGATAACATGTCAAGATAAGAAAATTACATCTATGCTAAGACCATGACATCATAATCCACTTGTATATAAATACTCCCTACTAGTCCAACATTCAAAAATATTGGCAATAAATGTTTTCAAGTTTCAAGGCACAATTCGAGATCTCTATATATAGGTCTTCATGGTTAAAAAATTGGTAGTATCACCACATCTGAGATGCCAAATAATTCCTAGGGTTATATTCTTAACCTCTAATGATGCCAAATTATGATATGGATCACCTATTTCAACCTCAAGAACGTCTCACTATACCAAAAAATATAGTTTTTTAGTCAAACTTTAGACGTGCATAAAAAAATGTAAGTTATATAGTTGAATAACAAGAACCATTAGGTGCATGTAAAATTCCTCTTCTTACATCTTTGGGCATGTATATCTAGATAAAGAGTAATATCCATGATAGATGATTTAGTAAGCAATTCTAAAATATTATTTTTACACAATCTAGAGATAAGTCTGTTGCCTCCAATAGATATTTACACTTATGAGACCACCAATTGCAAACATGTCACTTCTAACACATCAATATCAGAAAAGTATTTCATTCCTAGAACCATGACTTATAAATCCATATGGATATGAGTTTTCCCTATTCATTTGGCTTAGAGAAACATTGATAGAAATTATTGAAGTTCCAAGGTGCAATTTGAAATCTCTACATCTAGATATTGTGGCTAAAAATTGGTAGCATCATCATGTCAAGGATGTTGAAAATGCTTAGGACCATATTATCATCCTTGGACTACACTTGATTACAAGGAAAACTACTTGTTATGGCCTCAATAATGTCCTTCTCTATAACACAAAAATGTAGTTTTATCTTTCTATCTATGTTTGAGTCTTCGTACCTAAAAACCAACCATGACACCACATTGAGGATGTCAAATAATGCTTAGGACCATGTTTTTTTTCTCTTACTATTATTATTAGGAGATAAGCTATCCATTTTGGATTTAATAATATCATTTTATAGATAACATAAAAGTGTAGTATTAAAACCTTTATGCATAAGTGCTAAGGGTACTTACAGTACTCATGTGTTTAAATTCTTGTAGTGCTTATGGTGATTAAACACTAAGTCAACATCATGATCAAATACTTATGATGCTTACTAAAAAATGTTTAGGGCTCTTGTGTTCTTATAAGGCATCACATGATTAAGTTTGAATTAGGTTAATCCCATATTGGTAATAATTTTGAGACAAGTGTGACTTATAAGGCATTATACCCACTAAAATATTTACCAATGGGGAAAGATGTTAGAGGATGAAATCCCAAAGGGGTCTAGTAAATTCATTGCTCCCCCTACTCAAAAATGTTTACAGTGATTGTGTGATAAGTTATTCCCCTAGGCTTGTGATTAATACCAAAAATACATGAGGAAAGAAACCTTGTTAGGGTAATTACTACTCATGGAGGTCATCTTGAGATGATTGAAATGTACACATGGGTAAAAATCACTCTAAAATCAACAATACAATGAAAATTTATTATGAAATCCTTCAACTACCTAATACAAAAACATGTTTAGCTTGTAATTGGGTTAATGCCATATTGGTAATAATTATGATACAAGGATGACTCGTAAAACATTACATTAACCAAAATCTTTTCCAGTGAGTAAAAAGGATACTAGGTGAGAGGCCAAAAATAGTTGATAAAATTTAGTATTCCTACCACTAATAAATGGTTTTTGGTGATTATGGGATAAGTGGGTCCCCTTGCCTTATGATTACTACCAAAAATACATGAAGAAATAAATGTAATTATTACCACAAATACATGATACAAAAAATGTTTGCACTCCTCAAATTTTAATTTCTTAATAAAGAAACATATTTAAAGTGTGAGAAAAAATCCATCCTCTAACTTCCATTGGTAGATACCAAGGAAGTAATATAGTAAGCCCAAGTTTATCATTTCAACTTTTGTTTAGATTTTTCTTCACACTCTAAACCATGTCAATGTCACATTGGATAAGATCAAGTCATCAACATATAAGACAATATTACATCATATATTTTACATTTTGTCCTACTCTTCACAAACTACGTTAGAATTAAAACAATGAATTAAACAATTGATTAGTTATTTTTATGATTATGTTGGTATATTTAGATATATGTTACTTGGGTAGATAGTTGTTCTATTTCTTTCATGGTTAAATATGATTTATGGGAATTTTACATATCTCTAGGTATACTATACTATTATGTTTTTGAAATCCTATGTTGAGATGATTTTATTTATTATGTAATAGTTTACTTGATGCATATTTTAAGTATTTTAGTTATCTTATTTAATCTTAGACAAACTATAGTTTTTGTATGAGGTGGATGCACATCAACCCACACCCTTGTTGAGAATTTAGAGGGAAAATATCATCAAGGAGAGGATAGCAAATGGTTGTAATAGAAGGCAGACAAAACATTTTGAGAACATGTCACACACATAAATTGTTTTTTTTATGGTGATTAGATGACATTTGAATTTGTGTTTACTTGTTGATGTGATATTCTTGTCATTTGCTGTTTGTATTTGATTTAATCCTTTGTGGTTATTTAATCTAGCTTAACAAATAAAGAGTAATAATACCTTAGTAGTTAGAATGAGCATTATTAGGAATTTAAAGGTTATTTTATCCATGTTGGGTGACTATTTATTTCTTGTTGACAACTTGTCTACCATGCTTGTTTATGTGCTCAAAATTGTTTATATAGATGAGTCATAGTTTTGCCTTTACGATGAACACAAAAATCAAATAGTAATTATAAAATCATGTTCGAGTTAATATGGGTTACAAGGTAACAAACCACTACTTGAACTAAGCATTTGATGTCATGGATTTGACATAAGATCTCTTTTGTAATTAATCCTAACCACTTTTAGTGGTAATCATAACTTAGGACTTAGTGGTTATTATTTATTAAAACAATCACTATTCATGGCATGCATAAGCTAGGAAAATGTGAGAAAAATGTTTGATTGTTTAAACCACTTTTTTATGGTTAATACATCTAGGAATATTTTGGTGGTCGAGGATTAAATTAAGAAATTGGGGTTTTCAAAAAAGCATGCAAGATGCATTTTTGGGCATACATGTCAAGTTGTGTTTAACTTCACACTAAGAAACCCAAGTGGTTAGTTCTCAAAGTATTTTTCATGCAACAATTCATGGGCAAAATATGAGTGAATGAGTAATATAGAGTGGATTTTTATTGAGAAAATTATGGAAAAAATTGTGTTAAAATAATGGGAGAAATAATGATAAAGGGGGATATGCAAAGGGGCAAAGGCAAGAAAGTGGTTGAAGTGTTAGAGGTATAAACCACTGAGAGGGGGCGGTCGGGGGGGGGGGGGCGGAGGTGTGAATCAGTGGTGGAAAACAATCTAATTCAATTTCTAAACACTTCAAACACTTAAGCATTCAATACAACCATTTATGAAGCATTCAAGATGTTTATAGCAATGAACAAATAAATAATGCAATATTACACACACAACACAAGATCTATGTGGAACACCCTCTTGGGGAATAAAACCCAATCTCAAGCCTACAAACAAATGGACTACTTGTCCTGTAAGAACTATGCAAACATAAGACTTTAGTAAAACCCCTGTTCCACAAGGAGTACCTATCCCTAAGATGGTCAAGTCATTTTCACCAGACTTTAGTAAAACATCTATTCCACAAGAAACACCTACCCCTAGGATGGTCAAGTCCTTCTAACCTAGATGTTGAGCACCCTCCCAACACCTATGATATGAACAACTCAAATATCCTTCTCGGGTCACTTACAGAACATGGTCAAACACATAGTCAAATTTGAATCTTAATAACTTTGAATTTACAAACATTCAAACCTTATAACTAGTTTCACTAGATGCATCTTGAATTTCTCTACAACTTTTCTTTTTACTGCATTAAGAAATTTAATCTGGATCAAAAGTTATAGGTCAAAAACTAAGCACTAGTTTTCCTTCATTAATTTGAAGATTAAAATTCCAACGGTCATTGTTAAACATCTAACACTTTGTCAACATCTCATGCCATCGCATATTTTAATAAAATACCCATCATCTATCTCTTCGAGAGTAGCTTGATCTTTAACTATGCTAAACATCTATCACTTTGACCTCATCTCATGCTCCTTAGTAGTTTTGACCAAATGTGCACCATCAATCTTATTAGAAGTAGCTCAATCTTTACCTTTGCTCACTATTAAACATTGAGCACTTATTATCATCTCACTACATCTTGACAATTTGGAACAAATACAGTCTATTGATATCTTTTAGGGTAGCTTGGATTTAACCTTGCAATGCTCACCATTAGATCTTGCTCAAAACTCCCATGATTACGACACTTGGTAACCTTGTGTGCCTTATGAACACTTTGTTGTTAGTCCATGCACTTGTGCCACTTGGAAATCCCACATGATTTTTTGAATCTTTGAGTTGTCCCATACCATTGATCTTCATAAGTACAAACTACCACTCATCATTAATCTTCTTTCAGATTAGCAAGCTTGTGACACTTGTCACCAATACGTGTAACTTTTGACATGTTGACTTTATACAAACCATTGATCTCAATATATATGATTAAGTGCTCACCATTAGATCTTATAGATCAGTGACCTCAGACTTCAATGTGATTAAACTTGATGATCTCCGGCCCATCACAGTCTACTAGAATAACATTGAAGATTTATAACTTGAGCTACAAAACACTTCAAGACTCCAAATTTTTAGGGTAGTTTCTTGGAACTATAGACAACATCTCCATATAAACCTTTGATCAAAAATGAATTTTTGAATACCTAAAATAAATGCATAAAGTTACTAGCTCATACATATCTACATGACGTGTAATGATGGTCTGACTTCTCTTAATCTAGAATATGCATGTTTTTCTTTCTAAATGCTCACAAGATAAACCAAAGCTTTGTCAAGATATCTAGGGATGCCTCACAACCTCTTCTTTATCCTTACAGACCTGCACAAGTGCCATATCTCTCCAAGCTATCCATTAGATGACTTTGTCATTAATGCATTAGTACCACATTCTTCTTTGACATCAATGACAATCTAAGATATCAATGACCATGCTCAACAATCTCCCCCTTTGTCATTGATGGAAAAACACCCTCAGAATGTCTTCTTAATATTTAAACATCCTCATCAAACTTCATTTTGATCTTTTTCCCCCTTTGAAATTAATTAGAAAGGGTCTATCTTCTAATCCTAAGGACTTGAAAAGGATTTCAATATGAACAACAAGAAAGGACCACCTCTAAGAGATGATACAAACTCCCCCTAACACTGTGCATACCAATTATTACCTTAAACTTATCACACATGCTCCATGATTACACTCTTATTTGATCATGAATTGCTATCAAAAAGGAATTAACACACATGAATACCAAAAACTGATTGAACTCACCTTGAAAACATTGAGAGGGACTCCCCCTAAGATCTCTAAGCCATTACACCTCTTAAGCATCTTCAGATCTTCACACACCATGAATAACCACCACACAAGCTTACCAACCTTCTCTCTCAAGCCACCTCAAGGACCACCAATAGAAATTCATGCCACTGCGCCTAAAGAAAACACATCTACTCTAAGCCTTCTTGATACTTGGACCTAACAAACTGAATAATCTAGTTCCTCCTTTGATCATGCAAACTTCTCAAGCCATCTGAGTTAGCTCCCCATAACTCCATGCTCTTCCTTATGCCAACCTAAAAGATTCACCCTTGATATTCATAACCAAATCTCACCTAAAAAACTTATGATAACACCTTCATGGCCTCAACAACATGAAAATATCAAACTTAAAACACTATACTACTTTGGGTCTTCAAACAACACCACTATGCTTTCATACTCTCACTTGAAAACCACCTCCAAAAGTACCAACATATCTTCAAGCCACACACTAAATAATAAATATGTTTTAAATCAACCATAATTTTTTCATTGAAACACTCATACCATGCTCTTTTGGATAAATTGATCAAAAAACACTTTTTTCATATTAGGCCTGTCTAGACTCCTTGTAGCCCTACCTGGAACCTGTAGAGCCCACAACATTCAGTAGACACACCTTAAAGACATGAAAATTAATATATAGATCAATCTCATATTCCATCTCAATAACACCAATTTTCATCACCTAGCTCATCCTCTGCAACATACTTCCTTCATAAGCCTTCTAGCCAATTAAGCCTCCATCTTGACAAAAACTTGAATAATTTGAAAACCATAAACCTTCAAATATCTTGAAGCTTGATTTGACAACACATTTGGCACATTAAACCTACTAATAATCCTCACATCTCAACTCATAAGGCAAACCAATTTTCTAGCATAACCCAAAACTCTAGAATCTCAAAACAAACAAGGTCAACAAACCTCCTTCTGGTCAATGCCCACCTATGAAACTTCTTTCGCACTTGGAGACAACCATCACACACTTCTAGGACAAGATATGATCCTTTCACACCTTTGGTAACCTTAAATTCTTATATCATGGCTTTGATTTTCAATAAGAAAGATAAACCCAAGAGCACAAAAATAACTCTAAAAGGCACGCACAAGATCATTAAGACACAAAACCACCTAAAACACATCACAAAGAAGTGCACATACCTTTTTGATCACCAAAATATTCTTGACATTCCATTAATATTATTATTCCACCTAAAAACACTCATTATGATCCTATAGATACTACATACATAATAAAAACATCTTATGACATCACTTTGACCTTATCAAATCACTTCTCTCATCTTGACACACCAAATCCAACTAGAAAAACTTATCTCTTGCCTTCTAGGACCTTCTAAAGAACACCACAACAAAACATTCATCTCCACTGAAAGGATTCTCTTAAGAAGCATAGACATAGACCTCCTCTACACCACAATGCTCTAAAAGAAAGTAAAACCAGGAGTGGCCCACATCTCCTTAGTAACCACTAGAATCCTTTTATAGATATAAGACTTATTGTTCTTGTTCTTATTATTATGAACTTTGATAACTTGTTCATTTTCTACATCACTCACTTTATCTTCTATGATAGGATATACAACATTTGGAGCAACTATGGAATCTTGACATACCTTGATCACTAAAGTATCTTCTTTGCATTATAGAACATCACCTTCAGACCTTGACAACATAGGAACCAAGATTAAAACTTGCTCACACATAACAGGTTGTTCATTAACATCCAAACACACCTTAGAACTAGCCTCAACCAAAACCTTGGTCTTCTCCTTGAGCTTAGTCTCTTCATTCATAACATGAGCAGATAGTGAGATCTCTTGTCACTCTCTAAATTTTGTATCATTTTCCATCATAACAAAAAAATTACTTGGACCTACAGACTCATCATGACTCACACTAACCAACTTTGGTTTTCATTAGTTAAATTTCCTTCGTTCTTTCACTCTAGGACCCTGATTAAACCTATTATATCTTATAGAATCTAGCAATGTGACCTCTTTGTTGATAATTGAAGCACACTATACCTTTTACAAGAAGCTTATCCTACCTTTCCTGATTAGAATAAAATATTTCAATATGTCCATTATTTTGAAAATTGAAACAAACTATTCCTTTTGAAGAAGACTCACTTTTTGACTAATAACCCCCATCATAGTTCCATGCAAACTCATTTATAACAGGTCTCTTGTATTCTTTATCTCTATGCCCAAACTGATTACATGTGTAACAGTAACAATTAAAACTTGCATACCTCATGGAATTTGGTTCTCTAATCTAATTTGTCTTCATTTTATTAACATATTCATTTCTTGACTGATTGTTGACCTTGAAGGTCTAATTTATAGTAGTCTTCATCTTGTCTTGAGTTGAATTTTCTAGTTCTTCTTTATATCCAAGACCAGTTATATCACTTGCATGCTTTTGATCACTTAAAATATTGTCTAGATCACTTAAGCTCTATTCACATCTCACAAATGACTTCATCTTACTAGATGTATTCTCTAACTCAGCTTTTAATGACTCATTTTCAATTACATACTTTGAATATTCATCTTCTTTAGCTTTCAAGCTTGTATACAAGATTTCCAACTGACAACTGAGATGCTTGACTATATCTTCATGCTCTTTGGTGTATTCATTCATTATTTATTTATACACACTGAATTGCTCCTCATAGTCCTTGATTTGTGACTTCATCTTCTTGTTAATATTCTTTTCAATCTTCATTTCTTCAAGATCATTCATCATTTCAATCTCATAGTCCACCCCATCTTTACAATCATCTAAATCACTCCAAGTAGACTCCTTTTGATATGAGAAACTTTCTTCCTCATCCATGAAGAGGGATTTATCTTCAACAGGACCATAATGTTCATTATCAAACTCAGAATCACTATCTTCACTCTCATCTAATGAGTTGCAATCTTTATTGGTGTAGAGACTCTTCTTGTTCTTAAAGGACTTCTTATTGTTGTCATACTTTTTGTATCCTTTCTTCCTCTTATCAGACCTATATATTTTCTTGTATTCATCTTGGTCTTCACCATACTCTTCATCATCATTCTTATTATGCTTATGAGGGTAGTTGTTAGGAAAATGTCCTACCTCTCCATAATTTAAGCATTTGAAGGGTAGTTTACCCTTATACTTGCTTGACCCTATTTTCAATTTCTTTGTAAATAAAACAATTAGTACATCTCCATTAAAATCAGATATGTCATCCTCTTTGAGTCTCTTAACTTAGAACTTATTCTTTGGATTCATTTCTATCTTGAATGTTGCTTCTTTTTTTGGTGGTATATCATCATTTACTCTCATCTCATAGGTATTAAGGATGTCATGCAATTCATCCATCTTCAACTGAGTAAGATCATGACTTTCTTCTACAAAAAACACTTTTGAATCAAACTTGAGAGAGACCATAATACCTTTTGAACTACAGTAGCTTCTTCAAGCTTCTCTCCAAGATCTTTGATGATGTTCACAATCTCATCAATTCTTTTTAGAAAGGATGCCACAAAATCTTCTTCCTTCATCTTAAGACTCTGAAATTGCCTTTGGTGAGTCTGCAAGTTTTCCAACTTAACCTTTGAATATCCTTCATAAATAGTCTTTAATTTATCCCACATTTCCTTGGTAGATATGTAATGGATTACCTTGGTGTATGTAATATTTGAAAGACCATAAGTGATAGCATTTATTGCATTATAATTTTTATTAAACAAATTCTTATCTACAACACTAGATGGAGGAATAGTAGGTGCAGAATAACCATCCACAATAAATTGCCAAGTGTCAAACCCTAGGAACATGATGTAGGTCCTTATCCTTGCACTTCATAATGCATAATTGGATCCATTGAACATTGGTGATTGCATTGTGGATAAACCTCCTTTCATTTGATGGCTACCCATATTGTACCTTAGATCTCTTTCAAGCTATCAAGCCTTTACCAAAGGACTTACTCTGATACCAATTGTTAGAGGTAAAAACCACTAAGAGAGGGGGGTGAATCAGTGGTCGCAAATAATCCAATTCAATTTACAAACCCTTAAAACTCTTAAGCATTCAATACAACCATTCATGAAGCATTCAAGATGTTTATAACAATGAACAAATAGATAATGTAAGATTACACACACAATACAAGATCTATGTGAGAAACCCTCTTGGTGAATAAAACCCACTCTCAAGCCTACAAACACATATACTACTTGTCCTATAAAAATTATGAAAACATGAGACTTTAGTAAAACACCTGTTCCACAAGGAACACCTGCCCCTAGGATGGTCAAGTCCTTCTAACTAGACTTTAGTGAAACACCTATTCCATAAGAAGTACCTGCCCCTAGGATGGTCAAGTCCTTCTGACTAGACTTTAGTGAGATACCTACCCCACAAGGAACACCTACCCCTAGGATGGTCAAGTCCTTCTGACAAGACTTTAGTGAAATACCTATTCTATAAGGAACACCTGCCCCTAGGATGGTCAAGTCCTTTTGACCTAGATATTGAGTACCCTCTAAACACCTATGATATGAACATATCCAACTTTGAATTGATATATTTAGCACTTGATGATGGCCCTCTAGTTTTTTAACCCTTTCAAAACACCCTCTGTATCTCATATAAGCCTCTTACATAGGCATGTCATAACCTCTCTTCATCTTCACTCAAATTTCCCTCATATACACACTCAAACCTACAAATCCTTCTTCTATTCACTTCTCTCCCCAATATTCAAACCTACAAGAGCACTATCTTTAACATCAAAAATATAACCTACATGTCATACACATATTCATCAACCTGCTTTGCTCTACAACACATCCATTGGGCACACACCTTTTCTTCTTTCCTTCACTCTTCAACTCTTACACACACCTCTTCTTTCAAGTCTGGAAATCACCACCTTTGATTTTACCTTTTATAGATCCATCATGCTTATTATCTTTTAGGTTAGCCATAATAATTCTCTTATCCCTTAAGACATCTGACATATCTCAGTACCATCCACATAGGTCATCCATAGTAACTATGGGTCACACTTAAGCAATTATGCCTTTAAATTAGGCCTTAGTAACCCTTATAGGTCTCATGGATACCTATTCACCCATTTATCACTTCATCGAGCAATTTAGAAACATAAGACCACTTCTAAATGCATAGGTACACTTCACATGACCTCTTAGACATCTTCAAATGATTACAATCATCATTACACACATCTACATATGCTAAATCTACTCAAACATTAGCCTTGTACACAAAAACACCATGAATAAATAAATAATCAAATTATAAGCATTTTTTCATACTAAATATGGATTGGTCAAACCTCAAAAATCCATACAGATGATTTTCATGGAGTCTACAACACTCTCCAATAGCTCAGTCCCCTTGAAACATCCAAATACCATCAAAACAACTCATATATGCTTCTCGGGTCACTTACAGATAATGGTCAAACCCATAGTCAACTTTAGAGATTAATAACTTTGATTGTACAAACATTCAGATCTTATAACCAGATTCACTAGATGCATCATAAAGTCCTCTACAACTTTGCTTTTTACTACATCAATAAATTCTTCTTGGATTAAAAGTTATAGCTCAAAAACTAAGCATTGGTTTTCCTTCATTAATTTGAATATTTAAATTCCAACTATCATTGTTAAACATTGAACACTTTGTCAACATCTCATTCCTTCACATATTTTGGTCAAATATGTACCATCGATCTCTTTGAGATTAGCCTGATATTTAACTATGTTAAACATTTGTCACTTTGACCTCATCTCATGCTCCCTAGTAATTTTGACCAAATACACATTAACGCTCTTCTTAGAAGTAGCTCAATATTTACCTTTGCTCACTGTTAAACATTGATCACTTGTTATCATCTTGATACTTCTTGATAATTTGGAACAAATGCACTCCATCTATCTCTTTGAGAGTAACCTAGATTTTTTTTGCAATACTCATTGTTAGATCTTGATCAGAACTCCCATGATTATGACACTAGGCAACTTCACATGCCTTCTAGACACTTTGTTTTTAGTCCATGCGCTTGTGCCACTTGGAAGTCCCATGTGCTTTGTTGACTCTTTTACTTATCTCACATTGTTTACCTTCATAAGTATGAACCACCACTCACCATTGATCTTCTATCAGATTAGTGAGCTTATGACACTTGTTACCAGCATGTGCAACCTTTGACATGTTGACTTCATACTCACCATTCATCTCAATATGTACGATTAAGCACTCACCATTGGATCTTCTATACCAATGACCTCAGACTTTAATGTGATTAAACTTGATGGTCTCTGGCCCATCACAATCTACAAGAGTAACATTGAAACTTTATAACTTGAGCTACAGAACACTTCAAGATTATAAATTTTTAGGGCATCTTCTTGGCACTATAGACAACATCTCCATATAAACCTTTGATCAAAAATGACTTTCTACGTACCTGAAATAAATGCACAAACTTACTGGTTCATACATATTTACATGACATGCAATGATGGTTTAGCTTCTCTTAAGCTAGAATATGCATGCTATTCTTTCCAAATGTTCACAAAACAAACTAGAGTTTTGTCAAGATATCTATGGATGCTTCACAACCTCTTCATTGTCTTTATAGACCTACACAAGTGCCATATCTCTCCAAACTATCCATCTGATCACTTGGTCATTAATGCATTAGTACCACATGCTGTCTTTGACATCAATGACAATGTAAGACATCAATGACCATGATCAACACAAAGTTTTGGGTTTTGGACATTTAAATTAAAAAGGAAACACACCTAGATTTTTTTGAATCATGGGCAAGTACATAATTTATGCCATATTTCCTTTTAGACTAAATGGAACCAATTCTATAATTGACAAAAAGGGAAAGAAGATGATCTTTATTTTTATAAAAACATTATTTTGAGGGTGGTTTTTCTACTTGTTATAATGGTTACAAAATTATTCATGAATTTGATCAAGATTATAGCATATTTGGTTTTAATTGAACCCTAAACTATGAACTACTGCCTTTTTCTAAATAGTGAAAAAAATTGAACCCTTTTTGTGACAGGTATACAAGTTTTATTGAATATTAAAAGCCATGTATATAGTTGTTCACACTTGGAAGAACCCATGAGCCTTGAAGACAATAGCTCAATCCACTGATTCCTTGGTTTGCCTTCTAATTGCAAAATGATATTTTAGATGGACTTTTGAGTGATAGGAGTTCTTGAGAAATTTATGAAATAGACTTAATATACAACTAAGTGTATAGTTGTGCTAAATAGTTCTTTAAATTTATTTATTTATTAGTAGTAACTCTCGTCTACAACTGATTTAAGACGAAACAAAATGACTTTTGATGAAAGTTTGGTGATTATGATTCTTGTTCAGTTGCTTGGAAACTTAGAAATATTTTAGATCACTTTCATTTTGTTTAACCCTGATTATAGACCATTTTGAAGGAATTTGAGTTGTATTTTGTAGTAAGACAACTACCTACAACTGGTATAATAAATTTATATGGTTGTAGGTGATCATTGTGAGAGTTATTGGTTAGTTGTAGCAACTTCACAATGTGTAATTAAGGCTCATCTGAAGGGTACCTTTTATCTTGTGTATAAAATAGCTCTTGTACATTTGTAGATGAATTTTATGTGCATATGATAATCCATTTATTCAACTGAGTGCATTTAGTAATGTTGATTTCTATTTCCTTGGTCGAATTGATTCATTTTTAAATGAATGTTGGGTTACTAATATCATTGGAAATTATTCCTTAAACCCATTTGTGTTTATATGTGTATATTAGGGGTATTTGTCATCATTTTATTGATCATAAATAATAAGGCAGTTTTTTTTAATTTATCAATACACTCAATTATATATATATATATATATATATATATATATATATATATGGGGTATTTGTCATCATTTTATTGATCATAAATAATAAGGCAGTTTTTTTTAATTTATCAATACACTCAATTATATATATATATATATATATATATATATATATATATATATATATATATGGGGTATTTGTCATCATTTTATTGATCATAAATAATAAGGCAGTTTTTTTTAATTTATCAATACACTCAATTATATATATATATATATATATATATACAGTTTTTGTTTTTAATTTATCAATACACTCAATTATATATATATATATATATATATATATACAGTTTTTGTTATTATTTATGATCAATAAAATGATGACAAATACCCCATATATATATATATATATATATATATATATAATTGAGTGTATTGATAAATTAAAAAAAACTGTCTTATTATTTATGATCAATAAAATGATGACAAATACCCCTAATACACACACACACACACACATAATTGAGTGTATTGATAAATTAAAAAAAACTGCCTTATTATTTATGATCATTAAAATGATGAGAAATACCCCTAATACACACACACATAAAATTGAGTGTATTGATAAATTAAAAAAACTGCTTTATTATTTATGATCAATAAAATGATGACAAATACTCTTAATATACATACATACATACATACATACATACATACATACATACATATATCTGTCGGTGGACATTTTAAGCCACCTATAGGCTTATAAATGTGAAAAATAAATGGATTAAAACAAGACATGAAAAATAAGGAATTAACCTTGAAATTTTACACTTGTCTTGTCTTGATTTGAAAATATGCAGATCATTTTAATTCACACCCTTTTCAGTAGTAAATATGGATTTTGAATCTTATTGGTGTCTTTATTATTTTGAAACATATAAAAGTCATAGTATTCATATTTTAGTATGGAATTATTTCCCATTGATATAAGATAATATCTTGGCTTTGAAAATAGATATTATAATAACAAATATAAATGTTATGAGCTTTAATGAATATAAAACGTAGTATGAAATATTACAAAGCAAGATTAATATAATCCACATGTTTATCTTCTTGATATTGTTATTATGATCAACGAATCAAATGAAACTCTTCACTTATTTGGATTTAATAAAGGATAGAATTTAATGTCTTAAAGTGTAATAGATCTTTGTATATAAATGAATCGGCTTGTATGAATATTATTGTGTTACTTTCAGAAGTTTATTTGTTATGGTATAATTAAATTATTGTAAGTTTGTGTGAGATCTATTATCATTATGGTTTTATTTTACATTGCAATCACTTTTTCATCCAATGGATGATGAAAGACAAATAAGAAACTTGTTCAAAGGTAGTTCATCATTAGTTAGATGAAAGAAGTATTGAGTATGGTATGATTTAGTAGGGAGTATTGCTTATGTGGACTAGACTCAGATTATTATAATTTAATTTTTACTTTAAAATGTATTATCCAAAGTAATGTTATAGATTTATACATTATATGTCAATTTTACATTTTATTTTTTTATGTTTGCAAGAGGTTGCATGCAATAATAATTGTATACATTAAACATGTTCTTAGTTGGCTCTAAATGTTCGCTCTGCATTTATCTGTTCCCTTGTGAAGGGAAGGGTCACTCTAGTGGAGAGGTGTGTGGGGAACCATAGGTTTGTGGTTGAAGGAAAAAAACTTTGATTATGCTCTCCCTCTCTATAGCTAGAAACCAATACCAAAGCAAACTCATGGCTATCATACTATTCTTTCATATATATTTTATTTATTGCACTAATTAATTTAATTATTTTTATTGAGTAAAATTCATAGTAGTGGCTAATAGAACTTATAAAATCTCATTTTGTACTTGATTTACCTTTCATTATTGGTAATAATATGACATTCAGTAAAATTGTAATAGAATCATACATTTATGATTGTTATAATTGTTAAAACAGTGGTTGTATACTTGAACATGATTTATTGTAAATGCAAATAATGATGATTATGTATTTTAGTAGAGCTATAAAATGCATTAAAATGATGTACGGTTGTACCATTATTTCAATATATACTTACTACATGGATTCATGATTTATGCACTTTTAAGATTTTATTTTTAAGTTAAATAAAACGTAGTTTAATCAATGGGTTATTGAATTTTTGCACATATTGTACATATTTGTATTTAGCTCTCAAATAATATGTTAAAAGTGTAGAGGGTTATGAAGTTACATTTGATTTTAAATATGATGAAGAGATTTATAAAAAAATATGTGGTTATAAGTAAAACCTAGTTGGGTTGTTACAATATAGATTGAAATAACACACACGAAAACAATATAAGGTACATGTAGACAATATATATGTTTTTATGTGTGTGTGTGTGTGTTAATAAAATTATGATAGTACAATACAATATAGTCAATATGTACATGTATGAATGAGATATATGCAATGCCATGTTGACGCATAAACAAAAATAATATGGCTGGTCTAAATAACTAAACCCATATAAAAGATCGAAGCCTACGAATCCTTTCCATCATCAAAGTTCTTCCTCTTCATCCCTCGAGACACAAAAGGATCCTCATCTCCCCTACTCCCTCTAGACCATGTAAGATCATTTTATTTCACAACATATAAGGGAGATTGTGAAGACAACAAACAAGAAATGTTTAGTCCATGCAATTCTAAATTCTAAATATAATATTATATAAACTTCACAAACTAAAGGATAATGAGGCAAGTTAGAATAATGTGAGGTAACAATGAAACATTAAATTCACATTATATCATGCATGTACCTGTCCTAAAACTTAAAAAAACCATGTGTTGTATAGAAAAATGTAATTTAAAAGTTAGTCTTAATTCATTGTTACTTGAATGTGATCCCTTAGATGATATGGTGTTCTATAAAAATGTGCTGAAAAAAACTACACTATAAAAATATCAAAGACATTCTACAAAATTCAAATTGACAAGAAGTTTTTAATAAAGCATTGAATTTAAAACAAACTAAATGTATAATAAATTTAAGTTTGAAATTGAAATTAAAATGCATATAAAGAAATACTGCCCAAAGTAAATGGCTAATAATGTGGCATGCTCAATCTCTCATTGATTCTGCTAAGATATTGACTCAATTATCAATTGTTTTCAAATAAATTTAAAAAAAATAGAAAGTTTTAAAACTTAAATTTATTGTTAACATGTATATTGACCTAATTTAAATTTACTTTAGTGTAATAACCTTATTTCCCCTATGCTTGGTGGTGTTGGTTTTGTGGCTACGTAGATGCAAGCAAACCCTCAAAATCAATGGAATCTCTAGGTTTTTCTTATGGAGAAACAAGACTAAGGAAAGTATTATGGCACATGTTGCACTAATGAGGATTGAAAACATGATGCTAGTAAAATTAGAAGACTTGACACTAGGAGTGGAGTAGGAGGGGTTTTTTTCAATTTCACCTCCAAACAAAGTGGTCATCTACAAGCCTTGATTTATCAAAATCTATGTGAAAGATCTGATAGCAACTAAAGAGTATTTTGCAACCTCAAAAGTGATAATAGGGTTTGGATGGGAGGATGAGGATGAATAAGGGGAGAGAAAAATGACCCCTATACTACTCTCATATCCCTTGCTCTGTGTTGTGGCATGCCATGGGCAAAAACCTTAGAAATTACTCATATCAAAATAATTAAATTGCCTCTCCAACTCAAACTTTTTGTATAGTTTATGCAAGAAGTATAACGAAATGTTGAGATTGTTATTAGGTGGTTTATCAAAAACCATCCACCAACCTATAAATTATCATAAATTTATTTTTGTGTACACCACTTAATTATTTTCATTTTTTTCTAAGGCATTATAGGTTTTTATGTAATGGGTTATGAAAAAAGTTGAACTAACATCTCCCTAGTAATATTTAGTTGATTCACTTTATCATATTACAAAAAAATTGCACATTCCTTCCTTTTTTATCCTTCCATATCTCATGGGCATCTATTTGGTTTCCTACGTTATCAATGATTTTGAAAATATTAGTTAATTTTCATAGGAGTTCATTAACATTAGGAGAGAGGGTCTTTGTGCTCTAAAATTTACAATATTTTTCTCAATCTTTTCCTTATTTTGTGCAATTTTTTCACTAATTGAGAGAGGCCTTTGTATATGAGGATTTTTTAGGGTTTTCTTGAGGATCTTGTAGCGAATTTTCTATTTTATTTGGTTTTCATTGATAATTATGATAATTGAAAAAATTACAATGTATATATATATATATATATATATATATATATATATATATATATATATATAATGATGTGATTAGTTACATAGACAAGTCATACAAGAGTGGTAGTAGAAGATAAAATATATCAATTTTTGTCTTCTTTAGGAATGAATATGGAGAGTTTGTTACATTGGGAGAGTTAAATGGCAAGTCTCAACCGTATTTTTTTTAATTTGATAATAGGCAACAAATATCTCTTATAAATAAATATCCATTGTAAATGGATATTCGTTTAGGATAGATATCCATTTAGGTTATGATATTTGACCTAATTTAGATTAATGGATATTTATTAAGTTTATTAAAAATATCAATTTTTGTTTCTATGCACGCAACAACCAAAATAAATTGTCGTTGCCACTTTTAGGCCCGTATTACCTTGTACTCACCTAAAGAGCTCTTTTTTTTGGATGGGGGGGTCGGGGGTCAGTTGTCAAAGAAATTATTTTCTAAGATGCATTTGCATTGGTTAAAACAAATTACATGTTGTGACTTGAATTTTTTGAATGGCCAAGGAAATTATCACAAACTACAAGGTATATTTTATTACTGAATCATGGCTTAGACTCCAAGGAATAAGAAAGAATCAGACTTAATTTTTAGTTTACAAAAATTATATGAGGTGAATGCTTTCCCAATTTGAATGCCCTATTGGCATTTTGTTGTCATTGATGTAAAAAGTGTGCATTATGTAAAGGAATAATGGTCATTGATGTCAAAGGTCTATTTGTTCAAGTGCTTGAGAATGGTAGTGGCATAAAGAGAGTGTTGATTAGTGAGTGAGTATTTTGGATATGAGTAGCCTGTTGAGAGTGTGTTATTAGTTGGAAGCATGATGTTGTCAAAGGTGAAAAGCGATTAAGGTTGATTTTGTCATTAATGTTTTATATTATGGGGTTTAGTGTCAAAGGTTTTCAAGTGCATGGAAGAGAGATGTCAAGTCGTATGAAGCTTGGTCATGTGGTTTTTGGTCTGTATGAGGATATGGAAGATTATTTTCATCAAAAAGAGAATGGTGTAGTGATATGAGTGTGTTATGATGTCTTATGTCTTCTTGTTTGATGTTTTTTTGAGGTCATGACATGGAAGGAATAGGTCAAGGTGTTAATTTCATTAAAAGATAGAGCCTAGTCATAACATAGTGAAGGTATGAGTTGGTGGCATGATGAGGTGAGTGAAATTAGGAATGTGAGAGGTTGTGAATGTTGTGTGTACATGAGAATAAGGTGTGGAATCACTCATAAGTGTTTAAAAATGAGTATTTGAAGGTAGGTCCTTCAGTCTTAGTCTGCACCTAGACCATTATTTAGCCCTGCCTAGCTTAATGAGGCATGAGGATCAAATTTCAAGGTGAATGTGTGAAGGAGAGCATGGATAGTGGTAAGTCAATTTTTTTTAGGATTTATCATGAATTATGAGGTTATGGTTTACAATAAAGGGCATAGAAATTGGTTTTGAGGTCTCTCAAGTGCACATAATGAAGGTATGCAAACCCGAGAAGGACTTATAGGTGTTCATTGGCATGTGTAACCTTTTCATGGGAAATTGGACTATTAAGGAGAGATGGGTAATGGTCCTATATAATATATATACGCATTGGTTTTGGATTTAATGGGTAGTCATTTATGAATGATTATTAACACCAAAACCTATGTTAAACCTCCATAAAACCTTAATAAGGACCTTGTTAGGGTGTGGAGCTAAAAGCTTCAACTGTTGCAGACACGAAGAAGGGAGGTTGCTGAAGTTTCAAAAGTACCGGCGTCGGCAGCATGACCGACGTCGGTCAGATGCAGTGCAGAAGGCAACTGGCATCGGCAGGAAGTCGGCCGACGTCGGCCAGCACCAGACATATAGGGACCAACGTCGGTCGCCTGTGGCGGTTTCAGAACTACTGTTGATGAACAGTCAGTTAAGTGAAGTGAGTGTTTGCATGTTTAAGGGCTAATTATAGTCACAAGCTGCGTGTCTAATTATTGTAATTAGAGTTCTATTTTTGTATGCATGGGATCCTATTTAAAGACCCATGAGGCATGTATTGTAAATCAAGAAGGTAAGTAAAAGCATTGAAGCAAGGAGCAAGGTCAAGGAGATCTACAGGTGTAAGGTCAAGGAGATCAGCTGAAGCATTCAAGGAGGGGATAACAACTCAGGTTGTTGAGTTGGTTGTGGTTGAGCAAGAGAGAGAGGGAAGAAGGTCTTAAGGTGTGGCAAGCCTTTGAGGTGGAGGAAGAAGTGGCATCTTCCTTATTGTATTTTCTTCTAGTAGTATTTAATACAAGAGTGTGTATTGTCTCTCAAATTCTTTGATGTCTCAAGTTTCTAGTTAATCATTCTGGTATAATTTCGTGTTTAATTACTTATAAGAAAGTAATCAATTGTGCTTCCATTGGATAAGGGGTTCCTAACAGTTGGTATCAGAGCTATGGTTTGCAAGAAGCAGGTTATTGTTTGATTACAGGTCATTCACAGGGATTTTTGTTTGAGTGGGAGTTCAGCAATGGCAGAAGAAAGTAAGCTACGAATGGAGAAGTTTAACGGCAAGAATTATCAACATTAGAGGATGCAGATAGAGGATTATCTGTATCAGAAGGATTTGTACTTACCATTGGGTGGGGTTGCATGCAAGCCCATAGATATGAAGGATGAAGAATGGAACGTTCTTGATTGGAAGGCTCTGGGTTCCATAAGGTTGAGCCTTGCATCATCTGTGATTTCCAACTTATCACAGTGCAAGACAACGGAAGAGTTGATAAAATCCTTGGCAAATTTATATGAAAAGCCCTCGGCTTCTGATAAGGAATTTCTTATGAAGCAGTTATTTAATTTGCAAATATAGGAATGTGGATCGGTACATATTCATCTTAGTGATTTCCATGGTTTGGTAAACCAGTTAGCTTCAGTCAATATTGTTTTTGATGATGAAGTAAAGGCTCTCTTGATTTTATGTTCTTTACTTGAAAGTTGGGATAGTTTGGTTATGGCAGTAAGTAATTTTGCATCTGCTTCTAAAATCTTAAAAGTTGATGATGTTGTGAGTGTGATCTTGAATGAAGAAATACGCAGGAGAAGCATAGGTGAATCATTAGGGAATGCTCTAAGTGCAGAAAGTAGGGGAAGGCAAAGAGAGAAGATAGAGCAAGAGAAATCAAGGTTGAAGGTGGGAGGGAGATCCGAATCCAGAGGTGTTACTTGCTGGTTTTGTGGAAAGAGAGGACACACAAAGAAGGAGTGTTGGTTGAGGGATAAAGAGAATCAACATGAAGGTAATGAAGAAGCAAAGGATGCAAATATTGTGGTACAGGATGCTCTCATACTTTCTTTGGATAGTCAGGTAGGATCATGGGTTTTAGATTCTGGTTCTTCTTTTCATGCATCCCCAAATAGAGATTTGTTCCATGAGTATGTCCAGGGAGACTTTGGAGTGCTTTATTTAGGGGATGTTATGCCTTGTCAAATAGTTGGCAAAGGGAAAGTGCAGCTGAGATTGCAGATGGACAACACATGGGTGTTGAAGGAGGTCATGCATGTTCCAGTTCTGAAGTAGAGTTTGGTTTCTATAGGAAGGTTGAGTGATGAGGGATGCACAATAACCCTCATAGCAGATTCTTGGAAGGTTACCAAGGGTGCACTTGTTTTAGCAAGAGGTAAGAAAGTAGGTACTCTTTATCTATCTACTTGTATTACTGATTCTACTTCTAGTTTATCTACTTCAGCTGTAGATTCGAAGATGTGGCTTAATAGGCTTGGTCACATGAATAAGAAGGGAATGGACGTTCTTGATTCAAAAGGTATGTGTTCAAATTCAGAAAGCATAGATATAGTTCATTGCAAGAAAAGGAAATTTGATGCTTTTGACAAGAACAAAGAAGCCTTAGTGTTTATGGAGGAGATGAAGGACAAATATCAGTCACAGGGGCTGAATAATTCGGAGCAGGGTAGTATGGACAGGGGTTTGATCCAAGATGAGCTCATGGATGAATATTTCATCACTTACAGGAACACACAGACACCGATGTCGGTCACTTGGAATCGACGTCAGTCAGGCAAATATCGACATCGGTCATGTGTAGACCAGCAGGGTCGATAGAGTCGGGCAAGAGAAGTTCGACGTCGGTTAGGAAGGAACCGATGTCGGCAGAGGGGACACTGGCGTCAGCTAGGGAAACGATGTCGATAGTCAGGGCCAGTGCAGGGAGCCAACATCGGTCGGGAGCAGACTGGGAGATGGTCAAGATCGGTCACTGGAATGGATGTTGGGCAGACAACAAGCTGTCAAGGAGTCTCAAACACTCATATGGAGGTCAGAAAAGGGTAAGTGAACCTCATATTCATTGTTTACCTTCTTTATATTGCTTACTGATGGTCAAGAACTAGGAAGATGTGAAGAAGCAATGCAGGTAGAATTCAGAAACAGTGGGAGCTTGGCATGGATGAGGAGTGTGAGTCCTTGAAGAAGAACCAAATAGGTATTTTTTGGTGGAGTTGTCAGCTGGAAGAAAGCACTGGATGAGGGATGGATTCCCAAATTAGAGAAGAGAGTGGATGGACACATGAGACAGAAGGCTATGGTATATGGTCTTGATTAGGTTGCAGGACAATGGAGGTTTGACCATTGTATTTTTCTTTACCAGGTTAGATAATATTAGCTACATTATCCTATTACTGTATTGTGTTGCTTGTTGCAGGGTTACATATACAGGGAGTTTTCTGAGCTAAGGGTAAAGTTAGTTCAGAAGTATGTCATGAAGAATTTGGGAGCAACAAAATTTTTTTGGCATAAGTGACAGGTATTGCATCACAAGTTTTGTGGTGGTTGGTCTTCAAGAGTGACCTTGAAGAGGGATACAGAGCCAAGAGAACAAAGTAGATGGTGTACAGGTATAGGTACAGTTGCAACTATTTATCTCCAAGTGGGAGATTGTTAGGGTGTGGAGCTAAAAGATTCAACTATTGCAGACACGAAGAAGGGAGGTTGCTGAAGTTTTAAAAGTACCAGCATCGGTAGCATGACCGATGTCGATTAGATGCAGTGCAAAAGGCAACCGGCGTCGGCAAGAAGTCGACCAACGTCGGCCAGCACCAGACAGACAGGGACCAACGTCGGTCACCTGTGGCAGTTCCAGAATTGCTGTTGATGAACAGTCAGTTAAGTGAAGCGAGTGTTTGCATGTTTAAGGGCTAATTATAGTCATGAGCTACGTGTCTAATTATTATAATTAGAGTTCTATTTTTGTATGCATGGGATCCTATTTAAAGACCCATGAGGCATGTATTGTAAATCAAGAAGGCAAGTAAAAGCATTGAAGCAAGGAGCAAGGTCAAGGAGATCTATAGGTGTAAGGTCAAGGAGATTAGCTGAAGCATTCAAGGAGGGGATAACAACTCAGGTTGTTGAGTTGGTTGTGGTTGAGCAAGAGAGAGAGGGAAGAAGGTCTTGACGTGTGGCAAGCCTTTGAGGTGGAGGAAGAAGTGGCATCTTCCTTATTGTATTTTCTTCTAGTAGTATTTAATACAAGAGTGTGTATTGTCTCTCAAATTCTTTGCTGTCTCAAGTTTCTAGTTACTTAATCATTCTGGTCTAATTCCGTGTTTAATTGCTTATAAGAAAGTAATCAATTGTGCTTCCATTGGATAAGGGGTTCCTAACAGACCCAATGAGAAATATGTTGCTCAAATCAGCTCAGAATGGATTGAAATGCATAGGAAACCTATTGGATACCATAGTGGACTCTCTTAGGCACCTCTAAGTGGTATTAACTTATGAGGTGAGTGAGAAGAACCTACAAGAAAGGGCATGTTTTTGACTAATTTATTGTAACAATCAAAATTAGACTTGGTCAAAGTAGCTAAATTGATGGAGGAAGAAGTTAGAGACCCATGTTTAATTTCCATGATGGTTTCTAGATATTTTATAGGATTTATATGTTCAAATTTGGTGTTCTAAGTAGGCCAGTCGTTGACAGGCCTAATGAAACAAATAGTGCAAAACCCAAGCAAAGATGAGAAGATGAATTTGAGTGTGTTTCCCTGGTAGAATGATGAAACCAAATGCATGGAAATGTTTTTTATGACTATTATGTAATGATAATTCTTTCAAGAAGATTTGGAGGTCAATAAAAGAGATGAAAATGTTGAAGCCAAAATGGCTTGTTTGGTTCAGTTTGGTCTGTGAGATATAAGGTCATGAGATTGATCTGAAAGACCAATGTTTTGCTATTAGACCATAAATTTTTTGTGTTTGATAATGTTATAAATATTTTAGATAATATTTTTAATGCATCAGGAGTCTTTGAAAGTGTTCATATAGGTATTGGAGGTCAAATGTTTCATGATTGTGTTTTGAGTATTCTATCAATTTTGAGTGATTGTTTTGATGAGTTGATCTTGAAGCCTTAAGCTCTAATTGAAATGTATAATGAATTTGGTAATGACCCTGAGGTCATGTATATTTTTTATATGTATTTTTTTAATCATTTTTTAGTGGCTTAAGTGTGTTTGAGCTTTAGTATTGAAAGGCATACTTTTTGGTGTACACAGGTCTAATAGGACTGAGTACTATTGAGGGCTTTCATGAAGGGGTTAGACCTAAAATGTGTTATGGATCTCAGAGGATGTTGTATAAGGTCTATTTAGATTTTGTGTTGTGTATGGAGGTGTAATGTTTTCCAAGGGATCAAATGGTAACGTGTTGATAAAAAGGCCTAATACAATTAGGTCTCCATGAGACCTAAAGAAGGAATAAGGATTATGAGGTGTCGTGTCCAACTAATTATGATCGATTAATATTTATAATGTGTGTTAATACATATTTTTTAATAAACCAAAGGTGTGAGTGTGTATTTAAAATAAAGAGGTGTGTGATAAAGAGTCTTGTATACAAACAAGACATTTTAGGCATATTTGGAGATGTAGAGAGTAATAGAATGGATTGATAAATCAATGAGCCTAAGCAGGTTGGGTAACATGTTGTAAAATATTAGGAGAGATCATATAAGCATTTCATGAATATCATATATTTTTTATTCATTTTAATATCAAGTTCATATGACCTATCTAGTCTTGAAGAATGCTAGTTGAGCAAAGAAGCCTATAGGCAGTTTTGAGAGAGATCAAGTGGAGTAGAGTTGAAGGAATGATAATAATATGTTAATTTTATATTTATAGGATATAAAAGTGATGAATAGGTATGGGTATAATCTTAAAATATCATCATTATCTGATTTTGAACCTGAATGGTCACAATGTACTTGATGATTTGATCTTTAAGATTCCATCTCTAGTTCACACTTGCTCTTTGATTCTTGGGCTTACTAGTATCTTGACACATGTAACTATTTATTGTGATATTAAAATAACTTATTTATGGAAATAAACTCTCTAAAAATACTCACAACTCATACTCTATCTTAATCAATTCATCTTCTTCTCAAACTGCTTTACTAACTCTTACTAGCTTTCACTAGGTAACCTCCCATTAGCTTCAAGGGTCAAATCTTATTTTGTGCTTAAAGGACTTAAATTTTGTTAGAGATGGTATTAATTTATATTATCACACTTCTTCTAGTCTCTTTAAAGGGTTCAATCAATATTCATCACTCCCTCTTGTACCTTAAGGTTCCTAGGCTTTCTCAAATCTTATAGCCTTTTCCTTGTCAAATCTGTGTAGTACAGCTATATACATTTGTAATTTGAGGTATTAAGAGAAATTTTAGTCACAATTTATATATTTTGATATGTTTACAAATTTTTATAGTCTGAATCATTTCCCTTATATCACTTCCTTCTTTATTCTAACATCAATTAGGTCTTTCAACCCTTAAACACAACACAATACCTCAAATTTTGTACTATAGAGGCCATACAAGTATAAAAATGATTAAATAACTTATAAAATGTAAAATACAACTTAATTACCAAATTTATTTCAATTTGGATGGTGGGAACTATTTTTATCAACCAAACCCTAGTTCTAAGGCTTCACTAGCCTGCATAGGCCTGAGAGGCTTGAAAATTCATTATCTTGAGCTATATGTTGTTTCAAAAGCCCATATTTATTTAAAAATGTCTATTTTGTATTATAAAATTTTTATAAATAGGTTTTGTGCTTAATCCAATGCATTAAGGACTTAAATATCCTAAATTTCAATTAATTATATGTGCATTTCTTGACTGTGCAAGGGTTTCCATAAAAAAATTCACCTTTTAAACTATTAAATTATCACCTTGACCTTGCTTGATGATAATAAAAACTTAATCATTATATAACTCACCTATTAAAATATTTATATGCCTTCCATAGATCATTCACAATTATATTTGTGTGTTGACTGTGTCAACAGGGGTAACCATATGTAAACATGGTATGTGTTCCAGTTTTTAAAAGTCTCATAAGGGTTTTAAATATTTTGAATATTCCTTGATAATTGGATCTCCTCTCCATAATACATAAAATGTTACACTTGGGAATGTTAATTGATAAGTCTCCACTTACTTTGCAAAGTAATTGTGCATGCAAAACAGGGTATCTTGGACTGCAAACAAAATACTCACCAGCTAACTATAGTTTATCATAACACCATTCAATGGAGTATTCGCATTCTCTAAAGTGCCCTTTCATTAATAATATAAACTGAATCATAAAATTATCACTTTTAAAACACCCTAACACTTTCAACCTTATTCAGATACATTTTACCTTGGTACTTATAGGCATGTAATAGGGTCTATAGGCAAAGTTTTCTTTCTCCTAAGTTTTTGTCATTATTTAGACACCACCCTTAAACATAGAAGAGTCTGTTGAGGTTCTAAACTTCTTAAAGTTGTTTTTTCAAGACATTCCTTTCAATCTTGTAAGGATCATGTTCCAATCCTCCTATTGAGCTAAAACATACATTATGTGATTGCATACTTGTAACAAAAAAAAGTACAATATAATATTGGCCTCTAGGGCCTATCAAAGCAATATGAAATTTAATGACAATTCAATCATAAAATATGGGCACATTAAATCTTTCCATCTTTATTCATTTGCAATAATAGTTATTATAGTACCATCTTGTTCATATTTCTTGAGAGGTTTGTAGTCTTTTTTCGTTATCTAACCTTCCTCTCATTCTCTATGGATATATCTCTTCTCTCCTCTCTCTCCTCTCCTTCAATAATGTTTTACAACTCTCTATACAACCAATTTCAACTTTGGTTTCTTGATTAGTTACAAAGGAAAGGTTTCTTTTCTTGAACCCAACGTATGGGTGAAGGTTACATAACTAATGCATGACTTCCAACTTGATAAATTAGACCTTTAGGACTTCCATCACCCTTTTAAATGACTTATTGATCCTAATTGGTTCATCTAAATATTGAAAACATACAAATGAACCTTCCATATTCATTTTGAATTTTTGAATTTTTAAATTCTTGATTTTGGAGGGGAAACTCCAAACACCCTCAAACTGACTCCTATGATTCGTAGGGACTCCAAATGTCCCCAAATATATGGATGGACCTTGAAAGTTATCTTTACATACATTTTCATTCAAAACTTTTCCAACTTGACCTCGTATACACAAAAACACAAAAATAATGTTTTTTAGCTTGATGCTTCTACATCAAAAAGTTGCATCAAAGATGTGTTCTTGATGTATGATAGTGGATAGAGTTCAGATAGAGCAAATAAAGAGTTGAGTGGAAAGAAGTGTGAATGACTGAGTTGATGCTTGGTCAAAGAGGGAGTTGAAGCTTCCTTGTAGGTTGGTGCTTTCATAATTGGTCTTGGTTGGGTTAGTGCTTGGTCAAGAGGGATTTGGAGCTACCATGCATGTTGGTGCTTGCAAAAGTGTCCCATGACTGAGTTGGTGCTTAGTTATAGGGGGTTTTAGCCTCCTAGAAAGTGGGTTCTTGATAAATTTGGGGTTGGTACTCCATGTTGTGTTGGTACTCAACTAAATTTGATACATTATCTTATAAGAAAGTTTTTAGGAAATGGGTTTTATTTCCCATGAGGGTTTCCCACATATGTGATGAGTTATATTGTTTCATGTTCATGTGGCTAGTTCTTAATGCATTGTTATATCACTAAGTTACTTTTAATGATTCATGAATGTTTAAGATTAATTTATTGAAATTTTTTCAAGACTGATTCACCCCCCATTTCAGTCATTTTGCTTTCAAAAATTGGTATTAGACCCTGATCCTTTGAATTAGGCCTAACAACTTGAAGGTGATCCTAAGAAACACAAGATGTCTAGTGGTCAAGTGGAAGAAGACAACATGTATGATGAAGAAGTCTACTATGATAATGAATAAGGAGATGCTGAAATAGACTTTGAATTTGACCTCATAAGTGTCATAGATAATTTGAAGCATCAAAAAAAGAGGAAACATAAGTTGAGATTTATGGTCAAGGATCTTAAGTAACAGATATGTACCTTGAAGAGTATCATGGTCAAAGAAGCCAAAAAGGATGAGAAGACCATCAAGGATCTTAGGAATAAATTATAAGGTGTCAATACAAGGTTTAGATCAAAATAAGTTGAGTATGATCAATTGAAGATAGAGTTAGATTCCTTAATGGTTGAGCATGATTAACTCATAGGCAAGATGAGCAAGTTTGAGAAAGAGAGTGAGAATTTAGAACAAGTCAAGAGTACCAACATGAAAGTCAACATGAAGAGACCAATAAGGCAACCCAATGCAATGAGGTATTCCAATTTTTTCAATGGTTATTATTTTGCTTATAATATCTTTGGTCATAGAGATAATGATTGTAGAATGGTCTCAAGGGATGACTTATCATGGGACCATGGGAGGAGTGATTAGTCAAGAGGTATGTACAATAACGTTGTTTGATAAAATTGTCATAATATAGGACATATTACAAGATTATATCCCAATAGAGTTATAAGGCCCTCAAGACTTAATAAGGTATATGGAGATCCTAAAGTGCATGAGAAGGGTCAAACATTGGTATGAAAGCCAAAGAAATTTAGGACTGATCATATTGAGCCCAAGAGTCAAGATGGATTATTTGCTAAGGAGGAGTAGAAGATAAAAAAGAAGAATCCGTGTTAGCTCAAATTGCCTTTCACATTCAATATGAAGGCATGAAATGGTATATAGATAGTGGTTGCTCAAGCCACATGACAGGAGACAAAATCAAGTTCATCTCATTGAAGAATAATGATGTAGGAATAGTGAGATTTAGAGTTAACACAATTGCCAATATAGTTGGCAAGGGTATCTTGAGTTTGGAAAATGGGAAGACTAAGATAGGGAATGTGTTGTACATGGAAGGTTTAAAACATAACCTGATTAGTGTAAGTCAAATGTGTAACTAAGGACACACACTAACCTTTCATGATAGAGGGTGTGATATAAGGAGAGCTAAATCAGGAAGGTTAATTGCCAATGTTAAGAGAAATGAGAACAATATATATGTCTTAAATGAGATCAAGAAGGAGAGATGATTTATGATCAAGATGGATGAATGTTGGCCATGGCACAAAAGATTGGGTCACCTCAACTTTGACAATATAGTCAAGATAATCACCAATAAGTCTGTGAAGAACATGCGTAAGAGCACCAAACCAATAAACACACTTTGCAAGGCATGTTAACATGGTAATCATACTAGAAGAAGGTTAAAATCCAAGGAGTACTCTACTACAAGACCATTGGAGTTAATACACACTAATTTTTGTGGACCTACAAGAATCCAAGGCATTCAAGGAGATAATTACTTCATGTTACTCATAGATGGATACACAAGAATGACTTGGGTAAATTTTTTTAAAGAAAAGTAAAATACTCTTGATAAGCTCAAAGCATTCAAGGCTCTTATTGAGAATGATAAGAATGGGAAGATCAAGTGCCTAAGATTTGACATAGGAGGATATTTTTGGTCCAATGAGTTTGATGACTTCCATGAGGTCCATGGGATAAGGAGACAGTTCTCAACATCTAGAACACCTCAGTAGAATGGGGTAATGGAAAGAAAGAATAGGATAGTTCAAGAGATGGTAAGAATTATGTTAAATGAGTCAAGGTTAGCAGATGGATACTAGAGAGAGGCAATGCACACTATAGTCTATATTCTGAATAGGGGATAAATAAGGACCAATGGCAATAAGACCCCTTATGAGCTATGGAAAGGCAAACCTACTAATGTGGAACACTTTAGAGTGTTTGAGAGTAAATGCTTCATCAAAAGAGATGAGGAAGACTTAGGTAAGTTTGATTCTAGGTCTGATGAAGGTATATTCTTGGGATACTCATCTATGAGCTTAGCCTATAGATGCCACAAAAATAGGTTGCAAAAGATATTGCAAAGTAGCAATGTGAAGATTGATGAGATAAAGAAATCACACTCACATTCAAAGGATACATTAGATAACTTAGACATTAAAAATGAAGAATAAAAAATATAGTTTGATGAGTAAGAAGAAGAAGTTGAGGAAAGACAAGATTCAAAAGGCCCCTCAAGACAGATTCAAGGAGATTATCCTAAATCACAAATCATTGGAAACAAAGATGTAGGTATGCAAACAAGAAGAAGATTGGTAAGTAACTTAAACCAAGAGAATGTTACTTTATTGTATAAAATTGAACCTAATAACCTTATAGAGGTAATCAAATACAAGTTTTGGATAGGTTATATGAATGATGAATTAGACCAAATGGAGAAGAATGAGACTTGGGAACTAGTTGCTTGGCCTAAAGACAAGAATGTCAGTGGCACAAAATGGGTGTTTAGAAACAAGTTGAATGAAGATAGATAAGTCACTAGGAACAAGGATAGATTCCTATGTAAGGGGTATGCACAAGTTGAAAGGTTAAACTTTGAGGATGCCTTTGCTCCAGTATCAAGATTGGAGGCCATCAGATTATTTCTAGCATATGTAGGATTCAAAGGGTTCAAGGTGTACCGATGGATGTCAAATATGGCTTTTTGAATAGAAACTTGGAAGAGAAGGTGTACATAGAGAAACCTGAGGGGTTCTCACTATCAGGTAATAAGGACTATGTTTTTAGATTGAAAAAGGATCTTTATGGTCTAAATCAATCTCCTAAAGCTTGGTATGGTAAATTGGATAGGTATTTGTTGGATCAAGGATTCAAGAAAGAAGTTGCAGATAGTAATCAGTACATAAAAATAGAAGATGGTCATCAGTTAATAGTAGTTGTATATGTGTATGACATCATCTTTGGTGGACATAATGAGAGTATGATTAAAGCCTTTATAGATGTGATGAATAAGGAATTTGAGATGTCCATGCTGGGAGAACTATCATTATTTATTGGGCTACAAATCAATCAATCAGAAAGAGGTATATTCATATCACAAGCTTAGTACATAAGAGAGATGTTGAAGAAGTTTGAATGGAAGATTGTAAGGATTTTAACACACCTATGATCACAAGGTGTAAGTTAAGTAAGGAAGATGAGTCTTCAAAGGTCAATCATACTTCATATAGGTCAATGATGGGAAGCTTGATATACACCACTGCCTCTAGACCTGACATCATGCAAGTAGTAGGTCTTGTGAGAAGATATTAAGTAGATCTAAAAGAAAATCATCTGCAATCACTAAAATGATACTTAGGTATCTCAAGGGGACTATGGAGTTTGGGTTGTGGTACCCAAGGAGCAAGGAGTCTAATTTTATAGCCTATACAGATACAGACTGGGTAGGGAGCCTAGATGATAAGAGACTACTAGTGGATGAGATTTCTTCTTAGGTGAGTGATTAGTTTCATGGATAAGAAAAAATCAACCATTCGTGGCATTATCTACTTGTGAGGCTGAATGCATTACAACAACTTCATGTTGCACTCAGGTCTTATGGATGAGATAGACCTTAAAAGACTACAAGGTCGTGTATGATGGTCCTAAACCTATCTATTGTGACAATACAAGATTATAAATGTCTCAAAGATACCTGTCATACACTCAAGAACTAAGAACATTACCATTAGGTATCACTTCTTAAGAGAGAAGGCAAGTGAATAAAGTGTTAGACTTGAATATGTTTCTACAAAGGATTAGATTGCAAACATTTTGACCAAGCCACTTCCAAAGGCAAATTTTGAACATATAAGATAGGAGTTAGGTGTAATTTCTTCCCCTAATAGTTATTAAGGAAGCCAAGTACTTATGGGGGATAACTAGGTGGTTCATTGGCTCCAAATATAGGTGAGTAGTGTTGAGAAGGTATGCATGGAGTTAGGGGAGATTTGTATCTCTATGTTGTGAAGTGTCAAGACAATGATGTAGAAGTCATAAGAAACATGGTTTCTTGAGGTGCAATTCAAATGTTCCAAAAGTTGTCTACAACAATTGATATAAGCCTAAGGTAACTTTTTGTTAGTATTCTATTATGTTGTTTATTGAAGTTTAAGTCCAATGTTTAGATGATAGTTTGTGGACGATGTTGTCATTAATGTCAAAATGGAGAGTATATGTAGATGGGAAAAGTACCATTTTGAAGTGATTTTACATTGTAATGTGTTTTCCATCAATGAAAAAGGGGGAGTTTGTTGGCATGTTGTTGTCATTGATTTAAAAAGGGTGTATTATGCAAAGGCATAATGGTCATTTATGTCAAGGTTATGTTTGGTCAAGTGCTTAAGCATGGTAGTGGCATAAAGAGAGTGTTGATCAGTGAGTGAGTATTGTGGATATGAGTAGCTTGTTGAGAGTGTGATCTTAGTTGGTAGCATGATGTTTTCAAAGGTGATTAGTGATCAAGGTTGATGTTATCATTAATTTTGCATCTTGTGAGGTTTGGTGTCAAAGGTGTTCAAGGGTATGGAAGAGAGATGTCAAGTCATATGAAGCTTGGTCATGTAGGTTTAGGTTTGTATGAGGCTGTGGAAGATTGTTGTCATCAAAAAGAGAATGGTGAAGTGATATGAGTGTGGTGTGATGTCTTATGTCTTCTGTTTGATTTTTTGTTGAGGTCATGACATGGAAGGAATAGGTAAAGGTGTCAAGTGCATTGGAAGTTTGAGCCTAGTCATGCATTGTGAAGGTATGAACTGGTGGCATGATGAGGTGAGTGAAAAAAGGCATGTGATAGGTTTTGAAGGTTGTGTGAGCATGAAAATAAGGTGTGGATGTACTTAGAAGTGTTTTAAAGTGAGTATTTGAAAGTAGGTCCTTTAGTCTTGGTTTGCACCTAGACCATTTTTTAGCCCTACCCAGCCTAATGAGGCATGAGGATCAGATTTTAAGGTGAATGTGTGAAGGAGAGCATGGATAGATGTAAGTCAATTTTTTTCAAGAGTGATCATGAAGTATGAGGTTATGGTTTGTAAGAAAAGGCATGGAAAGTGGTTTTGAGGTCTCTCAAGTGTACATAATGAAGGTATGCAAACTCGAGGACTTACAGGTGTTCATTAGCATATGTAACCTCTGAATGGGAACTTGAGATGTTAAGAAGATATGGGGAAGGATCCTATCTAAGATATACATGCATTGGTTTTGGATTTAAGGGGTATTCCTTTATGAATAATCATTAACACCAAAAGCTATGTTAAACCTCCTGAAAACCCTAATAAGGACTTGATGTGAAAGATGTTACTCAAATCAGCTCAGAATGGATTTAAATTCTCAATAAACCTATTGGAGCTTATATTGGACTCTCTTAGGAACCTCTAGGTGGTATTGAGTTATGAGGTGAGTGAGATTACCCTATAGGAAAGGGCTTGTTTGTGAATAATTTATTATAGCAATCAAAATTTGACTTGGTCAAAGTAATTAAATTAATGGAGGAAGAAGTTATAGACCCATATTTCATGTACATGATGATTTATGGATAGTTTATAGGCTTTAGCTGTTCAAATTTGGTGATCCAAGTAGGCCAGTTGCTAACAGGCCTAATGAAGTAAATAGTGCAAAACCCAGGTAGAGATGAGAAGATGAATTTGAGTATGGTTCCATGGTAGAATGATGAAACAAAGTACATGGAAATGTTTTTTAGTAATGGTATGTAGTGTATATTCTTTTAAGAATCTTTGGAGGTTAGGAAAAGAGATGAAAATGTTGAAGCCAAAATGGCTTGTCTAGTTCAATTTGGTCTATGATATATAAGGTCTTGAGATTGGTCTGAAAGACCAATATTTGACCATATGAGTTTTGTGTTTGATAATATTTAAAATATGTCATAGAATATTTTGAATGCATTAGGATTCTTTGAAAGTGTTTGTACATGTATTGGAGGTCAAATGTTTTAAGACTGTGTTTTGAGTATTATGGTAGTTTTGAGTGAATGTTTTCATGAGTTGATATTGAAGCCTTAACTTTGATTGAAAGTGTCTAATGAATTTGGTAATGACCTTAAGGTCATGTATATTATGTTTATGTATTTTTTTATCATATTTGAGTGGATTAAGTGTGTTTGAGCTTCAGTATTGAAAGGCAAACTTTTTAGTGTACACATGCCTAATAAGATTGAGTACTATTGAGGGTTTCATCAAGGGGTTAAACCTAAAAGGTGTTATGGAGCTTAGAGAATGTTGGATAAGGTATATTTGGATGTTTTGTGCCATTTATGGAGGTGTAATGTTTTATAAGGGATCAAATGGTAATGTGTTGATAAGAAGGCCTAATGCAATTAGGTCTCCATGAGACCTAAAGAAGGAATAAGCCTTATGAGGTGTTGTGGCCAACTAATTATAATTAATTAATGTTTTTAACATGTGTTAAGACCTATTATGTAATGAACCAAAATTGGTGAGTGTATATGGCTGACCAAGAGGTGTGTGATAAAGACTCTTGTATATAAGTAAGACATTTTAGGCCTATTTGGAGATGTATAGAGTAAGAAAATGGATTGATAAATCAAAAAGCCTAAGGAGGTTGGGTAACATGTTGTAAAATATAAAAAGAGAGAAGAGAAGCATTTCATGAAGATCATATAGGTTTTCTATAGTTAAAGATCAAGGTCATGTGACCTATTCAGTCTTGAAGAGGTTTAGTTGAGTGAAGAAGCCTAGAGGTAGGTTTGAGAGAGATCAATTAGAGTATAGATGAAGGAGTGATCATCATATGTTGATTGTATATTGAGAGGATATAATATTTTCATTAAAATGTGTTCCTAATGTATGATAGTGGATAGATTTCAGATAAATCAGATAAAGAGTTGAGTGGAAAGAAGTGTGATTGACTGAGTTAATGCTTGGTCAAAGAGGGAGTTGAAGCTTCCTTATATGTTGGTACTTAAAAAATTGGTATTGGCTAAGTTGGTGCTTGGTCAAGAGGTAGTTGGAGATGACTTACAAGTTGGTGCTTTCATAAATGTCCCTTGATTGAGTTGGCTCTTAGTCATAGGCGGTTGTATCCTCCTAGTAAGTGGGTGCTCACTAAAGTCAAGTGGGTGCTTGATAAATTAGGGGTTGGTGCTCAACTAAATTTTTTACATTATCTTATATGATAGTTTGTCAAAGATTTGTTTTAGTGTGTTTTATTCTCCATGAGTGTTTCCCACATATGTGATGAGTTATCTTGTTTCATGTTCATGTGATTGGTTTTTAATGCATTGTTAGATCACTAAGTTACTTTGAATGATTCATGAATGTTTAAGTGTAATTGATTGAAAGTTTTTGAAGACTGATTCACTCCCCATCTCATTCATTCTACTTCCAACATATCCTATATAATTACAAGTTTTTTAGGCATAACAAAGACACTCAAATCATACACATATATGTCAAACATAAACATAAACATACACATAGATCTACAATAATTACTTATTAAAGAAAAATGAATAATAATAATAATAATAAAACTAAACTTTGTAAACATATGCTACATATATTATATATGTTGAAATGGATGTTGTTTGGGTATAAGGGTGTGCCCTAATGGTGGGGCTCAAGTACTTTGCCAACTCCTTAGGGGACTAGGTATCTATTATCATTCAAAACATGCACCCATGGATGCTCCATAGTGCCAGAGTGATTTGTGGTGGGGTGATAGGTGTGAAGGCCTCACGTATGGCATAAGAAATTAAGATGCTAGGCATGGAAGTATTATCGTGCAACTGTGCATGCGAGCATCAATTGTCTCATCACAATGATTGGAACATCCTCAAAGTGTGGGACCCTTTCACTCCTTGGGATGAGCCTCCAGAGTAGGCCAAATTCCTTCTATTCTAAGTGCACCTAGTTTAAGACTAGCATGTAGGCCTAAAGAGCATAAAGGTAAACTACTGTTAATCTAAACCTAGGATCTTGAGGGAAAAGGTAAGAGATGCTGAAAATAAAAAGGTGATGTGCCTAGAATAGAGAGAACATTCATACTACCATAAGCATACTACATATTATTGAGAACAAGATGATTTCACATATATTCTACCAAGGACACTCCAAATGCATAAGTGTTTCGCATAGAGGCTTGGGAACACAGTGCAACACTGAGAGGGATGACGAACGGTCCACAAACAACATCAACATATACCCAAGTGTGCATAGGATATGACTTGTAAGTGAGATTTGAGATCAATGAGGAGGTGATGGGAATGAATAACAATGAGAGGAGTGAACATTACTTATAGACAAAGATCAACAGACATAAAATAACACACAAATCATCAGAATAACAGAAGGAGGTGAACTTAATTCTCATTAATATGTAAGACTTAGACAATATAAGTGCTCATGGAGGGAAAAAATTTGTAGCATGAGGCTACTAAAAATGTGTCAACCATTTTTACAATGAAGATCTAGGATTTTATAGTGAATCAAGCCTATTTTACAATAAATGTGGCACTTGGGTGGTAGATGTATCATTTAATTCTCTTACAATGCCATACTGCTAATTCATGAATTTTGGTAGGATGATTGGATCTGGAGATGGCGGCAAGGTCCTCTTTGGATACATGTGCATAGGGGAATGGAAGATATTTTTGACATGGTCAGAAGGTGTCATGAATCCACATCTCAATGACTAATAACTGATTATACATTTAATAACTTTGATAATGCCTCAAAATTTGCTTAATTACCTCCAACAACCTTCATTATATCTGACCACTACTTGGCACATGGCACTTTCTAATTTATCCTAAATGTGGAACTATAGGAGTGACATGTGGTGTCTTGATGGGTTTTTAAAGGAGTATTTTAGGTATTTTAGATGGAAGTAGCATGATCATGACACATGGAGTGCAGACACTCATCCTGGGTGAATTGACAACTTCTTTATGTTGAGCAAGTGCTAGACTGCCACATGGCATTGATGGAAGAAAGAGTTTCACCTTGTGTAATATAAGGGTGAAGATGTAGGATCTTACACAGGAGTGTGAGACTACATTATATGGGCATGGGGAGATCCTTGAATAAGATTGTGCACAAAAGCTGAAGGTTTTCAGTACGTTCTTCTTGATTTATGATAGCTCCTTGTGCGCTTCTTCTACTTGGCCATTCAAAACTTAGTCCCTATATTCTTAAACTTATGCACCCCTTGAATTGTGCACCATATAAACCTACATGCAGGTGTGCATTGAAATATTTATATAGGCATGAGTCATCACTAAAATATTGTACAAACTTGTGCTTCTATCTTAGGCTGAAGCACAAGTACAGGTAGGAAACCCCTGTGCACTTTATGCTTAGAGCACTTAGGCCTTCACAAGTTCATTATTTATTTGTAAGACTTGGGATGCCTTGTGCTGATCAAGGTGTGACTTATAAAATTAACACTTTTGGCAACTTATGTGGGCCACTTGCTTGCTAAGCAAGATTCCTATAGCCTTTGAAGTGATCAATTGGGCAGAGTCATTAAAGATGCAACTTATTTGGCCTATTCCTGAATAGATTGAATTGAGTTTTGCCCTCAATAAAATAAAAGGGAAAAGGACAAGCTACATATGTGCGAAACACACTTAAAGGAAAACAAATCTAAACTAAGACTATACAATATACATGCAAGCACTTAGGGAAATGTAATGTAGACTAATCTAATCTACTATATACAACCTACAAATATGGGCCTTTATCCTCCTAGATTAAAATAGAAACCTCTTAGGTCCTTTGTATTGTGCACCTTCCTATTGTTGATATGTAATGGGTGGAGGCATGATGACATCTATGTGCTATAAGGAGGCACTCAAGGATGATCATTTTATTGGACCCTTCTTTGATGAATGTTTCCACCATATTGTGAAGAATCTTTCCTCCTAGATGGATGATGTTTTTGAAGTTGAACCAATATTTCCCATATCTCTCAGTTCCTAGTTACACTCTTTATTTAGATTGATCCCTTTGAAGCATGGGAGGCATGTGCTCGATGCTTTGGAAGCTCATGGATCTAGCATGTTGCCTTCATGCTTCTTTTAACTACTGCTCTAAGTCCAACATGCCTCTTGAAAACCCTTTTGATATGTGCCTAGGCACCCAAGGATTGATAACACTTATTACCATAACTTCTACATTTTCACATGGCTCCTTAGGCTCAACTAACTAACATTTCTCCCTTAGTTTGAATGAGTCTTTTGATGATTCATTTGAACCTAGGTGTGTGTCTAGATCCCTACAGGCCTTCACCATCAATGTAGTTGTAACCTATTCCACATGTGCACTTTATTTATTAAGGCCATTGGCATAGAATTGGTCATGTGAATGCTCCCAACAAGATGCTGGCTTATCTTTATGGCTTTTAAAAAATTCCTCTAGCTCATCCTAGAAAGAGTCCCTACACTTGCGATTGTGCCTCTAGGCTCACCTTGGGGTGATAACAATCCTCCTCTTGAAGGTTAGCATTTTCTTTGAGATCTTCATCCATAGTGCCAAACAATAGCTCATTCACCCAAGAGAGGTTAGGCCTAGGCCTTTGAATGCACTCTAGAGTGGTGCAGATTGGCTCTTCCTTATTAAGGTCATCCCCTTCTATTTCCACTTAGTTCATTAGCTCATCAACCTTTTGCACTATCATATTGAATCTATCTTCTTGTAGTAAGGTAAATTTATTTGGAGTGGTAGTGTAGAGGGGATTGTTGATGCTGTGGATTCCACCCTAGAGAGAAGACTGAGCTTCTCTCTTCCACGCGGCAAAATGGAAACTCCTCTCTTGCCTGTGGGTCTGGCAAAACTGAGGGGAGAGTCTCTAGATAAGGGCTAGCTCCCTTTGATGCATCTCTGAGTTATTCCAGTAATTGCTAATATATATATATATATATATATATATATATATATAATGGGGGGTTGAAAAGACAGAAGGATTACTAAAAAATAGAACCTAATCTAAGCTGGTGATACACCAAACAAGTTTGATCTACTCATACTCACACTTTGAACCATAAGGATGCATACATACACTTTATTTGATGAAAGGGCTAGACTGAAGGAAGCTTGACAGGGAGGCTTTAATGGAAACACATAGAAAATGAACTTACCATAGGCACTGTCAGAAAAGCACACTATCTGGTAACCTTCTTTTTTCTCTGTGCTCTAGATACATCTCTTCTTGTCACCTATAGGAATGGCACTTTGTCTATACCAGGCGTGTTGGTATCAAGCTTGTGAGAGCATCAAGAAAGAAATGATTGAACATAAGGCTAACACTTAGACACACTCAGAGATATATCCAACCAAAATAGAGGTAAAAATATGTATTCTATTGATTCCAGGTGAAAATTGGTAGGGCTTCACCTTACAACATGAGAGATCCCCCTTTTCTACAAAATGAGAGATTACAATATATGGCCTTTAGGAAAATATTTTGGCACTTTATGGAAAATAAATGACCCATACTGCATTGAATGCCTTGGGAAGAGGAAGTCACTGATGCTAATATCATCCTTCTAGAAATGGCCTGACATAACCATGTTGTGTAGTCCTCAGTCTTGACTTTAGTGCTTAAAATGTATTAAATGCTACTGTAGAAGTATGGGTCACCCAATTGTTTTAATGACAAGGCCACCCTTATTTAAGACTTATGTGATTGTTTGCTCATTAAAGAAAAATGAGGAAAAATAGGCCACGTCATTCACTATATGCACTCCTTGATGATCACTTAGTGGAGACTATTTCAACCGTTGGAATAACTTCTTGTGCTGACACCTTCTTTTGCCACCTAGACTATTCCCATCTTTCCTTGTTATTTTTGTCTCTTCTTGGATTTGTCTTTTTCTAGCTTTGTGAGCACTCGGGGGTTATCTTCTCGACGGGTCATTGAGTTCACTTGTGGCCTATCCTTAAGCATTCCAAAATCAATGGCTATTTCACCACCTTAAATTTGATGTTTGTGCGCCTGTCACTGGGTGTTTGAACCTCCAATGGCTAGTTTGCCATGCTAGAATGTGACGTCTACGGGCCCATCACCCCCTTTTGGCAATTTCTTTAGCTTTCTTTCCTTTGGCCTTTTCTAGTTTTATCTAGGCCTTTGTCTTTTAACCCTCTCGAAGGGAAGGCAACCCTTTGAGGCTTGGAGAAAGGTCCCTTTTAGCAGCTGAGAGTCCCTCGCAAGGGCACTTGCCCTTCGAGGTCCTTCGGTCAGGATTTCTTGGTCCTCAAATCCTTCAGACAAAATGTCCAAAGGAAATATTCCCTTCATATTTCATATATTTTTTTTTGATGGGATTTTCCTTCAGGCAAATTCTTTAAGATAAAATGTCTGAAGGAATCACTCAAACTTTTGTCCAAAGGAATTCTCCTTGTCATTTTGCCACAAAATTCTTCTCGAATGATAATATTTTTTGGTTCTTTGCCTTGTGAATTTCTTCAGACAAAATGTCTGAAGGAATTCTTTCAGGCATTTTGTCTGAAGAAATTCAACCTTTGTTTTCGCCTATCTTTTGCCTTGTGAATTTTTGAAAGAAAACTCTGCCCCTTTCCTACCTTGTTCACTTTGATCCCTCCACAAGGGTTCCCTGCCCTCCACAAGGACACTTGGGCGCCAAGATGTCCTTTGGAACCTGCTTGAATAGCCCTATTCAGCACCTTCGTACCCTCTGCAAGGACACTCAGCTTTGGAATGCCCCTTTGAACTTTTTGATTGGACCTAAACTTGAACCATTTTTTTAGAGTTCAATGGTTTAACGGTTCAATGGTTCAACACTGTGTTTTACAAGGAGTCATGTTCATTCAATTCACCACTTAAACTAAACAACTTGAACTAAAATGATTAAACCAACCACTTTAAACCAAAATAATTGAACCAACCACTTTGAACCAAACTGATTGAAGCAACAATGGTTCAATGGTTTCAAAGTTCAAAGTTCAAAGCTTAGAGCTCTTGGAAAAAATCATATAGTTGAACCCCCTTTTCCAAATTTAAGGAAATGTGCCTTAGAGCTTTGTTCTCTTTCCTTGTGAATTTCTTCCAACAAAATGTTCGAAGAAGCATTGTAAAATCCTTGCATTCTTTGAACTGGTTCATATTCTACCGAAAGACTTGTGCAAACCAAATTTATGACTAATGGCTCAGAACAATAAGGGAAGGAGACTGATTTTGGCTTATAGGACCAAAAATGGTCAACAAATTGGTGATTCCCAGGGGAAGCATGCCTGTTATGCTTAGAAGCCAGTAGCCTCAGAATCCATTGGGCACGGAGTCAAGATGCAGCTTTGAAAGAGTTAGCAATAGCCTCAAGAGATCCAAGAATAAATCATGAAGCTTTTACCCCAAACACAAAGGAAAACACACACAACAAAGGCTAAAAAACACTACCTGTGTAAACAACACTTAGGGAAAATAGGGAAAGAAAAATTAAAAGCAAACTACTATGTATAGCTAACTAGGTATATTTTCCTCCCTCCTGGATCAAAGGGAAAAATTTTAAGTCTCCTTCATGGCAAGAAAAATTATGATGCCAGACAAGTGGCTAGATAGAATAGAGATTTGGTGACTTGCTCCTCTTGCCTACCACCTTGATTGGATCGTATCTGAGTGAATCGAGGGAAAATATGCTTCCAACATATATGTATTCTTCTTATTCTAGGAAGCTTTCCTCCTACTAGTTCTTTATGCTAGTGTGTTTCATCAAGAAATTAATGGCTGCTGGCTCAACTCCATAAGCCCTTTGATATGCATCATGGATTGGCTTGTCTCCTTCTAACTTATTGAAGACATTGTCAAACTCATCTTCTACTTGATCATGGATTTCTTGAAGAAGGGTGACTGTTGTGATGTCTGAAATGAGACCACAAACTGATTGCTCATCCCATAGAACATCACCTTCTTGTGCAAGGCTCTCTTCTTCAAAGCTTTCCTCAAGATGGACAAGCCTCTCTTTTTCTTTGTCAAAGACCAGAGTCTCTAGTTGTTCCCATACATGCTCTTGATCCTCCTCCAACTCGGGTTCCATGGTATGGTCATATTCCTCATCAAAGCAACAAGGAAGTTCATCAAACAAGGGAGGAGAGAGCTCACCATGCTTACTTTCCTCTTCATATTGCTGGAACATCTGCATGTATGCATGACCTGTGTATTCACCTTTGTTGATGATGTCTTCAAAGGGAGCATCCATGATGATTTCATCTTCAATGTCATCTATGAGAGCTTCTTGATCAGTTGCAAATAAGATCCTCTCTTCTTCACTTGTTTCCTACAAAATAGGTTCCTCCTTGAGAAGGGATGAATTAGAAAGCTAATGGTTAAACTCATGTGGAAGAGGAGGCAGTCCTTGAGATAGAATCGAATGATTCTCCTCTTTCCATTTGGCCAACACTTCATCTATATCAGATGTGGCTTGATAGCTCTCTTGGAGGGGTGTAAACAGGGTATGTTCAAATGTAAGATCTTTTGCTTGATCTGAACTATCCATCACACTTTGGCTGAGGAACCTCATTTTGGACTCTAATTCTACAATTTGTCTGGCTAGATTCTCTTGGAAGAGCTTTTATTGGAGGTCACAAGGATTACCATGAGCAGGATCAACCTCGAATTCTTCAAGGTTTTGAGCAAAACCTTTCTCCTCCTCCTTCCTTCCCCATGATTCCGTTGTTTGCTTCCAACTCATGACCTTGGGATTGGAACTTTTCCCATGGGAAGAGGCAAAAACTTTATCTTCTTCAAGGTCTCGAGTTGGTTCATGATTTTCCCTCTTCCAACTTGGAATCTAGACATCATATTGAGAGACCTGAGGAGGTTAGGGAAGATTAGGAAGAGACTGTTGATACACAAGAAGAATTTCCTGAGGAGAGATGTGTTGGTTCATGGTATTCCCTTCAAAGGAGGATTCATAATCTAAGGAATTGAGAAGGTTCATCTCCATGAGAGGTTGCTTTAATGCCATTTGATGCTAAAAATCTGAGTACAAGGGATTAAAAGTAGGATTGGTTACTGCATCAGATGAGTTAGAGTAAGCAAGTGCTATCTGGTAGAAAGGATTTGGTGCACAAGAGGGGGATTTATTTAGAATAAGAGGGGGCACACGAGGTTGACTACCTTGAATGGATGGACTCATCCATTTTACTCCTCCTCCTCCATGGATTACAAGGCCTGAGCTTGCCTAAACAAACACTCCTCTTTGTACATAAGCTCCTGTTGATATCTATACTGCTCATCCAATCTGTCTATCTCCATCACCTGCTTCTCAAATTCTAGTGTTACTTCCCTTATTGTTGAAGGGAAACTAGGAGAGCTATTTGAGGTGATTCCATGAACAGCCTGAGCCTGATCAAAACCATATGAAGGAATACAAGGCCCATGATTCTAAGCAATGGGATTATACATACAAAAATAAGACTTCTTGATGGCACCTAGACTGCTTAACCAGCTGATTCAACTCAGAGTCATCATTGGTGTTGATGAAAAAAGCCTCTAAAGGTTGGCTAGTTGAAGAACACACCAAAATCTTCAACTCTTTGGAATAAAAACTTATCTCACTAAGCATGCCAAAAACTATTGACGCTGTGGATTGCACCCTGGAGAGAAGACTGAGCTTCTCTCTTCCACACGGTAAAATGGAAACTCCTCTCTTGCCTGTGGGTCTGGCAAAATTAAGGGGAGAGTCTCTAGATAAGGGCTAGCTCCCTTTGATGCATCTTTGAGTTATTCAAGTAATATTTCTAATACATATATATAATGGGGGGTTGAAAAGAGAGAAGGATTACTGAAAAATAGAACCTAATCTAAGCTGGTGATGCACCAAACAAGTTTGATCTACTCATACTCACACTTTAAACCATAAGGACACATATATACACTTTATCTGATGAAAGGGCTAGACTAAAGGAAGCTTGACAAGGAGGCTTTAATTAAAACACATAGAAAATGAACTTACCATAGGTGTTGTAGGAAAATTACACTATCTGGTAACCTTATTTTGCCTCTGTGCTCTAGATACAGCTCTTTTTGTCGCCTACAAGAATGGCGCTTTGTCTATACCAAGCGTGTTGGTATCAAGCTTGTGAGAGCATCAAGAAAGAAATGACTGAACACAAGGCTAACACTTAGAGATATATCCAACCAAATAGAGGTAAAAATACATATTCTATTGATTTCAAGTGAAAATTGGCAGGGCTTCACCTTACAACATGAGAGATCCCCCTTTTCTACAAAATGAGAGATTACAATATATAGCCTTTAGGAAAAGACTTTGGCACTTTCTGGAAAATAAATGACCCATGCTACATTGAATGCCTTGGGAAGAGGAAGTCACTGATGCTGATATCATCCTTCTACAAATGGCCTGACATAACCATGTTGTGTAGTCCCCCATCTTGACTTTAGCACTTAAAATGTATTAAACACTACTACAGAAGCATGAGTCACCCAATTATTTTAATGACAAGGCTGCCCTTATTTAATACTTATACGATTTTGCTCATTAATGAAAAATGAGTAAAAATAGGTTACATCATTCACTATTTTCACTCCTTGATGACCACTTGGTAGACAATGTTTCAACCACTGGAATAACTCCTTGTGTCGACACCGTCTTTTACTACCTAGACTGTTCCCATCTTTCCTTGTTATTTTTGTCTCTTCTTGGCTTTGTCTTTTTTTGGATTTGTGAGCACTCAGGAGCTATCTTCTCAGCGGGTCATTGAGTTCACTTGTGGCCTATCCTTAAGCATTCCAAAATCAACAGCTATTTCACCACCTTAAATTTGACGTTCATGCACCCATCACTGGGCATTTGAACCTCCAATGGCTAGTTCACCATGCTAGATTTTGACGTCTGCAAGCCCATCACCCTCTTTTGGCAATTTCTTCAGCTTTCTTTCCTTCGGCATTTTCTTCGGGCCTTTGTCTTTTAACCCTCTCGAAGGGAAGGTGTCCCTTTGGGGCTCGGAGAAAGGTCCCTTTTGGCAGTCGAGAGTCCCTCGCAAGGGCACTTGCCCTTCAGGGTCCTTCAGTTGGGATTTTTTGGTCCTAAAATCCTTTGGACAAAATGTCTGAAGGAATTCCTTCAGACATTTTGTCTAAAGGAAACCTTCCCTTCATATTTTGTCAATTATTTCTTTTGGTGGGCTTTTCCTTTGGGCAAATTTCTTCGAACAAAATGTCCGAAGAAATTCCCTCAAACTTTTGTCCGAAATAATTCACCTTGTCATTTTACCATGAAATTATTCTCGAATGATGATCTTTTTTGGTTCTTTTCCTTGTGAATTTTTTCGAACAAATGTCTGAAGGAATTCCTTCAGGCATTTTGCCCAAAGAAATTCAACCTTTATTTTTGCCTATCTTTTGCCTTGTGAATTTTTGAAAGATAACTCTGTCCCTTTCCTGCCTTGTTCACTTTGATCCCTCTACAAGGGTTCCCTAACCTCTGTAAGGACACTTCGGCCCCAAGATGTCCTTTAGAACCTGCTTGAACAACCCTATTCGGCACCTTCCTGCCCTCTGCAAGGACACTTTGCTTTGGAATGCCCCTTTGAACTTTCTGATTGAACCTAAACCTAAACCCTTTTTTCACAGTTCAATGGCTTAGCAGTTTAATGTTTAACACTGTGTTCTACAAGGAGTCACATTCATTCAATTCATCATTTGAACCAAACCGCTTGAACCGAACAACTTAAACTGAAACAATTGAACTAACCACTTTGAACCAAAATGATTGAACCAACCACTTTGAACAAAACCGATTGAACCAATAATGGTTCAATAGTTTCCAAGTTCAAAGTTCAGAGCTCTTGGAAAAAATCATGCTGTTGAACCCCCTTTTCCAACTTTAAAGAAATGTTCCTTCAAGCTTTGTTCTCTTTCCTTGTGAATTTCTTCCAACAAAATGTCTGAAGAAGCTTTGTAAAAGCCTTGCATTCTTTGAACTAGTTCATCTTCTGTCGAAAGACTTGTGCAAACCAAATTTATGACTGATGGCTCAAAACAACAAGGGAAGGAGACCAATTTTGGCTTGTAGGACCAAAAATGGTCAACAGGGGCTACCAATGGTGATCTCCTTGTCATATTCACTTGAAGTATCTTCCTCATCTGAATGGTTTGTGCTTACCTTCTATACAACTAGTCTTCCTTTGAAAAGGGAGATGGTGGGAGGGAAAGAGGTTTCAATTAATGCTGAGGAAGGGGGATTTACAAGTTTGGGCATTGTGAAGTCAGGATGCATGGTCTAAGAAGGCTAGCATGACCGTGCTTAAGGCACCTAAGGAAGGATGGGTTCTTGAGCTGGCACATGCATAGGATTTATAAATCTTCAAAGTTTGAAAGCAAGGGATTTACTTAAAGGCATAATGAAGCTATTCATCTTGAAGCTAGGGACTTTGGGAGTGAAAGATTTATGTCCCAAAGGTTTGCTTATAGGCATAAGGGGAGCCTAATTAAATATAGGAAAGGAAAGAGTAGGGTTGGTCGATTGCAATTCAATTCTCTGCATCTACACAAGTAACTAATACATTTACTCTTCTTTGGCTATGATCTGCTTAGCTAGACATTCCTCATCAAATCTATGTTACTCCATTATCTCTCACTATTGAGTGTGATCTTGATGAACAAGATCCTCTTATTACCTATCATACCCCTACTCTCTTTTTATCTCCCTTAGTTATCTCTGAAAATCAAAATTTATGTCACTGAAGCTCTTTTGAGGTTGATTATGGGAATAATAATGTTGATTGGGAACAAGGTCGCTTACGTAGGGTTGATTAAAAGTAAAAGGGGTTTTCCATAGGAACTAAATCGGGGGAAGGCTATAGGCACTCACATGAGATTGATATGAGAAATAGGGAGGCATGACTGCAACATTTTTATGGAATGGGGGTGGATAGACATATTTTAAGCACTCAAACTACTTAACCTAGTAGATTTGGACATTAAAAGTTTCTAGGTCTTCAGCACTTGATAGCTAAGGGTAGTATTGATTCCCTAGCTCCTTTGAATTGGTCCCAACAGGCATGCCAAAAACTATTATCATTCAAAATATGCACTTGTGTATAATTTATAGTGTGGGAGTGATTTGTGGTGGGGTGCTAGGCATGAAGGCCTTACATGTGGCACACAAAGCTAAGACATTGGGTGTGGAAGTATTATCACTCAGATATGCGCACAAGCATTGGTTGTCTTGTCATAATTATGGGAATGTCCCTAAGGCATGGGACCCTTGCACTCTTTTGGATGAGCCTTCAGAGTAGGCTAGATTACTTCTATTCTAAGTGCACCTAAGTTAAGACTAGTGTAGAGGCCTAAAGAGAAGAAAGGTAAATTATCATTAATTTAAACCTAGGATCTTTGGGAGATGTAGTCATATAAAATATCAAAATTGGTAGCTTGAGTGTGGCTTGTGACACCCAACCCATAGGTCTTTCTTGCATGCTCTCATGACCCTTATAGACACATTTTTTCTTACTCCCAACATCTTAGGCTTTTCAAATAGTCATTCCACCTCAGCCAAGTAGTATTTCCTAGGCTAATCCTATCCCCCTAGGTCCCACACTTGTAGGATAGGAGTACCCAAATTAGACTATAACGTCAAAACCTAGAGTATCCTATTTTAGCGCTCCTGTCTAATTACATTTTGAACTCCAATGACTATTTCCTTTCAGTTCCTATCCTTCATCTTATCGGTCTAGTGTGAATACATTTGACCCATGACCAATATATCTCTATAAAAGCCCATTCTAAGTTCATTTATAAGGAGATGGGCAAATATTATAAAGCAATCAAGAATACAAGTAAAACCATTGAGATAAATTTATCTATTCTCTGCATACAACCATCTACTACAGATACAAGCATATCTAAATCCTCACACCAGTCCCTAGCCACCTCAAGCACACCTAGTTTAGTATTTTTGCATCCGCATAACACTATTTCACAAAACACATCAAGTGGGAGAACTACATATGGCTTGATCCCTCTTCAAAGTATTGGTATGTAGGCAATGTGCCTACACAAGAGGTGTGGATACATGTTTAGTGCATCTTACACACACTAATACCCCCTTATTTCTCAAGTTTATCAAAGGATAATGAAATCTAGGGTTTGAAGACTAAATCAACTCTATAAGGAGTTCCATAGATTTTTAGCAACCAAGATTTCATAGGTAGGCTCACATAGGGACAATGAACAAAACCCATAAAACACAGGTCTCTATGAGTAATTTAGACAATAGTGGTAGAAGAGAATAATAACATAAAACCCTAGGGTGTCTTGTTTTGGTACTCTTGTCTTTTCACAAAACAAAATCTAGATCCTGATTTATGACATTGTCTTAGTCTTACACAACCAATATCAGACCTTAAAACAACCATTTCAATTTGTTTTAAGTTAGGTCTTAATTTTCCATATTTATTACTATTTATAAAAATGTTAAAAATACAAATAAATTATACAAATTATTAGTTAAATTATTGAAATATAATTTACTGATTTAGTCAACCCAGACCCTTAACTAAATTAGGAATAAGACTCCAATATTCCCAAAATTGTTAAATCATTTGGTGAACTCGACTTACTTCGTTTGTGCATAAAAACCTTAGAAACCTTAGGGAAAATTCCTTCCTGATTTTTCCAATATTTTTATGATTTTTTACCTGCATATTTAAATCCAAAATTCATATTAAATTTTAAAATTCCATGGTAATTTTAAAAAATCATTTTCTTCTAAACCCTAGTTGCATATACTAGGTCTCTTTAAAATCAACAGTTGTTCCAATATTTTTTTTATTTTTTCCTTGCATATTTAAATAAAAAAATCACATTAATTTTAAAAATTCCTTAGTAATATATATATATATATATATATATATATATATATATAATCATTTTTTTCAAAACCCTAGTTGCATATACTAGGACTAATTGCTTTTAACGTATCACCTTACATGTTTATGAGCTTCATATCTTTTTTATGCATTTTTAAGTTTTCTATTTTTAGGACTTTACATTTCCTATATTCAATACTTTCCTTCCATATCACTTTTCTTATTACAAATTATTACAAAAAAATCAATCAATTTTCAATTTCTTGTCCTACTATAATAATGGCCCACTATACTAGTTATGATGAAACTGATAAAAGGGAAATTTAATAAATCTTAACTAAACACCCTGACATATAAGATGAAATGCTTAAAATACTACAAGAAGAGAAACAAAAAGCAAACAATGGTCAATCCTCTCAAACTATAGAGCAACTAGTTGCTAATGACACTACAAGGGAAATAATCTCAACAACCCCCTATAATAGCCCAACCTTCTTCTATGCCACCACCAGTTACGATTATTACATCTTTATCTCCTGATGTGGCAGCCCTTATGCAAGAGATAAAATATCTTTAATCCAAGGTGCTACATCTTGATCAAGGTGCTTCTAGACCAATGCATGATTTAGATTCTTTTGGTCTACTACATACACCATTAGCATATCATATTGCTTTGACACCCTTGCCATAAGGTTTTGTTCAACCCAAGCTCACTCTATATGATGGAAAGGGTGATCTAGAGACACATTTGAGAGCTTTTCACGAAACATGATTGGACTATGTGCTAAATGACTGGCTATTAACCAAGTTATTTCCATGGAGTCTAAAGGATTATGATTTATAATAGTTTTATAGTCTACCAAATCATTCAATCAATGCATTAAATATTTTAGCTAACATGTTTCTAGCTTATTTTAGCATTAACATTGCTGATAAGGTTTCATATGCCCAAGTTGCACAATAAAAACAAAGGTCAAATGAGCATCTCATAGATTATATTCTTCGATATAAGACCATTTTGGCTAAGATGACTAACCCCATGGCCAATTAAGAGTTATAATATCTCTTCAAATAGAGTCTTCTACCAGATTTTCATGAATCAATAATGTTCAAAATATTCTCTTCCTTCACTGATTTATGTCATACACTAAAAGAAAGGCAAGTCAAATTAATTTCAATGGGAAAACTCAAGTACACAAGTATATCAAAAACAACAAATAAAGGTAACAGAAAAGTCCCATACAAAGTCACAGTCAATGATAACAAAAGTTAGAATCAATCTATAGTCAATGCGGCTTTAGATCCCCCTTAGCGAGTGGTTTTATCAACACCTCCTCGGTGAACCTTTACCAATCTAGCAGTTTCTCTAGCCAAAGTTTTACAACTTTTGGAATGTAATATCATATCTCTCCCTCCTATTCAAGAATTTGATACAACAAAGCCTCTTCCATGGGGATATGATCAGAATGCATTTTGTGAATTTCACAAGGTACCAAGCCACACAAAAATAGATGCATTAGTGTGAAACACAAGATACAAGACTTGATAGATGGCAATCTTATTCATCTTGGCATCGTAATTGAGACTCCATAGGTAAAGCAAACACATGACAATGCTCTAAAATTTTTCTTAGATCCTTTTCCATAGCATTCTAAACAAGAGATAGGGGATACATTTGGTGTTCACCATGCATATCATGTACATCCACAACTAGATACATACAGGGCACCTTTAGTTGAGTCACATCCTTTGAGTAGCATGATTGGTGTGTACAATTCTAGAGTTATAGCTAGACCTTCAATCTCTTTCTCAGAGTAGGATATAGTTGAGGATGATTCAGATTATCATGCACTCTTTATTAGAGCTTACATTCATAATCGTCCCATTAATAATGTTATCATAGGTAATGGATTTAGTGTGAACATGTGCAGTATGACATTATTACAACATTTGGGATATTCAGAGTAGGATATTACCCCAACGGATATAGTTATCAACAAATTCAATGGGCACATACATAGTTCATTGGGTGAGATTTTACTTCTTCTACAGGTTGGTCCAACACATGTAGCCACACCATTTACTATAGTTCCAAGTGTAGGAGTTTTTGATATGTTACTTGGTCGACCATAGATCTAGAAAATTCATGTAGTACCTTCTATAGTTCAAAATACATGAAATTAATTCATGTTAATTAGGTTGTTAAAATTGGTGTATTTTTGTATGAGTTACCATTCCCTACTTCAAATTCATCTACTACTTTATAGTCACCATTTTTAGCTTTACCACTAGTTTCAATTTATCTACTAGTTACAGTTTTTCCTCTAGTTTAGATTCAAACACAGTCAAGGATTCCATTGAAAACACATAGAGTTCATACATTTCGATAGTGGCCTCTTTTAGAGAAACCACAATTTCAAAATTTTAGATAGCTTCCAACTACAATGTTCACACCTAGGGTAATATCATTGAGCTCTCATACCTCTACACATAGAACACATGTTCAGAGAGATTCTCCTACCACCATATGGGTCCCTAAGAACCCCATAGTTTCATCCACTTATTATAGTTATAGGGGGAACCCATAGTTGGTTTCTACTTCAAATATTTCAAAGCATTTACAACATACACATCTTTCAAAGCTGCAGTCTCAACCCTTCCATCATGCTTCACGATCATGTATGATTGCTCTCCTTGATACAAGACACCATGATAGGGAGTATCTCATGAGACTCATTGATTAGTATCATCTCTTCTCAACCTTACTTATACATATTTTCCTTTTACTTGCTTGTATATATTTTCCTTTCAATTTCTTATAAATAGTCTCCTAATGATTGCTTGTATATAGCTTTTTTTCAATTACTTGTACATAGTCTCCTCATGATTGATTGTACATAGCTTATATCTAAAATAAAAAAACATTCAAATATATCCAAAATAAAAAACCATTCAAATATATATAAAATATAAAAACATTCAAATATTTTAAAATAAAAAACATTCAAATATTGAAAAATTCAAAAACTTTTCAATTATATGCATCATCCATTGTTTACATTTCTACTACCATGCTAGACATACATTTTATTGTTCTATGTTATTGTTTGTCAATTTATATACATTAACATACTTCACTTGATATTATTTGAGTGTGTGTAATGAATTTCATATCTTTGATTGCTTCACTTTATCCATTGAGGAGGCATCCTACTTCTACATTTGAGACACACATCGATATATCTACCCACTAGGGGCATCTTCTACATGACAACACCATCTAGGTTATGTCATTCCTACACCACACACTCTAGTTATCATGATGATATACATTATTTACTATCTTACATAGATTATTCTATTGACACTCACAAGTATATATCACTTTTGTATTTCCTAGCATATACCTAGTCTTGTACTACATGTCTTGCATACATTCACTTATTACTTTGATTAGTTAGATGTGATTGTATTTCCAACATATTACATTCTCTTATTCCTTTATTTGCATAACTAGATGTGATTGCATTTCTCCATTCCTATTTTGTATCTTGTGTGTGCCTTAAGACATTTGCCAATGTCCTTTGTTTGAACTCTTCTATGTGCCTGTGGCCCTTGTGCCAACCTTACTTTTTTTAATTGTATGTGTATGTGGGAATTTGAACATGCCTTGTATGCTTGATTTCTAATTTGAGTGACATGTGCCCATGTCCCTTGTTTGCTTGGCCCCTTGGCCACTCTTGTATGCTTCTTGCTTCTTGCCTTGTGTGCTTGTTGCTTGTTTATTTCTAAATTATTTGCAATGCCATGATCCACATCATGAATTCTCTTGCTTTCTTGGATGCCATGATGAAAATCATGCCCCATTCTTCTTTGAAAACTAATGACTAACCAAACTTTCAATTCTAGTTCACTATATTGCACGTGTTATTACATTGTTATATCTATCTAGGCATACCCCTATTGATCTAACAATCTCTCATACAAACCATGTTATATATTGAGGTATATTGATGATTATAATTGTTATCTCATGTATTATCATAGCATAACACACTTTCAATTCTCTTTATTTTGAGGATAATAATTATAGGGTCTTCATTCCTACCCTCAAAAGAGGGGGCAACAAACAAGGATTTTTATCATAAAGATCAGAGCCTCTAACCGGTCAAAAATCAAATTTTAGAACACCTAAAACAATAACTAGACTTCAAACCAAGCAAAATAGACAAAATAGACAATGACAATTATAGAATAGTCTTCAAAATCAACACAGGACAAGAGCATCAAGTTTGGATTATAACACCAGACAATAGGGTGTCCTATTTTAGTGCTCCTATCTAAAGAACAAGAAAACTAGATTTTCTAGAAATAGACAGAAAGATAAAACCAATTATATTTTTATCATCTACATTTTAGTTTAGAGTCAATAGTTTTAGTATAGTTTTTCTTAGAGAATCTAGATATAGGGTGCATTATGCATGACATGATGGATCTCACTTCTAATTTTAGATTAAACAGTTGGTATAACTTCCAGATCATAATCCATGTTATAGACACTAGTGATTGGAGTAAAGTGTGTGGCATATTTACTTTTTCTTATTTACAATTTATGGTATTACCTAGGCATTCTTAGTAGTTGTGTGCCTTATTCCATCTACAATGGTTGGCATCATTCATGATTAGCTTACGCATAAGCCTATTGCCCAATTTTGGAGTGGATTTCATACAAGCCTAATCTCCACCTTTTTTAAGTGGCCAAGAGTGGCCTGGTTTCTAACACACATTTAATTATCCATGCCATATTTTTAGATTACAAAGCATTCATGCACTTTAGGAGCCATTTCATATGAAACATATTCATACCAATATTAGTTTATAGCTTCACTTCATGGGGCAATGATGGAGCCAAAGGACTAGCTAGCCTTTGTATTTTTGAGCCACCTACTCAGAGGGATTGGACACATAGTCCAAACATCTAATAACACACACATGATCAAGCTTCACTTAGTGGGTGATGATGGAGACAAAGGGCTAACCTTTGTATTCTTGAGCCACTCTCAAGGAATTGATCACTCAGCTCTATTCATGATATTACTCTTAGTACAACATCATTCAACACATACTCAACATCACTCAACATCATAATAGGTTTTGTATTGGTTCATGTACCCAATGAGGTATATTCATTTCTTTATCTTCCTCTCTCTTTTACCTATATTTTTTGTATGTTTTTACTTTAGACGTAACGTGTCTAGTAAAATCTGATCTACTCTTGATTTTATTTTGTAGATTTACATTTCATGACGTGCTCTCTCTATGCACACCCAACATCACACAACTTCATGAGCTTCACCTTGAAAGTAAATTTAGGTACACTTTCAACTTTTCTTTTATCCTAGTATTTCACTTTGCCACATCACTAAAATAAATCGGGGGTAAATGTAGTCATATAAAATGTCAAAATTGGTAGGTTGAGTGTGTTTTGTGACACCCAACCCATAGGTCTTTCTTTTATGCTCTCATGACTCTTATAGACACATTTTTGCTTATTTCCAGTCATCCTAAACTTTTCAAATGATTCTTCCAACTCAACTAGGTAACATTTCCTTAGCCAATCTTATCTACCTAGGTCCTGCACCTATAGGATAGGAGTACCCAACTTGGACTATATTGTCAGACCTTAGGGTATCCTATTTTGGTGCTTCTATCCAATTGCATTTTGATCTCCAATAGCTATTTCCTTTTGGTTCCTATCCTTCATATTGTCAGCCTAGCAAGAATACATTCAACCCATGACCAATAGATCTCTATAAAATCCCATTCAAAGTTTATTTAGAAGGAGGTGGAGAAATATTACAAAGCAAGCATGAATACAAGAAAAACCATTGAGGCAAATTTCTTTATTCTCTGCATACAACCATCCAATATAGCTATAAACATATCCAAATCCTCACACCAATCCCTAGCTACCTCAAGCATACCTAGTTTAACATTTTTTCATCTACATAACACTATTTCACAAAGCAAATCAAGTGGGAGAACTACATATGGCTTTATCCCTCTTCAAAGTATTGGTATGTAGGCAACATTCCCACACAAGGGTTATGGATACATGTTTAGTGCATCTTACACACATTAACCCCCCTTATTTCTCAAGTTTTATCAAAGCATATTGAAGTCTAACGTTTGAAGACTAAATCAAATCTATAAGGAGTTCTATAGACTTTCAGTAGTCAATATTTCATAGGCAGGCTCACACTGGGACATGAATAAAACCCAAAAAACTCAGGTATTTGAGAGTAGTTTGGACAATAGTGGTAGAAGAGGAAAATAACACCAGACCCTAAGGTGTCTGATTTTGGTGCTCTCATCCTTTAACAGAACAAAATCCATATCCTAATTTGCAACACTATCCCAATCCTGCACAACCAATATCATACCATGCAACAACCATTTCAACTCATTTTAAGCTAATTCTTATTTTCTTCATTTTTAATGCTATTTATAGAAAGGTTAAAAATACAAAAAAATTATATAAATTAGTAGCTAAATTATTGTAATATTGTTTATTGATTTAGTCAACCCATACCCTTAATTAAATTAAGAATAAGACTCCAATTTTCCTAAAATTTTTAAATCAAGAGGAAAAGGGAGGGAGAATGTAAGAGATGCTAAAAGTAAAAAGGTGATGCACCCAGAATAGAGCGAGCACTCATATTGCAGTAAGCACAATACAAATGCTTGAGAAAAAGATGTTTACACAAATATTTTTCCAAGGACACTCCAAATGCGTAAATGTTTCACATAAAGGCATAGGAACACAATCCAACACTGTGAGGGATGATAAATGATTCATAGACAACATCAATACAGACTCAAGTGCACACATGATATGACCTGTAAGTGAGCTCTGAGTTCAACGAGGAGGTATAATGAGAGGAACAAACATTACTCACATATAGATATCAACAAACATAAAATAACACATAGATCATCAGAATAACAAAAGGAGGTGAACTTAGTTCTCATTAATCTGCAAGACTTAGTCAATACAAGTGCTCACGAAGGGCAAATATTAGTAATGTGAGGCTACTAAAAATGTGTCAACCCTTTTTATAATTAATAACCAAGCTTTTATAGTGAATCAATCCTATTTTACAATAAATTTGCCACTTAGGTGGTAGATGTAGCATTTAATTCTCTTGTGGTACCGCACTACTAATTCATGAATTCTGGTAGGTTGATTAGATTTGGAGATGGTGGTAAGGTCCTCTTGGGATACATGTGCATAGGAGATGGAATATCTTTCTGATAAGGTCAAAGGGTGGTGTGAATCCACATCTCAATGACTATTAATTGATTATGCATTTAATCACTTTGACAATACTTTGGACTCTGCTTAATTGCCTCCAACAACCTTCATTATATCTAGCCACTACTTGACATGTGACACTTTTTGATTTATCCTAAATGTGGAACTATAAGAGTGATACATGCTATCTTGGTGGGCTCTTAAAGGAGTCTTTTAGGGCTTTTGCATGGAATCAGTACGGTCATGACATGTGGAGTGCTGGTACTCATCCTAGGTGAACTGATAAATTCTTTGTGTCAATCAAGTGCTAGACTACCATGTGGTAGTGGTGGAAGAAAGAGTTACATCCTATGTAATATAAGGGTGTAGATATAGGATCTTGTACATGAGAATGATACTGTATTGGATGGGTGTGGGGAGATCCTTGAATAAGATTGCACATGAAGACTGAAGGTCTTTGATGTGTTCTTCCTAATTTATGATAGCTCCTTGCACACTTATTCTACTTGGCCATTTAGAACTTGGGCCTTGTATTTTTGAAATTGTGAAATCTTTGACTTGTGCACCATAGAAACCTATGCATAGGCATGCATTGAAATATTTATGCAGGTGTGAGTCATCACTATACTACTGCATAGACTTTTGCTTCTATTTTAGGCTCAGACGCATGTGGGAAAAACCTATGCACTTTATGCCTAGATCACTTTGGCCTTTGCAGGTGTGTTCTCTCTTTGTAAACCTTGGAAGGCCCTATGTTGATCAAGGGGTCACTTAGAAAGTCAACAATATCCTTATATTCACATAATTCGCTAGAGGATAGTGGAGGTGCCCAATTTTAGACTAAGGTTTAGGCCTTGATCATCAAAGACATTTCTGATTATCTTAGATATTTTTAAAAAATACATCCATATATACATACATACATACATACATACATACATACATACATACACAGACACACACCCACACACACGCGCGTGCACACACACACACACACACACACATAGTGGATGACTAATATTTCTTACCACACCAAAGATAGAAAACATTCATAATGCAAGTATCCTTTTAGATATCTAAGAAAAACCTTAAAAAGATAAAGGTTTAGAGAAGAGAAGGATAAGTTAGAGGAATTTTTTAATGATTAATTATATATAACATATTCTCTATAATAAAATTGAATAAAATTATACATAATCATAATGTAATACATTAAATCTAAAATTTAAATAATTTTAAAAAGTTTATGAAATTTATTTAAAACTAAAGATATTATAAAAACAATCTTTTAAACAATCAAACTAGCATTAAGAGAAAGAACCCAATAGTCATGTGCCCTAACTTTGCACATGCATGGAGCCTAAATTATGCGACATCAATGCATAAAATTAACATCAATGGATAGATTAATGAGTCTATTTCTCAATTCTAAATTTTTAGCTCATGACATGTATATACAAACCCAATGTTTTGATCCTTATGCAAGAGGTCCTTATGGGGTCATTTTAGAGGTCCAACCGATCTTTAGGCATGCCATGGTGAAAAAAAATCAATTAAGGGTCAATAGTGGGACACACACTCCCCAAAAAATTAAATAGATGTTCCAAAAGTGGGGATTTTAAACTCTAATTAGTAGCATAAAACCGATGGAATGTAGACACTAAACTCAAGGTGGTAGAGCATTTATGTCTCACCATCCTATGTTTATGACCTAGTGCCTCACATTTATTATGTCAACACTTGGGTATTTTTCTCCAACCTTATAGCACATTCATCTCCATTCACAAACATTGCATGAGCATGGAAGAGGAGATGGAGGGTTTTAGAGATACTATGCTAGTAAGAGCAACAACAATAACATGAGTGCTTACACTCACTTTCCATTGCTGCTTACAGGTGAGGTTTTTTACGCCTCACTAAAGCTATGAGCCATTTTGTTCTTAAAATATTAATATGCCTTTGATTTTTTGTAAAAAAAATAGTAATTTTGTTTAGTCATTCTATCAATTAAGATGTGTTAAATTCAGTGTAGTCATTTTATGAATCATTCAGATTGAGTAGGTTTAGCTTCCAACTTCAACGGTAGTCTTAACCCTCTTTTATGTGGTGGTTCATTGCTAAATATCCATCCACCTTTCATTTATGACCATTTATGTCTCACCATCCTACATTTATGACCCACTGCCTTGTATTCATTTCATCATCACTTGGGTAATTTACCCCAACCTTCTAGCATGTTTGTCCCCATTCACATACATTGCATGAGTAGGGAAGAGAAAATGAAGGGTTTTAGATATGATACACTAGTAAGAGAAACAAAAAAATCATGATCACTTGTAATCTCTTACCATTGTTTCTTAAAAATGAGGTTTTTTACACCTTGGTAACATTGTAATCCATTTGGTTTTGAAAATGTTAATATGGCTTCAAATGTTTGTAAATTCTTTTATTAATTTTGTTTGGACATTTTGTCAATTAAGATGTGTTAAATTTAGTGTAGTCATTCTATGAATCATTCAGAATGAGTAGTTTTGGCTTGTAAACTTCAATGGTAGTATTAACCCTCTTTTCTATGGTGGTTCATCACTAAGTATCCAACTAAATGCATATCTAATAGAATGTAAAAACCCATATCGAGGTGACAAATAATTTATGTCTCATCTGTTTATCCCCATCAATGCATATATTGAATGAGTGGGTGATTTTATAGGGAAGAGGATATGGAGGGTTTTAGATATGATACACTGGTAAGGTAAACAACAACACAATGAGTTCTTACACTCACTTGCCATCACTTCTTATAGGTGAGGTTTTTATACCTCATTAAGGCTATGATCCATACAATTTTTTATACCTCACTAAGGTTGGGAATATAAATATTCCACTAATGGAACTCACACCCCACTAAATTTTGATTAAATACAACTCACTTAATGTTATGCATGCAGTCGAGGTAAGGTGATAAATCATTTACATCTTTCCACCCTCTGCTTAGATCATGTTATGCATACAATCCTCTTTCTACTTATAAATCATATTTTTCTTGAGCCATACCACTTAATGATTTTTAAGTGGTGTTTGCTTACATGATTTGTATTTATTATTTTTCTACTATCTTTGTGTCTACCATTTATCCACCATATGATGGCACTGACGTTTCCACTCTAGTAGGTCTTGGCTTTCATGCACATAGACATCTTGTAGCCATCATGAATATGGCTTGGAATGTTTGTTAAAAAATAAAAAAATACTATCCATGTTTGTGCATTTATTTCTCATCTTATAGTAACTATAGTTTAATTTAGTGTAATCGGTCTATGGATCATATTGAAGGAGTACATTTTCCCTCGATGGACTAAAATCAATGGTTTCTATTATTATTCTAGGTTTATTTCTTTGAGATTTTATGGAAAATTAATGGCAATTCCTTTATTTCATTCATCTTCTTGGGTTATAATATTTTCTTGTTAACTATTTGAAGCACTAAAGGTCACCCTATAAGAAAGGAGTTTGTAAAGACAACCCAAAACTATAGGGTGGCTTTTAATATTCTTGATAGTGAACGAGAACCATCATGGCTTCGATTAACAGAGCACCCTCTTCTCTTCCCCTCCATACAATACACATTTAATTACTAAACGATTTATTTTTCAATTATAACTATATGCATGTAATTATTTTTTCCATTTCATGAAACTTGACATTCAACCTTACTATTTAGATTTACACTATTATTTTATAGCATGATCAATCCTTGGATTGTTTTTACTTATCCTTGAAATTCATTTGGACTCTTCATATGCATGTGAGGTGATGGGTCATAAATGTAGGATGGTGAGACATAAATGCTCTACCAAATCAAGATGGGTGTTTATATTCTACTTGTTGCATGCTATTAAATGGATTTTAAACTCCCCACTTTTGGCATGACCATTTGATTTTTTGGGAGTGTATGCCCCACATTGACAACATTGAATTAAACTATAGTCACCATAGTTTAATAATTCAAACAATTATTCACATATTGAAAGAATTATTATTTTTATAATAAACACTCAAAGCCCGAGACCTACACCTAGTTCACCATTTCTGTAGAGTTCAAAAGAAAATAACCCAAAATACTAAAAAAAAAATTCATTCCAAAAAAAACTCACCTATAAGCAGCAATGCCCAAACAAAATCCAAGAGTTAAAGGTTTTGAAAGAATAATCTATAATGCTAAAACAAACCACATGTCACCATTAAATAGAGTTTAAAATCCTCACTTTTGGCATAACCTTTTGATTTTTTTGGGAGTGTATTCCCTTCCTATTGGCCCCAAATTGATTTTTTTTGGCCATGGTAGGGTACCACCCCCTCTATCTCTATCTATTATAGTGAATCTAGACCATTCCCCCCATAATCTTATTTTTTTGGCATGGTATAGATTGGCTCCCCCAAACCCTATATATCTATTTGCCTCCCCCAATATATAGAGACCATTAAACTCAAATTTATATGGTTGGGTGTGGCCTCCCTATATATCTTATATTATCTTGAGTGTAGAAAGTACTTTTCTTATCTTATCTATATGGTGGCATCCCCCTCCCCCTTCTATGTGTAAGGGTCAGTTGGACCTCCAATATAACCCCATAAGGACTTATTGTAGGAGGATCAAAACACTAGGTCCATACATACATTTCATGAGCTGAAAATATAGAATCAAGCTAAAGATATATAATCAAGAGGTAGAATTTTTAAGCTATGAATCAAATTCAATTTCATGTGTTGATGTGGCACGGTTTAGTCTCCACATATGCACTAAGTTCACATGACTATTTAATCCTCTCCCTTAGTTCTATTGAGTATTGTTATTCAATTAGAATAAACAATTACTTATTCCAAATGATTTATAGATCGACTACATTGAAATAAACTACAGTGACTACAGATGGCTAAACAAAATAGAAAGCTTAATCGTGTTGAAAAACCCCAGTGCAAATAAGGATCCAATACTTGAGAGGGTAGTTGAGAGGATAATTTTATTGAGTATTGGGATACATTTGGAATAAACATGTTTGTATGGTTCACATTGGCATAATCTTACTATTTGTATGAATTTGTATAAATGCAATGCTTACATGTAAATCATATTCTTTTTTGTATCACTTTCATTCATGCAAGTGATTGTTGTTATATTATTAATCATGAATCTCATTTAAACATAAGTTAACCTTAAATGGTCAATAATTTTTGTAAGCCACAATTACTTATTTCAAATGATTCACAAATTGACTACACTGAATTAAACCATAATGACTACATATTTTTAGCTTTAGTGAGTTATAAAAAACCTCACATGTAAGCAACGATGGATAAAACAAAATCCAATGACTAATCATTTAAATAAAATTCACATTTAAATAAAATATTGTATAAAATAGTTTGTATTCAATTATTGTTCAAAATTTTTGAATACAAATTTAATATTATGGTGAGCCTTACACATTTTTCTTAAACTATGCAGGGACTTGACTTGGACTAGAGTGGTAATGAGCGATTAATGAGAAACAAATAGAAGATAGTGGATATATATTTGGGCATTAGATGTATTTAAATTTTTTATTGAACCTTAAAAAAATCTAGGAAATTTAGAAATGTAAAAAATTCAAGCATACCCCTATTAAGATGGTTGGTCTTTAGGTCCGAGTTTCATTTGGTGGCACATTTGATTGGAAAGAAATGCTCAAAATTTTTAGGAGGAATTCCACTCTTCAAAGTTGGTATGGAATAGAATTTTAATCAAGGTATTAGAAACTATTAGATCTTATCATATGTTTAAAAAACTCTAAGAGAAAGAGAGGACTCCCTAGGATCAAAATTTTAGAACATGGAATCCCCCTCCCCAAGGATGGGAAAAGTTAAATACATATGGGGTTGTTAAGGATAATCCAGGGGATGAAAGGATGAGTTTTATCATAAGATATTGTGTAAGGAATATCCTACATTAAAGTTAAAGGGTCTCATAATGGATATTAATATTGAATCAAAAGGGTTGGTTATCAGGGAAGGCTCTCTTAATGCTTGGGAGTAGGGGGTACATAAAATTTTAGTAAAGTCAGATTCTCAAATTATGGTGGGTTTTTGGATCTCATTGCTAAATTTTTATCACAATCGTGGTGAATAATAAATATTATCACTCAAATCAAATCCACATGACATCATTTTGAGGACATCATTCCGGTCTATATTCCTAGATAAAGGAATGTTGTGGGTGATTGTTTGGCTAAATAGGATAGTGAAAAACCAACTGCATATACATTGGATTATAATCAAGATAGGAACACTTCATAATGGTGGGAGGTGAATCAAAAGGTCTAATTTTTATCTAGTATAAATTTATGTGAAGGGTAGAATCTGCTAGTTCTTGAGGATTTATAGAATTCAAATTAGTCAATATTTTTGTTTTCTTTTGGCTGTTTGTTTATTTGGCCTAGTTAAAATGGTAGCTCTATTTCTGTACTTTAGTTATTTTAATAAATATTTTTATCTTTTCAAAAAATATAATGTGAAAAATGGTCATTTTATGTGTGATTACAATGGTAATTCCATACCTTTTTGTGCCAATAACCTTAGAGTTCGCAACGCAGTATCTTGTGGGCTATAGGGCCATAAGGAACAATCAAGCTGAAAAAAGAAATATTCACCCATCTTGTGTTTGTTGCTAAATAAAATATAGGGAGAGTGATGTAGTGATAATTTTAATTTTGTAAGTTTTGTTTAATTTTTCTTCTTGTTAGTTGTTTTCTTATATGTTTTTGAGCTTTTGCGATGAGGAGAAGACTAGCTATCTAGTTAGTTTTTACTGCATAGATTTTTCACCTCTCATATGATAGGGGGATGATATTGTTTTGGTTTAAATAAATATTAAAGTGATTATACACTCTGATATGGATTTTAATCACTTTTATTGTTTGCAAAGTGGTTAGGGTTATTAGGCATTAGCTAAGATGTGTCATACAAAAGGTGCAAAAATATCATCTAGATACTGATCAATATGGTTGAGTACAAGTAAAAATGATTATAGGTATGGGTACTCCAAGGATGATGCTCATCTTCATGTCACATAGTGTTATAATGCATGGGTTATGTGAAGGTTAGCGTGTGGTTGTAATAGACATGTTGACACATGTTGATCATTTTTAGATGTAAAGAGGCCAAGTTGGTATGTTGCGATAGGGGTTTTTGGATAGTTTCATAGTCATGTTTCTCTAGTTCATATTTTAGTCTCCTTTAGATCAAAGGGAGTGTAGCGAGGGAAAAGGGGTTAGTTAGGACTAATGATCTCAAGTTTAATTTTACATTTGTTAGGTTTTGTGTGTAGGGCATGCATCTCTTAGTGAGACATCACCTTTAATGTGTTAAAATATTAAATTATGTGGGTAGTTAAGCCCTTTGTAAATAACAAGGTAGCTTTATTATATAAACTTGATTTTAACAAGTATAACACAATGATATAACTCGTGTTTTCCATTAAATAAGATTATGTGGTTATTTCCATCTACCTAAATTTACAACACACATTTTTGGTCTCAACTTCAATGAATGTTTTTTCCTTTGTAGGAGATGATGTAGTGTGTTAATTAGAGACGAATAAAGGCTACAATTTATTTTATAAAGCTATTTAGGGGAAAGATTCAATAGGTGAGAAACATATGTTCAGGGTCTAATTGGTCAATAGGTGGTTAATGGTTAACTTTCTTAATAATTACCATTTTGATCATCATAGTCTCCTTAATATTTTCTTCTTCTAAAATATGATAAGATGCAACATAGTAATGAATGAAATTATCTCTAAGATATGGAATGAATTTGAATATGAAGAAGTGGAGGGGCCATGAATTCATCTACAATGAAGAAATTATTTTGAATGGGGTATCAAGTATGTGAGGGTGTATGTATTCAAAATTGATAAATTCAAGAATTCAATGGAGGAGGTTGAAACACTCATGAATTGGGTGCATAAAAAATTAGAGGTACTAATTAAAAAGGAGAGTCTAGGTAATCAATGTGGAATTCACGTGTACATATTAGGAGATCTAAGCCTTTTCCTGAACATGTAAGCATAGATGTAGACAAAGCCATGGAGTTTTCTAAAGATAATGATAAGGCAATTCTAAATGTTTGTGCTCCTTACACTACAATTAATGTGATTGTGATTATTCTTGAAAGAATTGTTAGAGATAAATATGAAAGAGTATTTTTGACAAAATTAGTGGAGAGGATATAGATTGTCATTTATATATGACAAATTGTCCAAAGCTAGAACTGTTGACTAGGAATTTTGGTGAGGCAAGGCTTAATAACTTTTTCTCTTGAAGATTTCATGTTCTTTTTTATGTGTTACTCTAATTATGTGACTTGAGATCCCCTTTGGACACTTATTCAATGTTGTTCTTGAATATTATAAAGCTTAAATTTATCTCAAGCAAAAGAAACAAGGAGACTAAACAACATAATTAATTTCTTATCAACACCATGACTAACCTAATGTGTTAATTATATACACCAAAAATTTCTAACTATTCTAGCATTTTATGTTGATCCCATACCACATATATACTGGCCAATTAAATAGGTTTGATTTATTATTTTATATTTAATCTAGGAGTCGTTAGTATTATGTTTAGATTTTTAGTTTTTTAATAAAATATTATGACTTTCTATTTACAAGTTTATTTGGTTTACCATCTGATCACACCACTCTCCCTAAATTTGTAAACTTAGGACCATTGCAATCCATGAGCCCTAAAGTCAAATAACAACCCCTATTGTGAATGTGCAGGATAAAATTATGTTATTCAACAATGTTCTAGAATATAATAAAGCCTACATTTCTCTAAAGTAGAAGAAATGAGACTAAAGAACACAACTAATTCCTAATCAACACTGCAACTAACCTAATGTTTAATTGTATACACAATAATGTATATTTATTCTAACATTTTGTGTTGACTCCCATATCCGATATACATTGGCCAATTAATAGGTTTGATTTATTATTTTATATTTAATGTAGGGGTCATTAGTACTATTTTTATTTTTTAGGTATTTTAATAAAATAATAGGGCTTCCATTTAAAATTTTATTAAGTCTACCATATGATCACACCATTAACTTGGGATCATCACAGTCCATGAGCCCTAAAGTCATATGACAACCCTTATTGTGAACATGTAGGTTAAAGTTATTTTTTTTATGATGTTTTATAATATTTGAAAGCCTACATTTCTTTAAAGTAAAAGAAACAAGGAGACTAAACACAACTAATCAATAATCAACACCATGGCTAACCTAATGTGTAATTGTATCCACCACAATTTCTAGCTACTCTAGCATTGTGTTAAATTTGATATCAAATATATATTAGCCAATTAAATCTATTTTATTTATTATTTTATATTTAATATAAGATCCATTAGTATTATTTTTAAATTTTTAGTTTTTTAAATAAAATATTCTGGCTTTCCATTTACAAATTTATTAAGTCTAGTGTCAAATCACACCACTCTCCCTGAATATGTTAACTTGGGATCATCATAGTCCATGAGCCTTAAAGTCATATATCAACTCTTGTTGTGAACTTGGAGGTCAAAACTATGTATAAAATTGTTAAAAATAGTTATGATAAGATAGTTGGCATATGACTTATGATGTATGTTATATCTCATCATAATTACTATGTAAGGAGGTTTCATTAGAGTTATGTGTTGTACATTTGAAATAAAAAATATTTATTTGAATTATAACAATTTAATGGTGTTCACTCCATCTTTCTCAAACTTAACATCATAGATTTGCATGCCAAAATATTCATTATTAATTTTTCTCACTAGATTTTGTTCCAGTTCACCTTATGCGTAGTGCACTAACCTTGAGTGAAATTATATGTTTAGTATGTTAGATGGTCTAGCGATAGTTTTACCTAGCATACTTATTGGATTGTGAATGTTATTTCAAAATATGTTTAAAACATTAAGTTATTATTGTTTTCAATCAAACCTACACCCTTATGAAGGTAGTTTTAGGCCTTCACAGTCTGCTAAAACATGGAAATAATCCTAGGTTGTGGGTGACCTAAACAGTGGATTGAATCTCTAGATTCTAAGGGCTAGCTCCCTTTGGTGTGTCAATTAGGATCTTACTACTCTACACTATAAACTACCTTGGAAAAAGGAGAAAGAAACTTGAAAGAAAATCCTACCTAATGATGGTGATACACTTGAATGATTGGTTGATCCACTCAATTAGAGTTCCTAAAACGCTGATCTAGACAAAAGTAAGGCTAAAATTTAAACTCCAATTGACCAATATGCACAAGTATTTCATGAAAAGGTTTAATATGTCAATCAAAGCTTGAGGGAAATGATGGAATAGGCCTAATTCAAAGCACTAAATAGCCACTTATATCCATTGAAACTTCAACCAAAAGATGCTAGACACAGAACATGACTTGCATAATTTGACCAGCTAGTAACTAGGTAAGAATCAAGACTTGGCAAGGAAGAAAACCCTATCAGTTACGCAAATCAATGACAAAATAAACTATACCAGCTTGCTAGAAATTTAAAAAAATATTCCTTCTATTAATTTTAAAAAGGTTACAACTCACTCTTTGGTGGAATCTTGTCTTGCCAAAAGAGGGATACAATTTAAGGCTAAAAAGACAACTTATATAGAAAAGAATACTACAACTCTTTCATTAGCCCAAGTCTAATTTTTATTATGCCAAGATAACAAAGCCTTCTAAATTTGTCTTTTATCTTGCATGGAAAACCCCTTGGCATTGAGAATACACAATGGGCTCAAGTTTGGACTGTTATTCAACATGCATGAAATCTACGCCAATCTACAAAAATAGAACTCTTCATGAGCTACTCAAACATTTAAAAGTCTCCCCTTTGCATGAAACCAATGATAATGCCAAATTTATAAACTCTATTTAACTGATGGAACATTAAAAACCTTAGAACCAATAAGAGTACATGCACGTAATTCACGTTAAGCTCTCCAACATTAAACAATGAGTCTTCATGCAAAGTAAGCCTCTATTTTAGAACCAAAGGTGTTGTGTACATCTTTAATATGTCCAATCATATTTATGACCTATTGGCATGCATAGAACATGTTCATTGACTATTTAAAATCTCTTGCACTTTCTAACTATTTGTTTCTGTGCATGTCCTCTGTTTATATTTGTCTATATCTTGCAGAATTTATTTTCTATTTAGTTTCTTTGTCTTATTCTTCTTTCTTGTGGATTAATATTTTGCATGTGTTTGTTTCAGCCATTTGATTATGTCTTATGCTTGGTCAATACCTTTTTATTTATTTTGAGCTTTATGTCACTTCACTTTCCTAGCAGACAAAATGTCTGTAGGAATTGTCTCTTTCTCTCAATGCTTTGACCTCCCCCTTGTGATGTCTTCCAAAGGAATTCCTTTAGACAAAATGTCTAAAGGAATTCCTTCAAACTTTTATTCCTGCCCCTCAGCCTTATTAAATGGTCCTTTAGAGAAATGAAATGAACCTTCCCAAGGGAACATACCCTTCAAGAATTCTGAAATGACCCTTCAGAATTTGCCAATTGACCCTTCAACATCCTGAAATGCCCTTAGGACTTTTGTTTTGAACCTTCTCAAAGGGTACATACCCTTCAAGATTATTTTAAAAGACCTATTTCTACAGACAAAATGTTCAAAACCTTTTCCTCGATAAACTTTTCTATTAGAATGATCTTCCCAAAAGAAATTTTTTCGAACAAATTTGTCTGAAAGAATTCTTTCAGATAATTTGTCCATGGCTTTGTCTTTTTTCCCATGGAAAATTTGTCCATGGGAATTTTCTCAATTTTCCCTTTGTCTTTTCTGTAGCCTTGTCCTTCGAAGGAATTCTTTCAGACAAAATGTTCGAAGAATTCCTTTAGACTTTTTGTAAAGTCCCTTGTCATTTTCCCGTGGACAATTTGTTCACAGGAATTATCTCTTTCTCTATTGGAGCCCTTCCTTTGGATCTTCCTTTTGAACATTCCCTCAGACAAAATTTTTGAAGGAAATGTCCCTTTTGGGCTTCTTGTAATGGAAATTTCATGAAGGGTTATTACCCTTCAGGATTCTTGCAATGACCCTTCTTGAAGGGCACATACCCTTCAAAAATTTTGTAAATGTCCTCTGGCACTTGAAAATTCCCTTTAGGATTTTGAAATAACCCTTCGGTGATTCTGTAATGAACTTTCCCAAAACTGAATGAACCCTTCAAAATTTTCATGTTGGCTTTCAGATTTCATGTAATGTCCCTTCAAACTTTTGTTGATTGACCCTTCCTGAAGGGTAGATACCCTTCAAGATTTTTGTCGATGTCCTTCAAAATTCCTAAGTGAATGTTTTTGCTGATACAAACTCCTTTCTAAAAGGTTCTCAAGTAACCCTTTGACGAGTTGAAAAATTCCTTTAGGATTCTTAAGTTTGGGACACTTTTTGAAGGCAAAGTGCCTGTCTCTTTGCAAAGTGTCTTTTGGGAATTTGTTTTGAACAAAAAGTACAAAACAATTCCCTATATTTAGATAGAACAAAACACTTAGTCAAAAGAAATGACTGCTAAAGACAAAACCTGAAGTATATATTTTTTGGAAGTAACGAAGTCTTTGGTTGTTCCTTTTTTGAACTATTCTGAGCAACATGAATACCTCCCTGTGGGGCAAAATTGTCAACAATTATAACTCAACCTTTATATATTTTTAAATAACTATTTATAAAATGTTCAATGAAGAAAGAAAGAGAGAAATTATATTAATGTCCATGAATGATCAAATTAGGTCAATGGAACTGAATAATATATCTAGTTATAATAAAAATTACCAGGGTAAAATGACTCTAGGATCAAAGACTTGCTAAATAAAAATGAACTAAAGCATTGAAAATAAATAAGGGTTAAATCCAAAGCACTAAAGCCCCAACACATGTGATTGAGATACAAATACAAATAGCCATGTGGGGGAGCAAGAACCTCCATAGAGCATGTGAAGATGAAAGTCAAAAAGATTGGATGATATTCCTATCAAACATTGTCATGCCCCCCTTTTAAGAATGACACTATTAAAGACCTTTAGCCTTGTTTAGTTTCTCAAGGGCTAAGGGAAAAAAGAAAAACAAGAATGGAAACATTTGATTTTCTTAAGAACACTTGTAAAATCACTTTATTGTTATAAATTCACTTAAGTTGGGGCCTTTTTGAGGGTCATGGATACCCAATCCACTTAAGTGGATTATAAGAGGTGTTATTTTTATAATTTTTAAAAAAAGATTAAAAATATATTTCCCTCCAATTTTGGGGCTTCACTTGGGTAAGGAGTATAAAAGCATTGGAGGGTTCATTTGAAAGGGCAGCTTGGATTATATTTTGAAATTACAATTTTGAGCATGAAAAAGCTTGAGCTATTGACTTGGAGATGAAAACCTTCAAGCCAAGAAGTAATGAGGGAACAAACCCTCATTTCTCATATAGGGAAGCTTCATCTTGAGGTTGCATTTGAGCATAATATTCAAAAAAGATAAAAAAAAAAACATCATTAGAAGGGTGGCAACTTGTTTTTAAGAAGAGATAATTACATTTGGAGAGGGGAGACTAGGGTTGTAAGCCTTGGGAGTTGCTTGGATAGGTTGAAAAACCATCATTGGAGGGTTACATTGGATTTTTATTGGAATTAACTATTTCCATCTAGGAAAACTTGGTTGTGGAGCTTGTATGTGGGGTTTTGGGTCTTATTATGAGCTAAAACCATATTTTGGTTTTATATTAATATTTATGCTATTTTTTATAATTTTTGTGAGGTATTTGGAGGGTCATTGGGCCAATAATATTTGATATAATTTCATATATTTATTCCCTATTTTTTGGGAATATTTATAACATATTTACTTTGAAGCATTTGGAATTTTATCCAATATTTAGATCTAAATTTGAGTACAAATTTGGCATATTTATTGGTTAATAAATTCATGAATGTTTTGAATAATTAGTGGGTTGTACTATGGAGTGGAAAATTCTATTTTTTAGCATTGTAAGGGCAGAAATTAATTCTATATATTTTTTATTGGTGGCACCTAGGGTTTGAAGGAAAATCTCAATTATTGGGAAGAAAATCTCACTTGTTGGCTTGCCTACTTGTGTCATTCAATCCACCATATTTTATGTTAATTAGGGAGGGTTTATCATAAGTAGAGTTTGCCTTCATAAATCTCAAAAATAATAATTTGATTGGGGTTTTCAATAGATTCTAGAATTTAGAAAATATCCACCTTTTGGGATATTTGAGTGGTATCAGAGTCACATCTTGGCTAGTCATGGGTTTCCAAAGTAATTCATGCATAAGGGTGAAAAATAACTAAGGTACTACTTTAGAAACAAGAAGAAGGTTGAGGAAAATCAACAACAAGAATCAATGGATCACTTGGATCAACCAAGGAATGATGGTGCAAATAGAGAGGAGCAAAGGTTTGATAGGTACACATAAGCTCAAGAATAGATGATAGTGGTTATGGTGGATTTTTTCTACATTATAAAGGAGATGAGGAATGAAAAACCATCTAATGGGGATGGTAGTGCTTATGAAAGTCACAACCTCACAAAAAATCCCCCAAAGGGGAATGGAAGAGCCACATGTAGGCCTAACTAGCCTACTTTTTTGTAAGAAGAAGTAACGATTCTAGAAAGGGAGGAGTAACCCATTTTGTGGTATAACTTATTGAGGGATTATGATGAGTACATAAGTTATCCTTATTTTTTCAGAGATTAAATGAATTTTTTCACATTCACATCTTGGAAGCATGGGCAACATGGAGGCAATAGTTGTGGCCAAAGACCTAGGGCCACCTAAGGAGAACTCCATCAAGCTTTGGGAAAGCTTTCACTTTCAAATTTTGATGGTTCCTCCAAGAGCTCGGATAGGGATTAGATTCAAAAGGTGGATACCTAATTTTTACTTATACCTATGATGGAGAAGGAGGCTATTTAGTTTTCCACCTTACACTTAGAGGGGGTTGCCCATGAGGGGTGGTACCATGGGTTAACACCCAAAGGCACCAACTCATTAAACTTATGAAGAATTCATAAAGTAGATCATTAGAAGGTTTAATAGGGAAAATATAGAGCTACACTTTAGAGGGTTGTCTCAATTAAGGTAAAAGGGCACAATAGAGGAATATGTGACAAAATTTTAGAGGCTTTCAATCATGATAATGGATGTTTGGGAGAGGAGACGGGTATTTTTGTTCATGAAAGGGCTGGATGATTTTATTTGGGGTTTGGTTAAGGATTTTGTCCCACATTCTCTTCAAGGAGCCATTCGAAAAGCCCTTGATCTTGAGTCTTCAAACCCCAAGGTAAAATTATGCCCTTTGTTTGGCAAAAAACTAATTCTTTTAAACCTTTAAGATAGTGAAGAGATAATAGATGGGGGAAGCCAAGGGGAAAATATTCTAGGACACAAAAACAAACTCTTTTGGCGTAGTTTGGTAAGCTAAACCAACAGTGTTTGGAGAAACTTGGTAGGCCAAACCATCAAGGTTTGGGGCAGAAAAGGGAGTTGTCAAGATGGACCAATAAGACATGTTGGGTGAATATTTTGTCACCAGCGTACTGATGAGCAAAATAGGTCTGATCATCCATAGCAAGGGAGATTGGTTAGCCAAAGTTGTAGGTTTACCACATCCAAAGGGGAAAAATCTCTCCTCTCATCAAGGGAAGGTTCCCTATAGGTATAAAGGGGGTTATATACTATAGATATAAGTAGAAAATAACACTCAGGGGTAGGGTATCACCATCCCTCTTTTTTTAGAGATGATGCTCACAGACAAAGAATAAATCTTGGTGAAGACACTGAAGGCACTTCTCTTCTTTCAAAAGTGGTCTTACAGGAAACATCAAGATTTCTTTTAGGTAGTGACAAATGACTGGTAACAGGGTGCAGTAACTAGCAAAATGAAGTGTAGCACAAAGTCTCCACTTCAGCTGCCCAAAGATACGAAGAACAATGAGGGCACAAATTCATCCCAAGGTCCTTTACACATAAAATAGAAAAAGACAAACACACTAAAGGCAACTATAGGCAGCACAAAGTCTTCTTACAATTGGCTTCAGGACACCTTGATTATCTCCACAAGTTCTGCTTGTTAGATTAAATAAACAATAACACATTCAAAAGATAGACATAAGAACAATCTCCTAAAATGAGACAAGCTATAATAGCACAAAGTCTGTAGGTAACTTACTTTCTCATTCAGATAAAATAATATGAACAACAATCCGAGCTCAAAGTCTCAGTATTCACCTTTCAATTTGGGTAGAGTTTTTTGCTTCTTTTTTCAAAAATATCTCCCTTAAAATGACATAAGAGAATACAATATATAGTAGCCAAGAAAGGCTTGGCACTTTGTTCCATGGAATGGCCCATGCTGCATTCAATGCCTTGAATGCATTTTAAATTTTGTCAAGGAGGGCCATGCTAGAATAGGGCAACTGCCTTAACTATGGCGTGCCAATTCATCTAATATGTCTCTTCCTTAGTATGGACTATCTGGTCTTTTTCTTAGTGTCTGCACAGTTGTCCCTTTGCCTTTACTTCATGGAAGAAAAATAGGTCGCGTCCTTGATTTGGCATGCTCAAAAGTCTTCTTGATCCACTGTTTCACCTACTAGAAATAACTCCCCTTAGATATTTTTGATCTTTTGTATTGTTTTATCTTCCCTACAGTAATTAGGGCTCTCAGGCTCTCTTTTCAGCCTGTTGCTTGTTTTACTTTTTCAAATTTCGTGCCATATTCAAATATTAACAAATATTCCATCACCTTAAATTTGACCTCCACAAGGACGTCACTGGTCACCTGAACCATGTTGAACCTTTGATCTTTGAAGGCTCCTTTTCATCTAAGTCTTTCAAAGCTTCTTTTTGTGTCTTTATCAAGCCTTTGGAACACTCCAAAGGGAAGGTGTCCCTTTGAGCTTTATAAATGGTCCTTTTTTTAGTGTCAAGTACCTCTCGCAAGGGTACCTACCCTTCGGGCTCAATCGAGTGGCCTTCGGGCCTTTATTTCTTTGGTAGACTTTATTATTTATTTCTTTTGAATAAAATGTTTGAAGGAATTCCTTCGGATAATTTATCTGAAGGAAATCTTCCTTGGCTTTGGCCACTTCAAAAGGGGAATAGGGATAGGTGGCACTTTTTGTTGATCTCAACAAGTGACACGTGGTAGCTTCTACCCTAAATAGGTGAGGACACTTGGTAGCATCCATTTAAACTACATAAGCTTTAGCTACCTTTTGAGAGTCCTACGGAAGATGACAAATGGCAGCTTTCACTGAGTTTTTAAAAATAGTGTAGAACCATTTGGGACTCATTTGGATTCACGTAGATGTAGACACTTGACATGTTCCACTTATTTTTGTGACTTACCTGGGGCTGACCACAGTCCTTACTCAATAGCTACAGATGTCGACACTTGGCGGCTTTCACCAAGTTTTACCAGGGACACTGGCAACTTCTATAGCTTCTTAGAAACAAATTACAAACTTTTCACTATTGCCACTTGGCGCTTTCCACAAGATTTTGTGAGAAGCTTATTGAAAGAAGCTTTGAAACTTATAAAAATCTTGAAATGCAGATGTTAACACTTATCACGCTCCACTGAGTTATAATGGGACACGTGGCATGTTTTGTTTACTTTTAGCAATCACACGGATGATGACACTTGGAGGATTTTTCTCAACTCTAAAAGGGACACGTGGCTCATTCCACTACTTCTTTGGAAATAAACTATAAAGTGTCCCAGTAGATGACACTTGGTAGCTTCTGCTCTAGGGTTTTTCCTTTCAGGCACTCCTTTGAACCGTTGGACCATGAAGCAGTTGAACTTGATGAATTTTGACAAAGTGCCTGACTCTTTGAAGCTTGCCGACGACATTGAACCTTGATCCTTTTAGCCTCTTTACTGAAAAAGCTTGAAAAATGAGGAATTTGAAGGCTTAGAACAAATTTTGAGAAGAGAAGAGATTATTTTGGTCTGTTGAACCAAAATAGCTCACATGTTGTCCCAAAAATGAGAAGTCATCTTTTGGGGACAACAAGACAAAGAATGAGTTAAGAAGGAAAAACCTTTTATTTGATTGAAAAGATCCTTGGACACTGGGTCATCTTGTCCATGGGAAGAGGAAAGTGCACAAAAATGAGGTGCATTTGAATGGATAAGAAGAGGAAGAAGAGGAAGGGATAACCACCTATGAGGATGAACATTTAGAGATCCTTGAAGGAGTGGACATGAGGGTCACTTTTGATTCATTATCGAGGACTCATAGATATTTCTCCTTTCATGTGAAAGGAATATTTAAAGGTAAGAATGTTAATATTATCATTGATAGTGGGGCTACCCGTAATTTCATTGATAATAATTTTATTGCTACATGTGGGCTTCAACCTATTGAATTCAAGGGTTTTTGTGTAATTATGGTGAATGGCTTCACCATCCCTTGCAACACTAAGGTTCCCTATCTTAGCATCATGTTGAGAACACACTCCATTGAGGATGACTTTTATGTGTTTGGTAGTGGAGAGACCAACCTTATCCTAGGCATCTAATGGTTGCACTCACATAAAGAGTACACACAAAATTACTAAACTCTGGAGCTCAAATTTGAAGTGGATGGGAAAAAGGTAATATTACATGGTTTGAGTGATAAGGCACATTTGGAAGTGACCTGAAAGGCAATGGAAGGATTCTTAAATAAGGGGAATTTGGGAGGGTCAATAAGAAATAATGTTTTTTTAATTTAGAGTAGCCACCTTTACTTATGGAATTCGGTCATTCATATGGTGTGGTGAAGGAATCAATGTTGGAGAAATGTTGTCCTTCAAAGAGGTCAACAAAATGGCCAAAGGATATCCATTGATGTATGTAAAGAATCAATCAATTCCTTGTTTCATGAGCTTAAATGAATTCTAAAAATGAAGACACCAATAAAGTTTACGAAGGGATTAATTTTTATCTTGTAAGAAAGGGAAGTAAGTTTGAAATGTGTATGGGGAATAGATCTAGGGTGTGCTTAGAAAATTATGAGTTTGTTTTAAAAAATTAGAATTATTCATACTCAAAAAATTCTGATTTTGTGTTTAAAAATTAGAATTATGCATGCTTGAAAAATTTTGGAAAAAATTATTCATTCCAGACTTTAGCTAACATAGTAAAGGAAGGAGAAGATGGAAATTTCGATGGCCAAACAAAATAGAACTTTCAACTACAAGACCAAAATTTCAAAGGTAAGACCCTAGGGTCCTTTTGGGACATGATAGGTGTTCTACACAAGGTAAATCCCATCCTCAAATAATAAAGGTCAAACTAAAATATTTTAGTAGGTTTAAAGGAGCTTGTTAGGCAAAGGGATGTTCAGTTTTCAATTTTGAGGGGTGAGATAAAAGGCACCACCACACTTCCTCATAAATGGATGGAAAAGGGAAAGGAAAGGCAAGGGGTTGGGGTGAGTAAACCATGGTAAGGCTGGTTACATCACCTTGAAGGTATGTATTTCAAACTTGTTAAGGTTGATTGTTACATAAGAGGGATTTTGGTTTTCATGAAAGGTCAAAAGGTGAAAATGGAGAATAGAATGGGCATGAGGGACAATTATGGTAATTCTTTCCACCATGCTATCCATGATAGTTCCAACCCTATTTTGGGGATTTTGAGTGCCCCTAGATTATTTGAGATTGATGATTTCATAAGGAAACCCAACAAAGGTGAGTTGAGGATGATCATGTCATTTTTGAGGGGTCATAAGAGGTATAAAATATGCACCTAGAGCCAACTAAGTAAGAAGGAAATGACTGATTCTACCCTTTTTTTGAGGTACATGGACACTTGTTGGTGGTCAATTAGCAAAGGCTGGAATTCCATCACTGTGATGAAGATTTCATCTCTTCTAGTTGGAAGATTCTAGAGTTTTGAGGTAACTTTTGGGTGTGGGGGCAGCATGGACATCCCTTCTATGTTCTCAAGGGCATCCACACACATGTTTCCAACCACCTCACACATGGAGGGCATTATCAAAGATGTAAACATTGAAGGGAATTGGAGAAATTTTGTTTTGACTAATGTGTTTGTGTCTTGTGTAGGTGTTGATATAGGGGAAATCAAAGCCCAAAAGTTTTAAGATTTCCTTGCTTGAATACACTTTTCCAGCCACCACAATGTTGCCATTTTAGAGAATTTGTTTCTTTTTAACACATTTTTGGTACATCCAAGGTATAGGGCCTCCATGAGATGGGAAAGGAAGGTTGAAAGATGTTGTTATTTCATTTCTAGATTGTATAATCAGCCAAGAATCTTAATATACAATAGTAAGGAACTTCATTAAGAGGTCTTCTTCCCATGGGAAAATTCAAGGATCGATAATTGCATAAGGCCCATGGTTGGGAAAACCCATTGGTTATTACAATTGCTTGAGGACAAGCAATTTTAGGCAAAAGGTATTGTCATGCCCCCCTTTTAAGCATGACACTATTGAAGACCTTTAGCCTTGATTAGTTTCGCAAGGGCTAAGGGGAACAAAAGAAAGAGAGAGAAACATTTGGTTTTCTTAAGAACACTTGTAAAAGCACTTTACTATTATAAATTCACTTAAGTTGGGGCATTTTTGAGGGTTATGGGTACCCAATCCACTTAAGTGATTTACAAGAGGTGTTCTTTTTATAATTTTAAAAAATGATAAAAAATATATTTCCCTATAATTTGTGTGTTTCACTTGGGGAAGGAGTATAAAAGCATTGGAAGGTTCATTTGAAAGGGCATCTTGGATTATATTTTGAAATTATAGTCTTGAGCATGAAAAAGCTTGAGCTATTGACTTGGAGATGAAAAACTTCAAGCCAAGAAGGAGTGGGGACACAAACCCTCATTTCTCATCTATAGTAGCTTTATATTGAGGTTGCATTTGAGCATAATATTCATAAAATAAAAAAACACATCATTTGAAGGGTGACGAGTTGCTTTTGGGGGGAGTTGATTGCATTTGGAAAGGGACAACTAGGGTTGAAAGTCTTGGGAGCTAGTTAGACAAGCTGAAGACCCCTCATTAGAAGGCTACATTGGATTTGCTATTGGAATTGATAATTTACAACTAGATAAACTTGGTTCTGGAGCTAGTTCATGGGGTTTTAGGGCTTATTTTGAGCTAAAATCATATTATGGGTTTATATTAATATTTATGCTATTTTTCCTAATTTTTGTGAGGTATCTGGATGGTCATTAGGCCACTAATATTTGATATAATTTCATATATTTATTACCTAATTTTTAGGAATATTTATAGCATATTTACTTTGAAGAATTCAGAATTTCATCCAATATTCAGATATGATGTTGAATACAAATTTGGCATATTTATTGGTTAATAAATTTGGGAATCTCTTGCGTAATTAGTGGGTTGTATTATGGAGTGGGAAATTATATTTTCAGCATTGCCAGGGAAAAATTAATTATATATTTTTCCCTATTGGTGGAACCTAGGGTTTGAAGGAATATCTTAGTTTTTGGGAAGAAAATCTCACTTGTTGGCTTGCCTACTTGTGTCATTCAACTCGCCATATTTTATGCTAATTGGGGAGGGTTTATTGCAGCTAGGGTTTACTATCATAAATCTCAAAAATAATAATTTTCTTGGGTTTTTCAATAAATTATAGAATTCATAAAATATCCACTTTTTGGGATATTTAAAACATCTCTAACCATGCTCAGGATAGAGGAATCATATGTGCCATCATATATGAATATGAAAGGGTCAATGCAAGCGCTAATAATGTTCATCAGGAATGTTAATGTTGGGAGACCAAGCTAGATAATCCTAATAAGAAGCAAAACACTCCCCATATAATCCCTCATAACATTTAAGGCCAAAAAAATTACCATGGAAATAAATAAACTCATAATGTGTCACTATTCCCATGGCTCGAGAAGTAATAGTTTCTTTCCTTGAATCAAAATATATATTTATTAATTTTAATCTATAGATAAATCAATTTTTAAATAAATTTTTATTTATTGAATGAATCATTACATTGTTCACATGATTTATTATAATATGACCAAAATATTAATACATGTGAAAGTTGGATTGAACACGTGTATTATTAGTTTCTATCAATCTTTCAAAAACACATATAGGTATTATTAGAAGAAGAAGCCTTGATATAAGAGGAAGCTTTGCATTTATAGGTTTGCACTATAATTCTTAGACTAAATATAGGAATAACTAGAAGCCTTTCGACTAAAATGGTTCATTGTTATATCAAAAAAGAGTATTAGCATACATGTAACACTTATATCATAACTAACGTTTTTTGGCAAATAGAGAAATGAAGGACATAATCAATATGAATGTTGTTGAGGTTGACTTTATGCACCAAAGCAATCAATAATAGATTCATACTTTTGATTTATTCATTTTAAGAGGTACTTAAGCTTCTAATGTGAATTGATATTGGATACCATGATGCATCTTCCTTCATTATTACCTTTTATTTTGTAGTAGAATATATTTTAGTTTTATTTTTAACTTTTATGGTATTATTGGAGTTTGTAGTTTTCAGCAATATAGTTCCAAACCATCCTATTATTGTAACCACCTGCAATATTTTTTTTGGTTTAATGCATATTAATGGTATTATTAATAAAAAGTAGATAGAAATTGTAGAAACAAACTTGAATAATGTGAGAACTCTTGATTCTATGTAGCAATTATGATTTTTAATAGTTTTTCTTAACTTTTTTTGAATTTCAATGCTTGATAATATTAAATTTATCCAATATAACTTTTTGCATGTGTGTTATGTTGAAAAAATTATAGTTATTATAATTATGGGCATTTCAAAATATATGGGAGAAATGTTGGAAACCTTAATATCATCTCTTTTCGACTTATAAAGAAAGTCAATTGTTTGTTATTTAAACCATATTCACAGATAATATTAATGGTTATATGAGTGGAATTCTATTATGTACTAAAAGCATATATTATTATAAGAATATCATTGACCATAGGCTAGATCATCCCTCTTATAGGTATAAAGTAACAAGGCTAAAAAATAAAATTATAAAAAATTATGATGGAAAAATAATGAACCAATTCATGTGAGTTTTATTGTGAAACTAATAGATGAACCCCAAGACATACCTTACTTATAAATTATGTACTTTTGAAAATAATGAATTGAATTAAAACAAATGATTCTTCATTTAACCTGCAAGATTATTATATTCTAACTTGACACTTATTAAATGTACCATTACTAGTACGTATATTCTATGATGCTCAAATGTTGTATTAAAAAGGTTAACCAATAAAATTATTATGTCATTAAATGATCATTTTTGTTTGTCATGTTCATTCAGAGAAAAAAACTAAAATTTGAATTGATTTACTATAAAATAAATTGGTCCCAAACAAGAGAGTGATGTGTACATTTTTTTACATACTATGTATCATATTGTGACTATCTCTTACACACTACTATTGACAATAGGGTATGCTATATACAATACTTATATAATAACTTTTAGTCCCACTTTATTTAAAAATTGATAATTTTATAATATTATCAATCATTAATCCATGTTCACCTATTATATCATTCCCTATTCACACGTGGTTGATTAAATGTTTGAGATTGATATGGTTATTTTATTCACCTTTCAAGTTTCCATGTTTAACATGTGAAAAAATTTAGAGCAAATTCATCAAAAGCGAGTTTTACTAGATCTTGAAAATTGAATAAACAATTCATCAATGAGAAAATAATTTAATAACCAAATAAATATTTCATATATTATTATAAACAAAATTTGGGTTTTTTTGGTGAATACAACATCAATCAGGTGTCATTAATTTTGTTATTCTTACATTGATTTTAAGTGCACATTAAATGATGCTATAATTTTATGATGACCTTTAAAATACTTTAAGTGCACATTAAATGTTATGGGAATTTACTATGTTGCATAATGAAATAATACACTTAATTAGGCACAACAAATATGTGTAAATACAACTAATAATGTTTAATCAATATTTACAAGTTAATCTATAAAACAAAACTATAGGGTTTAGATGTGTATCTTGAATAAATTGTTATCACATAATTGTCACTTGAACTCAAACTTAAAAATGAGCTTTTAGTAGTATCAACAACCTCACCCGAAAATTTGGAAGGGATCAATATTTGGTGTTAGAAGTGTTGAGGTCACTTTTGGTAGACGACAGATAATTATGAAATAAATTGATGATTTTCTTTGCTTATTTATGATATTATACTAGCTGTTCTGATTTAGGCTTTATGAATTTTGTGCACCTACAATACCAAATTTATTTCTTTCCCTAAAATGGATTTAATATATCTATGATAACTAAATACTTTAAGGAAAAAATTGACTTTATGGGTTTGCGTTAGGGTTAGTGACTAGTATGAAATAACTACTCATCTGCTTGTTAGATCACTAAAGGTAAGAACTATGATGCCAAAAATAATAAAATTTATAAAGGAAATAACTTTATAAATTTAAATTGCATGATATAGATAGAACCATAGTTGTGTGCCAAAAGTGCTACACAGTAAAATTGTAGCTTTAAATAATTTTTAGTGCTCTAGTGATGTTCAAAAAATTGTAATTGAAATTAAAAATATTTATTTGCATTATACTAAATTGATGATGTTCATTCTAATTTTCTCAAACATAACATCATACATTTGTATTTCAAAATATTCATTGTTAATTGTTCTTCATAGGTTTTGTTGCAACTCACCTTATTGTGTATTGGCATTGAGTGAATTTTATGTTTAGTATGTTGGATGGTCTAGCGATACATTTACCTAGCATTATTATTGGACTATGAATACAATTCTAAAATATGTTTAAGACATAAAGTTGTTATAATTCAACCTTTGTGTATTGACAAATAATAATTTATAAAATGTTCAAAGGAAAAAAGTAAATAAAGAAATTATATTAATGTCAATGAATGACCAAAATTAGGTAAATGGGACTTGATAATACATCCAATTATAATATAAAGTGTTAAGGTAAAATGACCCTAGGATCAAAGACTTAATAAATAAAAAGGAACTAAAGCATTGAAAAACAAATAAGGGGTAAACCCAAGGAACTAAAGCCCCAACTCATGTGATTGAGATACCAATATAAATAACCATGTGGGAGGATCAAGAACCTCAAAAGATAACTCACTAATGAAATTCAAAAAGATTGAAAGATAGTCGTATCGAACATCTTTGACCATGTTTGGGATAGAAGAATCATCTGTGTCATCATAAATGAATATGAAAGGACTTATGCAAGATTTGATAATGTTAATTAGGAAGTGTTTAGCATTGAGAGGGCCAAGTAGGTAATTCTAAGAAGAAGAAAACACTCCCTATAGAATCCCTCATAACATCTAAGGCTGAAGAAATTACCATGGTAGTGAAGAAACTTAGTGTCATTATCCCCATGACCTGAGAAGTAGTAGAGCAAGAGACAATCAACACAAATCAAGTTTCTTTCCCTTAATCATAAACAATATTTATTCATTCTAATATATAGATAAATCAAATTTTAAATGTGATTTTATTTATTGAATGAAATGTAACATTGTTTACACGATTTATTATAATATGACCAAAATATTAATACATGTGAAAGTTGGATTGAACATATTTGTATTATTAGGTTTTTTCTGCCTTTCACAAACACATATATAGGTGTTGTTGTTAGAAGAAGCCTTGATAGAATATGATGCCTTGTATTTAAGGGTTTTCATTATAAGTCTTAGATCTAATGTAGGAACAACTAGAAGCCTTTCAACTAAAATGGTTCATTTTTTATATCAAAGAGGAACATTAGTATACATGTAACACTTATATCATAACTACTTTTTAATTGGTAACTAGATAAATGAAGAAGATAATCAATATGAATGTTGCTTAGGTCAATTATATGCACCAAGCAATCAATAATGGATCCATACTTTTGATTTATTCATTTTAAGAGCTACTCGAACTTGTAATGTGAATGGATCTTGGATACCATGATGTATTTTCCTTCATCATTACCTTTTTATTTTGTAGTAGCATATATTTTAGTTTTCTTTTTAACCATTATGGCATTATTGGAGTTCTTAGTTTTCAATAATAAGGCCTAAAACCATCTTATTATTGTAACCATCTTCATGTTTTTTTTGGTTTAATGCATATTATTGGTATTATTAATAAAAATTAGATATAATTTGTAGAAGCAAACATGATGAATTTAAGAATTCTTCATTCTATGTAACATTATGAAGTTTAATAGTTTTGTTTGACTTATTTTTAATTTTAGTACTTAATAATATCACATTTATCCAATGCAACTTTCAACATGTGTTATGTTGAAAACATTATAACTAGTATAACTATGGACATTTCAAAATATATGAGAGAAATGTTGGAAACCTTAAGATCATCTCTTTCTAACTTCTAAAGAAATTCCATTTTTTGTTGTTTAAACCATATTCACATAGATAACATTAATTCTCATATGAGTAGAATTCTTTGTAATGTCCCATTTTTTGATATTAGAATGATATTATTATTAAAATAAAAAATATTTTTGAATACTTAAAAGTAATAATAATAATAATATCTAAGTTTCCAAAAATTAATTATGTTAGCAACTTTTATAATTTTGACTCAAAAGGTGGCCTTTTTGTCATGAACAAGTTAACCCCTATTAAAAATAATAAGGAATCACCCTTTTTAATATTTGAATTCCTTTCTCACTTGGATCACCCCTTGTTTTGGAATGAATTTGGAGGGAAAGGATATAAAATAAGAGGTTGAGGTTTATTTTGGGGGCTATGTCATTTTTACCAATTGAATTCTTGAGTTTGAGCACGATTTGCTTGACTTGTTTTCGTTGAAGATGAAAACCTTCATTAGAAATCTAAAGTTAAGGATGGAAACCCTTAACATTTAGCTGGACAACTTCACTTTAGGGGTTACAAAGGGTATAATTGATCAGTTTGAGGAGCTTAGACACCATTTTTAGGTGAGGTGAAATAAGGAAAGGCCTCTTGAATAAGGACATAGGAGTTGTTAGGGCAACAACCTTGTTTTGGAACACAAAAAGGGTAGAAAATTGCTTGAGGAGGTTAGCAAAATAGTTGTGATGGTAGTGACCCCCTATTGGGGTTTGAAAGTGAATCCTTCAAGGCTAAGTCAAGCTTAAATTTTAGTTTGAATTCATAGAAACATTATGATATTTTTATTGAATATATCCAACTTTTTGTTGGTTTGAAAAATAGATTTTGAAAGTATTTTTATGCACTATAATATTTCTAAATTTTTGGTGAATATTTGATAATAAAATATTATAACTTGTGCCCTAAATTTGTATTTCTATAATTTTGAAATTTTATGGTTAGGGTTTGAAACATAAAATCAAAGATTGCATATTATTGTGTTAGGGTTTGCTGTGAATCCAGTTTTATTTAATTATTCTAAAAGGGACATTATAGTGGTATCAGAGCTATTTCTTGGCTAGTTATGGGGTTTGAGTGTCGACTATGGATTGGAGACCTAAGTTCTTACCAAAAGAAGAATATATAAATATTATCCAAGAGGTATGGGTTAAAATATGGAAAGAGCAACAAAAAGCTAGGGATCATCTTGAGGATATCACCAGAAAAACAAGACAAGAACGGTGGACACAAAGCCAAGGTATTAAAAATCAATTTTTGAAACAATTTTCTATCAGCTATGAAGCCCTTGATTTATCTAAAGGAACGTAAAAGAATGATCCTATTCAGGAGGGATAGTTCAAAGAGAAGTGTAACAGAGATGAGGTCAAACTTTTTGCCTTTGATGAATATGGTAAGAAGTCTGATATATACACATCTTCCAATACCTTTGAAGAATTCTTGGAGGTATACATAGAAAATATGAATAAAATAGTGAAGGAGAAAGATGGAAAGTTAAACCCTCAATATATCCAAGGAAGGATTCAAAAAGCAAGAGAATTCAGATTTGACAGAGGTTATTGAACAACCCATAGAGGCACCTGTCATACAAAAATAAAGTGTTAAAAATGTTCCATCCCAAGAGGAAGAGAATTTTGCCCTTGTGATGTGCAAAGACAAAGGTAGGCAATTTTATTATCTTCATGATTTTAGCAAGGAGAGTGAAGGTATTAATTTTTATAAAGGCATTAGGGATAGATATGCATTTGAGGTGAACACTTTAATTAACTCTAAGTTGGGAGTTTTGAGTCACATGGGTGATGGTGTCAATATTATCTCAATAAACTCTCTTTTGAGAAAGGTGGATATACGCTTTGGTGACAACCAAAGGTATGTAAAGGAAAATCATACTACAGATTTATAATTTCCTAAATATTTATTGTATCACCATCATATCATGTCCTTACAATATTTTTATTATCATGAGAATCATTCTAACAATGCAGATAAGATGAAGGGTACTAAATGGAAGATGATCTTTTCCAAGAATCAACTTTCCATCTTCTGAGCATTCCAAATATTGAGCTATTGCTATATGAGATGGATTTTCATGATAGTTATGGGAAGTTACTTGAAAATATTAATAGTTTGGAGGAAAATCTATCAGAGGATCCTAATTTAGCCAAAGGAGATGATCATTCTAATTACAGCCTATTGAATGATGGTCATGCCCCATATTCAGTGCTCCATACTAAGGAAATTCCAGATTATTATCAAGAGGGTTAGTACCCTTATAATTTTAGTTAAATTTATGGTGGGGATAAAAAAGACCTATTAAAGCTTTACTATCATTTGGAAAATGGCAAAGGGATGAAGTTAAAACCTTGGGTTCTAAATTGTCTTAAGAAGCCACAATGGGATGTATAAGGAATCGAAGCAAGCAACAATGAAACAATTCAAAATTTAGTTGTTAAGCATGCATTTGAGGTGATTGTAAATCCCAAGGTGGGAGATGTTGAAGATATCCAAACTAATCTTCATCTAACAAAGGAATGTGAACAAGTCAAGGACAACCAATGTTATGAAAGTGTTGTGGATTTGTTGCTTCCTACTATGTCATTTTAGATGTGTTGTCATCATGGGAAACATATTGAAAATATGATCATATGTCAAGTTTGATGCTTCATAGTGTATCATAGAAAATTTATGGTTATCATGGAAAACATAGTGAAAATAGTAATAGAGCGAAGAACACTTTGAGTGGAAAAGGGCACATAAATCATTTCATACAAGTTATAAATTGCTTGTACATGAAAGTTTGGGATCTGGGTGATCTTTGGAGATATAGCAAGGGTAAGGTCTTTGAGGATTTCAATCTCATGCATTTGGATTGAAATAAGTTCATGAGGAACCCTATGAAGTATGTCAGGCATACAAACAAAGTGGTGAAGAATCAATGCTCATGATCCATAGATCACTCCTTAGAGGAAAGTCCTACACTTGAGGAGAAGGCTATGAAGAAAGTCACCATTGCCAAAGCAGTGAGATGTTTGATGTAGAAAATGGTGGATAATGATGTATAACATCCCATGGAGTTTAACATTAGTTGTCACCTCTCAAAGACTTATTGGAGATCAAGATACAAGCAAATATTTGTTGAATTTTCAATCTAAGAAGGGTTGTGTTCCACCCCTAGATCACTCACATGGGTGAGTTTGGTGAAGAGTGTTATGTATGGAAACTATTGTACCAATGTTTTATATGTTGCTAACAATAGTACCAATCTCATTTATACTTATATGGAAACCATAAAAGTCTTTTCAGTTGCATGGTGTGAGGGAGAACGTAGAAAGGATGTGTTTTGACAAAAAGACTCTACTATTCCAAGTTATAGAGTTTTTTTTGTCCACATTTCCATCGAGCTCAACATTTTGTATGTAGTTGTACAAGTAGTCCCAATCCTAAACTTGAGTAATATTCAATTTTTGTATGTTATGGAAGGATTTTCAATCATTATATGGTTGATTTCAGCCCCTATGTGACTATCATTTCTAATTTTTTTTTGAAGAATTCAAAGTATGAAAATTGTTGTCCTATTCTATTTATTGTGGTTTGAAACATAATTGGCCCCTTAAAACTTTTTATGACAATCACAAGAGTGTTTTCATGAAAGTATGTTCTGCCTACCATCAATGGGGGATTATTTGCAACTATTGTGGAAGAGTTTCTAGACACCACAACCCTGATTGTTAGCAAGAAAATGCAATGGTACAACTACAACCATGCTTGGGGAAGCAAGAATGAAACTTTGGAAGTGCATCAAATGAATAGTAATTATGAAGAATATGCAAGCATTGGAGGAGAGTTGAACAACATGCATATGAGGCATGATGAAGTAGTTTAAGGAGTGGTTTGGGGAGATCTTGATTTCATTGACATGTTTGATCTATAAAAATGTTTAAAAATTAGGACAACCATGCCAAAATTTCCCAACTTCCACACTGTTGTGATAAACATTTGCTGACCCTAAAATATTGTTGTTTCATTGATGCATTTAATTTCAATAGCTGTTTCAGCTCCTACATGGTCCATATCCTTGATTGGGATAAAAGGAGATAAAATATGTTATTATTATGATATTTTTGGAGAGTTAGAATAGTTGTTATTAGTCAAGTATAGATGTAAGTTGGCAGATTACGGGATATTTTCAAAAGGAAGAAGTTGGGGAAAAGATTTAGATAAAGCAAAGCATCATGGATGCCACTTTATAACCAAGGAAGCACCTTCCACATGTAGGGACAACTCATATCACTATTGATAAAGTGACTCTTATGAGTCAAAGAGTGCATAGCTTGGACATGTCCGAGTAGATTACAATTTCCATGGCACATGACAAGCATCAGTGGAAGCAACTGAGTTTGTTTTCAACCCAAGCAAAGATGAAGATTATGTTGTTGTAGAAAAGGTGGAAGAGGTTTCTAAAGTTTTTCCACACTCTTGAAGAATTTTTGAGGTTGATTTGGAATCCTAGTATTTGTAGAAGGGCACAAGGAGTGAAGAATGGAGTTTACATTTACTTCAAGGCAAGTAAATTTGGGAAGGGCAGACTATAATGTCCCCCTTTTCAAGATTAGAATGATATTATTATCAAAATAAAAAGTATTTCTCGATACTTAAAAGTAAAAAAATTAATAATAATATCTAAGTTGCTAAAAAGTAACTTATGTCGGCACCTTTTCTAATTTTGGCTTAAATGGGGACCTTTTTATCATGAACAAGTTAACCCTTAAGTGAAAATCATAAGGAATTACTCTTTTTAATATTTGAATTCCTTTCTCACTTGGAGTGCCCCTTATTTTGAAATAAATTTGGAGGGAAAGGATATAAAAGAAGAGGTTGAGGTTCATTTTGGGGGCTATGTCATTTTTACCAATTTAATTCTTGAATTTGAGTACAATTTATTTAACTTGTTTCTGTTAAAGATGAAAACCACATTTTGAAGGACACAATAGTTGCTAGCGTAGTGACCTTGTTTTGGAGACCAAAAAGGGTAGTGAATTACTTGAGGAGGTCAACGAACCAACTACAAATTGCATGTACATGGAAGTTTGGGATCTAGGCAATTTTTGGAGATACAAGAAAGGTAAGGTCTTTGAGGAGTTCAATGTTACTATTGTTAATGAATTATTTATCTCATGAATTTGGCTTGAAAATAAGTTCATGAGGAACCCTAGGAATTATGTCAGGCATTCTAACAAAGTGGTGAAGTATCAATGCTCATGATCCATATATCACTCCTTAGATCCAAATCCTACACTTGAGGACAAGGCTATGAATAAAGTCACCATTGTCAAAGTAGTGAGATGATTGATGTGGAAAAGGGTGGATAATGGTGCCCAACATGCCATAGAGTTAAACATTGGTTACCATCTCTCAAAGACTAATCAGAGATCAAGCTACAAGTAGATATTTGTTGAATTTTTAGTCAAAGAAGGGTTGTGTCTGGTTCCTAAATCACTCATGTGGGTGAGTTTGCAAAGAGCGTCATGTAAGGCAATTATTGTACCAATAATTTATATGATGCCAACAATGATACTAGTCTCTTTTAGACTTGTATGACAGCCATAAAAGTATTTTTTGTTGCATGATGTGAAGAACTCAAGGAGGATGTGTTTTTACAAAAATACTCCACTATTGTGGGTTTTAGAACTATTTTCATCCACATTTATAGCTACCTCAACATTTTGTATGCAACCGTATAAGTAATCCCAGTCATACACTTGAGTAATATCTAGTTTTTTGATTTTGTGGAATCATTTCCAGTCACTATATGGTTGATTTTAGCCATTATATCACTGTCATTTTTGAATTTTGTCAAGAATTTAAAGTATGAAAATTATTGTCCTATTATTTTTGTTTTTGTTTTCAACATAACAAGCCCCTTAACTCTTTTTATGATAGTCACAAGAGTGTTTTCAGTCACAAGGTGGAGGGATGTTCCAACTACCATCAATGAGGGATTGTTTTCAATTGTTATGGAAGAGTTTCTAACCACCACAATGTTGATTGTGAATGAGAAAATACAATGGTACAACTACAAATATATTTGGGGAAGTAAGAATGGACCTTTGGAAGTCTATCACATGAATGGAAATTGTGAATAAGATGCAAACATTGGAGGAGAGTTGAACAATCTGCTTGTGAGGCATGATGAAGCAATTGATGGAGTGGTGTGGGGAACTCTTGATTTCATTGACATATTTTTTCTATGTGCAGGTTTAAAAAATGGGACAACCATGCCATAAATTCCCCACTTCCACATTGTTATCATAAATATTTTTAGCCCCTATGATACTGTTATTTCATTGATGCACTTACTTCCAATAACTCTTTTATCTCCTACATGGTTCATAACCTAAATTGGGACAAAAGGAGACCAAATATATAGCTATTATGACATTTTAAGAGTGTTGAAATTGTTATTATCAATCAGGTACAGTTGTAAGTTGAGATAAGTTGGGATATTTTTAAAAGGAAGAAGTTGGGGAAAGGGCTCAACTAAATCAAAGCATCATTGGTGGCCACTCTATGACCCTAGCAGCACCTTGCACATGGAGGAACAACCCATATGAGTGTTGATAAAAAAAAATCTTATGAGTCAAAGAGTGCATAGTTTGCACATGTCCAAGGAGAGTACAATGATCATGGCATGTGACAAACATGACTGGGAACAACTAAGTTTGGTTTGAGCCCAAGTAAAGGATGAAGAGTATGGTGTTGCAACAAAGGTGGAAAAGGTTGCTGAAGTTTTTGCACACTTTGAAGAGTTCCAAAGGTTGATTTGGAATCTTGGTATTTACATAAAGGTACAAGGAATGAAGAATGGAGCTTGCATTTGCTTGAGGTCGAACAAATTTGAGAAGAACAGATTGTAATGTCCTCTTTTTCGAGTTAGAGTGATATTATTATTAAAATAAAAAGTATTTCTAAATAATTAAAAGTAATAATAATAATAATAATAATAATAATAATAATAATAATAATAATAATAATAATATCTAAGTTGCTAGAAAGTAATTTATATTGGCAACTTTTCTAAGTTTGACTTAAAAGGGGACCTTTTTGTCATGAGCAAGTTAACCCTTAAGTGAAAATCATAAAGAATTACCCTTTTTAATATTTAAATTCCTTTCTCACTTGGAGTGCCCCTTGTTTTGGAATGAATTTGGAGTTAAAGGATATAAAATAAGAGGTTGAAGTTCATTTTGAGGGATATGTCATTTTTACCAATTGATTTTTGAGTTATAACACAATTTGCTTGACTTATTTATGTTGAATATGAAAACCTTCATTGGAAATCTAAAGTTAAAGACAAAAACCCTTAACCTTCAACTGGGCAACTTCATTTTAGGGGTTGAAAAGAGTATAATTCATCAGTTTGAGGAGCTTAGACACCATTTTCAAGTGAGGCGAAGCAAGGAAAGGCATCTTAAAAAAAGAAGCAATAGTTGCTAGGGCAACAATCTTGTTTTGAATCCCAAAAATGGTAGTGAATTGCTTGAGGAGGTCAGTGAACCAGTTCCAAATTGTTTGTACATGAAAGTTTGGGATCTGGGTGATCTTTGGAGATACAATAAGGGTAAGGTCTTTGAGGATTTCAATGTTATTATTGTTAATGGATTTTTCATCTAATGTGCTTGGCTTGAAAATAAGTTCATGAGGAACCCTAGGAAGTATGTCAGGTATTCTAACAAAGTGGTGAAGAATCAATGCTCACGATCCATAAATCACTCCTTATAGCCAAGTCCTACACTTGAGGACAAGGCTATGAATAAAGTCACAATTGTCGGAGCAATGCGATGCTTGATGTGGAAAAGGGTGGATAATGGTGTCCAACATCCCATGGAGTTGAACATTGGCTTCCATCTCTCAAGTACTAATTGGAGATCAAGCTACAAGCATATATTTGTTGAATTTTTAGTCAAAGAAAGGTTGTGTAGCCCCTAGATATAGTTTTTAACCCATATCTAGAAAGGGAGAGTCGAAGCTCGAGTGTGCACAAGCATGATTCAATCAGTCATCTTCAACATTTTATTTAATCACAAACATTACAATATATATGAATATGCTTCTAACAACACTCCCTAACAATAGCTTAGTTGTTCTAACAACTAACAACAACTAACTTCCCTATCACTAATTTAGGATTGTTTTTTCTAACAACCAATATTATTTGACTCTAATACAATACACGTGATTTACATATCAAATCACATACAATAGTTTATTGTATTATTTAATGCTTATTAATGCTCATACTAAAGCTATGTTCACACTTTAATTTCTCAACATTCCCTCTTGTAGTGTGAACTTATGAACGTTGGTTTCAACCGATAATGCATCCATTACAAACATGTGATCACTTACATTAAAAATCTTGTTTTATTGAATGCTGAGTTTCAAGGCTTATTCAAGGACCATGACACTTATTTTAAAAGGATGACTAAAAGAAATGACTCTTTATTTTTGACAATAATACTAAAATTTGACATCTGATCACAAATAACTAAACACAAATAACCTATTTGATGATAACAAATAAATTTTTACTTGACACTTTGATTTTTGACACATAATGACCACACAAAACTATAGATTACGTCATGACAACAAACGTGACATTACTAATTTGCATTATCCACAAGAATGACAATACTAAACTTATAACAACAAAATTTTAAAACAAAATTTAATAAATACCTAATAAAATATATCATTTAAAATGACTTAAACCTAAAATATTAAATAATACGACACACAACTAAAAAGATTTAAAGAAATAAATCTTTAAAACTTATAAACTTAATAAATAAAACATACCTAAAATAAAAGATAAACTCTAAAACCTAAAATACTTGAACGAACCCTAAACTTTTCATAATCTTCTATTCCCGTTCAAAGATTGACGGTGAAGAGGATGTAGAAGCCGTAGAGCATAGCGAAATAGGTCTAGAATCCAATCATGCCAAAGCTGTATAGAAGATCCGTAATTTGTTTCAAGCTTTGAGAAGCCATCGCCATAGATGCATCGATGGAGCAGATATTTGATGAAATCCACCGAGGATGGAATCTAGCGAACTGGAGAATGAATCATTTGAGGTTTGCCAATGTTGAGGCCGTGGGAGATGCAGAAACAGATGGAGTTGTTGAGCTGGAGCGGAGAAGAGTCATATTCGTTGTTTGATGCAACAAAGATCTACATTCTGAACGCCAAGCATGAGTTTCAAGGTGTCGAGGGATTCAATAGAGATGTCAATGAATCCTTTACCGAGTCATTCAAAGGAGCTCATGAAGTAGGAGTCCGCCAATATAGATTGTAGATTGTACGGCTCTGTGTATTAAAAAAATTGTATATGTATATAACAACAAAGAGAAATATATATTGATTTTCAGATATTGAAGAAAACAACTCCAAACATAAATACACGCAGATAAAATAAAATTAAAAGCTAATATTAATATATATATATATATATATATTTAATGATTTTCAAATTTTGAATGCATATATGGAATGGAGTGAAAGGATAAATAGGGAGAAGCATGCAGGTGGATGGTGGAACCAACAGGGTCACACATGGTCTGCTCTCTTAGACTATTGTCAATATGCAAAAAAGGTGGACGAACAAAGCAATGACTGTTGCAAGTGGCTTGCATTGCTTGGTCATTGAGTCGTTTTGGTGCAAACAAACAATGAAACCAAATAAACTTGGTCTGATACCAAATATAATTTTTAACCCATTTTTAGAAAGGAAGAGCCCAAGCTCAAGTGTGCACAAGCATGATTTAGTGAATCATCTTCAACATTTTATTTAATCACAAACATTACAATATATATGAATTTATTCCAAATAGCACTCCCTAACACTAGTTTAGTTGTTCTAACAATGTTAACAACAAGTAACTTCTTTATCACTAATTTAAGATTGGTTGTTCTAACAATCACACTCTAATACAATATAAGTGATTTGCATATCAAATCACATACAAAAGTATATTATATTATTTCAGACTTATTAATGCTCACATTAAATCTATGTTCACATTATAATTTATCAACACTAGATCACTCACATGGGTGAGTTTGGTGAAGAGTGTCATGTATGGTGGTTGTTGTACCAATCTTTTATATGTTGTCAACAACAATACTAGTAACTTTTACACTTGTATGACAACCATAAAAGTATTTCCAGGGGCATGATGTGGAGAACTCAAGGAGGATGTGTTTTTAAAAAAAAAACTTCACTATTCCAGGTTGTACAACTATTGTCATCCACATTTCTAGCTAGCTCAATATTTTGTATGCAATCATACAAGTAGTCATAGTCATACACTTAAGAAATCTTTAATTACTTGATGTTGTGGAAGCATTTTCAGTCACTATATGGTTGGTTTCAATCCCTATATCATTGATATTTTTAAATTTGTGAAGAATTTAAAGTACAACAAATGCTATCCTATTCTTTTTTTTATTGTTTGAAACATAATTGTCCCCTTAACACTTTTTATGACAGTCAAAAGAGTGTTTTCAATCATGAGGTGGAAGGATGTTCCACCTACCATCAATGAGGGATTGTTTGTAGCTGTTATGGAAGAGTTTCTAACAACCACAATGTTGATTGTGAGCAAGAAAATGCAATGGTACAACTGCAACCATGCTTGGGGAAGCGAGAATGGACCTTTGGAAGTCCATAACATGAATGAAAATTATGAAGAATATGCAAGCATTGGAGGAGATTTGAAAAACATGCCTATGAGGCATGATAAAGCAGTTGAAGGAGTGGTGTGGGGAGCTCTTGAATTCATTCACATGTTTGTTTTATGTATAGGTTTAAAAATTGGGACAACCATGCCACAAATTTCCAACTTCTACACTATTGTCATAAACATTTTCAACCCCTACGATACCACTATTTCATTGATGCACTTACTTCTAATAGCTCTTTCAGATCTTATATGGTTCATACCCTTGATTGGAAAAAAAGGATACCAAATATGCTACTATTATGGCATTTTCAGAGCATTGGAATAGTTGTTATCATTCAAGTACATTTGTAAGTTGGCATGTGTTAGGGGATCTTTTCGAAATGAAGAAGTTGGGGAAAGGGTTTAGTTGAAGCAAAGCATCATGATGACAACTCTGTAACCATGGGATCACCTTGCACATATAGGAACAACCCATATGAGTGTTGATAAAGTGACTCTTATGAGTCAAAGGGTGCATAGTTTGGACATGTTCAAGGAGAGTACAATGATCATGGCACATGAGAAGCATGAGTAGGAACATCTGAGTTTATTTTCAACCCAAGCAAAGGATGAAGAGTATGTTGTTATAACAAATGTGGAAGACGTTGCTGAAGTTTTCTCACACTTTGAAGAGTTCATAAGGTTGATTTTGAATCCTAGTATTTATAGAAGGGTATAAGAAGTAAAGAATGGAGCTTGCATTTGCTTGAGCGCAAGCAAATTTGGGAAGGGTGGACTGTAATGTCCCCTTTTTTGAGATTAGAATGATATTGCTATTAAAATAAAAAGTATTTCTAAATACTTAAAAGTAATAATAATAATAATATCTAAGTTACTAAAAAGTAACTTATGTCGGAAACTTTTTTTAATTTTGACTTAGAAGGGGACTTTTTTGTCATGAGCAACTTAACTCTTAAGTGAAAATAATAAGGAATTACCTCTTTTAATATTTGAATTCATTTCTCACTTGGAGTGCCCCTTGTTTTGAAATGAATTTGGAGGGAAAGGATATAAAAGAAGAAGTTGAATCAATTGAATCCTCGAGTTTGAGTATGATTTGTTTGTATTGAAGACGAAAACTATTAGTGTAGGTTTTTATTTTTCCCTATTTATTAATTAGGGAATATCATATATTTGTTCATACATGGAGTTTTCCTACATTCGTGGGATAGGCTAGCTTATGTAGAGATTGTGTGTCATATTTGTGTCATAAGGTGTCATAAGAATGTCATAAGATACTCATATTCTGGGTATGGGAGTTACTTCTCTATTCTTGGCACCTTGTCACTACCTTTTTTGGAAGAGTCTATTCTTGGGGTGCTTTGACCACCATTTGTGGAGGAGTTACTTTCTAGCTCTCCTATATGTATTCTTCATTGTGGCCATTTCATGTTAATAATCAGATTTTGGTTTTCTCCATTTTGTCTTGTGCAATTTATCTTATTATTTTTAAATTGCTTTAGCATCTTGTGGTGTGCACTTGTTCATCTTGTGTGATCACGTCTCCATTGCACTCGCGTTATCCGGATCGTGGCAACAACTTCGATATGGTATTAGAGCAAACCCGGCAATCTTGTGTCTGGTTATGCTAGTAGTTCATTTTGAAATTCTTAATTTGCATTTGAGAGCTTTAGTAGAGTGTTTTTTTTAAAAACTCATGCAAATCCATACGGATCTTGTTTAAAATTTTACTTCTGAGTTAGCATTTGCCAAGACATTTTGTCTAGATCTGTGGTTTTCTTTAGCAAGATGGAGGAATTCTGGTTTTGTAATTTTGCAAAAAAAAAAAAAAAAAAAAAAACGGATCTCTGCAATCTTTTTTTTGTTCTTAGACGCCACTGTTTCCAGCTGCTCCATGCCAACTTCAGCGCCAGCTTGAGGAAAGAGACCAGGTGCCTACCACATTTTGGTGCTGCTAGGTCCTTTCCAACAGCCAACCAGGTCGTACGGTGTCCAGGTCTGCTGTTTTTTTTTTTGCTATTAAAAAAAAAAAAAAAATCAGAACAGCGCCCTGTTTTGGACGCCACTTGCTTTGTTTGCTGTCCAGCTCCAGCATTGCGCCTTGTTTTTGGAGAAACTTTTTGCCACAGTTCTCCCTTGCCAAGCTTTCAACCGTACGACGCCAAGCAACATGTTGCATTTAGTTTTTTTGTCTTTTCTAAGTCAAAATTCTGGACTGTGCATTTTTGGACGCCCCTCCCTACTTGGCATCCTATTTGGCACCCTTTGGACACGTGGCATCTATCCAAAGTGTCTTTGATTTATTTTTTTAGTGTAAAATTGACATAAAATAAAAATCAGTGAATTTGACTGAATATTAAGGATTTTAAACAGTTTTGTATTTTGGGGATTTTCAATTAAAACTTGTATTTTCACCTGTCGAAGACGAAAGGTGAGGCTCGAGTTGGTAAGAGGCCAATTCCCCCTCACAAAAATTTTATTTGGATTCCTCATTCCGTGCCGAATCCAACGAGTGGTTGGAAGACCACTTTCTCTCCCCATAACAGGTATTTTTTTAATGTTTTAGTGTTTTTTTTTGTAAAAATACTAGTTTACGAGAAAATTGTAACTTTAAAATCTTGCAAATGGTAGCTCGATTTTGGGTGCTATTTTTTGCAAAAGTTCTTGTAATTCAATTCTCCACAGCGTAGACTTGTTATTTTTAAAAAATGCACTATTTTATAAAGTGCCAAAAATTAGGGTCTCCCGGGACGCATTTTCAGCTGAGTCCGACGTCTTTTGAGCATGCACTTGCATATTTGGGGGGGGCTCAACATTTTGGGGGGAGTGTGATTGTTTTTCACAACTTATTTTCATTCTCCTTTCTGCATAAATTCACAACTTGCAATCAACTCAACTTCACCTAAATTCAGCTAAAAATAGATTTTTTTCAACTTAAACCCCTAACACCCTTCAAGTATCATGAATGAAAAGTCAAAATGTCAATCATTCTTATAAGCAAATGGTTGTATAGGATCACCATGGGTACAGAAGTAAAACCCAACACAGATGCTGAAAAAATTAAGTGGTACAACCGTAGTGATGAAGCCTTTGGGTTACTAAGTTTGTCCGTGTCTCCAGAACTTCTCTTCCACTTAGCATCCTCCCAAACTCCTAATGACATATGGGACACCTTAGAAAAGTTGTTTGGGAAGCTTGATGAGATAAGAGGTCATGAGCTCGAAAACGAACTCATAAGTCTAAGTCCTAGTAACTTTGACACCCTACAGGACTTCTTCACTAAGTTTAAGACCCTTAGATTGCAATTGAAAGAATGTGGAATAGAGAAGAAAGATGAATAACTCATTATTTCTATTCTCGCAAAGTTAGGTCCAAGCTATTCAGTCTTTGTCTCCACTTTCCATGCCACAAAAAGTGCCCTTGGCACTACATGAAAAATACTTTCTTTGGATTCATTCATTGCCGACTTGACTAGGGAGCAAGATAAGCTAATTCAGATGAGCACAATGAAGTCTACTCAACCCCAAGCTTTGACAGCTGGAAATGGTAAAGATAAGACTTCAACAAAGGAGAAGAAGAAAAAGATCAAGGACCAAGATAAGAAGAAAGAAAACACCAATCCTGCCAAAAACAACACTGAGTCTTCATCTTCCAATACTAAACTGAAGAAGGAGAAGGTTAAGTGTGCCTATTGTAAAAAGACAGGGCATGATGAACACAAATGCATGAAGAAACAAATAGATCACCTTACTCATCTTCTAGAGAAGAACAACATAGGTGTTCTTGAGTCCATCAAGCATAATTCATCAACCCAAGATTCTACTAAAACAAAAGGCAAGGGTAAGGAGAAAGAAAAGGGCAAGGCCCTTGTAGCAACTGCAGCTTCTACATCATCATGGGTCATTGATTTGGGTGCTTCTCACCACATGGGCTCTTCACTAGTTGAGTTTTCATCTTTAGAGCCTTGTAACATGACTTCAATTAGTTTGGGTGATGACACATCAGTTTCTGTTACAGGGAGAGGGTCAGTTGAAATGGAAGGAAGAACATTCAATAATGTTCTAAGTGTTCCTTCTCTTTCAACCAATCTCCTATCAGTGTACCAAATCACTCACATTGATTGGGGCATGAGAGTTGAGTTTTCACTAGATTCAGTGTCTATCAGGGAATTGCATAGTGATACTACATTGGCAATGGGTAGGGCAAATCACCAAGCTAGGTTATACACATTCTCACATTTTGCATCAGATTCTTCTCCGACAGCATTGCTGACTCATTCAGATGGAGTTAGCAAATTATGGCATGAGTGGTTCGGCCACCTTAACTACCGCTACCTTGAGCACCTTAGAGTTTTTGGATCCCCAGCCATGGCTCGCATTCCGAAGAAGAAACGCAAAGCTATGGAACGTCAATCCAAGCCTTGCATCTTTGTAGGATATCTAGATGGTATTAAGGGATATTGACTTCTAGATCCCGTCACTCATGAGTTGTTCATCGAGAGAAGTGTCCATTTTCAAAAGAGTCTTAGAGACTCAACACTTGACACTTCTTCTCCCTCATCGGATCTACTTCTTCATGATGATTCCTCATCAGATTCAGATCAGTCACAATAGGTTCTCGAGCCAGAGACATCTTCTTCTTCTTTGAGTTCAGACAGCGAGGACAGTGATGTAGAGTCATCCACCTCTAGTCAGTCAGAGGATGAGGAGTTAGCACCTGACTCGTCCACTTCCAGGCCACTTTGGGCCAGATAGACACTTGAGAGTGCTGGCACTTGGGCAGGAGATCCCGCAGATGACAGACGTACTAGGGGGATTTTCAGAGAGATCCACATGCCTCCTTTGCTTCAGTTTTAGATCCACAGTCTTTTCGAGAGGCATCAGGGGTACCTGAGTGGGATAGTGCTATGGAGGAAGAATATTCTTCCTTAATCAAAAATCATACTTGGGATTTGACTTCACTTCCTAAGGGAAGAAAGATGGTTCGATGTAGGTGGATATATCGAACCAAGTTTGCAACAGATAGGTCTATTAATAAGTATAAGGCGCGATTGGTTGCCAAAGGTTTTTCACAAGTGGCAAGCATTGACTACTCAGAGACTTTTGCACCCGTTGCAAAGATGACTTCTATCCGACTCATCTTGGCTATTGCCGCAGCACATGGTTGGTATGTGCATCAGATGGATGTGAAGAGTGCCTTTCTTCACGGAGACCTAGAAGAGGAGATCTACATAGAGCAGCCTCCAGGATTTGTTCAGGATGCTTTCTTAGTATGTAGACTTAGGAAATCTATCTATGGCCTCAAACAGGCCCCTCAGGCTTGGTATGCCAAGATGGATTCCTTCCTTCTCACTGCGGGTTTCACTAGGTGCCACTCTGATCCCAATGTCTACTTCTTGCAGCAGAATGATTCGCTCTTGATTTTGGTTTTATATGTTGATGACCTTTTGATCACCGAGAGTTTTTCATCAGCTATTACAGCGGTGAAGGCATCTCTTCAGGATAGATTTGACATGACAGACTTGGGTTTGTTGCACTACTTCCTTGGCACGAGATCTCACAGTCAGATTCAGGGATTTCTCTTGCACAGCCTAAGTATGCTCTCAACTTATTGGCTCAGTTTCACATCGCTGATTGCAAGCCATCTCTGACTCCCTTTCTATCAGGAGTCAAGCTTGAGGCTAATTGTTCTTCACCATTGGTTGATGCCACTCGGTATCGACAACTTGTTGACAGTCTCATCTACTTGACTCACACCAGGCCTGACATATCATATGCAGTGGGACTTGTCTTCAGATTCATGCAGGAACCCCATGAGCTGCATTGGAAAGCAGCTAAGAGGATCTTGCATTACATACAAGGTTCACATAGATACATGATTCATTACAAATTTGACACAAAGGTTGACTTGGTTGGATATATAGATTCAGACTGGGCTGGCGATTCACAGACTCACAAGTCCACTTTCGGTTACAGTTTCTCTCTAGGTTCTGGTCCTATCAGTTGGTCTAGCAAGAAGCAGAATGCTATTGCTATATCATCCATAGAGGCAGAGTACAGGGGAGCTGTTAATGTAGCTATTGAGGCTATTTGGCTTCAGGGGATTCTTTTTGATTTTGGCATTCCCATCAGGCAGCCCACCATCATTTATTGTGACAACCAGAGTACCATTCAAATTTGTAAGAATCTGGTTCAGCACCAGCGGACCAAGCACATAGAGATTCACATGCATTTCATTCAGGGGCTTATTCATAGTCAGGTCATTGACTTAATATTTTGCCAGTCTAAGGAGCAGGTTGCAGACATCTTCACGAAACCTTTCACCGAGAGCAAGTTCATTCATCTATGAGCTCTTCTTGGGGTGCGGTCTACATCTGCAGTAGCATCATCTTCAGGGGGGGCCTTCTAGCCTCTTCTTTTCTTTTATGTCTCTCTTTTGGGGGGGAGTTTTTTCCTACGGGTTTTTTCCTTTTCTCTATCTTATGGGAGATTGCATTTGTACATGGGTACCTCATCAGGCCTAGTTGTGGGGACCCTTTTTTATTTCCACACTACCCACTTAAGCTGTGCTTATGGGGGGGTATTAGTGTAGGTTTTTATTTTACCTTATTTATTAATTAGGTAATATCATATATTTGTGCATACATGAAGTTTTCCTACATTCGTGGAATATGCTAGCTTATGTGGAGATTATGTGTCATATTTGTGTCATAAGGTGTCATAAGATACTCCTATTCCAGGTATGGGAGTTACTTCTCTATTCTTTGCACCTTGTCACCACCCTTTTTGGAGGAGTCTATTCTTGGGGTGTTTTGACCACCTTTTGTGGAGGAGTCTATTCTTGGGGTGCTTTGACCACCATTTGTGGAGGAGTTACTTTTTAGCTCTCCTATATGTATTCTTCATTTTGGCCATTTCATGTTAATAATCAGATTTTGGTTTTCTCCATTTTGTCTTGTGCAATTTATCTTCTTATTTTCAAATTGCTTTAGCATCTTGTGGTGTGCACTTGTCCATCTTGTGTGATCACGTCTCCATTCAAATTGCTTTAGCATCTTGTGGTGTGCACTTGTCCATCTTGTGTGATCACGTCTCCATTACACTCGCGTTATCTGGATCCTGGCAACAACTTCGATAAAACCTTCATTGGAAATCTAAAGTTAAGGATGGAAACCCTTAATCTTTAGTTAGGCACCTTCATTTCAAGGGTTGTAAAGGGTATAATTGATCAGTTTGAGGAGCTTAGATACTATTTTTAGGTGAGGCGAAGTAAAGAAGGGCATATTGAAGGATGCAACAATTACTAAGACAACGACCTTGTTTTAGATCCCAAAAATGGTAGCGAATTGCTTAAGGAGGACAACAAACTAGTTGCAAGGGTGCTAACCCCCCTTGAGGTTTGGAAGTGACTCCTTTAAGACTAAGTCAAGCCTAAATTTTAGTTTAAAGGCATATAAACATTGCTAGTATTTTTATTGATTTTTTCTAGTCTTTTATTGGTTTGAAAAATCAGATTTGAATGTACTTTTGTGGGCTATAATATTTATGAATTTGTGGTGAATATTTGATAATAAAATATTGCAACTTGTGCCCTAAATTTGTATTTCCAAAATTCTAAAAATTTATGGTTAGGGTTTGGAACAAAAAATCAAAGATTGCATATGATTGTGTTAGGATTTGCTGTGAAATCCAATTTTGTTTAATTTTGTCCTAAAAGGGGTATTACATTCTTCCACAAACTAAAACCCTGTATTATTATAAGAATATCATTGACCATAGGCTAGAGCATCCCTCTTACATGTATAAGGTAAGGCTAAAAAATAAAATGATACAAAATTATGATGGGAAATAATGAAACAACTCACATGAACTTCATTGTGAAACTGATAGACAGACACCAAGACATACCTTTGAACAAAGAGTATAAATTATTTACTTTGAAAAATAGCGAATTGAATTAAAACAAATAATAATTAATATAATCTCCAAGATTCCTATAGGCCAGCTTGACACTTACCATTGATATTAAGTATATTATATGATGCTCAAATGTTGTACAAAAAAGGTTAACCAATAAGATTATTATGTCGTTAAATTATCATTTTTGTCTGTCATGTTCGAATGGAAAGAAAACTAAATTTTGAATTGATTTACTACAAAATAAATTGGTCCCAAATAGGGGAATAGTGTATTCATTTGTTTTGTAACGTATATATCATATTGTGATTAACTCTTATACACTATTATTGAGTACAAGGTATACTACAATGAAAGGGTTCTATAACAAATTTTAGATAAACTTTATTTAAAATTTGATAATTTTATAAACTTATCAAAGTCATTGATCCATATTCACCTATTGGATCCTTCTCCTATTCACATGTGGTTGATTAAATGTTTGGGATTGATATGGTTCTTTTCCTCACCTATCAAGTTTCCATGTTCAACACGTGAATAAATTTAAAACAATATCATCAAATGGTGAGCTTTTGCTAAATCTTTCAAATTGAATCAATAATTCATCAATGAGAAAAAAGTAATAACCAAACAAGTATTTCATCTAGTATTGTAAACAATATTTTTTCTTGTGTATAACATAAATTAAAAAGTCTTTTTTTGGTTAATTACAAATTGATTTTAAGTGCAAATTAATGGTGTTACAATTTGATGATGGCATTTAACGTCCTTTGAGTGCACATTAAATGTTATGAGAATTTATTATGTTGCATAATGAAAAATAATGCATTATATTTAATTAAGCAAAAAAATATATTTTAATACAACTAATAATTCTTAGTTAATATTTCTAAAGCAATCAAGAGGAAAAACATATAGGGTTTAGAGGTGTATCTTGAATGAATTATTATCACACATTTGTTGTATGAAGTTAAACTTTAATATGTGCTTCTTGTAGTATCAAAAACCTTGCCCAAAAATTTGGAAGTGATTAGGGTTTGGTGTTTGAAGCATTGAGGGTGATTTTGGTAGATGACAAACTATGAAATAAACTGATGTTGCTTCGCCTACTTCCACTCTTCCACTTCCTTGTTCTGATCTATGCTTTGTGACTTTTATGTACCTACAATACTAAATTTATTTATTGTCCTAGAATGGCTCCAATGTACCTATGATAACTAAAGGCTAAGGAAAACAATTTGACTTTATGGGTTTATGTTATGGGTTATTTGCTAGTATGAACTAAATGGGTGTCCGCATTTTAGATCCCTAAAGGTAGGCGTTGAGATGTCAAAAAATAATAAATTGCATAAAGGAAATAACTTCATAAATATAAATCACATTACATAGATAGAACCCTAGTTGTGCGCCAAAAGTGACCCATAGTAAAATGGTAACTAAAGACAATTATAAGTGCTATAATGATTGTTTGATCAATCATGTTCTTTTGGATAATGGATAGCTCTTATATTCTTAGATGTCTAAATCAATTACATAACTTGTGTATATATAGACAAGAATTCAAACTAGGACCTTAATGGTACATGAATTGACCTTTAACAACTAGAAGCAAAAAAAACTATAGGAATGGGACAAGTGCACCTTAAATTAGTGAAGACCAAAAAAGGGACAAGAAGCATCCTGAGATGCTTCTGGCATAGATCTCAATAAGCATGAAAGAAGAGAGAAAGAAAGGTCTTAGGAGATGAGAAGAAAGGAGGATAACCATAAAAATTCTACAAACATGTTTGTAACGTGTAATTTGGACCAATAATCGACAAATAGACAAGCACACTAAAATTACACAAAATAACACTTAATAATTGCCTTGAAACCATTTTTTGTTGTCTATATTGTGCCATGGGCCTCTAATCCATATCATCATGAATAATCTGTGTAATGAAACATATCCGATGATCAAAGTAACAAGAATGATAAATATATAATATGGTTTCCCCCTTGATATTTGAGAAGAGCATATGAAACATAACAAAAATCAAATCGTGAAAATGACAAGATAATTCCAATGTGGGGAAATGTTATAGAGCATCACGTATCGTCGATAAACTTATAACATCACAAGATACATATTACATGATTGATTAATATGAAAAATTTCATGTTAGATATCACTATATGGTCGAGCAAAGCAATGTATCCAAGTAATATACTCATAAGTATTTTGAATTTGATTGAATATGCATAGTGAAAAAATAATAATAATAAATTATTATGGTTTTTGTCTCAACATATATAAAGTGAAAATGAAAATATTTTTTTCCCTCATTATTAACTTTTAATTTTAAAAATAGAGCTTGAGAGAGACTTGCTACCACATGGACTCAACATCCATTCTTTGCGCACTGTTTGGATTGTGTGAGGGAAGTTACCACACCATATGAGGAGTTGAGGCTAGTAACTCATTTTGAGCTTGATTTTTATTTTATTTTAAATCAATATTATGATTTTTTCAAATATGCATATCTAGTAGAGTGGAGTGTTTTTATCCCAATTTAGGGTTTGTACACTCTTGGCAAGGGATGTATGATCATGACATTATTGGTATGGTCCTTATCAAAATTTGCACGTTCTTGGCTAAATCCATATTGTTTTATAAAAAAATGTATGGCCTTAAAAAAATCTTCAAATTTTTGAATTTATGAGACATAAAATTATATAGTTTGATGCTACTCAAATATAATATGTTAGTGAAAATACTAATTTTTATCTTGATTTAGTGTGATGTAGCTACACCATTATATCATGCTAAAGACAATATAGTAAATAAGACTATAAGATGTTGAGTGGATGCATCTTTTCACAATTATCCTAATCCATGAAACATGTCCACCCATGATGTGATATGCCTACACTAAGCTTATTGCTTTAGCTGCATGGTGGAATAAAAACGCATGTACCTCATATTTTCCAACATGTGAGATAACTATCACATTGGAAGACACGTGAAGGATTCCAAGGCTTCATATTAGGGGGAGACATGGAAGTGGAGACACCTGTTGAGATAGAGGAGGATTAGATCATGATTGATATATGGGGAGAGTTGGATATCCTGATGATGGAGGGGGGTTCTATTGTGGACCATTATTTTAGGAGAAAAATCACAGTTCTACAAGAACATGGTTGCATTGCTGAGCTTCATCATGATAATTTACAAAGGGGTTGTCATATTCATGCAACCTCCATCACATAGTGCAAGAGATGGAAGCGAGGTGGACTATATACTCATTGGGATGCTAGATGGTTGCCCACATGTATAGGGACCTCTATAGATTTGGATAGGAGACACACACGATAGGTATTGTAGTAGGGAAACTTTTACAATGTTAGGCTTATGAGACCCTAGAGATTGATAGGCCTATTAGATTAACTGATTTTATAAAGGATATGAAGAGAAGTCTAGCACGGAGATGGTACTTAGTGGATGAAAGAGGATGTGAGACCTTAATTCTCATATTAGCTAAGGAATATAATTATCTTAGGGAGATAAACATCACCTATTGATCACACTTAAATCATCCAGGTTGGGTTGAGGATACCACATAGATGAGGAAAATTAGGAAAATCAAATGACATAGTGTCAATACGTATAAAAATTTGAGAGATTCTAGTGAGAGTGTATTGAGATAGTTATGGCTATCACAGGATGTGCCCTAGCCGTTGCTATCTAGTGTAAAATAGACCAATCCTTGCAAAGGGATAAAACACATATGATACCCTCATTTGAGGATTAGATACTCACAAATGATGATGAAGATGAGAGGCATCCACACCTTGGGGTAAATGATGTTGGAGCCACAAAGGTGTACAAGGCATGGTGGGTTGAGTTTCAACCAAACACCATTATTCCCACTGGAGAGAGAGGGAGACTATCATGAGGAGGGACATTATTTAGAGAACCTTGACTATCTAGGAGCCAAAGGGGCGGATGAGGTAAATGATATAGTGTCAATACGTATAAAATTTTGAGAGATTCTAGTGAGAGTGTATTGAGATAGTTATGGCTATCACAAGATGTGCCCTAGCCATTGCTATCTAGTGTAAAATAGACCAATCCTTGCAAAGGGCTAAAACACATATGATACCCTCATTTGAGGATTAGACACTCACAAATGATGATGAAGATGAGAGGCATCCACACCTTGGGGTAAATGATGTTGGAGCCACAAAGGTGTACAAGGCATGGTGGGTTGAGTTTCAACCAAACACCATTATTCCCACTGGAGAGAGAGGGAGACTATCATGAGGAGGGACATTATTTAGAGAACCTTGACTATCTAGGAGCCAAAGGGGCGGATGAGGAACCGCTTTTAGTTTCTCCAATCTTAGCAACAAGGGAGCCAAGTTGGAAATAGGGATATCTAGGTGAATATGTCAAAAAAGCTTCTTTTTATCTTTGAGTTAATCTTTTGGGAATTCATTATTAATATTTATTTAAAGTGAAATAGGGACAGTGGAGGATTGGACCACCTCCATATTTTCCATGTTGTAGAGACTGATCCAAGACATAATGGAAGATATTTTGGGTATGAATGAGTGGCATGACTTTAAGGCCAAGAGTCATGCCTCTCTATTTGATCTAGTCAACAAGGCTAGTGCAACACAAATACAATCATATGCCATGGTGGAGTAGTTGGATGTTGAGCTTGCATACACACAAG